>CM050322.1:7113916-7130146 GCA_027475135.1 Bactrocera correcta
AGAAAACTTTCTCTTTCGACCGCGTTGAAACAATGGGGAGGTGAGCGTAATGAGTTGGATTTTTGAGCTTATGAAGAAGTGGTTAGAGTCATACCAACCCTCTCCTCTAGTACTTTTTTCCTAAGCACACCTTTCTCGTAGGTTTGATGGCAAGAAAAAGAGAAAAGACTACCAGAGCTTGGTTCGACAACGCTATGATTCAAATGAAGTGATACGAAATTAAAGTGTGCGAGAATTTCGAAGTTTTCAGAGACATTTTCATTTAGATCTCCGCTTCCATGAAGCTAGTAGCAATTTTTTCAACCAAACTCCTTTCAAACTTATTGCAATAAACTAACTGTCGAGCAATGCTACAAAGAATAACTTATTAAAAAAAAAATTATATGTTGTATTACAACAATAGTGACCCCAAATTTTTTAAACCTAATAAAATCTGATATATTTTTTGTAGACTATTGTTATAAGAGAAAAAGTGGGATGGTTTCCATATGTTTTCTTACGAAGCCACGTAAAGTTAATAATAATAATCAATTTCGACATTCGGGACCAGATATTCTGTATTTGGAGGCTCACTATGAAAACAAGTGAAATTACTTTTTTACTAAGAACTCGATTCATAAAAAATTAATTTTGTTACCACATCAAGAAAAAAATAAATTTCGGCGTAAAGTAATCCGACAGAAAATGCATTGCAAGTTCATCTAAGTGATTTAAGCAACTGATTCAAGTGCAAACATACAGGTACACATACATACTTTCACTCTATTAGCAGCTGAAATTTCAATAAAACACTCGAAAGCGCAAGTATTAACATTTTACACAACCCGTTCTCCACCTCAACCACCCTTTCCTTGTCTCTTCCTCAGTGCAATTGGCACTTGATCAACACGCCTGTTTGCTTGCAATGAAAATTTATGCGAATGATCAGCATGCAGCACACGCACCACGAATTTTGCACAACATTAAGCACCTTATAACTCACCAACAAGCACCGCAGACGTTCACCATACATACCCAGCGCACTTTAAGCTCTCACTTCTACTGCATCCACTTTTTATCTAAATATTTATTGTTTGAATTTCAGCAAAGCATATGCGTCCGCTCTCTTAAATAACTATTAAAATCACGTCCGTTGCAATGCACCAATTTATTACGCACATTTTGGTTTTGTTTTTATTTTTTCAACCTTTTTCACTGCTAAACTCCAGCACTCTCTTTCTGGTTATCCTTTCTTTGAAATTCTAGTTTTATTTTTTCTTTTCTTCCTCTTCTTTTTCCTGTTTTTGGTCTCCACCATTTATGTTGTGTGCACATCACGATTTGCATTTTGCACCATTTTGCATTTCTGAATTTCTGCACTTCTGCATCGGAACCTGCATTTGCATCTGCATCAGCATTGCGTATTCGCGACGCGACGTCATGGTGCGGCGCTCAAATGGCGCTCACCGCACAGTTGTGTGTTTTGTCAACATCCAACGCCTGAACGTCCGATCCGCGCACCGACAGCCGTCGACAGTCAGCCATTAATTCCTCAACCATAAGTACCTATAGATATATACTATACATATATGTTCCTACATATGTATATACGTATATTTGATTTTGTTGTGTCTGCTCGCTGTTCTCGGTTGACTGCGTGCGCTGGACGTTTGGGTGTACGAGCAAGACAGAATCCTCATTATGGGGCATTGTGTTGTGTGGCATGCGGTCGTCCTCGGCTAAACAATGTTTATGGGTAATGGTTAAGTGGTTTGCGGTAAAATGATTTATACCGGAGTTTACATCGTATATAAGTATATTAATATCGGTTATACAAAGGTGTACTCGCCCGAGGTGAAAGTTCCATACAAATACTATATCTAAGTACAGAGTTCATTGAGATTTTAAGGAGCCGTTAGGAAGGTTAATGCCATAATTATTCCTGGGAATACGATTTCCTCGTATATGTGCAAGTAAAATATAATTGAGAATATTACCAAAGTGATGTCTCTAAAAAGCAACCATATTTCTATTTATATTAAATTGCACCCAAAGTCTTATAATTGAAAGAAAGGTTAAAAAATTATTAAATTAGATTGGATCTGAAGTCTTGTCTTTGAAAAAAAAAAAAAACATATTTCCAATTACATTTGATTACATGCAAAGTCTTGCCATTGAAAGACACCACATGTTTTAACCTACTTAAGGAATTTTGTCAAGGTAAATTTTAACTAGCGACAATTTCATGGATCTTGTCAATAATTCTTATATTCGTCGTATCAGGAATGTCTGTCATTATATATTCAACGTGTACAATGGAACCCATTTGCCAAAAGCATATTTACTAGTACATGAGATCGTTACACGATTAGCATGGCTCAAATTAAACTAAAATTCTAGAGAAAACTATATTTTCTTCATAAAATCTCAGTAGTTATATGTAATTCTTGCGACCCTTTCCATGCATTAAAATATATAGTCTTCGTAAGTATTTGAGAATTTATCAGTAAAGATCACAAACAGCATTTTGTGACCAAATGACCATATTGGCTGAACAGACCGTTGCATAAATTTGTTAAGGTTCTTCTCCAAAACGTAAGTGAAATCTAGTTAACAACTTAATTTGTCTATTTTACACCTATTATAATCAACATTTCTAATCCTTAATCTTTCCAAAAATCTTGTACATTAAATCTTAGAACCTAATCCTACGACGGGAAATTCAAAAGTATGAATTTTGGTTCTACCATGATCTGTGTCATGGTAAATTCGTAATTGGAGAAAGATTATACATTATTCCCTGCTACGAAATGGTACTTCATTTCGAGCATTTTTCCGTAGGCTTAAAAAAATCCACTAATAAAAGTTAGATGTTGCTCCTCTGTTTGGAGCTTAATTACCTCGAAATCAAAAAGCTTCTAGTTATATTTCTATTAGCTCATAATTATCTAGGTCATAGAGAGCTTATTTGTCAGATCTGACGAATAGATAATGACAGCATACAATTTAAAATCCAAATAATTAATGTGACTCATTTCCACACTAACTCACATTATAGAGATATACTTGTACACATGTTGGCTTTTCCTAACCACACTTAAAATCGAATCAGTATGTAATTGTTAGAAATTACGAAGTTTTAACATAGGGAGTATAATACAACTTTTTTGATAATAATCAATCCTTCAGCTATTTACAGATTTCAGCAAAGTTCAAATGAATTTAAATAATGCCGATTTATAACTTCGGTCTACCATTCGTCGACTTGTTATTTCTTGAACTAAGACCCTTTGAAAGAAATAAAATATTTAAACTATTTTATTCAATAATTGAGAGTAGAAATCTCTGCGACTTCAGTATTGAAGGCTCTTGTTAAGTTATGAAAATATTCCTCAAATACTGTTTGAGGAAAGTCGAAGCCATTCCTGATCGAATTGACGACCGGTTCTGATTACATTGACTCAACATTATCGGAAATTGCAGACGGTAATCTTTTCTCATAGAAAAGTTTTTAAATATTTTTTAGTATAATACAATTTTCTAAAGTTCAAAATCGATTTAAAGTTGCGCCACTCTGTATATATTTACCGCTACAAGTACTCCCTTAATTATGGAATATTTAGCCGCATAGCCGCATATTCTTAATTATTAAGAAACATGCTGTAAACCCTTTGATTTAAGTCAAGCTAATGTAACAATACGAGGACCCGCATCAATATGTACATAGCTTCCTATACTTACGCGCATACCGCACATATTTGCACAAATAAGTATGAATAAATAGCTTCAGATCTATCAAGAATCGGTATTTGTTGAATGATAGATCTGTAAAGCAGAGCAGTATACATACAGCCACATATATTTACTTTTAGTTAGAGGCAAACTTTGCGCTCTTGAATTTGAAAAACACACAAAATGGAACTTAATCACATTTCAAACAAAACTGTTGTTAATTAATGCAAACCACGAAACCGCAACTCAAATCAAAGTGGCCAAATTAGAAAAATATCACACAGGCACATACAAAAATGTATACGTATATATGTATGTACTATATGAGAATAAGGAAAGACCGCATCGGGCTCACGCAGGTTCAATGCGAAGCAAAAGTAAAAGTGCCAAGTATGCCAAGTGTCAGTATAAAAAAACTATATTTTTCATTAAATATCGATTGTCACATTGTTCTTGTAACTCTTTGCAAACAACATTGTGGTTGTCAGTATTTGATTCAGTGTAGACCACGCACAAAATTTTGTGACCAAATACCTGCATTGCTTGAACTGATCGTTGTCCCAAACCTTTTTATGCTTTTCCTCAAAACATAAGTCAAGTCTAGTTAACAGTTCACAACTCATACGATACAATACTCTTTGTAATTCTCAGTGTTGCAAAAAATTACTGTTATGACCTTATACTTAAAAAATTACAATAACTTTTGTTTTACCAAGCTTTGTAGTATGGTCATATTTGTAGAGGGAATAAACAATGTTTGTTGATACAAAGTGGTGTAAGATTTCGAGCTAGGGGAATCCATAAATTCTAATAACCTCAAAGTCCAAAGAAGTTTGGATAGCATATTGTTGAATAATTAATTTTAAAATCACATTGACTTTTTTTTTTTTTTTTTTTTTTTTTGAAGCAATCGAGATCTGACGAAACGGTTATGATAGTGCACAATTTAAATTTAAAATCATTAATGTGCGCTATTTCTATCGAAACTGTAAAATGTATGCTCGAGTGTCCAAGGTGGCATACAGGTATGACGGTAAAATTTTTGTTGTTGTGAGAGATACCTAAGTATTCAGTACCTGCTGTAAGTAATTTGCTTCAGATGCATTTATAAATGGAACTCGATGAATGACATAGTCGCAGAAGAGATAGCTGCATATAATAATGCATGTGGTTAGAGACACACCTTTTCTTCTCTAATTTGAAGAACACACAAAATGAATCCGACCACAATTTAAACAAAACTCTTGATAAATAATGTAAACTACGCAACTAGTTGGTTTTCTTCACTTTTTATTATTGAAGAAAAAATAACCCACATTTTTGTATAACTAATTTAAATATTCCTTTTTCTAATATTCTAACTTTTTCACTTTCTTTTACAGTTATGGAATGAAAAATTCACGACGACTTTAGTCGTTAAAAGGTGACCAAATATATCCGCTGTCGTTTTATCACCAGAGCCGCTAACCGATTCGAGGAGCATGCTGTATAGATGAATTTTGAAGACGTGGAGGTTTCATCCACAAACTTAACAAAAGTGGGCAATTTCAAGTAATTTTCGCAATACGTACTTAGAAAAAAATTGTCCTTTTACATATATCATCATGGCGCACGCAAAACACAGGAACTATGAAATTTTAACGGCCTGGGCCTGTTGGTGTGCGAAATTCGCATAAATAAAATTTATTTATGCTAAAGCTGGAAGGAAACTGACAAGGAAGCTGATAAGGAAAGGAACAACTGAACTCAGCTCTTTGCCGATGAACTAGTGTCTCTGAGTTATTTTTTGTAGTTCTACATTGCAATTTATAGAAAGAATATGAAGGATTGCAGCGGAATAAATAAAATATTTAAACCATAATGCAAATATAAATCATTAGTAGTTTTAATTTTTTTTACTCGGTAAGTAAGTCAGTAGGATCTACGTTATTGGTCTTAAGATGCTTGGGGAAAAGAAAAATGGAATGGTATCATATTCCTAAATGATGAAATTCTTAAAAATTAAGATAAGTTTATATAACACATTGTACGCGAAATTTTTCTAAATGGAACTGGTAAATAAAAAAACTGATTTTTTCGTTCTGAATGGATATATTATGTTTTAAAGAACATTAAAACCCCAAAACCCCAAAAACCTTTAAATGAAAAATTGCTGATTTCGGCGAGATAGATAATCGATTTCATCACAAATATATAAGTGAATTGATATAAAATTTTGAAGGATTAAAGCTATTTTCCTAATTCGAAAAGATATGCTAAGCTTAAAAAAAGTTTTCTTAGACCACTGCTCTGAGAAATCTTGCATATCTGTTATGTTAATCTATTATGAATTTTATGTTCAGGCAGCAATAGAATATGAACTAAAAAGACGATTTTTTATCATATTTTTCAGGGACATAACAGCGATCTAATGACTGCAATTAGTTCTTGTAACAATATGCCTATGCAAACATTCATTTCAAGATTTCAAATGCGTGGCTATTATTTACTCTTCAATAGTAATAATTCTCACCAAAAAACTTCCAAACGTATAAAACACTGGATCACCTTAAAGTGAATACACACAAGCATTTACATTCATTCAAAACAGCGACCACATGACTGCAACTGCTCTCATCGCCATTTCCTATTACAAATTGCTGTTCCAACAACAATAAAAAAAATGCAGAATAAGAAAAACAACCATTTCCGCACAAAACAGTGCAACACATAGTTTGCTGAGTTTTTTCCATTTAACGCCTTTCTTTAAATGTGAACATTTCATTGATGTTTTTTACATTGATAATGGTTTGCCGCCCGGCTTGGTGGACTGTTATTGAGTTATCCTCGCGCCTTCAATCAGGGGCCAAGTGCAAAAAACTATCAGCAAAAATAAAAACGATGATAAAACCGTGAAGTTACAGCATAAATTGTTCTGACTTACAACAATAATAACAAAAACTTCATATATAACAATGACTAAATCTACATTCAGTTCAGTCGTAGTTGCCGAAAATAAAAATTTTAATTAAATTTTTGACCAGTGGGCATGCGAGTATTTGGGCATAAAACCGGAACAAATTAATAGGCACACAAGGAGGAAAATATTTGATGGTATACAATTTTGCAACTAGTTATGCATATACAAAATCGTTTGAAGATGCTCTATATAACAATCTGTTAACAGAAATTTTCAAGAATGCAGCAGACGAATGAGCTTTTGGACAAATCTGATTATTGGCAAATTCTCTTTTGGTGTTGCTCATTATGATCACACTAGTGACACGTGTCCAACTTGAGTCATACACTTTTTTTAATTTTCGTTCACATCACATTATCAAGTTCTTTTACGCTTCATATATGCGGTGAAAAAATATTTAATACCTAATTTTTATCCCTAATCACCCTTTTCTGATACATTTCCTTGATATTATGCATATTTTCATATAACATATAAAAAATAGATAATAACTATAGAATTTTCTGGCATAATGTAAATCTTCTCTTAATACCGAGAGCTATTGCAACTATGGAAAGAATTTTAATTTGAAAACTAGAGTCGGTTATCAAACAGAAGAAGGTTATGTGAACAACCAATAAAGAGGTGAAAAGTTTCTCAGTGAAGTTGGAGTTTTGAGTTTGACAAAAATCGACAACACCAGTTAAAAGTATGCAACTTTTCCCACCGGTAAATTCGCAATAGCATAGCGAGTATAATTTGTCAATCGTTGCATGATTCCTTCCCCTGAAATTTCGCACTTATTACTGCTTCCGTCGCGTCTTTAACAAACAATACATTTGTTATTGCATTTGCCGAAATGCGAGCATAAACGCTTAATAAAATGTGGAAGTGCGAAATGTCCGCAACCTGTTCATGCACAGACGAACAAAATTAGTGAAAGCATGTGCCATTCTGAATAAGCCACAATTGGCGCTGTTAAAACTGCGAATGTCAAGTGCTGATAATTGAGTTTAACTGTCACATAGCAGAAACGATACCGATACATGAAAACAAACCAAACCACACTAGGGTTGCTGAGTGAGCTAAATGTTGTTTTCAAACACTCATGAAAGTCTGAATTTCTTCAGACATACATAGCTTTGTAGCGGCTTGTCTTTCTTGACCATTCGGAGGGTTAAAGCTAGTACATAAAGTATTGAAAACTGAGATTTGTTGAATGATAAAAATATGTATTCTAGAGATGCTTGATCGGTTTCGGAAAAGTGATATAGCTTAATTTATTATTAGGGCGAATAATATTTTGTCTATACTGTACATATTTCTATCAATTGAGGCTGACAATTTCGTCCTAGACACCTTGATATCTCTGTTGGCTGCAAGATATAAATTCGTGAATTCCAATGTATTTAAGTTATTAAAGTTTTTAGTCTTCTTTTGTTTTTTTTATACTTAATCAAATATTTTGGTACTAATAGAATTAATCGCGTCTTAAACTCAAGTTTAGTGATGGTGTTTAGAAGTATTATATATGTATAGCGAAAATTTCAAAGATTTTCCTTCAGTAAAAATACATTTGTTTGGCGTTTACAAAGTTAAACTTGAAATTCTAGTTAAAATTTCACTGCTATTTCCTGATAGCTCTTAATATTCGAATACTTTAATAAATTTCTTTGAGCTATCATATTTGTGTACTTTGTTCCATTCTTATAAGTATAAGTGTATTTACATAAGTAAATAGGTATTGATGGTATATAAACATCGTCCACAACGATTGATAAAAGTTGTAAACAAAATCACACAAGTTAACAAAAATATATACCTATATTTACAGGGAAAAGAACCGCTTTAGACACTAGCCTCAGTGAGCAAAGTGTCCTTCTATTAGGGAAGAATATTTCATTATATCATTTATACTTTTGTAGTAGTTTAATTAATATCACTCTCTCTGAGAAAACGTTTATGTGTAGGACTTTTATTCAAAGCTATGCTGGTATGGTAAGCAATTGTGAACAATTCCTTGAAAACATTCATCAGAAAGAGAAAGTGGAATTTAGAGACGCTCTCTTATTTGAAAAGTCAGTGTGAACAAATTTTGCGTATCGTTATTATTATGAATGCACTAATACTTGTGCTAT
The DNA here is from genome assembly GCA_027475135.1 of Bactrocera correcta. NCBI lineage: Eukaryota > Metazoa > Arthropoda > Insecta > Diptera > Tephritidae > Bactrocera > Bactrocera correcta. The sequence goes on from CM050322.1 coordinate 7,122,704, forward strand.
ATGAAACCACGCCATACATTGAAATGACATTTAATAATCAAATACATACAATAATACAAACATGCACATCATACATAAAGGTCATTTACGAAGCACGTGTTTGGTAATGGCATACAAATATTACTTACACGTTTATATGTATATTTATATACATAGTAAATACCATTCACTTATGACATACAGATACTGCCAATATTTTATATAAACGCGTTATTGTAATGTATACAAACCGGCGCTTATGCCTGCTTAACGCATTCATGCAAATTGTTGCACATTCTCTCACATACTTATATATTTATATTTGCTTTTCTGGGAACGCTTTGTGTAGTGTAGCTTTGAATAGTAGTCACTTATATTGCTGGTTCACACTACATCGAAATAAGATCAATACTCTAAAAAAAAATGGCAGCATAGGCATATATCAAAATAATACAGTAATTTTATAAGACCTTCTCATACATACATATGTATGTGTGTATATGTAAAGGGTGATTTTTTAAGAGCTTGATAACTTTTTTTAAAAAAAAAACGCATAAAATTTGCAAAATCTCATCGGTTCTTTATTTGAAACGTTAGATTGGTTCATGACATTTACTTTTTGAAGATAATTTCATTTAAATGTTGACCGCGGCTGCGTCTTAGGTGGTCCATTCGGAAAGTCCAATTTTGGGCAACTTTTTCGAGCATTTCGGCCGGAATAGCCCGAATTTCTTCGGAAATGTTGTCTTCCAAAGCTGGAATAGTTGCTGGCTTATTTCTGTAGACTTTAGACTTGACGTAGCCCCACAAAAAATAGTCTAAAGGCGTTAAATCGCATGATCTTGGTGGCCAACTTACGGGTCCATTTCTTGAGATGAATTGTTGTCCGAAGTTTTCCCTCAAAATGGCAATAGAATCGCGAGCTGTGTGGCATGTAGCGCCATCTTGTTGAAACCACATGTCAACCAAGTTCAGTTCTTCCATTTTTGGCAACAAAAAGTTTGTTAGCATCGAACGATAGCGATCGCCATTCACCGTAACGTTGCGTCCAACAGCATCTTTGAAAAAATACGGTCCAATGATTCCACCAGCGTACAAACCACACCAAACAGTGCATTTTTCGGGATGCATGGGCAGTTCTTGAACGGCTTCTGGTTGCTCTTCACCCCAAATGCGGCAATTTTGCTTATTTACGTAGCCATTCAACCAGAAATGAGAAATGATTATGTAGACCATAAATCGGACGTAAAGCGCGAAACACATTTCGAACCGAACACTGATTTTGGTAATAAAATTCAATGATTTGCAAGCGTTGCTCGTTAGTAAGTCTATTCATGATGAAATGTCAAAGCATACTGAGCATCTTTCTCTTTGACACCATGTCTGAAATCCCACGTAATCTGTCAAATACTAATGCATGAAAATCCTAACCTCAAAAAAATCACCCGTTATATGGCCATGAATTATTGTATGTCTCTTAGCTGTACGAGCTTAATAGTTTAAACACTTAGCCTTTAATTATTTGAGAGTTTCAGTTCAAATAGTTGATTTATTCACAAACAACGGCTTCATTATTAAGTAAATATCGAAAAAGTAAAAAAAGGCTAAGTATGGATAAAGCACATGTTTAAATAACGGCACATCCCAATTTTATGTACAGTATTGCAGTAGGCGAATATCTCAGTATTCATCCTTTGACCTCTTTGGAACGTTTTTGATCCACATCTATTACTTGTGGTACCAATATTTTAAAATAACCGTATTTACCGCAGTATCTACACAAGTGTTCGCTATATGAGGAACAAAGACTAAGCGTCATGTTTGGAACAGCTGCTATAACTGGAGCGCTTAAGTGAAAGTTTGTTTCCAATGCGATTTATAATACAAATGTGAGAACACAACTCAATGTGTAGACACGTGCGTACCCTTTACTCTAGACCCTCGCACCAAATTCAACAAATCATAAAACTCTAAAATAATCAAGAAGATTTTGCCCACTCTACTTATATATTAGCTTTAAGTTAGATTACTAAAATCAGTTAATATTTACAACACCAAATGATTTTAGATTAAGGAAACACTAAATATTTATATCCTTTACTAAATCTGTTAATTATGATAGTTTCTATAAAAACTTATGTACCTTTCTGAACCTGGATTAGTGAAAATTATAATTAAGTCGTATAATATCTTGATAATTTTGTCCCATCAAATTTTATCCAATTAAGAACTGCTTCTTTTGAATTTCCTTCTTCTTTTTCTTAATTGGCTTACACGATTATAGCCGAGTTAACAACCGCGAGCCGGTCGTTTCTTCTTTTCGCTACGTGGCGCCAATTGGATATTCCAAGCGAAGCCAGGTCCTTCTCCACTTGGTCCTTCCAACGGAGTGGAGGTCTTCCTCTCCTTCCCCGGCGTTTACTGCGTCGAATACTTTCAGAGCTGTATTGTTTTCGTCCATCCGGACAACATGACCTAGCCAGCGTTGCCGCTGTCTTTTAATTCGCTGAACTAGGTTAATGTCGTCGTATATCTCGTACAGCTCATCGTTCCATCGAATGCGATATTCGCCATGGCCAACGCGAAAAGCACCATAAATCTTTCGCAGAATTTTTCGTTCAAAAACTCGGAACGTCGACTCATCCGTTGTTGACATCGTCCAAGCCTCTGCACCATATAGTTTTGGTTTTTGTTCGTCGAGAGGACTTTGCTTCTCAATTGCCTAATCAGTCCGAAGTAGCACCTGTTGGCAAGAGTCATCCTGCGTTGGATTTCCAGGCTGACATTGGTGGTGGAGTTTACGCTGGTTCCAAGATAGACGAAATTATCCACAACTTCAAAGTTATAACTGTCAACAGTGACGTGAGTGATAAGTCGCGAGTGCGACGACTTTTTATTTGATGACAGGAGATATTTCGTCTTGCCCTCGTTCACTGCCAGAACCATTTGTTTTGCTTCTTTGTCCAGTCTGGAGAAAACAAAACCAACGGCGCGGGTGATATCAATATCATCGGCATATGCCAGCAGTTGTACACTCTAATAGAAGATGGTACCTTCTCTATTTAGTTATGTAGCGCGAACTATTTTCTCCAGAAGCAGGTTGAAGAAGTCGCACGATAGGGAATCGCCTTGTCTGAAACCTCGTTTGGTATCGAACGGCTCGCAGAGGTCCTTCCCGATCCTGACGGAGCTTTGGTTGTTGCTCAACGTCGGTTTGCACAGCCGTATTAGTTTTTCGGGGATACCAAATTCAGACATCGCGGTATAGAGACAGCTCCTTTTCGTGCTGTTGAAAGTAGATTTGAAATCGACGAAGAAGTGGTGTGTGTCGATTCTTCTTTCACGGGTCTTTTCCAAGATTTGGCGCACGGTGAATACTGCACACTGATAAGTTCCAATCAGTTTGTTGACGGTGGGCTTTAATCTTTCACACAATAAGCTCGATAGAACGTTATGCGCGCTGTTGAGGAGGCTAATCCAACGGTAGTTGCCGCAGATTGTGGGGTCTCCTTTTTATGGATTGGGCATAGCACACTTAAATTCCAATCGTTGGGCATGCTTTCGTCCGACCATATTTTGCAAAGAAGCTGATGCATGCACCTTGTCAGCTCTTCGCCGCCGTATTTGAATAGCTGGGTCGGCAATCCATTTGGCCCCTGCCGCTTTGTTGTTTTTCAGGCGGGCAATTGCTATTCGAACTTCTTCATGGTCGCGCAATGGAACGTCTGCTCCGTCGTCATCGATTGGGGAATCGGGTTCGCCTTATCCTGGCATTGTGCGTTCACTGCCATTCAGCGGGCTGGAGAAGTATTCCCTCCATAATTTAAGTATGTTCTTGGCATCGGTGACTAGATCACCTTGGGGGGTTCTACAAGAGTATGCTCCGGTCTTGAAACCTTCTGTAAGCCGTCGCATCGTTTCGTAGAATTTTCCAACATTACCCCTGTCGGGCAGCTTATCAAGCTCTTCGTACTCACGCATTTCGGCCTCTTTCTTTTTCTGTCTGCAAATGCATCTCGCTTCCCTTTTCAAATCTCGGTATCTATCCCATCCCACACGTGTTGTGGTCGATCGTAACGTTGCGAGGTAGGCAGCCTGTTTTCTCTCCGTTGCGACACGGCACTCCTCTTCGCACCAGCTGTTCTTTTGCACTTTTCGAAAACCAATGGTTTCAGTTGTAGCTGTCCGTAAGGAGTTTGAAATGCCGTCCCACAGTTCCCTTATACCGAGTTGTTGACGAGTGCTCTCAGGGAGCAGGAGCGCAAGCCGAGTAGAAAATCGTTCGGCTGTCTTGGCGTGCGCTTTTTGCTGCACAGAGGCGGATGCGAATCTTGGCTGCAAAAAGATAGCGGTCTTAGTCGATGTTAGGACCTCGGAGTGTACGCACTACTAGAACACTGGAAACGGGTCTTCCGTCTATCACAACATGATCGATCTGGTTGGTATTTTTCGACCCGGAGACAGCCAGGTAGCTTGATGAATCTTCTTATGGTGGAATCTAGTACCACGGATAACCATATTTCGGGCTCCGGCGAAGTCGATCAGCCTCAACCCATTTGGATATGTTTCCTCGTGGAGGCTAAATTTACCGACCGTAGTGCCAAGGATACCTTCTTTGCCCACCCTGGCGTTAAAGTCGCCAAGCACAATTTTGACATCGTGGCGGGGGCAGTTCTCATAAGTGCGATTCAAGCACTCATAAAAGGCATCTTTTTTCACATCGTTCTTCTCTTCCGTCGGGGCGTGGGCGCAAATCAGCGATATGTTGAAGAACCTCGCTTTAATGCGGATTGTGGCCAGACATTCATTCCCCGGAGTGAATGATAGTACTCGACGATGGAGTCTCTCTCCTAGCACGAATCCCACACCAAAGTTGCGCTTCTTTATATGGCTACTGTAGTAGATGCCACAAGGACCTACTCGTATCTGTCCTTGCCCCGTCCATCGCATTTCTTGGATTGCGGTGATGTCATCCTTTATTTTCACGAGGACATCAACCAGCTAAGCGGCGGCACCTTCCCAATTAAGGGACCGGACATTCCAGGTGCATGCCCTCAATTCGTAGTCCTTATTTCGTTTGCCATGGTTGTCATCAAAAGGGAGTCTCTCATCCGAGGGGTGTTTTTTTACGTAGCGAGTTCCAAACCCAGCGCACAACCCTATGCAGGGGATGTTTCGCCTTCTCACTGTAGCTCGCCTTCAAACGGATATTCTTAGGCTACCCAGAGGATACTTGGTCAAAGACCGGAAGTCGTGAGCTGCTTGAGTCATATGTAAAGAATCATTTCTGGCCACTCCCAAGTGAATGGCGATCAGAGAACTTTCCTCACTTGCGTGATCTTCTACACATGACTCCATCCTCTTTAAATTTCCTTAGAAATAAAATAAAAAGTAAAGACATTTTCAACAAGTCGTAGCTGAAATTTCTATTAAATGGTATCCCCAACAGCTGTTTGTATAGCAATATAATAATCCCTGATTGGTTTGTATGCAGGAAAGAGAAAGAGTTAGATGGAAGCGGGTTCGTCTTCACGTGATTGAGTAACGCTTAACGCCTTGACGAATTTCCACGAGTCTGACTCGTGGTACAATTTCAGTGCCTAACATGAATATCACCAGTCTTACTCATTGTGAGAGAAGTGTACATTTGATAAAAAAATAGTTGAAATTTTCCCATTATTTTCTGTTAATAATATAAACAAAAAACATTGTTGCAGCTGAGTGCATAATCTACTGCAGATCAGTTGTGTAAATATCCATATTTAAATTTTTTAAAATTAAATCGTAGTATTATATTTTTTGTAAATTTTTATAACAAGCGTGTTAGTCATTTGTGACTTGTTTAGTGCAAGTTGTGTGTAAACTGTCGGAAGCGAATTTCGTTGCGCTAATTGATACGTCAAGGGATTAACGACCTGCGACCTTCATGTCCTTTTTAGGTTCGTAGTGATTTTTTTCTGTTTGCTTGACACTGATATAACTCGGAATATTAGATAGTTTGGTTTAAACCCTGGGCTGGTGGTCGTTCTAAAACACATAGGGTGGGGTACTTTCCAGGTAAAACTGAAATACTTTAATTAACTTAGAGGTATAAGCCCCCAAAGGTGCCTCTTCCCTCTTTCGGTGCTCTGGTCTTCAACCTATTGAATAGTGAAAAACGTAGACTGATCCTTGATAGAAAGCCTTCCTGGTGGCCAAATTTTTAAGAGGGAGTTAGGAAGACATCGCCTGCAATAGATTGATGTAGAAACTCACGTCACTTTTGACAGTCATAACTTTGAAGTTGTAGATAGTTTCGTATATTTGGGGACCAGCATAAACACCACCAACAATGTCAGCCTGGAAATCCAACGCAGGATTACTCTTGCCAACACGTGCTCCTTCGGACTGAGTGGGCAGTTGAAAAGCAAAGTCCTTTCCCAACAAACAAAAGTCAAACTCTATAAGTCGCTCATAATTCCCGTTCTGCTTTATGGTGCAGAGGCTTGGACGATGAGTCGACCTTAAGAGTTTTCGACAGAAAAGTTTTGCGAAAGATTTATGGTCCTTTGCGCGTTGGTCACGACGAATATCGCATTCGATGGAACTATGAGCTATAGTACATAGTTCAGCAAATTGAAAGACAGAGACTGCGTTGGCTAGGTCATGTTGTCCAGAAGAACGGAAACTCTCCAGCTCTGAAAGTATTCGACGAAGTACCCGCCGGTGGAATCAGAGGAAGAGAAAGACTTTCACTCCGTTGGAAGGATCTGACTTCGCTTGGAATCTCAAATTGGCTCCACGTAGTGAAAAGAAGAAACGACTGGCGCGCTGTTATTAACTCGGCGCGATTATGCGTAAGCGGTATCTGCGCCAGTTAAGAAGAAGAAGGTATGTATTTTCGTATAATTACATATGCAATATTTTGCATGTTTCTGCTTTATGGAAATTAATTGTTTGTGTGGGTTTGGAAGTGAAAGACTATTACTATTTAATTTCTTTTAAACGGTTAGGAAGCATTCACAAAAACTATTCAAACAGTTAACATTTTCTATCTATTGTGGTACGCAATGTAATTTAATTGGTGTAATTGCGTTTTATAATTATGGAAAACAAATTTCTTTAATTTGATATCAATTGTTATAACTTTTTTAACATATTATATATGCAAGTATAATGAACCAAACTGTTGGGTTGTTGCCTAAAGACGCTTTTTTTTCTAAGAACATTTCCAACATTTAATTTAAGATATTCCTGCCGGGTGTATTAATGTGGTCGCACAAAGATTTTTGTTTACCTTCCCTCGGTAAGGGACGTACAATACCATAACCAGCTCAGAAATTTGTTGGGTTTGTCCGCTACATCAAATTTTTTTGTTCGATTTGGTGTTGGAGGTTTCCCTTTTCATTAATTTTTTCCATTTTCTAGTTTCCATACCGCTCTTGTTTACTCACTACTCTTAGAGTCAGAGAGGTAGTAAAATAA
>CM050322.1:7131146-7191146 GCA_027475135.1 Bactrocera correcta
ATAACACTATCAAGCTCGGACGCGGACTACATTATTGTTAATGTATTTTGGTATTAATGCTTCCAAAGAGTTTTTGTTATTTCACTCCCAACGACATAGAAAAAAATTGTGTATTTATTACTAAACTTGTCAGCAGTTTGTAAATTTTTATTTTATTTTTTCGCTTTCGCCATTAACGAGCATTTAGAAATAATTTATGCGGCTCGAATTAAGAGTTCACAAATGCATACACAAGAATGTATGTTTTTTTCAATAATGTGCTAATAGATAGTTTTATATCTTGTTGTTGTAATTTGAGTAATTAATGCATTTGCAATGTTCTTTTTTGCAGTTGTAAATCAACGTTACGAAGAGGAAGTGCAAAATCCAGGAGGTTTTATTGGTAGCAATGTGCTAATTAAATGTAATATACCGTCGTTTGTTAAGGAGTATGTAACGGTAACATCTTGGCTGCAGGAACCAAATTTTAATATATACCCATCGCTAGAAGGAGGTGAGTAGAAATGTTTAGCTAATTACACGTACAGTGGAGTCACGATAAAAAGAAAATAATAATTAATTGCGATATGTCGCGGATTAATGAGTTTTCAACGTCACTGTAAAGAACCGTTACTTATAAAATATCTTAAAAATCCGCATAAAAAATATTTGCTTGGGAAATTTATAAATTCCGTTCGAGTGTTAGAAAATAATATAGATATAAATATTTGTCACTTTATCCAGCCCCAGCTAATTAAAGGTATCTAACGGAGGTGACGTGTTTTTTATGTGGATACATAATTTCGATGAGTTTGTTTGTTTGAAGAAATATGTTTTGGCTTTTGCATGTCCCACGTTGAAACAGTTTAAATCGCGGCATATAGTTTAAATGATTTTTTAGGGAGGTTTATAAACTATCCGATTCTTTTAATGATTTATGCTTCCAAAAAAGGTTTCACTTGAACAAGCTTTGTATTCCTAACTGCTTTCAGTTTTGTGTCTCTGACGGAGATCTTCTTATATGATGAGTGAACTCCCCTATCAATTCTATCGGCTTAATGATTAGCGATCTTCTGGTAAAAAGGTCAAACATTTCGTTTGCCTCAATATCGTTGCTATATTGATCAGACTAGAGCAAAAAAGAAATTTTTTATAATGCCAATTTAAACAAATAATATAACTCGTTAGTAAAATATGCACTTATCATGATAATCATCATGGGTCAACGACCTCGAGGTTCCAAAAGTTCTAATATTGCAACAACTTTCGAAATTCCAAAAAAAGGAATCAAATCACTATCAAAATTTAGTCTACGCAACTATTTGCTTTTTAATAGTTTATGAAAGACATATGTAGATTTAGTGAACCAAAAAGAAGAAGTGAAAAACGCCAAGCCAAGAGCATCATCCATCGGCAAAGCACAACCAGCCATCAGCAGTCAACAGCAGGTTTCCTCCTCCGCGTTACACTTTCAGACTTCCGTCTCCAGTGCTACGAATTTTGAGAGTTCGCAGCTTCAGTGTGGAACACTCGCACCGACCAAAGGCTTACGCGGCCATCGACGATGTATCATCGAGCCTGCTCGTTGCTCATATCCTTGTTGAAAACTTTATTATTATTATTTGTGGCCTGGGTTATTGGGAATGCATATGTGGTATGCATGTACAGTTGTAGTTAAGTATATAGCGGAAAAAGTTAGACAACGAATCAGCAAATGAAAGCAAGACTAAAATAAAACAAACGAATACATTATTGCACACCACATTTCCGCTGAACCCTAACCTTTTTGCCATTTTATTTTTATCGCTTCTTGGTACACATATTCTCACATTCCTCACTCTTTTTTTTTTAGATGGGAAAAATCATATGCTACCGACCGGCGAACTTCTGGTGTACAACATCACTCGCACCGATGCGCACAAAGTTTATCGCTGCCGCACCCATCACAAGTTGACGCAGGACTCCGTTGTGAGCAGCAATATGGGCAAAATTCAATTGACTGGTAAGTTATGTACAACAACGACAACACTGAGAACAAATAGTGGTTATGTAGCATCGCAAAAGCCATGATGCTTGACCTTACCGTACGGCATTTACTTTGTTAATAGCGAAGCAGGTACATTTTAGTTGCGTGTTTTACGTATTAAGTGTTTAAGACAAGAATCGCGTAACTGAAGAACAGAAATATACATTTTTTGTTATATTAAATAAAGCTGGCGTACAGCATTTTGAGAATTTAGTAAACAAAATTTGCTATTTAGCGGTGTTACCATCGTTGTAGTACCGTTTCAAGTATTATTTCATCTCCATACAGTTTTGTTCACAATATCGATAGAGTTTCATTGCAAATTGCATAGAGTCAGGTAAATTTGGTGCATTGTCAGTTACCATCATACAAATTGTAGATATTTTGGTCAATCTAAGCGTAGCTGAAGAGTGTAATCTCTTCCTCTACAAGAGGATATACAGGTTTGTCTTTCCCTTCGACGACAGGTTTTTTCAGTCTCTTACTATTTCTTTTTACTAACTCATTGTAACATGTAATCGCTTCAGTTGAGCTATTCAGTTCTTATTATTAATCACCTTCTTTGTCACTACTAGGCCCAGAACTCCAAACTTCGCTAGTTGCCTCTATCCTTTGCGAGGTCAAGCCAGTTGTATGTGGGCTTCAAGCGCTTGCCATCTCGGTGCGTCCGCGCTTATGTTTCTGTGCCGCGTAATAGGACAGGAATGATAAGAATTTATAAACTATAATTTTTGTTCGTCCAAACAAAGAATGTAAGACTTATTCTGTGCTTGAAATTTGGTATTAGAGTGTTGGTGAAATTTATTCAGATTTCGCGATACACAAAGTCCTTCATTACAAACTAATACCTTTCAAGTGCCACGTAGTTCCAAATTAAGGAATCTTTGGCCTTCAGGTATTTCATCGTACCACGTTACCTACTACACCAACTTTATTCGCTTCCTCTTCTTGGCTCGGAAAGGTTGCGCTGACGGTTCTGTTGTTTAAGCTAATTTTGGACACGGAGTGAAATGGTCAGTTATTGTCTAAGTTCGAGAGCTTGGCAGTGGCTTTAAAATTGACAAAAATTGCTGGGTGTTGAAAATTCCATAATAGCTTATAGAATTATTGCAGCCAATCCAGCATCTCTTTTTTTCTGTCTTATATTATTTTGAGTAATTATTCCACAAATTATTACGATCTACCTTAAAAATGTTTTCAAGGCTAATCCCAAAGGGTCCTCTCTTCTCGGACTTTAAGTTTCAATATTGTCAAAGGATATCTGATTTAAGTTAAATTTATATATTTATGTATTTAGGGAGAGAAAATTTCAGAAGCCAGGAGATCCAGTTTTGAGCAATTATAATTTTCAATAGGGCAATAGTATTTCTTCACATCAACTGAAGCTGTGATTGTAGAGCGGAAAAATAATTGGAAGCTATATATGATTATTTACTTACCAACTCAATGAAAGGGATATACTGTACATCTTCCCTTCAAGTAGCTAGAAATTGGTCTCTCTCTTTGATATTATTTGAATAATTTTCTTTGCCTTTGAATAAGACGAGCTATAAAGCACGTGCAAGGTACCAATAAAGTAATGGCTGGACGAAGTTCATGTATTGCTACGGATATCTTTTTGAGGTTTGAGATTATGGACTTTATAGTCAAGCAAATATTTTTAAGTTACTCGCTTCAATTTTTTGAAGCCGAGTAACTTTCGTCGGTCCTTGGATCTACAAGCTCTATCTCAAAAAGTCATTTGACTGATATACTTCTATCGAGTCGTTTAGTTTGGGTTTTTGTATGTTATAGCTATTGCCAGTGATCGCTCAGCCGAGGCGAGGAATGAAGAATGTTACTCTGTTTGGGAATGGAACCTGACAATTGAAAGCACCTTATTAACATGTTACGAATATCTCTCCACAAACCGAATGCGAAATGCGTTGGCAATGAATTGCATAATACTGTACTGAGGTGACTTCAAGTTTCGCCAATCGCATGTGGATTTTATGATGTTGCGGTCAAATAACATGCGCTTGAGGAACTTTAAAACCACTCAGAAGCGCATACGAGCGTAAATAAACAAACTAATAAACAAGAACTATTTAATTGTGGTTGTTATTGAGAGTACAGCATATGTAATTTTCGTTAATTTCTATATCATTTGAATTGAGTTATTTGCAGGTATTTTTGTTATTGTTCTTAATGTTGGTAAATGCTTTCTATAAACAAGTCATAATATTTTTATAAAATATTTTAACACTCCCCATCTTTTTCTTTCTCATTTTGTACTCCACAGAAATGCGTGAACTCGTGCCGCCCATAATGAACGAGAAGGCCACAAGCGTGGTGGCACGTTTGGGCGATCCCGTTGTGGTACCATGTGTGGCATACGCCAACCCGAAACCGGTCTATCGGTAATTATTGCATATTTTCTTTAAACGCTTGTCATTTAAATTTTACCTACAACGCTTAATGTGACTCACAGGATTATAATTTACTGGATTATGTTGAATGAAAATATAAAAACTTCTACAGAGCTGAAATAAAATTAAAATACTCGTAAATGACCCAGAAAACAAGGAATGCAATGACATTATTTCCATTAAATTCGTTTTAATATTGAAACGTAAGGTATTTCCTGAGCTTGGTGCTTGAAGTTAAAACCACAGAGTTTCTTCGGAGAACTTAACTTATCACTATGGTAGAAATCTCCACCTAACATACTATAAAACACTATAAACCTCTAATTTTAATGAATTAAAGAACTTAGAGATTATTATGAATTTTCAAACTTTTTTATAAGCACAGAGTGTAATGTACAATTTTGTGTGAAAGTATTTTGAAAAACTCTTAGTTCAGGAAAACTTTGTGGTACTGACCTATAGAAGAAGCTACTATATGTTGTTCTAAATGGGTAGTTAACTCGAGTTTATGTCAACAAAATGTGAACGCATTAAAAATACACGACAGTGCAAGTGTTTAGGAATAGAAGACATATTCTTAGAGCCGAGGAAAATGACTATTCTATTTAAAATACTCTTAATCCTTTTTGAGAAAAAAAAGACACTTTAAACTAATGAAATAACTGTGGACAAATAAAATTGACAAAAATTAAACGAATGCGGAGAGTTAAAAGTTTAAGATGAAAATGGACGCAGAAAATATGAGGGTGCTCTCATAAGCACTACGGACTCAAATACCGCCACCTCTGCCAATATACATACACGTATGTGACGATATGTTTGCTAGGGAATGTCGTGTATATTTGCGTACAGGCTTGACGGCGCACCAAGTCAAGCTAAGACAAAACGAACCGACTAGCAACAGCAGGAGCTGGCGAAGAGTAAGAGCAACCATGTCAGGAGCAAGCAGGGAAATAATTTAACACACATGACTGCTGCAACTGTCCCGTAGCATGCTGGAACCGTGGAAACCGACTGTGCAAGGCGAAACACAAAGGGAAATTGTAAAAAGCAGAAAATTAAGGAGCAGAAAACCTAAAAGCCAGAACTACATAAACAAAACAATAACAAAAAAAGAAGAAAAAGCGACCCATGCGAAGCAAAAAATAAACAAAACAAGAAAAAACGTTAACTTCAGCTGTAACAAAGCTAATATACCCATCACAGGTGTATTTAGTTTAGTAACTCTGCCTTCAGTTTGTAGGGAAGCTTTATGCTATAGTAATCCGACCTCAACAATTTTTTTCGGAAATTATATTATTACCAAACAGATTTCATGACGATACCACGTCAAATGCGAAAGTTTTCCATACAAGTCCTTGGTTCCTATCGTTCGGTTTGTATGACAACTAATGCTATAGTGAGCCGCTCTACACAATTTCTTCCGATGTCTTCCAGGGTATAAAAATCTAGAAAAAATTACATGTTGTGCAGGCATATACGAGTGAGTTTCTGTAGCCTAGAACCGGAAAGAAACTGAGGCGACAGTGGAAATACTCAAGCGAGCCTATTGGTTTGGGAAAAATGAGCGCTATTTGGTTGTTAGGAGTATGCGCCTGTTTGTATGCTACATTTATTATTTGCGCTAAAAAAAGTGTTGAGACAATTTTTGCTTTGCCCATACGCACATACATATCCGCCTATGTTACAGTTGATACGCTCGAGTACATTGACATGCAGTATTTTAATATGCCCCGGCAAGCAGGTTGCCGGCAACAGCATACGTCTATAATAGGTACCGACCGCCACAAAGAGTGGCATTACCAAAGACACGGCATTTTCCCACTTCATACCGAGTAGTGGTCAGATGTAGATACGTGAAATAATTACATATATATATCATAACACATAACAGGAAGGCGCCCAATTTGATGAATTATTTTGTTAATGAGATCTCGTCCTGTGGAATTCAGAATAAGTTTTTCCTTCTCAAACAAAGTCAAAATAGGTTTGATATTCTGAAAGATATAGGAAGAACTATTCCTTTTTCTGGTAAAACACACATAGCACAACATTCATATCTTTCAGAAAACCTTCAATTGACACTAGAAGCTCTGTCATCCGATATATGTGGTATGAAGTAATTCAAAATTTTGAAATTCATTGATTAGGTTTACAGACTCTAAAGGTAAAATTGTCTCGATTTTTCCAATTTCGACATTAGAACATATTTATATAGTAACATTGCCAGAAAAATATATATGTATGTATGTCTCTGAATTTCATTCAAATATCGTACGAATTGGCCTATATCTGCGTTTTAAAAGTCGAACGGATTAAAAAATTCTTATATTAGATGCATGGGAGTTAGGTGATGCACACGTCAACTTTGATCCAGTTTAGGCACAAGTATTCACTGTTATTCGAAAAAAAAAATATTCATCAATATATGTAAAATTATGTTGACAGTTTTCTTCGATTACCGAGGTATGGTGCACTTCGAATTCCTTCCGACCGGCCAAACTGTCTACAAGAAATACTATTTGAGGGTTGTGCGTCGTTTGCGAGAAGGTATTCGTAAAAATAGGCCGGTATTATGGACCGACAACTCTTGGTTTTCGCACCACGATAATGCAACGCCGCATATTGCATTAATTCTTCCGAGTTGTGGCTATTCAGCAAACTCAAACGACCGCTCCGGGAAACATTTTGTGTAAATTGAAGACAGTAACGTGAATCGCTACGCGCACTGAAGGTTATTCCGCAAACTGACCTTTGACAAATGCTTCGAGCATTAGAAAAAACGTTACTACAAGTGTATTGGGGTCAAGGAGATTACTTTCAAGAGGACGACATAGATTTCGAGAAAGTAATTAGGAATTTTGAAATTTTAAACAAAGTCTTACTATTTTATACGCATAGCAGAATTATATGATTTCAAAATGTCTCCGGAGGTTTTATGACTAATTTAGGGTTACAAAAATTGCTTCGTCTACCCGCTTAACGGATCACTTAGCTAAATAATTATCCAAAATTTCAAACAACTTGCGAAGTTCTGCACGATTACAAAAATGCGCTGCCAAATAAATATTCTCAAGAAATTGAGCTAGGAGTTTAGGGAAGAAAACTTAAAACTTCTTTAGCCTCTACGCTTGCTGAATACGAGAAATAAAACTCCACATATTTCAACCATTGCTAATTACTTCCAGCTGGCATACGAAACGACCAAACAACGAGGAGTCCATACAACATTTGCTGGCGACAGGTCGTGCAAAAATCAAGGAAGGCACGCTAATTATAACCGCAGTCGATCGGTCCGACAGCGGAGCCTTCTTCTGCACTGCCACCAACTCGGAGGGCAGCGAAACTTTGGAAGTACAAATTGCCGTTACATCACCGCTCACTGCCAGCATCCAACCCACCGTGCAAACAGTGAATCTGGGCAAAACCGCCAACTTGGTAAGTTCCATAGCCAGGAGGCGAAAATTTAATTGAATATTCACGAAATTTATTTGAAACACACAAAAAACTCACTTAAATTTCGCACAATTAGCCTAATGATTGGCGTTTTTGTGTAGCTCTAACCGTATATATGTGTTCTTTTCATTAGATTTGCAGCATTTCGGGCTTCCCAAAACAGAGTGTTCTTTGGCTGAAGGATGGGCAGCCACTGCGTTCAGGCGCACGCGTCCGTCTACTCTCCACAGAGCACATACGCATTACGTCCATTACGAAGGAGGACAAGGGAATGTATCAGTGTATTGTGAAAAATGATTTGGAGTCGGCCCAAGCCACGGCGGAATTGCGACTAGGAGGTGTGTGGATTGCTAATGATGGCAATTACTTGATTTTATTTCATAATTTGCAATTAAGCTTAATTTAAAAGTGTGAGAGCAATGTTCAAAGGGAGTAGGTCAAAAAGATAATTAAAAGATAAATAGCAAAACGTTGTAATCCCTTAGCACAAGTATGTTTCTTCTAGAAGGCCTTGATGGAGTAGTAGTAAACCTTTTTGTTATTATGAGTTGTACCTGGCGGTAAAGAATTGCAACGCCACCATTCTGGACTGACTACTTGGTTTAAATTAGCACGCAGTAGCTATAAAAAAGGTTGCAGAACCAGATATTCCCAAAAGAATTAAGGATTTATGTTCCTCTTTTAGCTGACTTGAAGAGAGTTCCTGAAGTTCGTCAGCTTTCTCATGTTTCTGTATATTAGACGACATTTGCATCTGAGGTTGTTGATTTTACGAAAGGCACATATGTCTCCTACATTTACGCTGTTCTCCATGATTCTGCTTCTACAGTTCTGCTCTCCTAGTGCCTCACGTAGTTTATTTATTCAAAATTTCCTTTCAACCAAAAAACTTCCATTTATTCGAAGCCCGTATAACTAATCTAGCAGAAAATGTTTGAGGAGGATCACGTTCCTTGAAAAATTTTCTACATTATATTTAAAGCTCACCGATATAAATAATAGAACTTACGTGTATGATCCTTTTTTAAATAAAGGCTAATCCTCCTTGAAACCAGTTATGCAAATCCTACTTCCTGCTTCACAATGATCTTAAATTCTGCACAAATTTGTCTTCTTAACCTTAAGAAGGTGGATCTAATACTTGTTTCAGGTTCAGATAGGTCTCCTGTGTTTTGTTAATAATATTTCAGATGATACTTACTTAACTGATAACATTATTTTCTTTCAGAGGTGGCACCGCAACTAATCTACAAATTCATCGAACAGACTATTCAACCAGGACCGTCAGTTTCGCTGAAGTGCAGCGCCAGTGGCAATCCAACACCGAAAATTGTCTGGCACTTGGATGGATTTCCGCTACCAAATGTGAGTATGGCAACCCTTCCAATATATTTAACCAATGTTATTAAATATAACTAATAAATTTATTATTAACGTACCATGAATGGCAAATGTTGACTCAACTTAAGAAAAATGTATCCAGTTTAGTTTCCTTTTCAGTTCTTACCAGTGTATGTGACTTTAGGGGTGCCCTAAAGTTGATTACATTTAACCCCCCACTATTAAATTTACCGTGATACATCCTCACAACTTTAGAAAAAGAGTGTTCAAAATATAACCCAGTATCGTGAGCTTTGCGCAACAACAATTCATTAACAAGATTAAAACGGGCAAAATAGAGAGAAACATTACTAACTCGATTGCTCACCTGACAATTAGGTTGCTCCACTGCAGACACATTTTGTTACCACTGCAAACGTCTTCATATTTCAATTTCATTTTTTCCATTTGCGGAAATTGCATATATGAAGTCATAGATATGTAGTATTACCCTTAAAGGGTGTTTCTTTAGACGTTTACTCTATTGGATAATGCACACCCTCAGAGACACCGAAAAATGCGCAACGAAGACACCTTTGCTGCTGGGGAGCAGAGTATTGAAGAAGACACTGATTAGTTCATACGCAACAATTTGAGCTTTGGTCATCCACTCTATGGAAAATTATTCGAAAGGATGTTACGCTTACAAAATCCAACTGTTGCAGGAATTGAAGTCGAACGACCATCAACCGCGTCGCAAATTCGGCGAATAGATCCAAAACGAACTGGCCACCGATCCCGATATTAACCAAAACGTTTTGTTAGGCGATGAAGCTCACTTTTGATTTAATGTGTATCTGCTTTAATTATTACAAACTTTTCGGTTTTTTTGTGTGCGGAGTGCAGTAAATTCTCAGAAAGTCACAGTATGGTTTACTCCATGGTTAGAGGCAATCTTTGGTCCATATTTCTTTAAAAATGAGCCTATATTAATGACTTTTTCGTGCCTGGTTTGGAGGCTGTTGAAGTCGACTTTTGGTTAAATCGAAATAATCAATTCATTCAAGGAAACTTTTGGGTACTGTGTAAGTTTTTTGTATTATCTCGGATTGTGGGTCGTCCTAACACCTGTAAACAAAGCTGAAATAACAGGAAACTCAGATGTCTAAAAAACACCCTTTACCTATAGTATGCATAAAGAAGTATATGTGCATAGTGAAGCATTAACGCGTGATTGCTGTCACCAGCAACTTTGAATATGACATATTGAAGAGGACGTGCAACACCAGGCACCAACACAATAGCACTTTCATACACACACAGTTTATAGTGAAGTGAGCTTTTCTCTCCCCGTGATGGACAAAAGTTATGCTAAAAGCATTAGAAACGACTGTTGGTATGTTCTACACACTTGTGGTGATGTGTTGCAGCACAGAAATGCATGAAATATTTTATTTCGAATTTCATTGCGTAGCCTCAAAAGACGGTTTTGTGACCAAAAATTCTAAAGGAACAACAAAATGTAAGCCATTTAAGCTATACATATATCGCATTACTGATAGGTATCCTGTAGAGCTACCGCATACGTTACTCCAAAAGGCAGACTATGAAGGTAAAAATATCTGGTACTGGTAACGATTTTGTCGGAATCAACTGCTTGTATGGAAATAATTTTCATTCGATGAGATATCTTCGCAAAATTTAGCACGGGTTTATTATTAGAGAAGGGTTCAACCTGTAAAGGAAATGAAAAATATAGCTGAACTGTCAAAATCAAGACCTTTTTATACCTATATAAGCTGTAGAAGATGCACATAAGAACGATATTATACTTCTGTTGGCCAAAAATAGTAAGGCTTTTTAATTAAAATTTCGCGCGAAAACCAATTCGTCGAAATATTTATTTTCTAGATCTGTGTGCGACATCTGTGCCACATGTTACTGCACTCCGAATTCCTTCCGCCCGCCAAACTGTCAAGAAGGAATACCATCTCCTCATTTAGCATCGTGTGTGTCAAACTACCACTACATGGAAAAACTTTTGAGTCAAGGCATTAAACGTGAATCGCTACGCGTATTGACCGAAATTCCGGAAATTGACTTTAACAACTCTTTCGAAGATTTCAAAAACGTTGTTATTAGTGGATTGAAGCTTAGGGGTACGACATAGAATTTGAAGAATAAACTTATAATTTTAAGATTATAAAAATTCTTACTATTTTTTGCTCAGAGCAGTAGCGTCACTGCCGCCGTAGTTAACAGTTTTTCTGGTTTTGAACTAAGAATAAAACAAAATTTGAAAAATAATTAAGTATTGAGATTCCTAGAGATCACACATCGTCTTTGGTATTTGCCATCCATGCGGTAGTGACAGTTTTGTCCTCGTCGCTTTTTCTCCATGCCTCACTAGCGTGTTAGTGTCTTTTTTATGCTCTCTCAAAATTTTACCACAGAGTATAATAGTTTTGTTGACTCCACGTCACCTTTTAGTTTTGCCGCCATTTTTCGTGTCTGAATAAATGAATTGAAAATAATTTTTAGCTGTTTTTTCTTCTATTTCGGAACGTTACAAGCAGCGTATCTATCATATTTGATGCCTTTGCTGCAAATTGTATAACTGCATCATGCCATTTGAATCCATCTTGTTTCACATAACTGTATAAGTTCTTCGTCAAGTATTTTTCACAATGCGGTCGAACGCTTGCGATGATTTAGGAAAATTTGTCCATCTCTTTTATGGTACTGCATACCATCTCGATTAATAGTATCTTAATAGATTTGAAGGTACTGTTGTACAGCTTGTGACATTAGCATTATCTGTCAGCAGTTGGCTTTTCTATGTTGGAAAACTTGGAACATAAACTGAGGAGAATGTATCAATCGATCAGAACACAGATGGAGCTGAATCCGGCATCTATTTCTCTATCAAGCCGCGTCGCTTCAAATTTAGCAATCTGAGTTACGGATTTGATTAGATTTATTAACAATTGAATCTGCATACGTTGCTACATTTTGCAACTTCAGTGATTTCTTAGCATTGTTTATTATATTCAAAAATGGAGACAGTCATTAATTTTCTTTCTGAAATAAAATGGCAAATTTCTGGATTATGAAATGTCTGCGATTTGCCCCTATGAAGACGCCACTGTATATATGGTATATAAATGACAAGGATGCGATAATAAGGCAATAAAAGAAGATATAGAACTTTACCTTCACACAGAGAAGTGCTGCTGCACGAGGCACCAAAGCTACAAATGCAAACTTTGCTCAGGACGATTCTTGTTAGTAAATTTAACCGCAACCCCCAACAGATTGGAACTAACTTCTATACTTAACACTCTTCAAACATTCTTATTTTACACTGCGGAAATTAGCGAATTTTACTACCCACTAAACACAATTTTAAACTCCATCTGTCTCTGTGCTATCCTGTGTAAAAAGAAGAAGAAGAACTTAATATAACGGGATATTAATGCACGAATGCCATCTTATTACCATAAATTGCTCTAACAAAAACTATTCTAGCCTCTAGGTACCGAATATTTGGACCACGGTTCCTGTAGCTGACTTTTGACCGAAAATGTATAAAATATACAATTGAAATTAAGAGAGATTTTTTAATGATATTAGTTAAAGTGTTAAAAATTAGTGGAATCGAATCAATACTTCCCTGAGTATCCATATACCTTTCGAACTTCCGGGTGATTTTATACTGCATATATCAACCAATATTATAACAAACAAATATATAACATTCGGCTGAATTTTACGTTTTGCGCCTTAAGGTACTTCCCTTGCTGTGATCCCTTTAAGTTGTAAGAGTACAAAATGTTCGGTTGCACCAGAACTTAGCTCTTCCTTACTTGTTAATGCAATAGATTATTGTTGTTGATAGTTTGTTGTTGCAGTAGTTGCTGGTGGCTATTGGGCAATGCGACGAGCGCGTATTTTGCATAAATCGCATTTTGATGTTATGCACGAGATGATACGCAAATTAAAGTCATCGTCAGAGTTCTGCGTATGAAGTCTCCAATGCATCCGTCTTAAAATGTACGCCTCACAACCTTCTAGTCTGTTGCAGTATTACGACACATGTTTGCGCGCCTAGTCTTCTCTTGCCGGCTGCGATTGTTGCGCTGGTATGTTGCTTTGGTGCTTTGGTGCTTTGCGCCCATGCTCTTCTGGTTGCGGCAGCAAAAGTGGTTGACAGCTTGAAAACTGCAAGCGAAAAGTTCAATCCATCTTGCAGTTGTTGTGGTTGCAGTTGGTGGTTCCATTGTAGTTTTAGCCATATTGCACATGTGCGTTCCAATATATGCATCAACACAACGCAAAAAAATTTAAACCCTAACTTTGGCTTTGAAGAATACGCTCTATTACTTTGAGAATAAGAATCAACTTAAACATATCAGAATTTAAATTCTTGCAAAATATTGTCAGAAAGAAGCAGCCTCGCTTAGTATTGAAGTTGATTAAATACCAACAACTTTCCAAAATGGTTACCTGTCGGTAGAATTTTCTTGTAATAAAACGCTGTAAGAACCCGGCAGTTAAAGGTCAGATTGTTATATAGAAATCACATATACATATAAAGAGGCAAGTAAATGTATGAGAAATAAAACCTCATCTTCATTTCTTCAAATTAACAAGTGAACGCATACTCGTGCTGTACTCACAAGTCGCAGTTGATAGTCGGATCCGAAACAGCTTCCGAAGAGAGAAATCAGAGAGAGTATCATAGTGTATTCACAATGGTATAAAATATGTCTAGGTCCAACATTGTACTATATATGAAAATATTAAAGTAAATCATAGTCCCCTCATGCAAAAAAGAAAGTTATAAAAAACATAAACTTAGGACAAAACTGCTAAGGCGGATACCCTGTTAATTAAGAAGAAGAAAATGTTTAGTCAAGCGTCGATTTTTGGAGGGTGATGCAAGTAATAGTTTACTACAGTGTTGATAGCTTATAGTTAATTAAATTATACCGCAAATCTATTGATTGTTCAGATCATTCTTCGATTCCTTTTGTTCTTTCCAAGATCGATCCAAGATTCGCACTACGCTCTCTGGTGTCTTCTGAAACTTAAGAAGCTAACTAATTTGCTTTTATAAGCCTAAAAGAGTTTATTCACAAAAGGACTGTAAACTGTTGTAATGAATTAAAATTTATAAAAGCTTCACCGTTATGAAATGTTTCGAAAGCAAACAGATTTAGATTAAATTTCGAGGTTCCCTTCTTTTTTTAAGATAAAACCCAGAAACCTCAAATTGAATGGAGAACATCTTTGATATTTATTTTTTGATGACCATCTCTTTCAAATATTGGCCGCGGCTACATCTCAGATAACCCAACCTTTAGTTCAATATTCGATTAGTTGTTCGAGGGTAACTGGTGAATGACATGGGTGATGTTTTGCTTCAAAGCCTGAAGACACAAGTACAACGCTTCAAATAAATGTTACTTTGAAGGCGATAATAAAAACGTTTTATTTATAAATTCCGAATACTTTCGTGACAGAATGTAGCTTCCTTCAGCTTTATCTGCCATTCCGTTGACCATTGTAAAACTTTGTTTAAAGCTTTTTGGAGATTAGTAGTGGACTCGTATCATCTGCAAATGTGTCCGTTACATAACTGCAGTCTGTTGACAGATCCTGCTGACAGATCGTGCGTGAATAGAATATAAAGAAGAGGGCCCAACACACTACCTTGTGGAAATCTTGCTCTTATTTCCCTAAGAAGAAAATATTTGTCCCCTTGTTTAACGCGAAAGCAACGATCTGATAAATACGATATTATGATGTCATAATGCTATTTCGGTAAAATCAGTTTCAGTCCTTTGTTAAAAACTTTATCGAACGCTTTTGAATACGTGCGAAGTAGTCCCTCAGCTTTCAAGATGTCGTTTTGAAATGAAATTTTGCAAACGTCATTTTCTCTTCAAGCAGCTGCTCATTTGTCGAAACTGCCGTTATAGGACCACTATAAAATAATTCTGCCGTAAAAACTTAACGATCGGAATAAAGTTCTTGTATAGAAAACTTTCACACTTGACAAGATACATTCACGAATTTTGATATAGATTATATTCTAAGGCAACAATGCAATCTCCGAAAAAATTGTTCAGACCGGTCAAGTATAGCATATAGATGCCATACAAACCGAACGATCGGAATCAAATGCTTGTATAGAAAACTTTCACTTTGAAGTAGTATCTTCACGAGATTTGCAATGGATTACTCCTTAAGGTAATAATATAATCTCCGAAAAAACTGTTCAGATCGGATTATTATAGCATGTAGCTTCCATACAAACTGAAGACATAGTTACTAAAAGAAATTCACCTGTGAAGGGTATATTAGCTTCAGTGCAGCTGAAGTTAAAGTTTTTTCTTGTTTATTTTTAAACCTTCCCCGATCAAAAACGAACAACCTCTGAAAATTTCATGAAGATTGTTGCAGCCGTTCTCGAGCCTTATCGTTACTAACAAACAATCATTCAAGAAAAGGGCTGTTTTTAGGATTTTTCCGGCTACTATTTGAAATTTTATCCCCGTAAAAATCTTGTTCACAAATAATAATTAATATTAACCCTTGAGTCAACATTTGTCTTTTATATACGGTAGCAAGTTTTAAAATATTTAACACCATACTCTGCATTTCCCCATAGAATGACCGTCTCATGATTGGACAATGTGTCACAATGTTTGGTGATGTTATAAGCCATGTCAACATATCTGCAGTGAAGTCAGAAGATGGCGGCGAATACGAGTGCAAAGCAATATCGCGGGCAGGTGAAGCATCGCATTCGGCACGCTTAAACATCTACGGTAAGTGGAGCTAATATAAATACAAATATTCACACACAGAAATATTAATAAAACACATATGACACCCCCATTCCGATTGACAGGATGCTCTATCATACTTGAAAATTTTGTGGAAATGAACATCGTGCTTTTCACTGAAATTCATATTTTTTATTTGTTTGCTTAGCTTTTTACACACCTTCAAGGTTACTCATTTCTTGTTCTCACCCACAGGTATGCCATATGTGCGCATGATGCCGAAACTATCTGCAGTGGCGACCTTTTTTCTCAAATGCCCTGTGGCAGGATATCCAATCGACAGCATCATCATAGAGAAAGGTAAGCGTGCATGTACGAGTTCATATTTATTAATTTGCAAGCGCACCTACAAATATGCACATAACATTCATATAGCCTTTGCTGACATCTCAGCATTTGTATTGTCAGTCGGTTTCAATGTAAAGAATACCTTGCGAACGAAATTCTCTTTCTGCGAGCATTTCCGCTCAACGAGTTTATTGCATATTGTATAGAGTACGAATGTGGCATACAGCATGTGGTAAGTGATGATTTTGGGGCTTTGCATATTTAGTTGGAACGCATCTGCTTACATTGGGGTGATCCGTAAATACAATTAAAACAAATAGTCACTCGAGCATACATCGAAAATTAACATCAGTAATATTTCGACTTTTTAAAAAACTCAAGCTTAACTAGAGCTTGGTTGTTCCATTGCCGCTGATCTTGCTTTGATAATGCTGTAGACTTCTTCTTATAAGTAAGGCCACGCTAGGCTGGCTGAACCCACCTTTGTAAATCCAGATTAAAAACTGTTTTAGTTGGATATCAGCTATCGGCAAAGGACCTTGGACTTGTCTCATATCTGAATATATGAGATATACGCCGTTTTAGCATAGATCTGGCAAATGTGTAATATTGAAGAAGGTATTTCAGAATTTATTAAAACCAGGTCTCGAGAAGAGAGAAAGATTCTCACTGCAAACTGCATTTGCAATATGCTTTAATTACCCTTGGAAGACCGTTTCTTGGTATACTACCTGTTAAAAATAGATAAATTAGTATCTTTAACGTTTTCTATAGAGGATACAATAACGGATCTGATCTCCTTGGCGATAACATAGATTTTCTTGCCGGCTTTCGGCATGAAGGAAACCCTAACTTGCCTCCCAATCTAAAATAGTTCGCAAATAAATTTTTTAAAATCTCGACAGCTCGCTGCAGTTGCGCTGGTGTTACGCCATTTGTTGCCGAAATTTAAAAAAATCGATTGCTCTTATACTATAAGTATAAAGAAAATATATATACCTTAAGACGCGACAACCATATTTTGGATACTAAATTATAACTGTTGATCGCCAGGACTCCAGCGAAAATAAATATTTTTTTTGTTCAATCGGGATGCTGTAGTTTTAGACGCATGGCAATACTTTTGGTTTTTTGGGAGCTGTTAATTAATTCAGTTTCATTTGACATTTCCAAGTAAACAGACTTACTTTGGCAAAATGTAAATTGTACAAATATTTGGCCGACATAATCGCCCGGCAGACTCGGTAATTTGCTATTGCTGCTATGAGTCAGAGTATAGAAGAAAACCCAAATGGGTTTATCCGCCATTACGCGCAATACCTGAGGCTGTGCCCATTCACCTAATGAAGATTTTGGCGAATGACATTGGCTTGTGGGCTTTCTAAAGCCAACTCCCCCAAGATTTGAAGGTGAACCATCTTCGCACGTTCAGTGATTAGATTTTAAACGATATGGCCACGGGTAGATTTTCAAAATAAAATTTAGCTTAGCCATTGAGCTCACTATGGTTGAGTGGCTATGAAAATAAACAAAATTATCGCATTTGGAATAATGATATTCTAAAAGCTATTGTTGAGACGCCATCACGTCTTCAAAAACCCCCTAAATCATTGGTCCACATTTCTTCAAAATGAATCCAGCCATAATGTTACAGGCAATGGATTGGAGGATGTTGATGTAGATGTCCTTTGGTACCAACAAGATGCTGCTACATGTCATACAGTCGCTTGTGCACGCAGATAAGTCCGAGACGATTAATGCCTTGGAAGAGAATATTAGTCCCGTTATTGCTGACATACGGCCTTTACTGCTGCAAAAAGTAGTTTAGAATTAGGCATCTCGGGCCGTCTCTTGCCCGAAATCTTTTAAAAAAAAAAATTGTGACAAACTCATACATATATAGGGATTTTTCAATAGGGCACTATAAAAGTACACCAATAGGAATAGCAAATGAAGCTACATATTTTTCCGCTCTTTTGACATTTCTCTTGATTGAGGTTTACCATTTTATCATGGAAAGGCATACGATCCAACAACAAGTCGAAATTATTAAAATTTAATACCAAAATTCGGAGTCAGAGACTACAACTTTAGAAGTGGGGTTTTTAATAAAAGCATTACAAACGTTTTTTTGTTTTTCATGAAACAAATCCGATTAGATATACAATGTAATTCTTTATTCCTGTGAAAGTATTTGCGCTGACGGCGTCAATCGCTACCGCTCCGAGCATTTTGGCTATTGGAAATTGGATGATATGAACTTGGAAAACATACTTTCGAAAATTGGGTTCAGCGTTTGCAAGCGTGGACGTGGTGGCCATCCAAAAAACCAAGATCCATAGTAAGGGCATCGAATGCAGTTTCACAGAAATAAGGAATTTCATTAATATTCCAAACAGTTTTTTTATTCAGATTGTATTAAAAAACTGTTTTAGAGTTCTTATATAAAGACGTTATTTATAACAAAGATAATAATTTAACCACAATATTAAAACATAAGCATTATATTTCTTCTTGGAAGCCACATAGCTAATAAAACCTTCCTTTAAGATTTAAAGGTAATCACTCAGACCGTCGGAAATTGCTAAAAATATTCAAACTAAAGCCCACAAACGAACTGACTAGCAATATTTTATAAAACCGGGGTATCTGTTATGATACATACACTAAACAATTATAGGAAATCTTTTATAAAACAGACTACCCTAATGCTTCTTTAAAATCAAAAAATTCACGTAATTGTTTTGTTTTCATTACGCCACTCACTCACATATGTACGTGCACATTTCCATTGCAGATGGCGTCAGATTGCCAACGAATATATGACAGCGTGTTCAGAACGGCACCCTACTCATCGAGAATGTGCAACGCACCGCCGATCAGGGAACCTACACTTGCATCGCCCGCAACAAGCACAACTACACGGCACAACGGACGGTGGAGGTGAAAGTTCTGGGTGAGTTAAAGTTGAAGTTTAGGTTGCAGTTGATGCGGCGAAATTTTCGTTGATAACATTGGTAGTGGTATTTCGATTTGCTGCCCACGTTGGGTGGCTGCAAATTTGGAAATTTCACCAGACTAATTTTAATTTGTCTGGAGTAGTTAATGAAAAACCGCAAAATGATGAAATGTTTGCGCCTAGCTCCATATGAGTTTTGGTAAATATGGAAACAAAATGAAAGAAGCTACAAAAAAAAAAAAAAAAATACAATGAAAGCCACAAGTGGTGAACTCGTTATAAATCGCCGATTTTTATTGTTGTTGGTTTTACGTATTCGGAAAAGTTATTGCGAAATAACCTATGTTTAGCATAACTAAATTTGAGCATATTATATATTCGGAGAGTAGTGGCCAGAGGTTTGGAAACTTAGAAAGCGTTTAAGTTGAACTTTTAATTGGATTTATCTACAAATAATTTTCATTAATTTAGTTGTGGCTTTTTTTTTTTCCAATAAAATTTTTCTTTTAAGATTTGAATTTTAATTTTATTATATCTTTCGTTTATTTATACCCAAAAAAAATTTCTAAAAAATTGAAGAATTTTCTGAATGTGAAATATTCAGTTTGCAACGAAGTTCTTAAAAGCCAATCGCATATCTATAAGGTTTGTCCGGAAACTAATAAGACTGAATTTCTTCTGCCGCGACTGTACTACGTAGCGTGCGCGCACCGGCTGTATTCGGTGCAGGCCGTTCCTAAGGCTAGTCAGTTGTCTCCGAGGATCTGGAGAGTCAGAACAAACATTTTCGCGCGGCTTGCTTCTGTGAGTGGTGCAAGCCGAAAATGCAGCGTTTGTTAGAGCAGAGATACGCGATTAAATTCTGTGTGAAACTCGGTAACTCTGCGACAGAAACGTTTGATATGATCAGGCATGCTTACCCAGATGTTGCTTTAGCAAGAAATAGTGTCTTTCGGGGGCACCAGGCCTTTTTGGAGGGCCGGGAAGCGGTCGCTGATGAAGACCGTGCTGGGAGACCTGTGACTTCGACAAACACCGACAATGTGACTACTGTGTAGAAAGTTTTGAACTCAGACCGTCGACTAAGTAATCGTTTAATTGCTCAGATGTTAAATTTATTGACATTGTTATGGAGAACTTGGCAAGGAGTGCGCGAAGATGGTCTCAAAAGTGCTAAGTGATGACCAGAAATTGCGGCGAGTGTAAGTTTGCCAAGAAGATTTGAACATGTGTGAAAGTGACCCTCAATTTTGGAAAAACGAAATCACAAGTGACGAGTTATGGATCTTCGAGTATGATCAATTCGAGACGACAGAAGGGATTCCAGCAGCATGCATCTCGGCTCTCAAGACTATCCCGGAGAATGGTTTCCGTGACGCCTTCAAGGTTTGGAAATCCCGCTGGCAGCGCTGCATCGACACAAAAAGTTTTTAAGGAATTTTTACGATTGGTTTAACACTAGATTGCCTAAGCAAGTAATTTTAACTGCTTTTGAATTTCAGTTAAAAAAATAGTGATTTAAATAGTGACATAGCTTCTAATAATTTTGTGACTTTTTCTACAATATATAAATTAATTAATCATAAAAAATTGTTTTGGCCTCCTCCTTCACATCCAGTATATATACATATATGTATATGAAGTATATACTAAGCTCCCGTCTTTCTAGTGTTAATAATTTTTTTTTTTTAAACCGTCTGAGTCCTATTACTTTGTGGATAAACCCTTTAAGTTGCGTAAAACTGATTATTCTTAAGCGTCATTTATATAACTTCGACCACACTCTCTCCACTAAAGCCACACAAAACGGTTATAAATGCTTTTAGAAACAGTATATCTATTACATGAAGTATTAATAATATGAAACAAGAAAAAACGTTAACTTCGGTTGCACCGAAGCTAAATACCCTTCACAGGTGCATTTCTATTAGTAACTATGTGTCCAGTTTGTATGGAAGCTATATGTTATAGTTAACCGATCTGAACAATTTCTTTGGAGATTACATTGTTGCCTTAGAAAATAATATATACCAAATTTCGTGAATATATCTTGTCAAATGTGAAAGTTGTCCAACAATATCTTGATTCCGATTGTTCAGTTTGTATGGCAGCTATATGCTATAGTTAACCGATCTGAACAAATTCTTCAGAGATTACATTGTTGCCTTAGAAAATAATATATACCAAATTTCGTGAATATATCTTGTCAAATGTGAAAGTTGTCCAACAATATCTTGATTCCGATTGTTCAGTTTGTATGGCAGCTATATGCTATAGTTAACCGATCTGAACAAATTCTTCAGAGATTACATTGTTGCCTTAGAAAATAATATATACCAAATTTCGTGAATATATCTTGTCAAATGTGAAAGTTGTCCAACAATATCTTGATTCCGATTGTTCAGTTTGTATGGCAGCTATATGCTATAGTTAACCGATCTGAACAAATTCTTCAGAGATTACATTGTTGCCTTAGAAAATAATATATACCAAATTTCGTGAATATATCTTGTCAAATGTGAAAGTTGTCCATACAAGAACTTGATTCCGATCGTTCAGTTTGTATGGCAGCTATATGTTATAGTTAACCGATCTGAACAATTTTCTCGGATATTACATTTTTGCCCTAGAAAATAATCTATACCAAATTTGGTGATGATACATTCTAAAATGCGAAAGTTTTTCATATGAGAACTTGATTCCGATCGTTCAGTTTATATGGCAGCTATATGTTATAGTGGTCCGATATCGGCCGTTCCGACAAATGAGCAGCTTCTTGAAGAGAAAATGACGTTTGCAAAATTTCAAAAGGATATCTTAAAAACTGAGGGACTAGTTCGTATATATACAGACAGACGGACAGACGGACAGACGGACAGACAGACGGACATGGCTAAATCGACTCAGCTCAACATACTGATCATTTATATATATACTTTATAGGGTCTCCGACGCTTCCTTCTGGGTGTTACAAACATCGTGACAAAGTTAATATACCCTGTTCAGGGTATAAATATTTTAAAAGGTATTGACTATTTTTGAACACCACATTTTAGCGCCAATATATCATATGCACATTTTAATAAAAATTAATTTGAAGAATTTTCAGCAAACGATACACAATAAAAGCCGATAGTAATTGCACATGCCAAAAATATGAAAATTAAGAAAATAAAATAATAAAAACATTTAAAAAAGGTGTAATATAAATAATAATATAAAAGAGAATTTGCACGCTACTCACAATAACAAAATATTTTAATTTGCATTGCACAATTCGCAACTCGTAAAAAATATTTTCGCATTTAAACTTCACGCAATTTCAATTACTTATAAAAATGCATTTTTTCCAAGTCTGCTAAAAAAATCAAATGCACTAACAAATACATGCATACACACAAACAGTTGCACAAAAACACATACACATGCTGGCATTTCCGCTTTCGCCCACTAAAATGAAAAAAATACACGAAAATATCATGCAGTTTAGCGGTGTTGAAATGAAAGAACAACGCAGCTCTAGCACTACACATACATACCTCATACAGCACTCACACACTAAAACTATTTTTATTGTTCACCCGCGTTTTTTTCCATACTTTGCTCTGCTACTACTCTTATTTTTCTTTACCTTTTTCCACTTTATTCATAATTTTCACTGCTGCTGGTTTTATGCTATACCTGTATTTTTTACCGTTATCTCTTTGTCCTACCTCTGTGTGTTTGCATTTGGTGCGCATTTTGTTGTTGTCGTTGCTTAAATTTTCCCTTTATTGGCCTGCATACGAAATCTTTTTACATTCACTGTACACACACAAAGATATGCACGCGCTCCTACTCACAAAAAAAAACAACAAAGACAGCACACTATTTTCGAACAACATTGCGCTCGCTTTGACATATCGCTCTGGAGAGGCATTGATGAAATGTAAAAATGCAATGATAAATGTTAATTAAGACTTTTTACGCATACTCACACACATTCATGCAACTATGATATTCATAAATAAAATAACAACAAACAAAAACGTTCTGAGCAAATAAATTAAGTTCAAAAGCTCACATCAATATGAAGCTATAAAAACACCGCAATTTTACCGCACATCAAAACGCCATAAAATTCCTATCGTCACCCGGTAACGATTGCTTAAATGCTTACACGAGCTTCTTATACACGCACATACACAGTTGCACTTGGATGAAGAAATGCATACCTTCGATATCCAATTCCAGTCGAATTTATTATTTCTTTCGTCAGCTGCACCCACAGCTTTATGTTCTGATTCCCAAAAAACCCAAAAAGGCAAAAAATACTCCTTCAAATCATCGTTTTCTATCTATCTATTCTATCCAAGTTTCCTTGTTATTGGTTCTTTGATCGCTAACACTCACACGTAACTTCGTTTCTTACAAGAGTCGCACGATAAATTTCTTCCCAAAATTTTTTAAGGTTAAGAACACTAAGAGAATATTATCACTTCGCCAGTAAGAAAAATTATCTGATCAGTTCTATGTCCGGTAATATGTGGTCATGATAGAAAAGGTTTTCTGGTTAATCACTGAGGTGAAATCGCAGATGAAAAACGGTCTTTGCGAAGAAAACTTGTATAATTGCAACTCAAGCATAAAAAGCCTTTTGAACTGAGCACATCAGTTTATGGGAAATAAATAGCTCACCTAGAGGATTGAAGACATAAGGCTGAAGATGTTTTTGCCTTGAGTTTGCTAATGTGGGACAGAAAAGAGTGCGGATTGTAGTGTCTATTCCTTCCTACTTTTGGACACACTACTATCACTATGTTTTCGGCTCCGATCAGAAATTACCTTGGGAACTCATAACGATCGGTGTTATCTATTCCTTCTTCAGTGTTTTTTAATAGTTCATATTTTGGTAAAGGAAATTCAGGGTTTTCGTTCCTAAAAACTAGTATACACAGTTAAAGATCGGAACTCTATTCGTGAAACCAACTGATATCGCAATCCTCTGCATTTTCGTTAAATATTGCGACATTACGTAATTATTCATCCATCAGCACATCAGATCAGAAACATTATCACGGTTCCCTTAGTTGTTGCCGTAGAGGTTATTTTATATCTGTCTAAGTGGCAGAACGTGAGCAAAGAGAAAACTTTCTCTTTCGACCGCGTTGAAACAATGGGGAGGTGAGCGTAATGAGTTGGATTTTTGAGCTTATGAAGAAGTGGTTAGAGTCATACCAACCCTCTCCTCTAATACTTTCTTCCTAAGCACACCTTCCTCGCAGGTTTGATGAAAAAAAGGAGAAAAGATTGTCAGAGCTTGGTTTGATGACTCTATGTTTCAAATGAAGTGATACGAAATCAAAGCGTGCGAGAATTTCGAAGTTTTCAGAGACATTTTCAATAGCAATTTTTTCAGCCAAACTCTTTTCAAACCTAGTGCACTAAACTAGCGATGCTGCTAAGGAAAACTTATAAAATAAATTTTATGTTTTATTACAACAATACTGATCCCAATTTTTAATCCTAATAAAATCTGTCATATTATTTTTTAGACTATTGTAATAAAAATAAAAATAAACTGGGATGGTGTCTTTATGTTTTCTTACGAAGATACATATAGTTAATAATAATAATTCCGACAAAGTCAATTTCGACATTCGGGACCAGATATTTCGTATTTTGAGGCTCACTTTGAAAACAATTGGAGTTACTTTTTCACTTAGAACTCGATTCCTAAAAAATATTAATTTTGTTACCACACCAAGAAAAAAAAAACTAAATTTCGGCGTAAAGTAAACCGATAGAAAATGCATTGCAAGTGATTTAAGCAACTTTTCCACGTGCAAATATACAGGTACACATAAGTACATACTTTCACTCTATTAGCAACTGAAATTTCAATAAAACACTCGAAAGCGCAAGTATTAACATTTTCCACAACCCGTTCTCCACCTCAACCACCCTTTCCTTGTCTCTTCCTCAGTGCAATTGGCACTTGATCAACACGCCTGCTTGCTTGTAATGAAAATTTATGCGAATGATCAGCATGCAGCACACGCACCACGAATTTTGCACAACATTAAGCACCTTATAACTCACCAACAAGCACCACAGACGTTCACCATACATACCCAGCGCACTTTAAGCTCTCACTTCTACTGCATCCACTTTTTATCTAAATATTTATTGTTTGAATTTCAGCAAAGAATATGCGCTCGCTCTCTTAAATACCTATTAAAATCACGTCCGTTGCAATGCACCAATTTATTACGCACAATTTTGTGTTTTTGTTTTTTTTTTTCAACCTTTTTCACTACTAAACTCCAGCACTTTCTGTTTGGTTATCCTTTCTTTGAAATTCTGGTTTTTTTATTTATTTCTATTTTTCCTCTTCTTTTTCCTGTTCTTGGTCTCCACCATTTATGTTGTGTGCACATCCCGATTTGCATTTTGCACCATTTTGCATTTCTGAATTTCTGCACTTCTGCATCTGAACCTGCATTTGCATCTGCATCAGCATTTCGCATTCGCGACGTGGTGGTGCGGCGCTTAAATGGCGCTCACCGCACAGTTGTGTGTTTTGTCAACATCCAACGCCTGAACGTCCGATCCACGCACCGACAGTCAACAGTCAGCCATTAATTCCTCAACCATAAGTGCCTATAGTTATATACATATATGTATATACTTACATATATGTATATTATACACATATTTGATTTTGTTGTGTCTGCTCGCTGTTCTCGGTTGACTGCGTGCTCTGGACGTTTGGGTGTACGAGCAAGACAGAATCCTCATTATGGGGCATTGTGTTGTGTGGCATGCGGTCGTCCTTGGCTAAACAATGTTTATGGGTAATGGTTAAGTGGTTTGCGGTCAAATGATTTATACCGGAGTTTACATCGTATATATGTGTATTAATATCGGTTATACAAAGGTGTACTCGGCTTCTGCCAGCGGTGAAAGTTCCATACAAATAATGTATCTAAGTACAGGGTTCATTAATATTTTAAGGAGCCGCTAGGAAGGTGAATGCCATACTGATTCCTAGGAGTACGATTTCCTCGTATATGTGCAAGTAAAATATAATTGAGAATATTACCAAAGTGATGTCTCTAAAAAGCAACCATATTTCTATTTATATTAATTGCACCCAAAGTCTTCTAATTGAAAGAAAGGTTAAAAGATTATTAAATTAGATTGAATCTGAAATCTTGTCTTTGAAAAAAAAACAACATATTTCCAATTACATTTGATTACATGCAAAGTCTTGCCTTTGAAAGACACCACATTTTTTAACCTACTTAAGGAATTTTGTCGAGGTAAATTTTAACTAGCGGCAATTTCATGGATTTTGTTAATTATTCTTGTATTCGTCATATCAGGAATGTCTGTCATTCTATATTTAACGTGTACAATGGAACCCATGTGCAAAAGCATATTTTACTAGTACATGAGATCGTTACACCTTTGACTTGGCTCAGATAAAACTAAAATTATAGAGAAAACTATATTTTTCTTCATAAAATCTTAGTAGTTATGCAATTCTTGCGACTTTTTCCATGCATTAAAATATATAGTCTTCGTAACTATTTGAAAATTGATCAGTAAAGATCACAAACAGCATTTTGTGACCAAATGATCATATTGTCTAAGGTTCTTCTCCAAAACGTAAGTGAAATCTAGTTAACAACTTAGTTAGTATATTTTATATCTACTATGGTTTACTTTTTTAATCCTAAATCTTTCCAAAAATCTTGTACAGTACATCTTAGAACCTAATCCTACGACGGGAAGTTCAAAAATAAGAATTTTGGTTCCACTATGATCTGTGTCATGGTACATTCGTAATTGGAGAAATATTATACATTATTCCTTGCTACGAAATGTACTTCATTTCGAGCATATTTCCGTAGGCTTAACAAAATTCACTTTGAAAAGTCAGATATTACACCTCTGTATCTGTTTTGAGCCTAATTACCTCGAAATCAAAAAGCTTCTAGCTATAATTTTATTAGCTCGTAATTATCTAGTCATAGAGAGCTTATTTGTAAGATCTGACGAATGGACAAGGACAGCGAACTATCTAAATTCCAAATAATTAATGTGACTTTTTTCCAGACTAACTCACATTGTAGAGATACATATATGTTGGCCTTTTTTGGTCACACTTAAAAGCGAATCAGTATGTAACTGTTAGAAATTACGAAGTTTTAACATAGGGAGCAAAATAAAACTTCTTTTGATAATAATTAATACTTCAGCTATTTACAGATTCCAGTTAGGTTCAATTGAATTTAAATAACGCCGATTTATAACTTCAGTTTAACATTCGTCGACTTGTAATTTCTTGAACTTAGACCCTTTGAAAGAAATAAAATATTTGAACTATCTTATTAAATAATTGAGAGATCATGGTCAAATTGACGACTGGCTCTGATTACGTAGACTCAACATTCTCGGAAATTGCATCATAGAAAAGTTTTTAAATATTTTTTAGTACAATACAATTTTCTAAGGTTCAAAATCGATTTAAATTTTCGCCCCCCGTATAAATACTTACCGCTACAATACTCCCTTAATTATGGAATGTTTAGCCGCATAGCCGCATTTTCTTAATTATTACGAAACATGCTTTAAACTCTTTGATTTAGGTCAAGCTAATGTAACAATACGCCGACACACACCAATATGTATATATAGCTTCCTATACTTATGCGCATACCGTACATATTTGCATGAATAAGTATGAATAAATAGCTTCTGACAGAGCGGTAAAGCAGAGCTAAATACCGATGTACATACAGCTATATTTACTTTTAGTTAGAGGCAAACTTTGCGTTCTTGAATTTGAAAAACACACAAAATGGAACTCAATCACATTTCAAACAAAACTATTGTTAATTAATGCAAACCACGAAACCGCAACTCAAATCAAAATGGCCAAATTAGAAAAATATCACACAGGCACATATACAAAACACATATACACATATATATGTATGTACTATATGTGAATAAGGAAAGACCGCATCGGGCTCACGCAGGTTCAATGCGAAGCAAAATTCAAAGTGCCAAGTGCCAATATAAAAAACAATATTTTTCATAAGATATCGATAATCGCATAGTTCTTGTAACTCTTTGCAAACAACATTGTGACTGTCTCCTGGACAGTATTTGATTCGGTGTAGACCACGAAAAAATGTGTTTTGTGCATCGCCTGAACTGATCGTTGTCCCAAACTTGTTTATTCTTTTCCTCAAAACTTAAGTCAAGTCTAATTAACAGTTCACAACTCATATAATACAATACGCTTTGTAATTTTCAGTGTTGCAAAAAATTACTGTTATAACCTTCTACTTAAGAAATTACATTTTTTGTAGAGGGAATAAATAATATTTGTTATTGCTAAGCGGTGTAACATTTCGAGCTATGGTAATCCGTAAATTCTAATAACCTCAAAATTCAAAGAAGTTTGGATATGTAAAACTGATAGCATATTGTTATATAATTAATTTTAAAACCACTTTGACTTTTGTTTTTTTTTTTTGAAGCAATCGAGATCTGACGAAACGATTATGATAGTGCGCTATTTCCGTCGAAACTGTAAAATGTAGTCTCGAGTGTCCAAGGTGGCATACAGGTATGACGGTCAAATTTTTGTTGTTGTGGGAGATACCTAAGTATTCAGTACCTGCTGTAAGTAGATTGCTTCAGATCTATTTATAAATGGAAGTCGATGAATGACTAGTCGCAGAAGAGATAGATGCATATATTAATGCATGTGGTTAGAGACACACCTTTTTATTCGAATTTAAAAAATACACAAAATGAAGTCCGACCACAATTTAAACAAAACTCTTGATAAATAATGTAAACCACACAACTAGATAGTTTTCATCACTTTTTATTATTGAAAAAGAAATAACCGAAATTTTTGTATGCCTTACTTAAATTTTCCTTTTTCTAATAATCTAACTTTTTCACTATCTTTTACAGTTATGGAATGAAAATTGTTTTCCACGCCGACTTTAGTCGTTAAATGGTGACCAAATATATCCGCTGTCGTTTCATCGCCAGAGCCGCTAACCGACACGACCAGCATGGTGTGCAGATAAATTTTGAAGAATTGGAGGTTTCATCCACAAACTTAACGAAAGTGGGCAATTTCAAGTACTTTACGCAATACGTCCTTAGAAAAAAATCTTACATTTAGATCATTAGGACGCACCCGAACCAAAACACAGGAACTGTGGAATTTTAACGGTCTGGGCAGTGGCAATAATCTTGGTGTGCGAAATTCGCATAAGTAAAATTTATTTATGCTGAAGCCGAAAGGAAACTGACAGGGAAGCTGATAAGGAAAGGGATAACTGAATTCAGCTCTCTGGCGAAGAATTGGTCGAAATAAATTGTAACGGAATAAATGAAATATATAAAGTTAAATGCCAATCTAAATTATTTCTAGTTTTAATTTTACTTAAGTCAGTAGGATCTACCATACGTCATAGATCAAAAAATGCTTGAAAGTTAGATGCTTTGTTAAAAGAGAATTGGAAGATTGTTGTGATTAAAATCACAATTACCAACGACAGGTATCCCATTCTCTAAATAGATATAATGAGTTTTAAAATTATTATTGGGTTTAAAAATGCACAGCAACCTTTGAAAGAAAGGACAGCATCGTTTTGGTTTGCGTAATTTTGGAGAAGTTTTAAGGGAAAGATGGCATGGCAAAAGGTACATAAACATGTTGACCCGCTAGACAGTGTTGTCGTAGATTGAGCGAAGCAAATGTAAAGAACATAACATTGGATTTGCGTACAGTTTATTTAAGTACAGAAAAAGCACTTACATTCATACCCTTCAAAATAGTACTATATTCGATTATTTAAGAAAGCATATCACTTCATTTTAGGAACGCTGTTAAAACAGATCCTAATTGCGGTTACTTTTTCCACAACATTAATGTCTTGGTTGAGTTTCTTCTCAAAGGTCAAAGACCAAAATCAGCAAAAAAGTATAATAGCTGATTTCGGCGAGATAGAAAATAAAACGATTATCGATTTCATCACGAAAATGCCAATATGTCATTGGGTAACTTAACCTTTTAACGTTTTTCTTACACAACTGCTCTGCTTAATTATGCATATCGGCTATTTAAATCTGACTAGAATTTCCTGTGCAGTCAGCATTAGAATATGAACTACGAAGTCGAATTTTTATTAAATTTATTCAGGGAAATAATAATTTCAATTAGTTCTAATAGAGGATAAAAATATTTATTTCGAGATTTCAAATTTATAATCACACCGCAGTCTTTAATAATGAATAATAATTTTCACCAAAAAACTTCCGAAGTTTGAATACAAAGCAGAGACCACATGACCACAACTGCTGTCAACGCCATTTCCTGTCGCAAATTGCTGTTGCTCTAACAACAGTAAAAACAAGTGCACAATAACAAGAGCAGCTATTTCCGCATAAAACAGTGCAATATATAGTTAGCTGAGCTTGTTCCATTTAACGCTTTTTTTTTTGAAATGGGAACATTTCATTGGTGTTGTTTACTTTGAAGTTGGTTTGCCGGCTGGCTTGGTGGATGGTTATTGGGTTACGACCGCGCCTTCAATTAGGGGCCAAGTGTAAAAAACTATGAGCAAAAACAAAAACGATGATAAAACCGTGCAGTTACAGAATGACTTGTTCCGACATTGTCCAAATCTACATTCAGTTCAGTCGTAGTCACCGAAAATAAAAATTTTAATTAAATTTTTGAACGGTAGGCATGCGAGTATTTGAGCATAAAACCGGAACAAACTCATAGGTACCCAAGTAGGAAAATATTTGATGGTATAAAATTTTGCAACTAGTTATGAATATACAAAATCGTTTGATGCTCTGCATAACAATTTGTTAACAGAAATTTTCAAGACTGCAGCAGACGCTCCAGCCACCAGCAGCCATAGACGGTATCTAGACGGGCACACTTTTGGACGATTTTGATTATTGGCAAATTCTCTTTTGGTGTTGCTCATTATGATCACACTAGTGACACGTGTCTAACTTGAGTCATACACTTTTTTAAATTTTCGTTCACATCACATTTTCAAGTTCTTTTACGCTTCATGTATGTACGTGGTTAAAAATCATTTAATACCTCATTTTTATCCAAAACATATAAAAAATAGATAATAATATTAGAATTGTCTGGCATAATGGAAATCTTCTCCTAAAACCAAGAGCTATTGCAACTATGGGAGGAATTTTAATATAAAAACCAGAGTCGGTTACCAAACAGAAGAAGGTTATGTGAACATCCGATTAAGAATTGGAAAGTTTCTCAGTGAAGTTGGAGTTTTGAGTTTGCGAAAATCGACAGCAACAGTTAAAAATATGCAATTTTTCCCACCGGTAAATACGCAATGGCATACCGAGTATTATTTGTCAATCGTTGCATGATTCCTTCCCCTAAAATTTCGCACTCATTTTTCCTTAAGGCGCGTGTTTAATATACAACACACTTGTTATTGTACTAGTCGAAATGTGAACATAAACGCATAATAGAATGTGGGAGTGCTAAAAATCTGAAACCTATTCATGCACGGATGAACGAAATTGGTGAAAACATGTGGCATTTCGAATAAGCTAAAATTAGCGCTGTTTAAACAGCGAATGTCAAGTGATAATTGAGATTAACCGTCACATAGCAGAACGATACCGATCCATAAAAACAAACCAAACCACAATAGCGTTGCTGAGCGAGCTACATATTGTTTTCAAACACTCACGAAAGTCTGAAGTACTTCAGACATACATAGCTTTGTAGTGGCGATCGACAGTTTTTTTGCAGCAAACTAACCCACTTGTCCTTCTTGGCCACTCGGAGGGTTAAAGCTACTGCATTAAGTACTACAGGCATTGTAAGCTGAGGTTTCTTGAATGATAAAAATATGTATTCTTGATTGGTTTTGGAAAAGTGATATAGCCTGATTTATTATTAGGGCGAATACCATTTTATCTATACTATACATTTATCTAGGAGATGAGGTTAACGATTTCGACCTAGATACCTTGATATTTCTGTTGCCAGCAAAATATAAATTTGCGAATTAAGTAATTAAGTTGATAAAGTTTTTATTCTTCTCCTTCCTTTTTCCTTTATAATCGAATATTTTGATAATATGGAATTTATCGTGCCTTAAATTGAGTTATATATAGCGAAAATTCTAAAAATTTTCCTTGAACACGACTTACTTGTATAGTAACAGTACTTTTGTTTGGCGTTTACAAGGTTGAACTTGAAATTTTAGTTAAATTTTCACAGTTATTTCATGATAGCTCATAATATTTGAATTTTTTAATACATTTCTATGAGCTACATCCTTAAATATAAAATATCAGATATTAGAACTATTGCATATGTATATCATACTCAGTACGAACAAAGTTTGCTTATCGTTATTATTATGAATACACGAATATGTACTTCTGCCATATGAAACTACGCGATATATTAAAATAACATTTAATAATCAAATACATGCAATAATACAAACATGCGCATCATACATAAAGGTCATTTACGAAGCACGTGTTTGGTAATGGCATACAAATACTACTTACACGTTTATATGTATAATTATATACATAGTAAATACCATAAACTTATGACATATATATACTGCCAATATTTTATATAAACGCGTTATTATACTCGTAATGTATGTATACATGCCTATGCCTGCTACATAATATAAGCATTTATGCAAATTGTTGCATATCCTCACACATACTTATGAATGTATAAGTGCTTTTGTGGGAACGCTTTGGGAAGTATAGCTTTGAATATTCGTCGCTTGTGTTTCTGGTTCATACTAAATCGAAGTAGGATCAATACCCTAGGAAGAAAAGGTAGTATAGGCATATGTATGTTAAAGTATTATTATAAGATCTTCTCATACATACATATTACATATGTATATGAACATGGATATTTGTATGTCTCATAGCTGCACGAACTTTATAGTTTCGACAGCCTTTAATTATATGATAGTTTTAATTCAAATAGTTGACTTATTCCCATATAATGGCTTCATTATACAGTATATATCGAAAAAAAAGAAAATCTAAGTCTGGATAGCGCACATGTTTAACTGCACCTCCCAATTTTAGGTACAGTATTACAGTAGGCGAATATCTTAGTATTCGTCCTTTGACCTCTTTGGAAGGTTCTTCACCGACATCTATTATTTGTGGTACCAATATTTTAAAATAACTGGATTTACCGTAGTATCTATACAAATATTCCCTATATGTGGAACAAAGATATGTATGGACCAAGCGACATGTTTGGAACAGCCGCTGTAATTGAAGTGCTGAAGGGAAAGTTTTTTTCCGATGCGAATTATAATGTAATTGTGGGAACAGAAGTCAATATAATATTTTGACAACGCGCACCATTTACTCTAGACGATATCGCTATGAATTCTTAAATCACACATAGAGGTCTAAAATAATCAAGAAGTTTATACCCACTCTACTTGTATATTCATTGTTAGTTATATCTCTAAAAAATAGTAAATTTTAACAACCTCAAACTGTTCTAGATTAATATCTTTCAATAAATCTGTTAATTATTGAAATTCCTATAAAAACTTCTCTACGTCTCTAAGTCTGGATGAGTGAAAATTATTAATAATATATATAATTTCTCATTGATATTGTCCCACCATATTTGATCCGATTAAGCATTTCATTTGAAATAATATTGAAAGATAAAGTTTGCGTTCAACAAATGCTTACTAAAAGCTGTTTGCGCAAAATTGAATACCGATATATGAGTATTCATTCCTGGTTGACCTGTATGTAGGAAAGTAAATGAGTTGGATGGAATTCAGAGAATGCACAGCATCCTTGGTAACAGTAAATGGCCTGCGACAGTCACGGCATTTTTAGACTTCTATGGATCTCTAGCCCTTTGCTTGAAACGGACATAGCGCGAACTATTAGATGGATGGGCGGTGTACCGGAGCTCTGAGGGGAGACTCAATAAACATAAGTTATGATAAAAATCTTAAAAAGAACGAGGGAGAAATTAGGTCAGGACCGACCTATGTGAAATTGTACAGCCTCTCGGAAGGGACCATAGGTTTCCATAGGTGATACGAAACCGTCGTCTGAAAAGGCTGTTGCATGGCTTTCCGTCACTAAGAGCGATAAGTAAGGTGATGTTAGCACTATTAGAGAAACTTTTGGAATGAGTCCTTATACACAAAAAATTGCATTGGGTACATTCTTTTCAATCTCGAAAAATTTGAGGCAACACGCTTCCTATTTAAATCATGACACTTCACACAGTTTTTAGAATGACACAGTTTTAGAATTCATTGTGAAAATTTTTAATCAATTCACAATTTCTTATTGCAAGTTTGTAATTACAGTTTATTATAATATTAAAGTAATGTGCGGATTACATTTTACTTCACAAAATAACGAAAATATTATATCAGTAATATCGAAGAAACATCTCCCGCCGATGACACCAGTTTAACGACTGACTCCTGCGTTTGGTCTTATTGGCTATCCCACCTACTCGTCTTCGTTGGCGGATTTGCCACATACCTAAAGTCTTATTTGCTTAGGAATCATCATAGCTGAGGATATCGGGTAACATCTCAACGTGGTAATCAACTTGGCGAATAGAAGCGGCCTAGTCGTCAAAATACTATAAGTAAAACTCAAATCGTTACATTTACTGGGGGGTATAACACCAAAAAATGCCTCTCGTTTTTTCGGGGATTATCGTCTTCAACCTGTTGAAAAGTTTATCCTTGAAGGAAAACTTTGCTGCAAAGAAGCTATAGGGAAAAGGTGGAGACTCACATCATGGATGGTCTTTTGGCTCTAGAAAACAGTAGTCAAGCCAATAATATTCTATAGTATAGAAAACCTTATGCATATTCATTGCTTTGTGGGGTATTTTTGATTTCCAAAATTTATGGCATTTTAGAAATGAGTTTTTAATTCTTCGTAAATATATGACGTACGTATAATACTTTTAGTTTTTTTATTTTTTTGCGGAAATTCCATCAAACGGAGAGATGCGGATTTCAACGCTCCAAAAACCTTTTGCAACCACCGCACGCATTTATAAGTCAAAATGTGTGTGCAATACATAAATAATACATATCCCTATGTGTTCGAATTTCTGCATTATGTATCAAATGAAACACGTTTGTTCATACATACAAATGAGCGCGCTAGGAATACGAAAACACAATAGCAAAAAGTCTGTGTCGAAAACATCAATTTATAACACAGAAATATGCAAAAGCGTATAAAAATCTGACAAAAAAGGATCTGGCAACACTGGAAATGCAATCTCATTGTATACTTCCTGCGGGTCCACCGATCACCAAGCCGGCCGAATAGTAGCAACAAAAATGAAATGTGTTCAAAAGCAAAAATTAAATTAAACTTCAACAAAAGCTACAGCTAAAACTCGTATTGCACATAAAATATTTTTTTGCTGCTTTCTTTACTTTTTTGAAGCTTTTTCATTCACATGTGCATTCAATTGCCTACTGATGCAAATATCCATACAAATAAAATGGCCTCTAGGGAGCTAAAAGTAAAAAAAGAAAACATTTAGAAAGCTTCCTGATATATATTATGTAGGTGTGTATTTTCGTATATTTATGTTTTATTTCGCATGTTTCTGCTTTATAGAAATTAATGTTTCTTTGAGCTTGAAAGTCAACAACTGATAAAACTATTACCGAATTTTCATCTCAATTATTTATTCATTTGACTTCTTTAAAACAGGGGGAAGCGGTCACAAAAACTCTTCAAACAGTTAACAGTTGAGTTCTATATGTTCACTTCCATACGTAATGTAAATTAATTGGTGTAATTGTATTTTACAATTATGGAAAACAAATTTATTCGATTTTATACCAATTTTGTTAAAATTTTTTTAACATATTATGTACAATAGTATCGTTGACCAAACTGTTGGTTTGCTGCCTTTTGGTTCTAAGAACATTTCCAACATCCACCTCAAGATATTCCTGCCGGGTGTATTAATGCCCTTGCACAAAGTTTTATGCTTACCTTCCCTCGGTAAAGGACTTACAATACCATGACCAGCTTAGAAATTTGGTGAGTTTGTCAGTTTCTTTTTTTTCATTCGGTTTGGTTTTTGAATTTTTCTATTTT
Organism: Bactrocera correcta; assembly: GCA_027475135.1. NCBI lineage: Eukaryota > Metazoa > Arthropoda > Insecta > Diptera > Tephritidae > Bactrocera > Bactrocera correcta. The sequence continues at coordinate 7,167,639 of CM050322.1, forward strand.
ATCAATTTTTACCATTTTTTTGCTTCCATAGCGCTTTTGTTTGCTTACTATTACATGCATGCCTCCAATAGGCAGCTTTAATTGAAGCAGCGAGATAGTAAAATAACGTTCGACTTAGTTGTACACATACGCTATGTGGTTGAACAAATAACATAGGACGGTGAACAATGACGTTGGCAGGTAAAATTTTTCAACGATGCGAAACCATGTGAAGAGAGTGACGTTGGTGAAATTTTGGCATACAAGCACCTTCGTTGCCCTGGCACAATCAAAAATAGGGAAGCAAAAGTATGAATATTCAATAGAACACACTGATCGAAAATACCGAATTGATTAAGAGTTTAGCTTACTTTATTATATCAAGCAAGGAGAACCATCCCTTTTAAGTATAGAATAGTGTTTTGATAAAGTTTATCTCACGATCTTTGGTTCTTGTTTATAAATTGCGGTCTGAAATTAACCGACAAACCGAGTGATCAATGCAATTTTAGGACGTCTGTGAACAAAGATAATAATCTTTCTTCACATAAAAATCTTAGGATTTAAAATTTTTGGAAAAATGACTCTTTGTTAAACAGAACCTAAAATCTCCAATTTTTCACTAAAATCCCGTACTTCAGATCTGAGACAGCGAAAGCAGAAAAAAGGAATTGGAATAACTCTTAAAAATAATTTTTCTGGATTACAGTAAGAATTTTAAGAAGCGCGTAAATAATAGTGCTGCTATACCGACGAAGGCTTGAGCCAAGTATGCCCAAGCGTAAACCATTATATCCCAATTCCAAACTTATCGCTTAACAGCACAAAGGACATTTATCCGACATTAAAAGTGAGGTCAGTGCGGAAGTATTTTCGTTTGCCAAAAATGTCCAGCTGATGGCTGAAATGACAACAACAATAACGACACCCAAGGTTGCACTCACGTACACCGCCCAACGTATCGTTCTATCAGTTGAACAAACAAAAACAATGAGTTGCAGCACAGCAAACAGCCATTTTTATCGGTCAAATGTCAAATATCGATTTTTGTTAAACCAAAAACTTTATGCAAGGAATGGAATGCAAACTGGGGTTGTGTATGCAACTGTGTATACATGCTGAGATATGGTGACGGATGGACTCCACAGTGATTGAAATGGTCGCAAAACCATTTAATACGAAATCAGAAATTCGGCTTGAGTTTCATAGTGTTATGAATCTAAGCTTTGGATGCACCGTTTACAAGTTTGACACTGGGACCTTTCTGGGTCAAAATTTATTATACTATGCATAATTCAACAGACTTTCGATACAAAAGTTTTATCTCTGGGTTTACGATTTCTCCAGTTCCTTAATTGTGTGTGCCGTTCAGTAAAATAGAAATTTCGTATCCAGATTGTGCAAGAAGCACGAAGTGAGTAATTTCACGTCTCCTGTGAGAAAAGAATTTTTTATTTCTACCAAAAACACTACCCATTTAACTATGTATCCAACTATGAATCGAGATTTAATATATCTACTTAAACAAAATGGTCTTGAGACTTGATCGCAGCTAGTTTGCTCCCGGTTTGCCAAATGAGTACTAGTCGCAGATGCTTAATATGCTCCTGCCAATTTTCTATTAGCAGAAACTTGCGCTTGTGCTTAAAAAAACTCGTATGAATTCTAGAGACATTGACCAATCTATGATAAGAAAAAATTTATCTCTATCCGCGAATTTTAAACACGGGGTTGGTGGCGTCTTCATGGTTGGATCTGGTGAAAGTACACTTTTGATACGAACTTTATATTCAACTCCTCAGCATATCGGCCATTTGTTGCTTTTTATTGTTTTGAGCCTAGCTTACTTAGTTCTTAGTGTCAAAAGGTCACTTGCTTTTCAAACTTCAATAAATATTTCAGGGAATCGGTATTTTTTCTTTAATGATCGATTCAACTGGATGTTGCGAAATGAAACAGAGTTTATCTTCCAAAAGATCCTTTAATTTTAAGCGAATGTGTCGTCTATCACAGCAGCAGGACATTGCCTTTCAGTCCTCAAATTATTTGCATCGATAAACGCCACCCCATAACAGTTTCAAACATTTTGGCGGCCATGTGTTCCTTCGAACTCAACAGGCAACTCTTCTTGCTAAGGTCATTAAAGGCTCTAATAGGAAAATAAAATCAGTTCTTCAAGCTGCAACGTCTCTTAAAACATTAAAAGTAATAAATAAAAGAAATAAAGAAAGACTGGTACGGCCAGTCGTAGCTGTAAGGAAATAAAATAGTAACAAATCACATACTCGATTCAACGGGTCTTGTCTCGATTCACTGTTCCCGCGATAGCCGTTTTAATAGATGCAGGTTTATATCCGTGCAACTGAAGATAACTTGGCAGTTTTACTAAACTTGTTTGAGGAATTTTTGGTACAATAACAAAAAACAATTTCCACCGATTTTGTAATGAATACTTGAGGTAAAACTCCCTGAAATGGATTGTTGTCTATCAATCAAATTAATGATTGTTGAAAAGTCAAATTCCATATGTGTCAATAGCTGCTAAAATTAATTGACATCCGAGATTAAGAATTAGGGGATCCTGCTTATGGAAGCGATTTTTTAGAACGAAATTCCAAACAAGTAAAATATGTAACCGAGACACTAACATAGTCCAAGCCACACAATTAACTACATTTTCGAAATATGAGACGATATTGATTTGTTGAGCATCTTCTCTCCGTTCCCGCCATCGTTCTCTACCAAACTATGTTAGCACACGATTCTAAATTTACCAGCTGGCTTATGCAACACCAGTTTTCCACAACTTTTGTTACAACATACGACTATGAAATATGAAAATTTAATGACTTTGGTTGGGACTCTAGTGGTGAGAGTAATAATTCAATTGTGTTCTTAGTGTATGCAAACCAACAGCGACGTCCGTTTCCCTCAATTTAACGGTTTCTATTGGGTCAATTGGATTCTTCTCGTTGCTGTCCACAACACTCACACTATCAGTCTTCTTCAACTCTGCAAAAACTTCCGAAACATAGCTCGGTTGCATGTGAAATTCTAATTTTGTTGCTCATCTGGGTGGTATACAAATGTTGTTGGTGGCTACAGCACTTCACGCACATATCAGAGCATATCAACTTTTTGTTACATGACTGCAACTGTTATTCCATTTCTTTCTCATTGCTTCAGTTCCTGTAATAAATTAGCCAATGGCAAAGGCAAAATAAAAACGAAGCTTCTGGTGCTTCCAACCAGAAGTGAAGCAAAAATTTTAATGCACATATGTATCTCCCAAACCACTTAAGGTATCACATCAAAGTTCGATCAGGGCAAATCACTTAAGCGCCTCAAACAACACTGTTAAAATGTACTCTTCTTCTTTATAAAAACAACAGAAAGCTATTGAAATTGGGAAGCTACAAAGTGATATTTTAACTCTTTTCGAGTTATTAGTTACCTTCTGAAAGGTTTTCTCACATACCCAGAAATTATATGAAAATTTGAAGCAAACAGATGCACGTTAAGAGTTCAGAATCAATTCAAATCTATAATCTGAAAATCTTTCCGTTTTAGTTTCTTTAATTTCAGCTACAAGATCAATGTGGTATATAAGCAAAATAACAACTTGTTTTCTACATCACTCAACTGGATTAGTAGAAAATACATACCCGCTTACAGATCTACATATAAGATATTTATATAGCATGAACAAATATGTAAAAGAAACAACTAAAAAAGACTAAGTTTGGGTGCAACCGAACATATTATACTCTCGCAGCTTTCAAGAATCAAAGCCAGGGAAATACTACTATGATAAAATTTAATGGTCTTATCAAAATATTTTAATATTTTTAGTTTTGTTGGTACACTCTTCATATGAACGCATGTGAAGTTTCATTTCAATCCGTCAATTTATTCTTTGTTTACAAGCCATTTTGTGTCGCCGTGTCACAATCAAAAACTTTTAAGATCGTGCAGTGATATAATTGTTATTTTTGGAAGGTTGCTACACCAAGAGAAATTCACAAACGAATGTTTAAATTGTTCACCTATTAGAACAGTAGAAAGATGGATGAATTTAAACGTGGTCGTACAAGCATTGATTCGCATCAGAAAACATAGCCAAAATATATTTGTTTGGAAGATCATCGATTGACTGAGCGTGATTTAGTAGATGGAGGATTGGGTTCTACACAACACATTAGGCAGTATGGGCCATATCTTAAGTGAAATTTTGGGCTTTAGAAAGCTGTGTGAACAAGGGGTGCCGTATTCGCTAACAATGGAACAAAACCACATTCGAATACGAATCTTTCAGCAACATTAGGAGCGTTTTAAAATGGATAAAGAGGGATTTCTGCGTCAATTACTGACTGTGGATGGGATTTGGGGCTATCACCATTATCATGATTCAAAACAAGAGGCTAAAGAGTTGTGGGAGGGAACCTGGCTGTTCGGCTTCGAAACGAGTTCGTGCCCGGAAATCGGCCAAGGAGGTTATGACATCAGTTTTCAGAGAAATTTAGTTTGTGGATTTTTTGCAAACTGATAGAATAATTAATTCTGAATATAATTGCATTCTTTTAGACCAGTTGAAAGAAAAAATTTGTGAAAAAGGACCCGGTTTGCAAAAAAAATCTTTTTCATCAGCACAATATACCGTGTCACAAGAGCCTTTTGACAATGGCTAAAATCCATGAATTAAAGTACAAATAGTTGAAGCGACTTCTATTTATTTTCCGAACTCAAAAAATGTTAGCGTGGCAAGCGTTTTTCATCAAACGAAGAGGTCATAACGGTTGTTGAAGCATATTTTGCGGACGCTTCGGATTCTCACTTCAGGGATGGGATCCCCGAATTGGAGGATCATTGGAGGAAGTGTATTAATGTTCAGGGAGTTTATACTCAATAACAAAGTGTATTTTGAAGCATAAAATTGTGCTCTTTTATGAACCGACAAAACTTATTGAACAGCCTGGTATTCCTAACTTAACAACGATTGATTTTTATACATGACGCCTTAATACAGCTGTCCGGAAAACTATATTTTCTATCACTTTGTACTTTCTAGCATCAGTGTATTGATGTTTTCTGATCGGTATGAAGCTTTCTATTCAAGTAAATTTTAAAAGAAATAATACATATAAATAAGCTAACTAGAATGCCTGCTAGTGTACATTTGCCATAAAATAATTCTAAAAAAAATTGTAACAATCCTATATTATAAGTCTGATTTCACATCCATCAGAAGAATGGCTTTTTAAAAGAATCGACATGGTAATGTTTCTATATCAATCGCATTATTTGGAATTTCTGTTGTGATTTCTCTATCATCTGGTAAGTAAAAGCCTCTTTAAACCAATATATTATTAATTTTATGACATCTTTGCATAAAAGTACAACTGCTTAGAAGGTTTGTAGAAGCATGAAGTCACTAAAGTCATAAGATTACAGTCGTCACGGTCACAGTCGCATCTGTCATCGACACGAGCGTATCAACAATGAAATTTTCCTTATCTCCAACTACCACTGCTGTTATCTTCTTAGACTTTTCACTGTGTATTTGGAGGAATTCGTATGCCGACAATACAACAAAAACAATTCGCCATCCACAGTGTAAGCGCCAGTTGGAGCGGGGATATGTGCATTGTGAAGAGTAGAACAATTAAACTCAGCTGGCTGGTAGCCCCATCGATTTCTATTCCGGTCTTTTTCACAAAATTAGAGAGCAGAAAACCTAAAAGCCAGAACGGCGAAAACAAAATAAAAGTATTAATAAAACCGCTGAGAGATGTACAGCATAAAGAATGCATACTCGTAGGCAAGTTTAATTGCACTAGTACTACGACGTTTAGCGGCCATGGCGTATACGTAACATGCGGTGAAACTATGAATGCAGATGGTCTTGTTATACATATTAAGTATGTATGTGCGTAATTATAGTTGTATGTATGCGTGTGTAAATACGCCGTGTATCTCTTGGGTCTAAGTAAATGAGATACGGTCGAGTGCATTGACATGTCATAAAGTAATATACGTAATATAAACGATGTGAGACTCAGTGGCATAACAACTCACAAGCCTATCTGTAGAAGGAAAAAAGGGTTGAATTATATGAAGTTTCCTTTTACCAAACAGATCCGCTTTTAGTACCGGTTGAGAATATATACTACATTTACTGTATTTTCATTTCTACGGCGAAAAAATTGAAAGTGCAAGGAGGAAAACTAATTAAAAAAGGCTTTTTTATGAAATTAATTTTGTAAAATTTCAAACTTCCTTCAATCGTATTCTTTGTAGGCATCTTTTCTTACATATAAATTGCACACTTTTTCTTTGGTTTCTTCCTTTTTTGAATGAAATTTGTAACTGGGGATTTACTCTTTTATTAAAACTTCGCAGGTACAGTCTTTGAATTTCTGGTCTATATTTCTTTGAATCTGGCGAACACGAAGCTTTTACACCAGCGCATCCATTCATTACAATAACACGGAACTGAGGTTTGAATATTCATTTATCCCCAATAGTGTTTTGAAAAGAGAAGTGGAGAAATATTTCTATTTCTATTCAATTGCTATGTTACAAGTATATCCAGTTCAACAAGCAAAGTGCTCTTTATACAGTAATACGGTATAATTGGTTTTGAAATTTTCACCTAGAAGTCTCACTTTTTTGTAAACTTTTTTTGAGGCATTCGTATGCCATTCCCCGTCTTCGGTCTCAATCTAATTAATAGTGATAATTTTTAGGAATGCTGCCTTATTCACAGACCTTTATAAAATATCAATCAATGCCAATTCACGTTACGTAGAATCGCCTCTGCAGAATACGAATTGCACCCGATCTTAACATGCTTATGACGTATTTTATATGTTGTTAGAACATGTACCACACAGGCAGCACTTTTGTACTATTGCAACCGGTTTATAGAGAGTATTATAGTTTTGTTCAACTAAGGGTTGTACGTATCACTTAAAACTATTCCAGATATATATAAGGTATATAGAAATGATCAGGATGATGAGAAAAGTTGAAATCCTATCACAAAACAAAAAAAGTGTTAACTTCGGCTGCACCCTTCACAGGTGCCTTTCTTTTAGTATACATGTGTCCATTTTGTATGGAAGCTATATGTTACAGTGGTCCGATATCGGCAGTTCCGACAAATAAGCAGCTTCTTGAAGAGAAAATGACGTTTGCAAAATTTCAAAAGGATATCTTAAAAACTGAGGGACTAGTTCGTATATATACAGACAGACAGACGGACGGACGACAGACAGACGGACATGGCTAAATCGACTCAACTCAATATACTGATCATTTATGTATACACTTTATTGGGTCTCGGACGCTTCCTTCTGGGTGTTACAAACTTCGTGGCAAACTTAATATACAGAGTATAAAAATATGAGTTCGTAAATGAACGTAATCGGACCACTTTTGAAGAGCTATAACTAAGCACTACATTAAGATATAAAACTATAATTTGGCATAGGGGATTGCACTAGCAAATGGCACCGGTGTATAAAAATTTTGATAAAGTGGGCTTGGCACCACCATCTAATAAGTATAATGTATGTATCTATCTCCTAAACCACTAAAGCTACAAATTTGATAAGCTCTAATATCACAAGAACACCTACTGACAGTGTGAAAAGGGATGAAATCAAAAGATAACCACGATCTCTTAGCATTTAACGGTACTGCTCAAAACCACCCAGATGGTACGAGAGGGCTTTATGAAAGCCATTGTGAAAATTTAGCAATGGGCGTGACACCGCTACTTTTTGGTTAAATTCAATATTTTGGGACCGGTCCAACCAATTTCAACAATATTCAGTACGTGGCATCTTATTGCATTATTATGTCACAGAGTGAAAATGGCCGAAACCGGACAACAACCACGCCTACTTCCCAATTAGCATAATTTTAAATTCCTTTTGATTCGTTTAGCTTCCAGTACACATATCAAGAAGCAATTAATACAACGGAATAAAACTTTGCACGAATAATATTTTTGATGTGTGCCACCTTATCACCAAAAAATGTTTAAATCCAATACAAAATGTTCAAGCCCCTAGGTACCGAACATTTAGACCCCGGTACCCATAGTTGACTTTTGATCAAAAATGTCGACCAATATGTTATATATACAAGTATATCTGTCTGTATGTCAAAAATGAGATGAATCTGACCAATACTTTCATTAGTCCCCATATACCTAAGGTAAAAATTTTCGAACTTCGGGGTAACTTTGTACAGCCAGTAGGTGAGTTATCACAATGAAAATTACAGAACGTGTTTTCGCATTTCCTTTTATATTAACTGAATATACAATATTGGATGAATGTATTAAAGTTTGATGCCAAAAATATGTGGAGTTGTTCAACATATTACCCAAATTACCATGAATATACAATTGCTTGGATCACGAACCTCTGGTTACAACTTAACACCCTTCTCTGTTTTCGGTCCTGGCAAGTTGCAAAGTATAAAATGTTTAGTTACACCTGAACTTAACCCTTCCTTTATTATGAAGTTTGATATTTTCAGCAACCAATATTAAACTTTGAAGGCCCTATAAAATTATTAGGATGACGAGCTGAGTCAATTTATTTATGTCCGTCTGTCGGTTTGTCCGTTCATCTGTCTATCCAACTGTCTGTATATACCCGAACTAGTCCTTCAGTGTTTAAGATATTTACTCTCCTGTTGCTTCGGCAAGAAGCTGCCCTTTCGTCGGAACCGCTTGTATTGTACATCATATAGGTTTCATACAAACTGATGTTTGTTTACCGATGTTTCCTTTTGGAATGCACAAGCTTCGTGGAACTTTAAACATACCGGATTCCGTACATAAATATATTTATACATCCGTATTCGGATTTTATAGTAAAACAATTCGACCGGGAATTTTGAAAATTCTTCCGGAGTGACTGGTTTAGTCGGTCTTGCTCACATCTTCGTTAAAGCTTTACTAAGAGAAGCGTTTAGACCGCAAAGAAATCAGAAGCCGAAACCATTACCAGCACATACAGGGTTATTGGGCTAATCGGTTCATTGCTCTTATCAGCGCAGCTACGTATAACGACAACAATTTTAACAGAACTGAGCTGTGCCCTATGCCAATAATATACAGCTTTTCCAAAATCAATATTTAATCAATGCTGATTTTCACACGTTTATTTTTCACATGTACCATATACATACATAGCTAAAAAATAACCATTGAATTTTGTATTAAATTGGGGTTAGCCATAGCTCGCTACAAATATTGACGATTTACTCAACAAATTTTAATACATGTTATTTTCTGAGCTGAGCCAGGCCATTGTAACATCCAAAACTAGCAGTAACCCCTTGTGGCAGCAATCCAAACCTTCTTTTACAACTACCGTTGTCACTTTGCACTAGCTTAGTAAATAGGAAATTCTTCACAAAACCACACATTCATTTTGGTTAAAATGTCTTTTGAGGTTTTCTGCAAAAAGTTTGTATTGCGAATTTCGGACAGCCTTTTGCATTTTTGGCGTGTTTGATGAAAAATAAAACGAAGTCGTTAAGTGTTGCTTGACGTTTCACACTGTAACAAAGATATATGACTCCGTATGTGGTTTACTATTTTGTCGCTGACATATGGTAGGGTTTCTTCATTGAATAGATGTAAATAATATCTTACTAGTATTTTTATAATCTATTAAAAATAGGATCAAAGGGAGTTCAGATAATTATTGAGTGTCGATTTATCTAATTGAATTAAATAAAAACAAATGTAGAATCGTGTGGAAGTAGGACGAGCACTAATTGAATAGACTTTAGATTGCCTTACACGGCTCTACTGTCTTTCGAGGAATCTAGATGAGGAACTTTGTATAGCAACTTAAATTTGCAGTAAGTAATATTCGGCTTGTCATAACGACTATTTTTCTCGAATCCTACAAAAAGACCATTTCTTTGGATCTGAGCACATAATATATTATATATATAGCTTTGAAAGCAAATTATTTTTAATGTAATTTGTCGCCTTTCGTTAGCTTTATTTAAAAATACACTTATTTTAATACGTTTCAGCTTGGTCAAACTAATCATAGTAATTAGATTTAGCTAATGTAGTCTTTGTGTGAAGATGAAGAGGTTTTGACTCCATCGCTACAGCTTGTTAACCGCTAAGGAAAGATTTAAGTTGCCTATTAGTTACGATTACTGCCAAATATTGAAAACAGCTCGTATTTTTGTGTTAAATTTCTTTTCTTTCCTACTGACTGCTCAAGAGTAGATGGAGAGAATTGGCATTAAGTGAATACCCCGAGATGGTGTCCATATTTATACAGTTATGAACAAAACATTTGCCATGCAAGGTATTGCTGAAGATGACTCTAGATCCTCATGATACAAGTTGTGTATTGACATTTATCATCCTAAAAGTCAGCTTTCTAATTATATATGTAACAGTTGTTGAATGATCAATTGAATTTCAAATAATTTGGATGAGAGGGATCGATTATATTTCCCTCCTATATTTAGGTTTTGAAAATGGAAATTAAAAGATAAAAGAGGATTTTTAATTGGAGAATTCAAATATTTTAGTTGCTTTAATATTCGAGATATCGATTTTTTTTTTTGTGATTTCACGATTACAATTCGTATTCTTCTTTTCTTCAGCATTGTTTAACTGATATAAGAAGAAATTCGTATAACACGCATTTATCTAAAAGTGTTCCTCCAGATTCAATGGTTGAGTTGGCAGACTGAAACCTTATCATAAAAGTTTTTTAGCCCTTCGATCATAAAGAAGCCTTATTGCTTAGCATCATTAAAAAATTCAACGTAAACGGCATTCAAGCATATGCGGATAACATAACTTAAAAAAAAAAGCTGAACAGTTCACTTCAAATTATTATTATAAATTATTAAATTTACCAATTTAATAGCAACTGTAAGTATGCGATCGTACCAAAAACAACAAGCAATAAATGTTGCGCGATTTTACCTACAACTGTGGCAAATCAAGGGCAATTCACACTAACCAAATACTTGTGTGATAGGGAGAACCAAAGCAAATTATTTGGTTTGCACTTGAAAGCGAAATAGCGACAGTGATGGAGAGAAGTAGAATAAAGGCGCCCAGCAATGGCAAACTGAGAGAAGCAAAATAGTTTAGATAGTAAGTAGAAAATACTTGAAGAAATTTGTGTGAGTGGAAGTGGGTAAGAGTGATATAAAAAAATGTTGGTGGTGATTCACAAGGTAAAAGGAACCGTTCGGAGATACCACAGATCAAAGGTAAAGTCAAAGCAGAGTCAAAGAAACATTCAGAGGAGATTAAGGGAGGGATCAAATGGTGATGATTGCAATCGCATAAAGAATTAACTGCATACATATACTATATGTATTGCCATATACACGTACAAATGCCGTTTTGTAGCGGATCTGTTGGAGTAGAAGAAGCCGGCAACCGCAATCGTAACGTTTTGTGAAAATATTTACACATTTTAATTGAATGTTGTATGTTGGTGTTCAACTAGAATTTGCAATTCGCTAGAAACACACAAAAGCACACGAGTAAAAGACATACATACTATACATACGGTATATATATTTTGTACATAAAAATGTTTTACAAATTAAAAATTTATTTTGAATTAGAAATTTAACAAGAACAAAATGGCTCTTACAAGCATTTCACGTATTCTTTCCTTGTTGGCTTTATCTCAATTTCAACTACTAGGTATATTGATACATGCTCCGATTCTAGTAAAGGACTAGAATATGTGATGAGACATCGACAGAATATATAATTTCTTTGAAAACACTTTTAATCCATACTTACTGAACTCAAAAAGAAACTAGAAAACTGAAGAGTTTGAGGCAGTTGACTTATCGCTCGTGTGTGATTTTCTTAATAATGCTAAGTCGCATTATGAGAGAAACATGTGGAATTATTAAGTAACTTAAGTTCAATGCCATCAGAATTGAATTAAATGACCAATATTATTTTGTTCATAGCTTTCAGAAGTTATGATTGTAAGTGTGTATCTCCCATAAACAAAGTCATGTGCAAAAATGTCGTATTTAGTTAATGATTTATCGTACTTTTATTAATTTTTAACAGTATTTTTTCATGCAGATTGTACGGGGTTATCTTTCATTTTTATCCGTTTATGTAGTGCCGATAGAGGTGCTTAAAAGATCTATCCTGTAGCTTAAGTTCCTGAGGCAGTGGTTTGAATACGCCCGTTAGCAATACCAATCGTCATGCGATGGCGAGAAACATATGTAACAAGTTGCATTAAAACGTCTCCATTTTTATTCAAGTAACATTGTGCACGGGAGAACGGACGGATAAACAGTCGCCCGGATTTCAACTCGTCACTTCAAATTGATCATTTATATGTGTATAATCCTATATCTACTCGATTAGTTTTAGGAGATACAGACGACGTGTATCGACATATTGCAAAGTGATAAATATCATGAAGAAAATCATTGTTCTCCTTCGCATCCAAAAGTTATTATACAGCATGTTATAACTGAAGATAAGTTAAAGCAAGTCAATTGTCAATGGTAAGACGGAATAGTAGAAGATGAAACATTTGTTGGTAACAAAAATTACATATTTTGTTTTTAAATACAGTTTATCTAAAAAAAATAGGCCAAAAAAATACATTTGTAGCACAGAGGGTGATTTTAGAAATATTCGACCACTACCAGTAATAGTCAGCTGGTTTTGTTTTTTTTTTCTGATTCATACGCGTAGTATCAAAAACGTTATTGTAGATTATAATTTCGATTTAAGCAATGGAAAAATAAATGGACGATGTATACCACTTCGAAACAAGAATTGTTTTCAGAGTGTAAGCAACAGGGATAAGCAAAATAGATAAATACTATGTATGTTGCTCTTGTTAACAGTCTATGTATACTAGTTTCTCAAAAGAGATTGTTGCCAAAAGAGGTTCAAATAAAATTATGAAATTAAATTATTTTTGAAAAACTATTATTAAGTGCTTGCAACTATATTTTAATATACACTTCGATTACCTCTTAACAAAGAGCAGAGCCATAAGTCGCGCACAGATAAAGTCAACTCACCAATTCAAAACGCTGCGTAGACAAATTGTGGCCACCAATGCCACCCACCAAGGAACGGAAGGTGGAATCACCGCCAGTCTTGTCTTTATATTGTTGTTATTTTAATGCAGGATAAATCAATTTGCTGCCAAATGCCCACTTGCCACTGCAGAAGGCAACAAACAGACATTACTGACAAATATAATTTTGTATCTGCTCTCTCAGAGTATTGCGTTATGAAGTATGAAGCTGTGCCAGCCCCAAAGGGGGAATGTCATATAAAGCCAGAAGTGGGAGGATGTGCCCACAAAATAAATAAAAAAAATTGTAAATGTATAAGTCTGAAAAATTATCAAAGATCACGAAACACAGACGATATAAAACAGTAGTCTCGGGCACAAAGTGATGGGGCGCAACGACAAAAATGGCCAAATAATGACAACAACATCCGCGTTGCGATGTTGGATGCTGCAATCAAGTAGAGAGACGCTGCATTGAGTGACAGAGAATTTATGACATTAAACGAATGGAACAGAATGCTGATTTCGAAGTTGAAAACAAATGAGCACAGTGGGTGACCTTTTTCTCATTGTTTGCCTCTTCAAATATTGTGAACGCAACTGGTGGATGGTGGAGGGGAGGTAGGGTGTTGGTGGCTTCTTGGAAAGGTCAGCTAAACGCAGCTGGATTAAACTGCAGACACCAATTGCTATAACAGTGATCTACTAAAAGTGAAGAAATGAATAAATGAGAAATTGAAACAAAAGTTTCAGTGTTGACGACTTAATGAGTGACATGAATCCATGATACATAAATGAAAATATAATAAATAATAATTGGAGCTTATGCTGTTGGAAAATCCAACTTACGACCACCTCTATTATATTCATTAGCCGTTCTTGTAACGGGTGATTTTTTAAGAGCTTGATAACTTTTTTAAAAAAAAAAACGCATAAAATTTGCAAAATCTCATCGGTTCTTTATTTGAAACGTTAGATTGGTTCATGACATTTACTTTTTGAAGATAATTTCATTTAAATGTTGACCGCGGCTGCGTCTTAGGTGGTCCATTCGGAAAGTCCAATTTTGGGCAACTTTTTCGAGCATTTCGGCCGGAATAGCCCGAATTTCTTCGGAAATGTTGTCTTCCAAAGCTGGAATAGTTGCTGGCTTATTTCTGTAGACTTTAGACTTGACGTAGCCCCACAAAAAATAGTCTAAAGGCGTTAAATCGCATGATCTTGGTGGCCAACTTACGGGTCCATTTCTTGAGATGAATTGTTGTCCGAAGTTTTCCCTCAAAATGGCCATAGAATCGCGAGCTGTGTGGCATGTAGCGCCATCTTGTTGAAACCACATGTCAACCAAGTTCAGTTCTTCCATTTTTGGCAACAAAAAGTTTGTTAGCATCGAACGATAGCGATCGCCATTCACCGTAACGTTGCGTCCAACAGCATCTTTGAAAAAATACGGTCCAATGATTCCACCAGCGTACAAACCACACCAAACAGTGCATTTTTCGGGATGCATGGGCAGTTCTTGAACGGCTTCTGGTTGCTCTTCACCCCAAATGCGGCAATTTTGCTTATTTACGTAGCCATTCAACCAGAAATGAGCCTCATCGCTCATCGGACACGGACGCGAAACACATTTCGAACCGAACACTGATTTTGGTAATAAAATTCAATGATTTGCAAGCGTTGCTCGTTAGTAAGTCTATTCATGATGAAATGTCAAAGCATACTGAGCATCTTTCTCTTTGACACCATGTCTGACATCCCACGTGATCTGTCAAATACTACTGCATGAAAATCCTAACCTCAAAAAAATCACCCGTTATAAGCTCTAGATACTTCCTTTTCTAAAGACAATAGTCACCTCAAAATTCAAAAATCTTGTTATTTTATATCAGAACTTAATGGATTATATAAGTAATATTGCGTAACTTGTGTTTGAATTATTGGATTTTTTTGACCGATATTCTTTACACTATTTGATAACACCTAAATTTAAATCTTGGTTAAGGGTGTGGAATATCCACAATAATACCTGTTTTAAAATATAAAAAACTGATACAATGTCACTAGAGATAAAAATGGTAGGACGTGCTTGCAGCCGTGATGTTGCGCGAAGAAAGCGAAAGGATGGCATTATGTCAAGATGGCGGCTGATCTAGGTCACGCGTTGTGATACCATCATGATTAGTTTTTGCAGAGTTGCATTAATATAATAATGGCTTGTGAGCCATTTCGGTATCAGTAAAACTAGGATTCTTGCGATACTCAAGACTTCGGAAATAGTTAGTTCAAGTTGGGTTTAATGATTACTGACTAAAATGCGGCTTCACGTATTTCGAGAAAAGCTTAAGCCGGGTTATTGATTTTCCACTCTGAAAATATTTAACTCTGTCGTTGATTATGTAAATTGACATATCTAAGATGAAATGTTGGGGAAGTTCAACGTAATCAAAATCTTACCTTTAATTCTTTAATTTTGGTTAACCTGATCTCAGCAAATCTTTCACCAGAGTACTGGTGTTCGGAAAAAAGGAACTACAAACCCAAAGTAAGCATTAGTGTTCGTAATCCCAACTGAACTATAGATGATGACATTATTGGCCTCTAAGAAAAAACTGTAGAGACAGAATGTAGTAATGTAGGGAATTGTATTGTATAATAATCTCACATCTCACAAAATAATTTTACTCTTTAGGTCAAAACTAATATCTTGGCGATTGTGTCATTAATATATCAATCAGCGGCTATTCCCATATTTTACGAATAGTACTTTTTGGTATAAACCTCCTCTTTCTTGAATACTTTTCCGAAATCCACATACCGTCTTAAACAATGCCTTTAAATTCAACGCAGTACAGGCCTGTGCAAGAGAAATACTCAGCATTCAGACACATTAAAAAAATTCAACACTCTACCATTTCAACTAAAAATTTACACAAAAGGGAAAACATTTCCTATTTCTCCGAATTATTCTATTTAAACTTGAATGGAAGAACTTGCAAATGCTGCCACTTCACTTTCGTTAGCATTGTTCTGCAGCAAGCAAATAAAAATTCTTTACTTCCCTTCGCAAGCTTTGCTTAGATTATAACTTTATTTTCTCTCGTTCTATTGTTTTTGTTTTTGTTATATGCGCAATTAATTAAGCCTCTCTTGGTCAATTATATGACAGACACACAATTATTTTCAAAGATCAACCATACAGCCGTTTAATTATCCAGCCATTTAATTATATCCTTCCCCAAAGATACTAGTCCACATAAAAAACAAATTACCAAGAAGAAAACTGCGCTTTGTGCAGTCGGCAACCAAATATGATGTCACAACGGCATAAGTTGGGTGAAGAAATACAAATAACAAAAACAAAAAGTTATAAAAAATTTGAGTGCGGGAATATGAACGCACTCACACACCTGGGTTCAGGGAAACTGAAAATATAACAAAACTTGAAACAAAGGAAAGAAAAGCTCGTACAGAATAACAATAAAAGTCGCAATGAGCAGCTGCCACATTTGGCTTTTGTTACGTAATAAAGAGTATGGAAATAGTAAAGCAGGAGGTAGTAAAACAAAGCCCAAAACAAACATATTTGTGTATATATAAATATTTAGAATAGGCGGAAACTATAAACATCGTTTTTAAGGGACAAAATAAACAAACAAAAGAGGGCTAAGTTCAAACATTTTATACCATGGTAATTCAAGAGAATCAAAACCCGAGAAATTCATTCTGACCAAACTTTAAGTGTTGCGAAAGAATAATATATCCATTATTCGATGAAATCTGGTATCATGACCAAATTTAGTATATTCTTGACACATATAAAAGACCATGAACTTAGACTTATTTATTTTATTTATTGCCATATTTTAGTTAGCGTCAGCTAAAATTATATTGAAAACATCTACAAATAAGATATGTATATATATGAAGAAGTTTATTTTTGTAAATAAAATTAAGGTCAACCAGAGGAGCGCTAAATATACCTGATTTTTAATAAAATTCATAAATTTAGTGCCATTAAAATATAACGTATTTTTACCAACCTTAACGGTTTAAATACAGGTGGAAACAAAATGGTATTTTTGAAGGAATGAAAAGGGACGGGATGATTGCATTAATTTTGGGAAATTTGAACATCTCTATAAGTAATTTATGGGAACTGGGGGTATTGTTGCTCGGGTTAAGATCAAATTTAAATATTTGTTGTGACTACGCCTTTAAGTTCACATGGTTTAATTTTTATTTATTTATTCATAACTGTAAGAAATTTGATGAAGATTTAGGCATGGTAATGTTCACTACTGAAATTCAATAAAACTTCAGTTCATGTTGTATTGCTTTCCATAATTAAGAGTACTAAATTGCTTTCAGATATGGCGACTTTATTACGAGCTTTCAATCTATACGGCCGTGTTCTGATGCGCTCCGGGAAATCTGTCTACAAAAAAAAATAAAACAAAACAAACAAATATCTAAAAAGTGCATTAAGTGCAGCGAAGAATAATACAACTCAGGGTGAGAATGTACCTATAAAAAAATGCCAGTCTGTACAAACTGGAATTGACCGCTACATTAACATAAAAAGGAAATTAAGTCCTTCAAAGTCAGCGGGAGTGGCGGCGCGGTGCGCGAAATATATGCAGATTGTACAGCCGTAGAGGACAGTGTCGCAGTATTGCGAAGGTAACACGGGGCGACGTAACTCGTGGTCCACTCCTTGTGAGTCTTAAGGCCTGAGCAGGTCTTAAGATAGCTCCATACATTGCGTGATGGAGGCTTTTGCACAAAGGCAGCAGAAAAACTCCTTCGGGCCCGGGTTGTTCTCAATGCCAGCACGAGTCAGGAGGACCCTGCTGCATTGCATTGCTCCAGTGACAAAAAACACAGATTAACACATACCGATCCAAACGGGGTTAGATCGCCGAAAAAACAGCCTTTGGTAGGATGAAATCCGAGTCAATTCCGGTGCGTAGAACCGGCTGTTGTGGGAATTGCTTTAGAATCTTATGCTACACTACAGTTACAAGCACCAACAATATCACTAAAAAATCGGGGTTGTAAGTCACAAACCTTACGGCTGTATACTGTCCACCTCGTTTTAAAATTACAGATTCCGAATTTAAAGACTTTTTTGGTTCACTAGGTCAAATATTTCTAGCAGGTGGATATTACAACGCAAAGCGCACCTACTGGGGCTCACGTCTTATTAATCCGAAAGAACGACGGCTGTGCTACACTATAATGAATAAACATAATAAGCTGGAGATAATATCTCCTGGTAAGCCGACATCCTGGCCCTGTTATAGAAAAAAATACTAGACTTAATAGATTTTGCTGTAGTAAAAAATATAGATAGCTCTCTTATGACAGCTGATACATGAACACACTTATCATCTGATCATTCACCTGTACAAATAAAGTTATACGAACAGCCCCTGATATTTGAGCCAAAAGTTTCTCTAATATCACATAAAACTAACTGGTTGAAAGTCGAAAGTATATCAGCAGCCACATCAATATTGATTGCAAAATGAATACAGGATTTCATTGATGCCAGTACGAGTATAAGAGAATTTAATGACGTAATAACTAATGCAGCTGTGAACTATTAAAATTTGTGTGTGAACAATTTAAACTTTTTATTATCGATTAGATTAGATTTTATTCAGAAATAAAATTTAAAATTTTGTCTCAAACTCGAGTTTGTTGATTTGTTTGGTGTTTAGAATTATATAGCAAAAATCAGAAATACGAAAGATTTAAAGATTGTCTTTAAACCGACGCAAACATCATCGTCGGTGGGTTTTTACTAGACTAAAACTCAAAATTAGAATAAAAATTTCTGTGCTATTCAATGATATTCATAACATCATAGTCTTTAATACATCCCTATGAAGCACATACTGAAATATAAAATACCGGAAATTGAAACAATTATATATATCATTCACAGAACTTCTATACACCGAGCATTCTTATACGCATAAGAGTATTTGCATAAATTGAAATGTGTTGCTGGTATATAAATATCGACCAAAAATGAAAACATATTTTCAGGTTATTATCAACGATTGATAAGAGCTGTAAACAAAAACATATATTTAAGTAAGAACTTGTACCCACATTTATGCTGAGAAGGACCGTTTTAGATACCAACCTCATTCAGCCTTCCCTCAAAGAAGAATATTCAATGTAATGCATACTTACATGTAGAGTAGTTTTATTAACTCCTATTCTGTTTACTTTTATATAAACCTATGTTGCTGTTGTAAGCAAATATAGGCAACTCCCCAAACCTTTACCAAAGAGAGAAAGTGAGATTAAGGGCACTGTCTTATTTGAAAACGCAAAACAAACCAAACTCGTTTACCGTTATTATTATGAGTACTCGAATACTTGTGAAATCATATGATACATAGAAATAATGTTCGGTTGTCACATTTAATAATCAAATACACACAATAATGCAAACATGCGCGTCATACAAGTTAACAAAATAAATATTTTGTTATACAGTTCACTATACAACGCCAGCTTAAGAATGCTCCAGAATGCAGGTACACAATTTGGCAAACGCATCACGCCACTTTCCGCTAGCCACTAAAAGAACGCCAAACTAATATTACGGATTTTAATGACGCTACTAGCACGTCACTAACAATATTCGTCGCTGCCGACGTCTCGCTCTGCCGGCGCTTAGAATATTAAGTTAGTGATAGCATAGGCTTAGATTTAAGTTTCACTTTTATACTACATTCGGACCGACAACAAAAACATGTTTTCGTGGGAAAAACTGGTTTTCGCACAAAAAATTGGTCTTTT
Organism: Bactrocera correcta; assembly: GCA_027475135.1. NCBI lineage: Eukaryota > Metazoa > Arthropoda > Insecta > Diptera > Tephritidae > Bactrocera > Bactrocera correcta. The sequence continues at coordinate 7,187,528 of CM050322.1, forward strand.
CGTCCATGTAAAATCTGTAAAACGAAAACACTGTTTTCGCTGAAAACTACTTGAAAACTTTCGTTCCACTCATTATAATCGATGCCTGCTCTAGTTTAATCGATTTTTGTGGAAGACATATTTTGCCGGCCCTAAATTGTCACTTGATATTTGTTTACATTCCATATATAAATACAGCTGCTAACTCTTAAGGGGATTCTCTTGTTCTTGCAAAACTGTTGCAAACTGTTGCAGCATTTTCTTCTTGGTGCAGCGGCACAACAAACACACCCAAAAATTTTTTTGCAATGGCTGTAAAATATGTCAGACCAAAACCCATGTTTATTTTCGTGCCGTCATATATCACTAGATTCGCAATGGATGCTCTCTTGGCCTTGCATATTTCGGTATAGGAATTTTGCATTTTGTGTCATCTTGAAAGAGCAAGAGAATCCCCATATTGATAGTTGTCAGCAAAAACTCATCGAAAACACACATTGTCGGTCCGAACGATTTACATTCCACAACATACAAATGTTTTTTCAAAATGTTTTCAATGTCGGTCCGAACATAGTATTAATTCGGCTGTTCTTTAAGTTGGTTGGACATCGCTCCAACAACTTAGAAATTAAAGTTAAGCAAGTATTTTTTGTACAGTTGTAACAAAATGTTTAAATAAAAACTTAATATAAAACTTAAAATAAGTTAACTTACATAAAGCTCATTTACGAAACACATCTTTGGGAATGGCATATAAATATTACATACAGGTTTATATTTTTATACTTACATATACTGACAATATAAAACGTATGGCTGTAAACATGTTATTATAATGTATATAAACGGGCGCTTATGCCTGCTATAAGCATTTATGCAATTGTTGAACATCCTCATATATACGAAGTGTGTTCAAAAAGTATAGCGAATTTTGTGTTTTTTCAAAAATTATTTATTTATTCATGAATATCTATTTTGTCCCCTTCAAAGTAATCCCCATGAGATATTATACATTTGTGCCAACGCTTTTCCAATCTTCAAGGCACTTCAAAAAATCATTATTTTTTATCTTCTTCAGCTCCTTCTTCGATGCCGTCTTTATCTTGTCAAGAGAAGCGTAACGTCGTCCTTTCATGGACCACTTCAGTTTAGGGAACAAGAAAAAGTCACAGGATCTGGTGAATACGGTGGCTGCGGCATCATTAGTGTGTTGTTTTTAAAGTCGCGCACAAGCAACGATGTCAATTTTTTTCTTCTACAAATCCGGGCGTTTCTGGCGGATTGCTTCGCGCAAATTGCGTATAACTTGCAGGTAATATTCCCTATTGACCGTTCTTCCCTGTGGCAAGTACTCATGATGCGCCACGCCCTTGCAATCGAAGAAAACTGTCAGTTACAATTCGCGATACTTTTTGAACACACCTCGTATTGTACTTATGTACTATATGTATATTTTTATATATACATATATTTATATATATACATTATATATATATATATATATATATATATTTTATATGAACATGGATACTTGTGCGTCTCTTAGCTGCACAACCTTTACAGATTTCACACTTAGCACACATTTAATATACACAATTAAATAACTGCACCTCCCGAGTTTAAGTATATTTTAGGAATGATATAAAGAACAAGATGACTTCAAAGGCTGTGGGCGAATATCTTAGTATTCGTTCCACAATATTTGTTTCGATTAAGCATTTCATTTTGTGGATTTCTTTTGAAATAACATTAAAAGATAAAGTTTGCTTTTAACAAGTTCTAGCTGGAACGTCCACTAAATGTTATACTCAACGCTGTTTGTGCAAAATTGAATACCGATATATTCATTCTTGGTTGATCTGAATGTAGGAAAGTTAAGGAGTTAGATGGAATTCAGAAAATGCAGGACGAGTCCTCCTCTACGGATGCATCCACCTACTAAATGGCTTGCGACATTCACGGCATTTTTAGACTTCTATGATATCAAACACTTTGCTTGAAATTTACATAGCTCGAACCATTAGATGTATGGGCTTAAACCCTGAACTGGTGATCATTGTATTCTGCCACCTGAGTATGAAGGAGTGACGCCTTGCAAAAATGGCTGATGGGTTAGTACTTTGAAATTTATCCTCGCCTTCACTACGTCTTTGAAATATATAGCGACTAAAGGCGGTAGAGCGTAGCTCTGAGTGGGACTGAGTAATCATAAGTAATGATAAAAACCTTAAAAAGAGCTAGGTTAGGACCGACCTCTCTGAGCCGTTCTCCGAACAAGTTGTTGCATGATTTTCCGCCGCTAGGCACCTTTCTCTACATCGAGGAGACCTTAAGCAATGTAATGCCGGAGGGGGTTTTCAAAACCAAATATTGAGGGAAGAGAAAGCAAGGCATCGGCTGTCATATATTGCTGATCAATAGCTATAGGGGAAATGTAGAGAGTCTCAAGAAAGGTGGTAATTTGGCGCCAGAAAACCGTATTCAAGCCACTTATTTCCTATAGTACATCAAAACTTATGCACACTCATTGCTTTGTGTGGGGTATTTTTGATTTCCCAAATATTTTCAACGCAACTTTTATAAAATGAAAACGCAAACTGATATGTATGTAATGAAACATAACAGCAAAAAAGATCAATTTTCAATGCAGAAATATGGAAAAAGTACAAAAAAGTCTGCAAAAAGGGATGTGGCAACACTGGAAATGGAATGCACTCTCAGTGTGTACCTCACGCGGGTATGCTAATCACCAAGCCAATAGTAACAACAACAAGCTGGATCAAATGTGTTGAAATGCAAAAAACAAAGTAAACTTCATCAATAGCTGCGGCTCAAACTCGTATAGCACACAAAATTTTTTTCGTATTTTCTTCCTTTTTCTGGATCTTTTTCATTCACATGTGCATTCACTTGCCTACAGATGCACACATACACATCCCTACATACAACCTTATACGTATGATTACCATATTAACCACACATAGTGTGCTACTAGTAAAAAATATAAATTTAGAAGCTTCCTGATTTAAGAGTATGTAGTTATGTGTATTTAAGTAATATTTCTAAGGAAATTAATTGTTGTGTGGGTTTGGAAGACTTCTAAATAATTTTCCGGTATGTCAGCAACTGAAAAATTGTTGATTTGGGGACATGGTCACATGTAAAAAGTCCAAAGTCACCACAAGTGGATTTACTTTGCTCTGCGTATTTTTAAAGTAGTATTTTCCATTCCTAAGTATTTCGTCTGAAACCATTCGTGCGAATTTTTTTTATCAATATCCCATCAGTTGGAACAGAAAGCTATACAGGAGAACTAAATATGTTTGGTCTTATATACAAAGTAAGCTTAAGAAGACGGTAAGGCTAATTACCATTAATCAAACATATTAAAAACTTACAACAGCTTGATGTAAATTGGGTTCCAGGTATGATTCAGCCACCGCAACTAGACACTAATATTATTCGAAATTAGATTGATTCTTCTTGTGGATAGAAGGGGTGAAAATTTCGCATTCTGTACATATAACTTTTAAGATTTTGTAACTTTTTTGTGTTGCTTGTCTCCCATTTCGTATAATAAACATTTTAGACCATTTTTCATGTCCATGTCCTTTTATTGGAATCCATCAAAAAGTAACCG
>CM050322.1:7192146-7284186 GCA_027475135.1 Bactrocera correcta
AAAAAATTACATGTTGTTCAGGCAAATACGAGTGAGTTTGTGTAGCCTAGAACCGGAAAGAATCTGAGGCGACAGTGGAAATAATTGGTTTGGGAAAAATGAGCGCTATTTTGTTGTTAGGAGTATGCGTCTGTTTGTATGCTACATTTATTATTTGCGCTAAAAAAATGTTGAGACAATTTTTGCTTTACCCACACGCACACTCATATATGTACGCCTATATTATAGTTGATACGCTCGAGTACATTGACATGCAGTATTTTAATATGCCTTGGCAAGCATGTTGCCGGCAACAACATACGATTATAATATGTAGCGACCGCCACAAAGAGTGGCATTACCAAAGACACGGCATTTTCCCACTTCATACCGAGTAGTGGTCAGATGTAGAAACGTGAAATAATTACTTATATATATCATAACAGGAAGGCGCCAAATTTTATATAATTATTTTGTAAATGAGATCTCGTCCTGTGGAATTTAGATCAAGTTTTTCCTTCTCAAACAAAGACAAACCTATTTATATCCGAAAGATAGGAAGAACTATTTTTTTTCTAATATAACATACATAGCACAACAAACCTTCAACTGAAACTAGAAGCTCTGTCATCCGATATATGCGGTATGAAGTAACTTAAAATTTGGTAATTCATATATTAGGTTTACGGACTCTAAAGATAAAATTGTCTCGATTTTTCCAATTTCGACATTAGAACATATTTATATAGTAACATTGTCAGAAAGATACGTATGTCTCTGAATTTCACTCAAATAATCTACAAATTGGCGAATAAATATATAAGTCTCTGCGTTTAAAAAGTCGAACGGATTCCAGCAAACTCAAGCGAGTCGTGTCTATTGAAGACAGTAAACGTGAGTCGCTTCGCGCACTGAAGGCTATTCCGCAAACTGGCAAATGTTTCGAGCATTAGAAAAAACGTTACTACAAGTGTATTGGGGTCAAGGAGATTACTTCCAAGAGGACGACATACATTTCGAGAAAGTAATTAGGAATTTTAAAATTTTAAACAAAGTCTTACTATTTTATATGCATAGCAGTACTATATGATTTCAAAATGTGTCTGGAGGCTTTATGACTAATTTAGGGTTACAAAAGTTGCTTCGTCTACCCTCTTAACGGATCACTTAGCTAAATAATTATCCAAAATTTCAAACAACTTGCGAAGTTTTGCACGAATACAAAAATTCGCTGCCAAGTAAATATTCTCAAGAAAGTGAGCTAGGAGTTAAGGGAAGAAAACTAAAAGTATCTTTAGCCTCTATATATGCTGAATATGATAAATAAAACTCCACATATTTCAACCATTGCTAATTACTTTCAGCTGGCATACGAAACGACCAAACAACGAGGAGACCATACAGCATTTGCTGGCGACAGGTCGTGCAAAAATCAAGGAAGGCACGCTAATTATAACCGCCGTCGATCGGTCCGACAGCGGAGCCTTCTTCTGCACTGCCACCAACTCGGAGGGCAGCGAAACTTTGGAAGTACAAATTGCCGTTACATCACCGCTCACTGCCAGCATCCAACCCACCGTGCAAACAGTGAATTTGGGTAAAACCGCCAACTTGGTGAGTTCCACAGCCAGGAGGCGAAAATTTAATTGAATATTCACGAAATTTATTTGAAACACACAAAAAACTCACTTAAATTTTTGGCTGAAGGATGGTCAGCCACTGCGTTCGGGCGCACGCGTCCGTCTTCTTTCAACAGAGCACATACGCATTACGTCCATTACGAAGGAGGACAAGGGGATGTATCAGTGTATTGTGAAAAATGATTTGGAATCGGCCCAATCCACAGCGGAATTGCGACTAGGAGGTGAGTAGAATGTTAATTGTGGCAATTACTTGATTTTATTTCATAATTGCAATTAAGCTTTGTTTAAAAGTGTGAGCGCATTGCTTAAAGGGGGTGGGTCAAAAAGATAATTAAAGGATAAATAGCAAAACATTGTAGTACCTATTGTAGTATCTTAGCACCAGCACATTTCTTCTAGAAGGTCTCGATGGAGTAGTAGTAAACTTTTTGTTATTATGAGTTGTACCTGGCAGAAAAGAATTTCAGCGCCTCTATTCTGGACTGACTACTTGGTTTAAATTAGCACGAAGTAGCTATAAAAAATACCAGATATTCCTAAGGAAATGTGTGAGGAGATTTCGCGTTCCTTGGAAAAAAACATCAGTGCACACTCTAAATTATATATCAAGCACGCCGATGTTTTTTAAAATAATAGAACTTACGTCTATGATCCTTTTTTAAATAAAGGCTAATCTTCCTTGAAACCAATTATGCAAATCCTACTTCCTGCTTCACAATGATCTTAAATTCTGGACAAATTTGTCTTCTTAACATTAAGAAGGTGGATCTAATACTTGTTTCAGGTTCAGATAGGTCTCCTGTGTTTTGTTAATAATATTTCAGATGATACTTACATACTTAACTGATAACATTATTTTTTTTCAGAGGTGGCACCGCAACTAATCTACAAATTCATCGAACAGACTATTCAACCAGGACCGTCAGTTTCGCTGAAGTGCAGCGACAGTGGCAATCCAACACCGAAAATTATCTGGCACTTGGATGGATTTCCGCTACCAAATGTGAGTATGGCAACCCTTCTAATATTTTTAACCTGTAATATAATGTACACCTAATAAATTCATTATAAACGTACCATGTATGCAAATGTTGACTTAGCTTAAGAAAAATGTATCCAGTTTACTTTCCTTTTCAATTATTATCAGTATATAAGACTTTAAGGGTGCCTCAAAGTTGATTGCATTTAACCCCACAATTAAATTTACCGTGGTACATCCTCACAACTTGAAAAAAAGAGCGTTCAAAATATAACCCGGTATCGTGAGTTTTCCGCAAAAACAGTTCATTAACAAGAAAAACAACAATTCATTAACAAGATTAAAACGGGCAAAATAGAGAGAAACATTACTAACTCGATTGCTCACCTGACAATTAGGTTGCTCCACTGCAGACACATTTTGTTACCACTGCAAACGTCTTCATATTTCAAATTCATTTTTTCCATTTGCGGAAATTGCATATATGAATTCACACATATGTAGTATTGTCATTAATGGGTGTTTTTTTAGTCGTTTACTCTAGTAAATAATGCACGCCCTCAGAGACACTGAACAATGCGCAACGAAGACACTTTTGCTGCTGGGGAGCAGAGTATTGACACTGATTAGTCCATATGCAACAATTGGAGCTTTGCCCATCCACTCTGTGGAAAATTTTTCGAAAGGATGTTACGTTCGATGAATAGATTCAAAACGAACTGACCACCGATCCCGATATTTACCAAAACGTTTTGTTAGGCGATGAAGCTCACTTTTGATTTAATGAGCATCTGTTTTGTTTATTACAAAGTTTTCGTTTTTTTGTGTGCGGAGTGCAGAAAATTCTCAGAAAGTCACTGTTTGGTAAACTTCATGAATAGAGGGAATAATTGGTCCATATTTCTTTAAAAAAGAAGCCAAGATTAATGACTTTTTCGTGCCTGGTTTGGAAGTTGTTAAAAGTCGACTTTTGGTTAAATCGAAATAATCAATTCATTCAAGGAAATTTTTGGGTATTGTGAAATTGGTTTTGTATTTTCTCGGGTCGTGGGTCGTCCTAATCCCTTTTATTTTATTGTGGGGGTTTGGTTAAGTCGCTTCTTTTTGGAGCGTTATCGCTAACATATGGACTTCATTGCTGCTAAAAGGAGTCGGAAATAGAGTCTCTCGACATCAATTTATTCAAGTCAGCCGTGGAAGTCAGATGTCCCAAATCATTTTCAAAATACAAAGCTGAAATAACAGGGAAATCAAATGTCTAAAAAGACACCCTTTACTTATAGTATGCATTAAGAAGTATATGTGCATAGTGAAGCATTAACGCGTGATTGCTGTCACCAGCAACTTTGAAAAATTGACATATTGAAGAGGACGTACTGGTGCTGCACCAACACACTAACACTTTCATACACATACAATTTATAGTGAAGTAAAGCTTTTCTCTCCCCGTGATGGACAAACTTTAAAAGAAAAACCACTGTTGGTATGTTCTACACACTTGTGGTGATGTGTTGCAGCACAGAAATGCATGAAATATTTTATTTCGAATTTCATTGCGTAGTCTCAAAAGACGGTTTTTTGACCGAAATTTCTAAGGGAACAACAAAATGTAAGCCATCTAAACTATACTTTATTTTTCCGGGCATTACCAAAAGGAAGAACATGAAGGTAAAAATATTAAAAATATTATTAGAGAAAAGTGCAGTCTGAAAAAGAATTGAAAAATATAGCTGAACTATCAAAATCAAGATAAAGACCTTTCTATACCTTAATAAGCTATAAGATGCACATAAGAACGGTATTATACTTCTGTTGGCCAAAAATAGTAAGGCTTTTTAATTTAAATTTCGCGCGAAAATCAATTCGTCGAAATATTTTTTTTCTAGATCTGTGTGCGACATCTGTGCCACATTTTCAACTGCACTCCGAATTCCTTCCGATTGCCAAACTGTCAACAAGGAATACTATCTCCTGATTTAGCATCGTGTATGTCAAACTACCCCTACATGGAAAAAATTTTGAGTCAAGGCTTTAAAATCGTGAATCGCTATGCGTATTGACCGAAATTCCGGAAATTGACTTTAACAACTCTTTCGAAGATTTCAAAAACGTTACTATTAGTGGATTGAAGCTTAGGGGAACGACATAAAATTTTTAAAAAAAAAAGATAATACAAATTCTTACTATTTTTTGCTCAAAGCAGTAGCGTCGCTGCCGCCGTAGTTAACAGTTTTTCTGGTTTTGAACTAAGAATAAAACAAAATTTGCAAAATAATTCAGTATTGACATTCCTAGAGATCACACATCGTCTTTGGTATTTGCCTTCCATGCGGTAGTGACAGTTTTGTCCTCATCGCTTTTTCTTCATGCCTCACTAGCGTGTTAGTGTCTTCTTTACGCTCTCTCAAAATTTTACCACAGAGTATAATAGTTTTGTTGACTCCACGTCACCTTTTAGTTTTGCCGCCATTTTTCGTGTCTGAATAAATGAATTGAAAATAATTTTTAGCTGTTTTTTCTTCTATTTCGGAACGTTACAAGCAGCGTATCTATCATATTTGATGCCTTTGCTGCAAATTGAATAACTGCATCATGCCATTTGAATCCATCTTGTTTCACATAACTGTATAAGTTCTTCGTCAAGCATTTTTCACAATGCGGTCGAACGCTTGGGATTATTTAGAAAAATTTGTCCATCTCTTTTATGGTACTGCATACCATCTAGATTAATAGTATCTTAATAGATTTGAAAGGGACTGCTGTACAGCTTGTGACATTAGCATTATCTGTCAGCAGTTGGCTTTTTTATGTTGGAAAACTTGGAACATAAACCGAGGAGAATATATCAATCGATCAGAACACAGATGGAGCTTAATCCGGCATCTATTTCTCTATCAAGTCGCGTCGCTTCAAATTTAGCAATCTGAATTACGGATTTGATTAGATTTATTAACAATTGAATCTGCATACGTTGCCACATTTTGCAACTTCAGTGATTTCTTAGCATTTTTTATTATATTCAAAAATGGAGACAGTCATTAATTTTATTTCTGAAATAAAATGGCAAATTTCTCGATTAAGAAATGTCTGCGATTTGCCCCTATGAAGACGCCACTGTATATACGGTATATAAATGACAAGGATGCGATAATAAGGCAATAAAAGAAGATATAGAAATTTACCTTCACACAGAGAAGTGCTGCTGCACGAGGCACCAAAGCTACAAAAGCAAACTTTGCTCAGAACGATTCTTGTTAGTAAATTTAACCGCAACCCCCAACAGATTGGAACTAACTTCTATACTTAACACTCTTCAAACATTCTTATTTTACACTGCGGAAATTAGCGAATTTTACTACCCACTAAACACAATTTTAAACTCCATCTGTCTCTGTGCTATCCTGTGTAAAAAGAAGAAGAAGAACTTAATATAACGGGATATTAATGCACGAATGCCATCTTATTACCATAAATTGCTCTAACAAAAACTATTCTAGCCTCTAGGTACCGAATATTTGGACCACCGTTCCTGTAGCTGACTTTTGACCGAAAATGTATAAAATATACAATTGAAATTAAGGGAGATTTTTTAATGATATTAGTTAAAGTGTTAAAAATTAGTGGAATCGAATCAATACTTCCCTGAGTATCCATATACCTTTCGAACTTCCGGGTGACTTTATACTGCATATATCGACCAATATTATAACAAACAAATATATAACATTCGGCTGAATTTTACGTTTTGCACCTTAAGGTACTTCCCTTGCTTTGATGCCTTTAAGTTGTAAGAGTACAAAATGTTCGGTTGCACCAGAACTTAGCTCTTCCTTACTTGTTAATGCAATAGATTATTGTTGTTGATAGTTTGTTGTTGCAGTAGTTGCTGGTGGCTATTGGGCAATGCGACGAGCGCGTATTTTGCATAAATCGCATTTTGATGTTATGCACGAGATGATACGCAAATTAAAGTCATCGTCAGAGTTCTGCGTATGAAGTCTCCAATGCATCCGTCTTAAAATGTACGCCTCGCAACCTTCTAGTCTGTTGCATTATTACGACACATGTTTGCGCGTCTGGTCTTCTCTTGCCGGCTGCGATTGTTGCGCTGGTATGTTGCTTTGGTGCTTTGGTGCTTTGCGCCCATGCTCTTCTGGTTGCGGCAGCAAAAGTGGTTGACAGCTTGAAAACTGCAAGCGAAAAGTTCAATCCATCTTGCAGTTTTTGTGGTTGCAGTTGGTGGTTCCATTGTAGTTTTAGTCGTATTGCACATGTGCGTTCCAATATATGCCATCAAAATAACGCAAAAAAATTGAAACCCTAACTTTGGCTTTGAAAAATACGCTCTATTACTTGGAAAATAAAAATTAAATTAAATATTCAAGAATTTAAATTCGTGTAAGGAATTGTCAAGAATAAGCAGGCTCGCTTAATATTGAACTTGATTGAAAATACCAAAAATTTTCCAAAATGGTTACCTCTCGGTAGACTTTTCTTATATAAAAACGCTGTAAGAATCCTACAGTTAAAGGTCAGATTGTTATATAGAAGTCACATATAATTTTTAAATAGGCAAGTAAATGTATGGGAAATAAAACCTCGTTTTCTTCTCTTCAAATTAACAAGTGAACGCATACTCGTGGTGTACTCTCAAGTATCAGTTGATAGTCAAAACCGAAACAGTTTCCGAAGAAAGAAATCAGATGGAGTATCATAGTGTATTGACAATGGTAAATGTCTAGGTTCAACAGGGTATATGACAATAAGAAAGTACTCCTCCTGCTCCTGCTTACAAGAAAGTTAGTGCTTAGGTAAGCGTAGATATTTGGAGGGGTCTGCTGCATGTAATAGCTTACTACTGTGTTGATAGTTTATAATTGTGATCTCTAACAAAAGCATCAAATGTGATCAAACTTACTACGAATGAATTATACCACAAATTTATTGATCGCTCAGGTCACTCTTCCAATTCATTTTTCAGGTCACTCTTCCAAGAGTTTTTAAGAGAGCAAGAGATTTCCAAGAGAGCAGTTCCTAACTTCGCATCTTGCTCTCTGGTGACTTCTGAAACTTAAGAAGCTAACTAAATTGCTTTTATAATCCCCTAACGTGACAGTCACAAAATGACTGTAAACAGGTGCAATTAATTAAATTATTGTAAAAGCCACATCGTAATGAAATGTTTCGAAAGCTAAATTTAGAGGTTTAGATTCAACTTCGAGGTTCCCTCCTTTTTTAACGATAAAAACCAGAAACATCAAATTTAATGGAGAACATCCCTTGATATTTATTTTTTGATGACCATCTCTTTTAAATATTTGCCGCGTCTACGTCTCAGATGCCTCATCCGTTGACTCAATTTTCGATGACTCGTTCGAGCATTTCAACTGGTAACTGGCGAATGACACGGGTGATGTTTTGCTTCAAGGCCTGAAGACTTTCCATATTCCGATAGGAATAAGTCTAACGATGTAATATCACAAAATCCTGGTGGCCAATCGGCGGGCCCAAAACGTTGGTTGTTGCGATTTGCGGGAAATGACATCATCTTGTTGAAACCAAATGTCGCCAAGATTGAGAGGTTCAATTTTAGACATCACATAATTGGTTATCGTGGCGCGATAACGGTCACCATTGACGGATACGTTCTCACCGGCATCATTTTTGCGACATATGAACCGATGACTTCACCGGGTCACAAACCACACCAAACAGTTGTTTTATCTGGATAAAATGGCAGCTGTTTAATCTTTTAAGGTTGCTCTTAGTCTCAAATGCTGCAATTTTGCTTATTTCCATACCCATTGAGCCAGAAATGGGACCCATTGCTCGAGCGGCTTCATTATTTACTGAATTTTTACCGCTGTCAATTTAAGATGTCGACATGTCAAACACATAAAGTTCCATAACTAAGGACTAAATCAAGATATAAAACTGTAATTTGGCAGAGAAAATCGCAATAGCTTGGGACATCTGTGGGCAAAATTTTTTGAAAAAGTGGGAGCGGCCCCGCCCTCTAACAAGTTTAATGTACGTATCTTCTAAGCCACTGGAGCTACAACAACCAAATTTTCTGAATGCGAGTCTTATAAGAACTTCTACGGACAGATTAAAAATGGATGAAATCGGAGAATGACCCCGCTCAGTCCGCATATTCTGTTAAAAACTACTAAAAGCAGGATAAATCGGTAACTAAATAGCAAGAGATATTAAATTTTATAACCGAGATGGTATGAGAAAGTCCAACGAGAGCTGTTGTAAATTGGACGATAGGCGTGACACCGCCTATTTTTTGGTGAAATCCCATATCTCGAGACCCATCCAACCGATTTCGACAAAATTTAGCAGGTGACATTCCTTTTGCTTTCTTATGTAGTATGTAAGTTATCCCAATAAAAATAAAAGAACGTGTTTTACTCTTAATACTGTATCCTTATGTCTAAAATAGATAAATTTTAGCGAAAATTTGGCCTAGCCTCAAGATAACTATTATCAAGACTTTCGAACACCCAGCTGGCTTTACTCTCTTTGATTGGTTTTACGCCTTACAATATTTCCCTGGTTTGGCAAGTTGCAAGAATATAAAATGTTCAGTTGCACCCAAATTTAGCCCTTCCTTAATTTTCAATATATATATTTTCTTCACTGCGTGCTAGACGTTATTTATTCTGTCGAATATTATCCATTAATGAATGCTGTTTGTCAAGACGGGTGATGGTGTTGCGCAGAGTATGCTCAGTAGCCCGAATATGGGGTTATATCCACTTGTAAGTTCGAAAAAATGTGATTTTGTGTTAATTTTTTCTGGAGAGGCTTTTTATTGAATATATACCTAAAGTATATGAATATATTCTAAGACTTCATATTTTATTAATAAAATATTGGATTCCGTCGTTCCTGTAGAAGATTTCTTCAAAGTCCTCCACAAAAAGGTGTTTGGAGATGAGGAAGATATCTCGGATCCAAATTATCTGAAATAAAAAAAAAAACCGAAAGGATTATTTTTAGAATAGATAAATACAGGTAATGATCGAAGAAATAGTAAAAATTTTTATTTTACACAAAAAGGGCGGCTATCCATCAAAAAAGTCTTTATTTAACCAAAATTTACACTTGAAAATGACTTGAAAATCGAAATTTTTATCAGAAACTTTATTCCTTCGATCATTATCTAAAAAAAGTATCTAAGAAGATCGTGTGAAAATTTCAAGTCAATTGGTCAGTCATTTCGGAGAAATATTTCACACCGACTTTTAAAACATCGCTTTGAAAAAAACGCATTTTAAGAGCAGCTGCTATTCCGATTTACGGTACCGCCTACTTCCAAACGCTTGAAGACGTTTTTACAAATATGCTCATTACTCCGAAACTATTTACCAAATTACTGTGAATTTTACAGATAATATTCTCGAATATACACACATTCAACAAAACAAATCAGAAATTTGACTTTTTCAAAATTAGAAGTACATAAACCCTTTATGTTGACTATAAGTTGAGTGTAGCGCGAGAAGCACATTCTTTATAAAACGTGAATTTTCGTAATAATGTTGAACGATTTGTAAACGTTATTCTGTTTTTCCATGATGAAATGCCAAAAAATACTGAACCAAAATGACATACAGCTTGGCACGATGCACGCGTGATCTGTCAAGGCAAGGTTATTAAAAAAATACCTCTACTCGAATCACCCGTTATATACATGTAACTTTCTAAATAATTTCTTTCAAACAAATCATTTTCTATGTTATTTTATAGAATACTGTAAAAAATAATTTAGGATATTTTGTGTATTGTTCTGGTTGCGTTAGTTACCTCACAATATTAATTTAATATTTACCTTTGAGTAAACATTTGTATTTTATACTCGATAGTAAGTTTTAAAACTTTCATTCCTTACTTGGCATTTCCTCACAGAACGACCGCCTCATGATTGGACAATATGTCACAATGTTTGGTGATGTTATAAGCCATGTTAACGTATCTGCAGTGAAGTCAGAAGATGGCGGCGAATACGAGTGCAAAGCAATATCGCGGGCAGGTGAAGCATCGCATTCGGCACGCTTAAACATCTACGGTGAGTGGAGCTAATATAAATACAAATATTCACACACAGAAATATTAATAAAACACATATGACACCCCCATTCCGATTGACAGGATGCTCTATCATACTTGAAAATTTTGTGGAAATGAACATCGCGCTTTTCACTGAAATTCATATTTTTTATTTGTTTGCTTAGCTTTTTTACACACCTTCAAGGTTACTCATTTCTTGTTCTCACCCACAGGTATGCCATATGTGCGCATGATGCCGAAACTATCTGCAGTGGCAGGAAAGACCTTTTTTCTCAAATGCCCTGTGGCAGGATATCCAATCGACAGCATCATCATAGAAAAAGGTAAGCGTGCATGTACGAGTTCATATTTATTAATTTGCAAGCGCACCTACAAATATGCACATATCATCATATGAACTTTGCTGACAGCTCAGCATTTGTACCGTCAGTCGGTTTCAATGTAAGGAATAACTTGCGAACGAAATTCTCCTTCTGCGAGCATTTCCGCTCAACGAGTTTATTGCATATTGTATAGAGTACGAATGTGGTATGCAGTTTGTGGCAAGTGCTGCTTTTGGGGCTTTGCATGTTTACTTGGAACGCATCTGCTCACATTGGGGTGATCCTTAAATACAATTAAAACAAATATTCACTCGAACATACATCGAAAATCAGCATCAGAAATATTTCAACTTGTTAATAAACTCAAGCTCTGGTTAGCTTGGTTGTTCCATTGCCGCGGATCTTCCTTTGACAATGCTGTAGACTTTTTCTTATAAGTTAGACTAGCCTAGGCTGGCTGAACCCTCAAGGCTGCTAAGTAAAGTCCTTTGTAAATCCAGATTAAAAACTGTTTTAGTTGGATGTCAGCTATCGGCAAAGTGGCTTGGACTTGTCTCATATCTGAATATATGAGATATACGCCGTTTTAGCATAGATCTGGCAAATGTGTAACATTCGAATAGGAAGTGCAGTGTTTATTAAAATCAGCTCTCGAGAAGAGAGAAAGATTCTCACTACAAACTGCATTTGCAATATGCTTGAATTACCCTTGGAAGGCCGTTTCTTGGAAGGCCGTTTGGAAGGCTGTTAAAAATAGATAAATTAGTATCTTTAACGTTTTCTATAGAGGATACAATGACGGATCTGATCTCCTTGGCGAGAACATAGATTTTCTTGCGGGCTTTCGGCATGAAGGAAACCCTAACTTGCCTCCCAATCTAAAATCGTTCGCAAATAAATTTTTTAAAATCTCGACAGCTTGCTGTAGTTGCTCTAGTATTATGCCATCTGTTGCAGAAATTTAAAAAAGTCGATTGCTCTTATAAGTATAGAGAAAATATTTCTGACTTTCCTTAAAACGCGAGAACAATACTTTTGGTTTTTTGGCAGCCGTTTATTAATTAACACTCAGTTTCGTTTGACATTTCAAAGTAAACAGACTTACTGCGAAAAAATGCCAATTGTGCAAATATTTGGCCGACATAATCGCCCGGCGGAGTCAGTAATTCGTTATTGCTGCTATGAATCAGAGTATCGAAGAAAACCCGAATAAGTTCATCCGCCACCACGCGCAATACCTGAGGCTGTGCTCATTCACCTAATGAAGATTTCGCCGAATGGTTCTGGCTTGTGGGCTTTCTAAAGCCAACTCCCCCAAGATTTTAAGGCTAACTACCATCTTCGCACGTTCGGTGAATAGATCTTAAACGATATGGCCACGGATAGATTTTCAAAACAAAATTTAGCTTAGCCATTGAGCTCACTATGGTTGAGTGGCTATGAAAATAAACAAAATTATCGCATTTGGAATATTGATATTCTAAAAGCTATTGTTGAGACGCCATCACATCTTCAAAAACCCCGTAAATCATTGGTCCACATTTTTTCAAAATGAATCCAGCCATAATGTTACAGGCAATGGATTGGAGGATGTTGATGTAGATGTCCTTTGGTACCAACAAGATGCTGCTTGCTTGTGCACGCAGATAAGGCCGAGACGATTAATGCCTTGGAAGAGAATATTAGTCGCGTTATTGCTGACATACGGCCCTTACTGCTGCAAAAAGTAGTTGAGAATAAGGCATCTCGAGCCGGCTCTTGCTTGAAATCATTTTAAAAAAATTGTGACAAACTAATACATGTGTAGGGATTTTTCAATAGTGCACCAATAGGAACAGCAAATGATGCTGTATATTTTCCAGCTCTTTTGACATTTCTCCTCAGTGAGGTTTACCATTTTATCATCGAAAGGCATACGATCCAACAAAAAGTCCAAATTATTAAAGTTTAATACCAAAATCCGGAGTCAGCGGCCATAACCTTAGAAGTAGGGCTTTCAATAAGAGCGTTACAAACATTTTTTTTTAATAAAACAAATCCGGTTAGAGATATCAATGTAATTCTTTATTCCTGTGAAAGTATTTGCGCCGACGGCGTCAATCGCTACCGCTCCGTGTATTTTAGCTATTGGATATTGGATGATATGAACTTGGACAATATGTGGTTCTAACAGGAATGTGGCATAAGTCGAATGTCATAATCAATTAATTGAAAACCAAGTTTGGTGAACGTGTTATCTTACGAAAAGGCCCAGTCAAGTGGCCACCTCGCTCGTGCAATTTGACGCCGTTAGACTATTTTCTATGGGGGTCCATGGAATATGCCAACAAGCCAGCGTCGATTGATGAACTCCTTAAGAATATTGAACGTGAAATTGCAGCAGTATGGGCCGATTTATGCTTTAAAACTTTCGAAAATTGGGTTCAGCGTCTGCAAGCGCGCCCGTGGTGGGCATGCAAAATAAACCGATATCCATAATAAGGGCATAGAATGCAGTTTCACAGAAATAAAGAATTTCATTAATATTGCAAACAATTTTTTTATTCAGATTTTATTCAAAAAAACTGTTTTGGAGCTCTAATTTAAAGACGTTTTTTATAACAAAGATAATAATTTGACCACAATATTAAATAATAAGCATTTTTTTTACTTTTAAGAACTGCATAGCTAAAAAATATCCTTTAAAAGTTAAAGACAATCTCTCAGACCGTCGGAAATTGTTAAAAATATTCGAAGCATTCGAGCACTTTAAGGTGTTTTATTCGCCCACAGACGAACTGACTAGTAATATTTTATAAAACCAGGGTGACTGTTATGATACATACACTAAACAATTATAGGCAATTTTTTATAAAACAGACTACCCTAATGCTTCTTTAAAAATAAAAAATTCACGTAATTGCTTTGTTTTCATTATGCCACTCACTCACACATGTACGTGCACATTTCCATTGCAGATGGCGTCAGATTGCCAACGAATATATGACAGCGTGTTCAGAACGGCACCCTACTCATCGAGAATGTGCAACGAACCGCCGATCAGGGAACCTACACTTGCATCGCCCGCAACAAGCACAACTACACGGCGCAACGGACGGTGGAGGTGAAAGTTCTGGGTGAGTTAAAGTTGAAGTTTAGGTTGCAGTTGATGCGGCGAAATTTTCGTTGATAACATTGGTAGTGGTATTTCGATTTGCTGCCCACGTTGGGTGGCTGCAAATTTGGAAATTTCACCAGACTAATTTTAATTTGTCTGGAGTAGTTAATGAAAAACCGCAAAATGATGAAATGTTTGCGCCTAGCCCCATATGAGTTTTGGTAAATATGGAAACAATATGAAAGAAGCTACAAAAAAAAAAAAATACAATGAAAGCCACAAGTGGTGAACTCGTTATAAATCGCCGATTTTTATTGTTGTTGGATTTACGTATTCGGAAAAGTTATTGCGAAATAACTTATGTTTAGCATAACTAAATTTGAGTATATTATATATTCGGAGAGTAGTGGCCAGAGGTTTAGAAATTTAGAAAGCGTTTAAGTTGAACTTTAAATTGGATTTATCTACAAATAATTTCCATTAATTTATTTGTGGCTTTGTTTTACCAGTAAAATGGTTATTTTAAGATTTTAATTTTAATTTAATATATCTTTTGTTTATTTATACCAAAAAAGATTTCTAAAAAATTGAAGAATTTTCTGAATGTGAAATATTCAATTTGCAACGAAGTTCTTAAAAGCCAATCGCATATCTATAAGGTTTGTCCGGAAAGTAATAAGACTGAATTTCTTCTGTCGCGACTGTATTACGTAGCGTGCGCGCACCAGCTGGATTCGGTGCAGGTCGTTCCTAAGGCTAGTCAGTTGTCTCCGAGGATCTGGAGAGTCAGAACAAACATTTTCGCGTGACTTGCTTCTGTGAGTGGTGTAAGCCGAAAATGCAGCGTTGGTTAGAGCAGAGGTACGCGATTAAATTCTGTGTGAAACTCGGTAAATCTGCGACAGAGACGTTTGATATGATCAGGCATGCTTACCCAGATGTTGCTTTAGCAAGAAGTGGTGTCTTTTGCTGGCACCAGGCCTTTTTGGAGGCCCGAAAGCGGACGCTGATGAAGACCGTGCTGGGAGACCTGTGACTTCGACAAACACAGACAATGTGACTACTGTGTAGAAAGTTTTGAACTCAGACCGTCGACTAAGTAATCGTTTAATTGCTCAGATGTTAAATTTATTGACATTGTTATGGAGAACTTGGCAAGGAGTGCGCAAAGATGGTCTCAAAAGTGCTAAGTGACGACCAGAAATTGCGGCGAGTGTAAGTTTGCCAAGAAGATTTGAACATGTGTGAAAGTGACCCTCAATTTTGGAAAAACGAAATCACAAGTGACGAGTCATGGATCTTTGAGTATGATCTGGAGACACAAAGGCATTTCTAGACGACAGAAGGGATTCCAGCAGCATGCATCTCGGCTCTCAAGACTATCCCGGAGAATGGTTTCCGTGACGCCTTCAATGTTTAGAAACCGCGCTGGCAGCGCTGCATCGACACAAAAAGTTTTTTAAGGAATTGTTACAATTGGTTTAACACTAGATTGCCTAAGCAAGTGATTTTAACTGCTTTCGAATTTCAGTTAAAAAAATAGGGATTTAAATAGTGACATAGCTTTTAATAATTTTGTGACTTTTTCTACAATACATAAATTAATTAATCATTGATTTTGCCTCCTCCTTCACTTCCAATATTTGCATATATATGAGGTATATACTAAGCTCCCGTCTTTCTAGTGTTAATATTTTTTTTTTTTTTAAATCGTCTCATTCCTATTACTTTCCGGACAAACCTTGTTAATTACGTAAAACTGATTATTCTTAAGCGTCATTCATATAACTTCGGCCACACCCTCTCCACTAAAGCCACACAAAACAGTTATAAATGCTTTTAGAAACAATATATCTATTACATGAAGTATACATAATATGAAAATATTTTAAAAGGTATTGACTATTTTTGAGCACCACACTTTAGCGCCAATATATCATATGCACATTTTAATAACAATTAATTTGAAGAATTTTCAGCAAACGATACACAATAAAAGCCGTTAGTAATTGCACATGCCAAAACTATGAAAATTAAGAAAATAAAATAATAAAAATATTTAAAAAATGTGTAATAGAAATAATAATATAAAAATGAATTTGCACGCTACTCACAATAACAAAATATTTTAATTTGCATTGAATAATTCGCAACTCGTAAAAAATATTTTCGCATTTAAACTTCACGCTATTTCAATTACCTATAAAAATGCATTTTTTCCAAGCCTGCTTAAAAAAATAAAATGCACTAACACATACGTACATGCATACACACAAACAGTTGCACAAAAAAACATGCACATGCTGGCATTTCCGCTTTCGCCCACTAAAATGAAAAGAATACACGAAAATATCATGCAGTTTAGCGGTGTTGAAATGAAAGAACAACACAGCTCTAGCACTACACACACATACCTCATACAGCACAGACACACTAAAACTATTTTAATTGTTCACCCGCGTTTTTACATACTTTGCTCTGCTACTACTCTTCTTCTTCTTTACCTTTTTCCACTTTATTCATAATTTTCACTGCTGCTGTTTTTATGCTATACCTGTATTTTTTACCGTTATCTCTTTGTCCTACCTCTGTGTGTTTGTATTTGGTGCGCATTTTGTTGTTGTTGTTGCTTAAATTTTCCCTTTATTGGCCTGCATACGAAATCTTTTTGCATTCACTGGACACACACAAAGATACGCACCCACACATGCATACAAAAAAAAACAAAAACAAAGACAGCACACTATTTTCGAACAACATTGCGCTCGCTTTGACATATCGCTCTGGAGAGACATTGATGAAATGTAAAAATGCAATGATAAATGTTAATTAAGACTTTTTACGCATACTCACACACATTTACGCAACTATGATATTCATAAATAAAATAACAACAAAAAAAAAAACGTTCTGAGCAAATAAATTAAGTTCAAAAGCTCACATCAAAACGAAGCTATAAAAACACCGCAATTTCATTGCACATCAAAACGCAATAAAATTCCTATCGTCAGCCGGTAACGATTGCTTAAATGCTTACACTAGCTTCTTATACATACGCACATACACATTTGCACTTGGATGAACAAATGCATACTTTTGATTTTGCAGCTTTGCATTCGTATCAAATTTCTGACGATGTTATTATTTCTTACGCCAGCTGCACCCATAGCTTTATGTTCTAAAAAGTTCCCAAAACCCTAAAAAGGCAAAAAATACTCCTTCAAATCATCGTTTTCTATCTATCTAATCTATCCAAGTTTCCTTGTTCTTGGTTCTTTGATCGCTAACACTCACACGTAACTTCGTTTCTTACAAGAGTCGCACGATAAGTTTCTTCCCAAATTTTTTTAGCTTAAGAACACTAAAAGAATATTATCACTTCGCCAGTAAGAAAAATTAGCTGATCAGTTCTATGCCCGCTAATATTTGGTCATGAGAGAAAAGGTTTCATGGTTAATCCCTGAGGTGAAATCGCAGATGAAAAACGGTCTTTGTGAAGAAAACTTGTATAATTGCAACTCAAGCATCAAAAAGCCTTTTAACTGAGCACATCAGTTTATGGGAAATAAATAGCTCACCTAAAGGATTGAAGACATAAGGTTGAAGATGTTTTTGCCTTGAGTTTGCTAATGTGGGACAAAAAAGAGTGCGGATTGTAGTGTCTGTTTTTTCCTACTTTTGGACACACTACTATCACTATGTTTTCGGCTGCGATCAGAAATTACCTTCGGAACTCATAACGATGTCAGTGTTATCTATTCCTTCTTCAGTGTTTTTTAATAGTTCGTAGTTTGGTAAAGGAAATTCGGGTTTTTCATTCCTAAAAAAACTAGTACACACAGTTCAAAATCAGAACTCTATTCGTGATACCACCCAATATTACAATCCTCTGCATTTTCGTTAAATATTGCGACATTACGTAATTATTCTTCCATCAGCACATCAGATCAGAAAGATTACACACGCTTCTTGTAGTTGTTGCTGTAGCGGTTATTTAATCTTTATTTAAATGGCAAAACGTGCGCAAAGAGGAAACTTTATCTTTCGACGGTGTTAAGCCAATGGGAAGGAGAGCGTAATGAGTTGGATTTGCGGAGCTTATAAAGAAGTGGTTAGAGTCATATGTACCAACCCTCTCCTCTAGTCCTTTCTTCCTAAGCACACCTTTCTCGTAGGTTTGATAGAAAAAAGAGAAAAGATTGCAAGAGCTTGGTTCGACAACGCTATGATTCAAACGAACTGTACAAAATCAAAACGTGTTAGGATTTCGAAGTTTTCAGAAATATTTTCATTTAGATCCCAGCTTCTATGAAGCTAATAGCAATTTTTGCAGCCAAAGTTAGTGCACTAAACTAACTGACGAGCTATGCTACTAAGGATAACTTATAAAAAAAAATTTTATGTTGTATTACAACAATGCTGATCCCAATTTTTAAACCTAAAAAAGTCTGTCATATTATTTTTTAGACTATTGTTATGAGAGAAAAACTGGGATGGTGTCTATATATTTTCTTACGAAGCACTTTCACTCAAAGAGGCTTTCGACATTTGAGACCAGTTATTCCTGAGTTGGAGGCTCACTATGAAAACAAGTGGAATTACTTTTTCACTTAGAACTCGATTCCTAAAAAATATTATTTTTGTTACCACACCAAGAAAAAAAATAAATTTCGGCGTTCACTGCAAGTTCATCCAAGTGATTTAAGCAACTGTTCCACGTGCAAATATACAAGTACACATACCTACTTTCACTCTATTAGCAGCTGAAATTTCAATAAAACACTCGAAAGCGCTAGTATTAACATTTTACACAACCCGTTCTCCACCTCAACCACCCTTTCCTTGTCTCTTCCTCAGTGCAATTGGCACTTGATCAACACGCCTGCTTGCTTGTAATGAAAATTTATACGAATGATCAGCATGCAGCACACGCACCACGAATTTTGCACAACATTAAGCACCTTATAACTCACCAACAAGCACCGCAGACGTTCACCATACATACCCAGCGCACTTTATGCTCTCACTTCTACTGCATCCAATTTTTATCTAAATATTTATTGTTTGAATTTCAGCAAAGCATATGCGCCCGCTCTCTTAAATAACTATTAAAATCACGTCCGTTGCAATGCATCGATTTATTACGCACATTTTTGTTTTTTTTTTTTTATTTTTTTCAACCTTTTTCACTACTAAATTCCAGCACTCTTTTTGGTTATCCTTTCTTTGAAATTCTGGTTTTTTTAGTTTTTTATATTTTTCCTCTTCTTCTTCCTGTTTTTGGTTTCCACCATTTATGTTGTGTGCACATCACGAGTTGCATTTTGCACCATTTTGCATTTCTGAATTTCTGCACTTCTGCATCGGAACCTGCATTTGCATCAGCATTGCGCATTCGCGACGCGACGTCATGGTGCGGCGCTCAAATGGCGCTCACCGCACAGTTATTTGTTTTGTCAACATCCAACGCCTGAAAGTCCGATCCGCGCACCGACAGCCGTCGACAGTCAGCAGTCAGCCATTAATTCCTCAACCATAAGTACCTATAGTTATATACATATATGTATATACGTACATATGTATATACATACATATATTTGATTTTGTTGTGTCTGCTCGCTGTTATCGATTGACTGCGTGCGCTGGACGTTTGGGTGTACGAGCACGACAGAATGCTCATTATAGGGCATTGTGTTTTGTGGCATGCGGTCGTCCTTGGCTAAACAATGTTTATGGGTAATGGTTAAGTGGTTTGCGGTCAAATGATTTATACCGGAGTTTACATCATATATATGTATATTAATATCAGTTATACAAAGGTGTACTCGCCCGAGGTGAAAGTTCCATACAAATATTATATCTAAGTACAGGGTTCATTGAGATTTTAGGGAGCCGTTAGGAAGGTAAATGCCATTATGATTCCTAGGAGTACGATTTCCTCGTATATGTGCAAGTAAAATATAGTTGAGAATATTACCAAAGTGATGCCTCTAAAAAGCAACGATATTTCAATTTTTATTAATTGCACCCAGAGTATTATATTTGAAAGAGAGATTAAAACATGTGGTCTACACAAATTCCTAATTAAATTATATTCGACCAGAATTCTTGTCTTTGAAAATATATTAGATTTGATTGCATCCAAAGTCTTGTCATTGAAGAATACCACATTTTTTAACCCACTTAATGAGTTTTGTCGTGGTAAATTTTAATTAGCGAAAATTCCATAGTTTTTTTAGTAATTGTTATATTCGTCATATCAGGAATGTCTGTCATTCTATATTCAACGTGTACAATGGAACCCATGTGCCAAAATCATATTTTACTAGTACATGAGATCGTTACACCTTTGACTTGGCTCATATAAAACTAAAATTCTAGAGAAAATTTTATTTTTCTTCATAAAATCTCAGTAGTTATGTAATTCTTGCTACCCTTTCCATGCATTAAAATATATAGTCTTCGTAAGTATTTGAGAATTTATCAGTAAAGATCACAAACAGCATTTTGTGACCAAATGACCATATTGGCTGAACAGACCGTTGCATAAATTTGTTAAGGTTTTTCTCTAAAACGTAAGTGAATACTAGTTAACAATTTAGTTAGTCTATTTTACACCTATTGTGGTCCACTTTTCTAATCCATCTCCAATTTCAGCTTAGAACATAATCCTGCGACGGGAAGTGTAAAAATAAGAATTTTGGTTCAACCATGATCTGTGTCATGGTACATTCGTAATTGGAGAAAGATTATACATTATTCCTTGCTACGAAATGGTACTTCATTTCGAGCATATTTCGGTAGGCTTAACGAAATCCACTTTGAAAAGTCAGATATTACACCTCTGTATCTGTTTGGAGCCTAATTGCCTCGAAATCAAAAAGCTTATAGCTATAATTCTATTAGCTCGTAATTGTCTAGTCATAGAGAGCTTATTTGTAAGATCTGACGAATGGACAACGACAGCGAACTATCTAAACTCCAAATAATTAATGTGAATCATTTCCAGACTAACTTACATTGTAGAGACACATTTTTATTGGCTTTTTTTAATCATACTTAAAAGCGAATCAGTATGTAACTATTAGAAATTACGAAGCTTTAACATGAGGAGTATAATACAAGTTCTTTTGATAATAATCAATCCTTCAGCTATTTACAGATTTCAGCAAGGTTCAAATGAATTTAAATAAAGCCGATTTATAACTTTGGTCTACCATCCGTCGACTTGTTATTTCTTGAACTTAGACCCTTTGAAAGAAATAAAATATTTATATATTCGGTATTGAAGGCTCTTGTTAAGTTATCCAAATATTCTTCAAATAGTGTTTGAGGAATCTCGAAGCCAATCATGGTCGAATTGACGACCGGCTCAGGTTGGGTAGACCCAATATTATCAGAAATTGCATCATAGAAAAGTTTTTAAATATTTTTTAGTACAATACAATTTTCTAAGGTTCAAAATCGATTTAAAGTTTCGCCACCCTGTATATATACTTACTGCTACAAGTACTCCCTTAATTATGGAATTTTTAGCCGCATATTCTTAATTATTACGAAACATGCTGTAAACCCTTTGATTTAGGTCAAGCTAATGTAACAATACGCCGACACACATCAATATGTACATAGCTTCCTATACTAACACGCATACCGTACATATTTGCATGAATAAGTATGAATAAATAGCTTCAGATCTATCAAGAATCGGTATTTGTTGAATGACAGAGCGGTAAAACAGAGCTAAGTGCCGATGTACATACAGCTATATTTACTTTTAGTTAAAGGCAAACTTTGCGTTCTTGAATTTGAAAAACACACAAAGTGGAACTCAATCACATTTCAAACAACACTATTGTTAATTAATGCAAACCACGAAACCGCAACTCAAATCAAAATGGCCAAATTCGAAAAATATCACGCAGGCACACATACAAAAATGTATACGTATATATGTATGTATGTGTGTAAGGAAAGACCGCATCGGGCTCACGCAGGTTCAATGCGAAGCAAAGTTGAAAGTGCCAAGTGCCAATATAAAAAAACAATATTTTTCATAAGATATCGATAATCGCATAGTTCTTGTAACTCTTTGCAAACAACATTGTGATTGTCTCCCGGAGAGTATTTGATTCGGTGTAGACCACGAAAAAATTTGTTTTGTGCATCGCCTGAACTGATCGTTGTCCCAAACTTGTTTATTCTTTTCCTCAAAACTTAAGTCAAGTCTAGTTAACAGTTCACAACTCATATGATACAATACACTTTGTAATTTTCAGTGTTGCAAAAAAATACTGTTATAACCTTCTACTTAAAAAATTACAATAATTTTTGTTCTACCATGCTTTGTAGTATGATTATATTTGTAGAGGGAATAAACAATGTTTGTTATTACTAAGTAGTGTAACATTTCGAGCTATGGTAATCCGTAAATTGTAATAACCTCAAATCCAAAGAAGTTTGGATATGTAAAACTGATAGCATATTGTTAAATAATTAATTTTAAAATCACTTTGACTTTTGCTTTTTTTTTGAAGCAATAGAGATCTGACGAAACGGTTATGATAGTGCACAATTTAAATTTAAAATCATTAATGTGCGCTATTTCCATCGAAACTGTAAAATGTATTCTCGAGTGTCCAAGGTGGCATACAGGTATAACGGTCAAATTTTTGTTGTTGTGGGAGATACCTAAGTATTCAGTACCTGCTGTAAGTAAATTGCTTCAGATCTATTTATAAATGGAACTCGATGAATGACATAGTCGTAGAAGAGATAGCTGCATATATTAATGCATGTGGTTAGAGACACATCTTTTCTTCTCTAATTTTAAGAACACACAAAATGAATCCGACCACAATTTAAACAAAACTCTTGATAAATAATGTAAACTACGCAACTAGTTAGTTTTCTTCACTTTTTATTATTGAAGAAAAAATAACCCAAATTTTTGTATAACTTATTTAAATATTCCTTTTTCTAATATTCTAACTTTTTCACTTTCTTTTACAGTTAGAGGATGAAAAATTCACAACGACTTTAGTCGTTAAAAGGTGACCAAATAAATCCGCTGTCGTTTTATCACCAGAGACGCTAACCAACACGAGGAGCATGGTGTATAGATGAATTTTGAAGACGTGGAGGTTTCATCCACAAACTTAACAAAAGTGGGCAATTTCAAGTAATTTTCGCAATACGTACTTAGAAAAAAATTGTCCACATATATCAACATGGCGCACCCAAAACACAGAAACTGTGGAATTTTAACGGCCTGGCCAGTGGTAATACTGTTGGTGTGCGAAATTCGCATAAATAATATTTATTTATGCTGAAGCCGGAAGGAAACTGACAGGGAAGCTTATAAGGAAAGGAACAACTGAACTCAGCTCTTTGCCGATGAACTAGTGTCTCTCAGTTCTTTTTTGTAGTTCTACATTGCAATTGATAGAAAGAATATGAAGGATTGCAGAGGAATAAATAAAATATTTGAAACTTAATGCAAATATAAGTCATTAGTAGTTATATTTTTTTTTACTCGGTAAGTAAGTCAGTAGGATCTACCTTATTGATCTTAAGATGCTTGGGGAAAAGAAAAATGGAATGATCAACGACAGGTATCATATTCCTAAATGATGAAATTCTTAAAAATTAAGGTATGTTTATATAACACATTGTATGAACTGGTAAATAGAAAAACAGATTTTTTCTGGATAGATATATTATGTTTTAAAGAGCATTAAAATAGACCAACAACATTTGAAAGAAAAGCGAAAGGCGTTTTGATTTACATCCCTAATAAGATGACTGTGCAGCTTTTAGAACGAACCTACATTTACACGAAGTTCGCTCATGACTCATCGGGTTGCGGCAAAAAAGTTCAATTGCTGATTTTGGCGAGATAGATAATCGATTTCATCACATATAAGTATGGCATTGGTATGAAATTTTGATAGGATTACAACTCTTTTCCTAACTCGAAAAGATATTCAAAGCTTAAAAGAGGTTTCTTAGATTATTGCTCAGCGGAACTCTGCATATCTGTTATGTTACGCTATTATGAATTCTCTCTTCATACTAAAAGACGATTTTGTATTAAATTTCTTCAGGGACATAATATCGATTTAATGACTGCAATTATATAATAATATGCATGTGCAAACATTCATTTCAAGATTTCAAATGCATGGTTATTATTTACTCTTTAACAGTAATAATTGTTCCCAAAAAAATTCCAAAAGTATGAAATACAGGATCACCTTAAAGTGAATACACACAAGCATTTAGATTCAAAGCAACGACCACATGACTGCAACTGCTGTCAACGCCATTTCCTGTCGCAAATTGCTGTTCTAACAACAATAAAAACAAATGCAAAATAACAAGAGCAGCCATTTCCGCACAAAACAGTGCAATATATACGAGTAGTTATTTGAGCTTTTTCCACTTAACGCTTTACTTTAAATGCGAACAATTCATTGGTGTTGTTTGCTTTGTAGTTGGTTTGCCGGCTAACTTGGTGGATGGTTATTAGGTTACGCTCGCGCCGTCAATTAGGCGCAGAGTGTAAAAAACTAAAAACAAAAACGAAAACGATGATAAAACCATGCAGTTACGGCATGAATTGTTCTGACTTACAACAATAATAAAAAAACTTCATATATAACAGTGACCAAATCTACATTCAGTTCAGTCGTAGTCGCCGAAAATAAAAATTTTAATTAAATTTTTAAACGGTAGGCAAGCGAGTATTTGGGCATAAAACTGGAACAAATTCATAAGCACACAAGTAGGAAAATATTTGATGGTATAAAATTTTGCAACTAGTTATGCATATACAAAATTGTTTGAAGATGCTCTACATAACAATTTGTCAACAGAAATTTTCAAGAATGCAGCAAACGAATGAGCTTCAGCCACCAGCAGCCATAAGCGGGGACGCTTTTGGCATTATTGGCAAATTCTCTTTTGGTGTTGCTCATTACGATCACACTAGTGACACGTGTCCAACTTGACTTATAAATTTTTTTTCAGTTTCGTTCACATCACATTTTCAAGTTTTTTTTTTTATCCCTAATCACCCTTTTCTAAAACAGTTCCCTGATATTATACATATTTTCATATATCATATAAAAAATAGATTATAATTATAGAATTTTCTGACATAATGTAAATCTTCTCTTAATACCTAGAGCTATTGCAACTATGGAAAGAATTTTAAATTGAAAACTAGAGTCGGTTATCAAACAAAAGAAGGTTATGTGAACAACCGATTGAGAGGAGGAAAGTTTCACAGTGAAGTTGGAGTTTGACAAAATGCCATAACACCAGTTAAAAATATGCATTTTTTCCCACCGGTAAATTCATAATAGCATAACGAGTATAATTTGTCAATCCTTGCACGATCCCCTCCCCTAAAATTTCTCACTCATTATTGCTTCCGGCGTGTGTATAATATAAACGCACTTGTTATTGCACTAGTAGAAATGCGAGCATAAACGCATAATAGAATGTGGGAGTGCGAAAATCCGAATCCTATTCATGCACGAATGAACGAAATTGGTGAAAACATGTGCCATTTCGAATAAGCTACAATTAGCGCTGTTAAAACTGTGAATGTCAAGTGATAATTGAGGTTAACCCTCACATAGCAGGAACGATACCGATATATAAACACAAACCAAACCACACCAGCGTTGCTGACCAAGCTACATATTGTTTTCAAACACTCATGAAAGTCTGAAGTACTTCAGACCCACATAGCTTTGTAGCGACTTGTCTTTCTTGACCATTCGGAGGGTTAAAGCTAGTACATAACGTAAAAAAGGAACAGGTATTGAAAATTGAGGTTGGTTGAATGATAAAAATATTGAAGATGTTTGATCGGTTTATAGAGAAAAGAACCGTTTTAGACACTAGCCTCAGTGAGCAAAGTGTTCTTCAATTAGGGAAAAATGTTTCATTATATCATTCATACTTTTGTAGTAGTTGAATTAATATCACTCTCTCTGAGAAAACGTTTATGTGTAGGACTTTTATTCAAAGTTACGCTGGTATGGAAAGCAATTGTAAACAATTCCTTGAAAACATTCATCAGAAAGGGAAAGTGAAATTAAGAGACACTCGCTTATTTGAAAACTCAGTGCGAGCAAAGTTTGCTTATCGTTATTATTATGAATACACGAATACTTCTGTCATACGAAACTACGCGATATATTAAAATAACATTTAATAATCAAATACATACAATAACACAAACATGCGCATTATACATAAAGGTCATTTGCGGAGCACGTGTTTGGTAATGGCATACAAATACTACTTACACGCTTATATCGTATCGCTTATCGTAAACCTATGACATATATTTACTGCTAGTATTTTGTAGAAACGCGATATTATAATGTATACAAACCGGCGCTTATCCCTGCTAAACGCATTTATGCAAATTGTTGCACATCCTCTCACACACTTATATATTTATATTTGCATTTGTGGGAACTCTTTGTGTTGTGTGGCTTTGAATCGCTTATGTTGCTGGTTCACACTACATCGTAATAAAATCAATACTCTTGGAAGACAAGGCAGCATAGGTATATGTCAAAATAATACAGTAATTTTATAAGACCTTCTCATACCCACATATGTGTGTATATGTATATGGACATGAATTATTGTATGCTTCTTAGCTGTACGAGCTTAATAGTTTAAACACTTAGCCTTTAATTATTTGAGAGTTTTAATTCAAATAGTTGATTTATTCACAAATAACGGCTTCATTATTAAGTAAATACCGAAAAAGTAAAGAAGGTCTAAGTCTAAGCACATGTTTAAGTAACTGCACCTCCCGATTTTAGGTACAGTATTACATTAAGGAATATCTAAGGATTCGTCCTTTGACCTCTCTGGAAGGTTCTTCACCGACATCTATTATTTGTGGTACCGATATTTTAAAAGAACCGGATTTACCGTAGCATCTATACAGGTATTCGCTATATGAAGAACAGAGATATGTATGAACCGAGCGTCATATTCGGAACAGCTGCTATAACTGGAGCTTCGAAGTGAAAGTTAGTTTCCGATGCGATTTATAATAAAACTGTGAGAACAGAAGTCAATATGTAGATACATGCGCAGACTTTACTCTAGACTCTCGAACCATGAATTCATCAAATCATTAAACTCTAAAATAATCAAAAGGATTATGCCCACTCTACTTTTATATTAATTTCAAGTTAGATTACAACCGCAAATGATTTTAGATTAAGGAAACACTAATGTTTATATCCTTTAATAAATCTGTTATTTATGATAGTTTCTATAAAAACATGAAACTTTTTGAACTTGAATGAGTGAAAATTATAAATAAGTCGTATAATATCTTGATAATTTTGTTCTATCAAATTTGATCCAATTAAGAACTGCTTCTTTTGTATTTCCTTCTTCTTTTTCTTAATTGGCTTACGCGATTATAGCCAAATTAACAACCGCGAGCCTGTCGTTTCTTCTTTTCGCTACGTGGTGCCAATTGGATATTCCAAGCAAAGCCAGGTCCTTCTCCACTTGGTCCTTCCAGAGGCGTAGAGGTCTTCCTCTTCCTCTGCTTTCCCGGCGGGTACTGCGTCGAATACTTTCAGAGCTGGAGTGTTTTCGTCCGTCCGGACAACATGTCACAATGTCGTCGTATATCTCGTACAGCTCACCGTTCCATCAAATGCGATATTCGCCGTGGCCAACGCGAAAAGGACCATAAAGATTCGCAGAATTCTTCTCTCGAAAACTCTTAAGGTCCCCTCATCGGTTGTTGTCATCGTCCAAGCTTCTGCACCATATAGCAGGACAGAGATTATGAGTGACTTATAGAGTTTGGTTTTGTTTATTTCGAAAGAGGACTTTGCTTCTCAATTGCCTACTCAGTCCAAAGTAGCACCATTTGGCAAGAGTAATCCTACGCGGGATTTCTAGGCTGACATTGTTGGTGGTGTTAATGCTGGTTCCTAAATTAACGAAATTATCTACAACTTCAAAGTTATGACTGTCAACAGTGATTTCTTTAATTTGATATCAATTTCTTTATTTTTTTTTTTAACATATTATGTATGCGAGTATCATGAACCAAACTGTTGGTTTGTTGCCTAAAGACGTTTTTGTTTCTAAGAACATTTCCAATATCCAACTTAAAATATTCCTGCCGCGTGTATAATGTGGTCGCACAAAGATTTTTGTTTACCTTCCCTCGGTAAGGGACGTACAATACCATTACTGGCTTAGAAATTTGGTGAGTTTGCGAGCAACAGTTATTTTTTTTTTTTTTGTTCGATTTGGTGATGGAGGTTTTCCGTTTTTATTAATTTTTGCCATTCTTTAGTTTCCATACCGGTCTTGTTTACTCACTACTCTTAGAGTTTGATATAATATATCATGAAAGCTTAGTGTCGTACACATATACATGTACGCTATTTGATTGAGTAAATAACAAAGGACGGTGAACAATGAGGTTTGCATGTAAAATTTTTCAACGATGCGAAGCCATGTAAAAAGAATGACGTTCGTAAAATTTTGCCATGTAAATGCCTTCGTTGCAATGCACCATTAAAAATAAATAAGAAAAAACGACAAATATCGGGAAAAATGTCCTACTGTGCTTAATGTATATTGGATAGAATATACTGATCCAATTTCAATTGGAGTTTGTATGGTTTCGGTTGTTGCAGTGGGTTTAAAATGGCATAGATTTGTACAATAAATATATACTTTTTCCATAGGCCATAATGAAAAATACGAAATTGATTGAAGCGTTAAATTTACTTTATTATAACAAGCTGTGTGTGTGCTTGTAGAATGTGTGCTCTGATAACGTTTACCTGATGACCTTTGGTTCTTGTTTATCAATTGCAATTGAATTTTTATGTCGAATAGAGGGATAGAATCTTTTTTTCACATAAAGATGATTGGAGATTATTTGAAATACGACTTCTTTGTTTATTAGAACCTAAGATCTCCGATTTTACACTTAAAAGCCGAAATACAGAGCTGAGACAAACAAAACAGTGTCAGAAGAACACTGAAGTGTTAATAAGAATGCCAGCGAAGGGTCTTTCTAAGGATGCCAGAGCATAAACCATTGCAACCCAATTCAAAACTTAACGATTAACATCGCAAAGGTATTTGTCCGAAATTAAAAGTCACGTTACTTTGGGAAGTAACGACTGGGAAGACAATTACAACAAACAGAAACGGAAAAAATGAGTTGCAGCGATGCAAACACCCAGTCAACAAGGCTAAAATGAAAACAAAAAACTTTTACTTGTGCATTCGGTGTTAAGGCCCGCAGCATTTTATTTACATAGCATGTTCCGCCTGGTTGCTACGTACTATATGGTCGGTGGATCACGGGTGTTCCTGTTGTCGTTGCTCTGGGTGTGTTGAGAAGTTGATGCTGGTAGAGTGGCATGTGGGACATGTGGATTTATCGCTCTGATGAATCTGCAACGGTCAAATATCGATTTTTGTTATGTCGGAAGCGTTATACAAAGAAAGGACAGAAAACTGGAGGTGTGTATGCAACTGTATACACTTGTTGAGATATGAGGCTGGACTCTCACTTCACCCTATAGTGAGTGAAATAGTCGCCAAACTACTTAATACGAATTCCGAAATCCGGCTTGAGTTTCATAGGGTTATGAATCTGAGCTTCGGACGCACCGTATGCAAGTTTGACACTGGGATCGCCTTAGGTCAAAGTAGATTATACCATAATAGATTTTAGATACAAAAGTTTTATCTCTGGGTTGACGATTTCTCCAGTTATCCTTAATAGTGTGTACAATTCACCAAGTCAGAACTTTTGTAACCAGCTTGTGAAAGAAGCAAAGGTGCACAAGATGAATAGTTCGGCGTCTCCTTTTAGAGAAGAGTTCATTATTTCCACCAAAAACTCTACCCATGTCACCAGCTTGGAATCGAGATAAATTTATTTGAACAAAATTGTTTTGAATCTTGATCCTAACTAACTACTTTCCTTCCGCTATGTCTGGCGTTAGTGGTGTCTTCATGGTTGGATCTGGTGTAAGCAAACTTTTGAGACGAACTTTATATTCTACTCCTCAGCATATCAGCCATCAATTGTTTGTTTTTATTGTTTTGAGCCTAGCTTACTTCTTTCAGGCAATCAGTATTTTTTGCTTTAATGAAGGAGTCAACTGGATGTTGCGAAATGACACAGAGTTTCTCTGCCAGAAGATTCTTTAATGTTAAGCGATCATTATAGTCGTACATTATTGTAGCAGAACATTACCTTTCAGACCTCTAATTATTTACATCGATAAGCGCCACCCCATAACCGTTTCAAACATTTTGGCGTAAATGTGTTCTTTCGAACTAAGTAGGCAACTCTTTTTGCAAATGTTTTTAAAGGCTCTAATAGGAGAATAAAATCACTTCTTGAAAAAAAATTTCAACCTATTTTGTAATGAATACCATACTTGAGGTACTTACTCCTTAAACGCATTGTTGTCTATCACTGAAATTAATGATTGTTGAAATATCAAATTCCATACGTGCCAATAGCTACCAAAATGCAATTGACAGCTGAGATTAAGAATTTTTTAAACGAATTTCCATACAAGTAAAACAAGTAACCCAGACACTAACATAGTTCAAGCTCCAAGGTCTGTAGAGCATCCTCCCTCCGTTCCCGTCATCGTTCTTTACCAATCAAAGTTAGCACACGACTCTAAACTTAGTAAAAGCTTTTGGAACTCCAGCTTTCCACAACTTTTGTTTAGGTCACAACATGCGAGTATGGAATATGAAAGCTTAATGAGGTTGGTTGGGGCTCTGGTGGTGAGAGTAATAATTGAGTTGTTTTCTTGGTGTATGCAAATAAACAGTGACGCTTTGCATCCGACGTGCGTTTCCGTCAATTCAAGGCTTTCCATTTCGTCAACTCAATCATTCTCGTTGCTGTCCACAGCGCTTACACAATCAATCTTCTTCAGCTCTTCAAAAATTTCCAAAGCATAGCGCGGTGGCACTTATTCAATGCGAATTTCTAAACAAATTTGCTGCTCTTCTGGGTATTATGCAAAATGTTGTTGGTGGCTACAGCGCACAAAGCAGAGCATATCAACTTATTGTTGCATGACTGTAACTGTTATTCGCTGTTGCGGAGTGACTTTCTGATTACTGGGGATTGCTATTCGCTTTCTCATTGCTTCAGTTCCTGTAATGAATAGCCAATGGCAAAGGCTAGTAGTATACAAAGTAAAAATGAAGCTTCTGGTCTCAGTACTATTATGCTTCTGGTGCTTTCAAGCAAAAGTAAGAAATTGGTGAGTGCCTTTTTTTTAACGATTACAAGATTATTTATGTGTAATCAGATAGCTATAATTACTTTGCTGCTATACTTTACTTCAATTTAGGAACATTACGTTTTTGTGCTATGAAAATTTCACTTAATGATGACAACTCCCAGAAGCATTGAGTGTATTTTCGATTTCAACGACTTCTTTAGTTACTCGCAGAGACTTACTTTTATCTAAAGTAACATCTTGTAATTTCAAGAGTTTAGTTATTTGATTGACATTTTCTATGTTAGCTACGAAACTGCGATAAAGATTGAAATATAGATTTTCAAAAAGTATCTACGAACCTACAATTCTAAGACACCTCTTGATATACATAAGTTTTGCAGGAGATCGTTTAAGGTAGTAGTCTGGTAACTTATGAATATTCTCATAACTTCTTTGGAGGTTGGTTTTTTATAGTAACATAAAAATGAATTATTGTGAATATATAGAGTGTTTTTAATTACATATTGAAAAAAAATAAAAAATCTTTGAAATAATGTTCATACCAAATGAACACATCCCTGCATTGTCCTCCTAACTCGTCTATATACGAATTAGAGGACAATGCAAAAAACACCCAACAGCGCCAACATAACAGCGAAGTACCCAACAAAACGAAAAAACACAATAAAACGAATCACCATAGCGGACGGAGACATAGGCGCCAAAAATAGCAACAGCAATATCAGCAGCCACAACAACAACCAGCAGCAGCAGTATTAGCAGCAACCACAGCAGCAGAACCTTTGAAAATCAACGTGGGAATTAGTAACCACATCAGGTTTTATTTGAAATTTATATTGTATTATACTTATAATTTACCCCTTAAGTTATATACGAATTATATTTATACTTATTTCATATAACCCAAATTATAAGTATATATCCACACATACCCACACACTTGTATATACTAACATACATATACATATTTTACACACCCTCAAATACACAAATTGAATTGTTAATTACCCGAATTCTAATAGTTTTTATTTTATTTGGCACACCGGCAAACTCACGTCGATCACCCCGACATTTTGGTCCTTCGAGCCGGATTAAGCGCCTCATAAAATAAACCCACCCAATTCAACATCATTTTGAAAATCAGGATTTTGGATCATCAGGATTTGCACTTTTTCACCCACCCAATCAACTATATTTTGAATCAACAGGATTAATATTTACCCACCCAATCAACTAATCAACTACTTTATCATCAAACCCATACGTGGAAAAATTGTAAGTACCCAAACTCAAATTTATTTAAAATATTGTGATAATTAGTGCAAATCGGAATAAAACGGCAAAGTGAAACAAAAACAAAATTTATATTCTATTCCAAAGTAAGTCTTTTGCTTAACCGGTATTAAGCACAAAGTATTTGCTAACTTTGTTATTGCCATATTCCGCTTTGCACCTTACCCGTTGACATACATACATACGCATATAAATTTTGAGAGCCAAATAGCGTTGCTTTGGCACCCACCCGTACCTACGCGTACATATGTTTTATTGTTTTACCCGCTCAACTAACAACGAACTAACGTTGACTGCAAGTGCAGTGTGAGCAAGAAAAAAAACAAACTCAGTAGGAAAAATTTCAAAAGACCCATTGGGAAAATTTTTTCGTTCGTGGGAATTTCACTCATTATATTTTGCGGTTCAAAATATAAACAGCAAATAAAAAAATAAAGTCGTTGCTTATTAACTTATTCCAATTCAAACTTAAATAAAGAAATTGTTTTTCAAATTTATTATTTGTTTTTTTTCCCATTTAATTAATTATTACGACCCGGTTAAGTGAATTTTTAATAGCAATGGAAGAATTTAAATTTTATATTTCCGATTTGTTCGAATACATTGAGGAACATTACGACACCCAACCCGAAGATGAGTCTATTTATACCCTAGAAATAAAAAGGGTTGAACTCAACGCGATATACGACAAGGCAAACAAGTCGTACGATGCCGTTCGTAGAACCCCACAAAAACCCGGTGAAACTATTGATTTTGCAAAAATCAAAAAAAATTTTTAAAAAAAGGTCATCAATTATATTTAAAGTGTATAGGATCCATTAATAAAGCTATTGATGATCTCAAGACCCCAACCCCAATAAAGGAAAGAGTTTCAGAAGAATTTACATCGCGGGACATAGGACCCTCAATACATATACCCCCTTGTGAAACGGACATATTTTATGGAGATTTCGCAACCTGGCCTTCATTCCGAGATATGTTTACGGCTATATACGTAAACAATCACAAAATCAGAAACGTGGAAAAACTGTTCCATTTGATTAAAAAAACCCCGAGGAGAAGCAAGAGCAATTGTTAAAAATACACCCTTAACAAATGATGGTTTCCTGATGGCATGGAGAGACCTGGTATCCCAATACGAGAACAAACGAGTTCAGGTCAACGCTCAATTGAAGATTTTATTCAACTTACCCCAAGCAACCCAAGAAAGTGGAAGCGCGATCAAACACCTTCAGAGGACCATCAACAATTGCCTCACAAATCTACACAACGTGTACATAGACACTAGTAGTTGGGACCCCATCTTAATCTTCTTATGCGGATTGAAATTACCCAAAACCCTACTTCATCAATTCGAGGACACCCTAGAAGATAACTCGGAAATACCATCCTGGAAAACTTTCGACGCGTTTCTCACTCATCGATATAAATCTTTGGAAGCAGTCGGAAATCAAACTGACCCCGTTCCAGTGACCCAATCCGACAGTGGATCCTATAGGAAAGGAAAAGACAGGAAGTTCAACACATTTCACGCTAATGTTTCCGGAACTTCGACCCTGGATTTTTCACACGCTAGTACACACCCAGTTCGAGGCAACAACCTTTCAAAAAAGCCTCAAGACATTGAAAGTTGTAAGCTTTGTAGAACACAACATTCAATTCGAGAATGTCCAAAGTTCTTACAAATGAATGTTGAGACCCGAATAACCACAATTGAAAATGATGGTTATTGCTTCAATTGCCTTGCATTATCTCACAGTTTCAGAGATTGCAAGAGCAAATATTCTTGTAGAATAAGCAGAAAGAAACATAACACACTTCTGCATAGGGATACACCAACCCGTTCCCAATCCCCCCCGCAAGGATCAAGAGCCTCAAACCCGCCTCTTGACCCAAGCACCATCCCAAACCCTTAATACCAATAAAAATCCGCAAGCCTACACAACCCTCTTACAGTCCACTAAAACTCAAGACCCTCAAAACTGTAGTGGGAAGCAGATTTTGTTAGGTACTGCTGTAGTCCAAGTTTTATACAAAGGGCAAATATTCACAGCTCGCGCACTAGTCGACTCCGGGTCAGAAGCCACTTTTGTTTCAGAGAAATTCGAGAGAAAATTGGACATACCCACGTTCAGGAGAAATGCACAAGTGACTGGATTGAACAACACCGTTTCGGCGACATCCTCCAAAATTTGTGAACTCACCCTTAGTTCACCGACAAGAAAGGAGTTTAAGATAACAACACACGCGTTTATCTTAAAATCTTTAACCGATAATTTACCCACTCACTCACTTAGTAGGATCATCAATAACACAGATTTCGGTTTTAGTTTAGCTGACCCTCACTTTTATAAACCCAGACCAGTGGACATATTGATCGGAAGTGACCTGTACCCACAAATAATTCTCAGTGGTGTACGGAAAAATGTATTCGGGACCCTTCTAGCCCAAGAAACGGAATTCGGATGGATTTTATCCGGACCCACACCAGAAAAACCCTTATCACCCTCGATAATGTCATTTTTCAATAAGATGACCCCAGACAAGTTGCTCACACAATTTTGGGAAGTTGAAGAAGTTCCAAGGAAGCCTCTACCTTCAACTTCAGATATAGTTTGTGAGCAAATTTATAAAAATACGACCCACAGAAACTCAGATGGGCGCTATGTGGTAACATTACCCTTTAAAACTCCAGAAAACATAGAATTGGGCAACTCAAGATACATAGCTCTAGCTCAATTTCTTAAAAATGAAAAGTCATTGTCGAGAAAACCCGAAATAAAAGCGGAATACGACAAGGCCATCAACGAGTATTTGGAACTCGGTCATATGACCAAAGTTGAATACGACCCTGCGGATAATACGAAAACGTATTATCTGCCACATCACGCAGTCATTAAACCGGATCGCATAACGACTCAACTGCGAGTGGTATTCAACGCTTCATGCCCCACCTCGAACAGGAACAGCCTCAACGATGTACTACATACTGGACCCACTCTACAAGCAGACCTCGTAATCCTAGTAGTAAAATTGCGAATGTTTCAAATCGTATTCAACGCAGATATCCAAAAAATGTATCGTCAAATACTCGTTGAAAGCAGACACACTCCGTTTCAAAGAATCTTATTTAGGAAATCCTCTAACGACCCTATAGAAGACTTTGAATTACAAACTGTTACGTTTGGTATTAACTGTGCTCCATTTCTAACTATCCGTACCCTCCTTAAATTAGCGGATGATGTACAAGGAACCCACCCACTGGCAGCAGAGATACTTCGAAACGGAATGTATGTTGATGATGCACTTGCAGGAGCACATGACGTACCAACAGCGATATTGGCACGAGATGAACTCACTTCATCCTTGAAGTCCGCAGGATTTGCTCTACGCAAATGGACCTCAAATGACCCAAAAGTTTTATCTGGAATCCCACAGGAACATCTATTGGATACCAACTCACTCAGTTTACCAGAATCCAATAACACAAAAACACTAGGAATCAGATGGAATGCAAAAAAAGATGCGTTCTTTTTTCTCATCAACCCTATTCAGGATAAAACGTCATATACTAAAAGAGAAGTACTATCGATTATAGCTAAATTGTTCGACCCAGCTGGTTGGCTCAGCCCCCTTGTAGTCACAGCTAAAATAATAATGCAACAGATATGGCTGGATAAATCCGATTGGGATGAAAGTCTAAAACCCTTAACCCTCCATCGATGGAAAATATTCATAAAGGACTACGATTCCTTAAATCTTATTGAAATTCCTCGATGGACCCACTTTTCGACATCCGCGATCATCAATTTTCATGGATTCTCTGACGCATCTGAAAAAGCCTACGCAGCAGCCCTATATATCAGTGTTTCTACAAACGCAAATACCTGGACAAACCCCTTTTTGGGATCCAAGACTCGTGTGGCCCCAATAAAAACCATATCATTACCAAGGCTAGAACTTTGTGAAGCTGTTCTTCTGGCGAATCTAGTGGATGCGACCCTACCCCAACTAAGTATAACCCAATACCGTACTCACCTTTGGACGGATTCCACAAATGTTCTTTCATGGCTTAGCAAACCCCCATGCACATGGACAACCTTTGTATCCCACCGAATTGCCACAATCGCAGAAAAGGTTGAAACCGAAAATTGGACTCACGTCGAAAGTCAAGACAACCCGGCAGATCTAGCTACTCGCGGACGCACACCTCTGGAAATGGTTAACAATGACCTCTGGTGGCACGGACCCCAATGGCTAACACTCGACCCGAAACACTGGCCAGTTACCAAAATATCAAGCGATACAACACTGGAACTCCGGCCAATCAGAACCTTCGTGAACACAACACAAGAGGATATCCTGGATAGATTCTCTTCCTTACCCAAAGCCATTCGAGTTGTAGCATATTTGTTCAGATTCTGTTCGAATGCGTCACCCAATAAATCACAGCAGTCATACACAACGTTTGAAATAACACCAGAAGAGTTCACCATTCATCAGTGCAAAACTTGTGTTTTGCACAAAAAGCGTAACACTACTCAGATAATGGCAGCATTACCCGCAGAACGTACCACCTTAACCCGTCCCTTCGCAGCAACAGGAATCGATTTCGCCGCTCCTTATGACATAAAAAATTACACCGGGAGAGCATGTTTGATCACAAAAGGCGTATTTGTTTGTTTTGCAACCAAAGCCATACATTTAGAGCCAGTAAGTGATCTCACCACTAACGCATTCATGGCCGCATTCGCACGTTTCTTTTCCAAGCGCGGATGTCCCGCCGATCTCTATTCGGACAATGGTACTAATTTTGTTGGAGCGTCTAAACTTTTAGTTAAAGATCGGCGAGAATTCATGAAGTCATCGAAAACTCAACTAACAACTAGCGAAGCACACCAAAACATCAACTGGCACTTTAACCCTCCAGGAGCTCCACACATGGGTGGACTCTGGGGAAACAGGAGTGAAAAGTTTAAAAGCCACTTGAAAAAGGTGTCTCAGAACCAGAAATTCACTTTCGAAGAACTAGCTACCCTTTTAACCCGAATCGAAAGTTGCTTGAATTCTCGCCCTTTAAGCCCATTAAGTGAAGACCCAACAAAATTTTGGAAACCCTTTTAAATCCAGGCCATTTCTTAACCCCCTTTATTAATCCCAGCAGAACCCAACTTAGAAGATGCACATCTAAGCACCGCACAAAGATGGCAAAAACTGAAGATACCCCTCAACACTTCTGCAAACGATGGAAAGAAGAATATTTGAAAGAACTCCACAAAAGATATAAGTGGAAATACCCTCAAAGCAACATAGACGTTAACGATATGGTAGTTATACGTCAAGAAACTCTACCCCCCAAAAGAGTGGAGACTTGGTCGCATCGAAAAAACATATCTCGGTGCCGACAATAAAGCAAGAGTAGTTGATATACGTACCTCTCAGGGAACAATTACCCGCCCAATAACCAAAATAGTCACTTTACCAAATAATTAAACTTATTTCCTTTTAGTGACATGGCCCCTCAAAGCAGTACGAAGTCAATTTGCAGCCGCCAAAGCCGCCCCACATTCACTGTGCGATCACTTAGCGTGACCCGTAGTATCAGCCCACTCTCCGACGAAGGAACCCTGGCAAGACGCCTGCATCGCTTTAAAGCGACCCTTTCCCCCATTCGAGAGGAGCGTGGAAATACGCATCGCACGGCCCGACGTACCATCAGCCTTTCCCCTATTCGTGAAGAACGGGGAAGTACTCATCGCACGGCTCGGCGTGCTATCAGCCGTTCATCAAAGCGAACACACAAACACGTCGCCTGTGGATTGTGTAAAAAAGACCATAGACTGGTAATTTGTTCAAAAATTTACCAAAATGAACATCAATGAAAAGTTTGACGCAGTTAACAAACACAAGTACTGCGTCAATTGCTTGGCCAGATCGCATTCCACCCAAAAATGCACAAGTAAAAAACGATGTGCCACGTGTAATGGGGAACACCATTCAACCCTACATGGACACCCCAGGCTGTTCTGCAAAGAGCAAAAGAAAACAGCAAAAGGCGAAGAACGATTACATAGACAAGAGGATCTACCCACGTTACTGGCCAAGCCGACCCTCACACCAACAGTCATGGTCAAAATTAAACACGATGGCAAATGGAACAAAATAAGAGCCATAGTCAACCCGACCCGAAAAGTGACTGTAATTGCATCAGAACTGGTGCAGAGGTTGCGGTTACCAAAAACGTACCTCGACTCACATCGTATATGTAAATTCGTCATAGGATCGTTAACTGATTCCCACTGGCATGTCGAAGTTAACTGCCTATTGACGTACGATTTACCGACCCGACCCTATAATCGTGACTTAAGTGGCGAAATCATTAAGAAGTTCGACCACTTAGTCCTAGCCGACCCTACATTCTGGAAAGACGATAAAATCATGTTGGAACTGGGAGCTGACATCTACCCAAGATTTATGAAACCCGGACTATTCAACCCCGATAACAGCACCGTGATCGCACAAAACACCGCACTCGGTTGGACTCTAACCGGTGCTTGTGCGATTTAAACCCAAAAATTTAAAAAATCTTTTTATTCGCAGACACTGCAAGGCGGCCGGGATGTTCATACCAAATGAACACATCCCTGCATTGTCCTCCTAACTCGTCTAAATACGAATTAGAGGACAATGCAAAAAACACCCAACAGCGCCACCATAACAGCGAAGTACCCAACAAAACGAAAAAACACAATAAAACGAATCACCATGGCGGACGGAGACATAGGCGCCAAAAATAGCAGCAGCAATATCAGCAGCCACAACAACAACCAGCAGCAGCAGTATTAGCAGCAACCACAGCAGCAGAACCCTTTTAAAATCAACGTGGGAATTAGTAACCACATCAGGTTTTATTTGAAATTTATATTGTATTATACTTATAATTTACCCCTTAAGTTATATACGAATTATATTTATACTTATTTCATATAACCCAAATTATAAGTATATATCCACACATACCCACACACTTGTATATACTAACATACATATACATATATTACACACCCCCAAATACACAAATTGAATTGTTAATTACCCGAATTCTAATAGTTTTTATTTTATTTGGCACACCCGGGAAACTCACGTCGATCACCCCCACAAATAATTTAAAACTTTAATACTGTAATTATTGTTACTCGAAGTTAGAACCTCAAAAACAAAAAAAAAATACACGTGGGTGGCCCGGGTGATTTTAGCTCTTGATTATATCTAAAACCAAAAATTCTTGATTTTTCTTAATCTATAGACATGTCGTTCTGGTGGGAGCTACTGAAGTTAAATTTCAAGGGTAGATAAAAAATGGCGGACTTTGAAAAAAAAGTCCTTTTATTTTTGCAATGAAAGGGTTGTAAAATAAAAAGTTAGGGGTGAAAAATATTCTCGTCAGTACCGACAAGAACTATTGTTCAGTAGAAAAAAAGTTAGGACCCGGGT
Source organism: Bactrocera correcta (assembly GCA_027475135.1). Classification (NCBI taxonomy): domain Eukaryota; kingdom Metazoa; phylum Arthropoda; class Insecta; order Diptera; family Tephritidae; genus Bactrocera; species Bactrocera correcta. Next base: position 7,232,346 of record CM050322.1, read on the forward strand.
CGACCAGAAAAACAATGTTTTGAGAAAAACGCGTTTAAAGTTCGGCCGACCTTAAAAGTTGGACTGAGAGGCGCTCTAGGAAACCCGATATAACTCCCGAAATATTTCGAATTTCTGAATGAAAGTTTCACAGTATTATACCATGTTAGAAACTGGGAACCTTTTAATGAATAAATTTTCTATTTGTTTGTTTGATAGAAACAGGCAATGGAATTTATTGGGAACAAAAACTAACATCTATATTGTTATTCATCTCATTGCCGAATTTATCACTTTTTAATAGTTCATAATATATGAGAGTTTAAATCCGCTTTGTCACTCGCCGGTAAATCCTCTCGTTCTTGTCACTGTCGAATATTTTTAATAGATGAACGCAGGAGTAGGCATATGAACGAGTCAGATGTAAATTATTCGATATGGATTCTGGATAAAAGTTTCTGTTTAAATTCACAAGAAAAGATTTGCCGAATTTTGTGAAAATGAGTGATAGAAGTAACTACAATTGACAGCACTGCTGCTACTGATAAGATGGTGCTATTTTACACAGCGAAAGTTTTCATTTTATATATGTATGATAAAGAATACCCCTCATCCCTATCCAGCAATTCTCAGCTTTTTAATTTTATTGTGTTTTTTTCAATAAATATGCTTACTCTTTCCGTCCACCATGGCCCCACCTGCCTTTCTGTCGTGGCATTTGCTTTCAATTTTATTGACAAAGTTTGCTTTTTGTTCTAAAGATTTCATTTTAGTTTTCAATTTCAAAGTTCACTCACATTTATGTTTATTGGTTTATCGTGTTATTTTCAAATAACTCGTTGTTTGCCGTAATTGGTAGTTATTTAGTATTAGAACTAACTGTAATATCAGAAGCGGTCAAAAAGTTCTTCATACGCAATGTCCAACAGATTCTGCCGCTGGCAATACGAAAGTAAATTCTTCCATGGCCTTGTTTTTTTTTTGTGAGTTGTAATAATTCGCTTACTTCATTTTCGAAATGAATGAATCTTGTTGCTATCGTGTACTAATATTGACTTCTAAGCATATCTGGCTGAATTGATACTCTCTCGATGAGGATACCACTTTTTATACTCTCGTAACGTGTTGCATGTTGGAGGACGGTGTCACGTGTAGAAGTTCACGCAACTGAGGAAAGTTCTCTGATCACCATTCACTTGGGAGTGGCCAGAAACGATTCTTTTACATATGACTCAAGCAGCTCACGACTTCCGGTCTTTGACCAAGTATTCTCTGGGTAGCTTAAGAACATCCGTTTAAAGGCGACATCCCCTGCATAGGGTTATGCACTGGGGTTGGGACCTGTCACGTAAAAAACACTCCCTCGGATGAGAGACCCCCTTTTGATGACGGCCATGGCAAACGAAATAAGGACTACGAATTGAGGGCATGCACCTGGAATGTCCGGTCCCTTAATTGGGAAGGTGCCGCTACCCAGCTGGTTGATGTCCTCGTGAAAATAAAGGCTGACATCACCGCCGTCCAAGAAATGCGATGGACGGAAAAGGACAAAGACAAGTAGGTCCTTGTGGCATTTACTACGGTGGCCATATAAAGGAGCACAATTTTGGTATGGGATTCGTGGTGGGAGAGAGATTCCGTCGTCAAGTACTATCATTCACTCCTGTGAATGAACGTCTAGCCACAATCCGAATCAAAGCGAGGTTCCTCAACATATCGCTGATTTCGGTAAATTCAGCCTCACAAGGAAACATCCCAAAATGGGTTGAGGCTGATCGACTTCATCGGGGCCCGAAATATTGTTTCCAGCACAAGAAAATACGTCAAGCTATCTGGCTGTGTCCGGATCGAAATGCCAGCAACCAGATCGATCATGTTGTGATAGACGAAAGACACGTCTCCAGTGTTCTAGACGTGCGTACGCTCCGAGGTCCTAATATCGACTCGGACCATTATCTTGTTGCAGCCAAGATTCGCACCCGCCTCTGTGCAGCAAACAACGCACGTCAACAAACACAAGGAAGGTTCGACGTCGAGAAGCTGCAATCACAACAGACAGCCGAACGATTTTCTACTCGGCTTGCACTCCTGCTCTCTGAGAGCACTCGTCAACAACTCGGTATAAGGGAACTGTGGGATGGCATCTCAAACTCCTTACGTAGAGCTGCAACCGAAACCATTGGTTTTCGGAAAGTGCAAAAGAACAGCTGGTACGACGAGGAGTGCCGTGTCGCAGCGGAGAGAAAACAGGCTGCCTACCTCGCAACGTTACGATCGACCACAACACGTGCGGGATGGGATAGATACCGAGAGTTGAAGAGGGAAGCAAGACGCATTTGTAGACAGAAAAATAAAGAGGCCGAAATGCGTGAGTACGAAGAGCTTGATAAGCTGGCCGACAGGGGTAATGCTCGAAAATTCTACGAAAAGATGCGGCGACTTACAGAAGGTTTTAAGACCGGGGCATACTCTTGTAGAACCCCCAAAGGTGATCTAGTCACCGATGCCCAAAACATACTTAAATTATGGAGCGAACACTTCTCCAGCCTGCTGAATGGCAGTGAACATACATCGCCAGCAGAAGGCGAACCCGATTCCCCAATCGATGACGATGAAGCAGACGTTCCATTGCCCGACCATGAAGAGGTTCGAATAGCAATTGCCCACCTGAAGAACAACAAAGCGGCAGGGGCCGACGGATTGCCGGCCGAGCTATTCAAACACGGCGGCAAAAAACTGATAAGGAGCATGCATCAGCTTCATTGAAAAATATGGTCGGACGAAAGTATGCCCAACGATTGGAATTTAAGTGTGCTATGCCCAATCCACAAAAAAGGAGACCCCACAATCTGCGCCAACTACCGTGGGATTAGCATCCTCAACATCGCATATAAGGTATATAAAGTTCTATCGAGCGTATTGTGTGAAAGATTAAAGCCCATCGTCAACAAACTGATTGGACCTTATCAGTGTGGCTTTAGACCTGGCAAGTCAACAACCGACCAGATATTCACTATGCGCCAAATCTTGGAAAAGACCAGTGAAAGGAGAATCGACACGCACCACCTTTTCGTCGATTTCAAAGCTGCTTTCGACAGCACGAAAAGGAGCTGCCTCTATGCCGCGATATCTGAATTTGGTATCCCCGCAAAACTAATACGGCAGTGTAAACTGACGCTGAGAAACACTCAAAGCTCCGTCAGGATCGGGAAGGATCTCTCCGAGCCATTTGATACCAAACGAGGTTTCAGACAAAGCGATTCCTTATCGTGCGACTTCTTCCATCTGCTTCTCGAGAAAATAGTTCGAGCTGCAGAACTAAATAGTTAAGGTACCATCTTCTATAAGAGTGTACAACTGCTGGCGTATGCCGATGATATTGATATCATCGGCCTCAACACCCGCGCTGTTAGTTCTGCTTTCTCCAGACTGAACAAGGAAGCAAAACAAATGGGTCTGGCAGTGAACGAGGGCAAGACGAATTATCTCCTGTCATCAAACAAATAGCCGTCGCACTCGCGGCTTGGCTCTCACGTCACTGTTGACAGTCATAACTTTGAAGTTGTAGATAATTTCGTCTATTTAGGAACCAGTTTTAATACCACCAACAATGTCAGCTTGGAAATCCAACGCAGGATTACTCTTGCCAACAGGTGCTACTTCAGACTGAGTAGGCAATTGAAAAGTAAAGTCTCCTCTTGACGAGCAAAAACAAAACTCTATAAGTCGCTCACAATTCCCGTCCTGCTATATAGTGCACAGGCTTGGACGATGACAACAACCGATGAGTCGACCTTAAGAGTTTTCGAGAGAAAGGTTCTGCGAAAGATTTACGATCCTTTGGGTAGCGAAAAGAAGACTCGGCTATAATCGCGTAAGCGGTGCCAACGCCAATTAAGAAGAAGTATACGCAGTGGCTTGCAGACATTGAAGTCTACCTGTATCACGTTATGTCGGTGTGTAAATGGGTGGGAATGTACATGTGTGAATGTGTTTTGAAATTAAAGCGTGAGTACGAGGTGTGTTCAAAAATTATCGCGAATCGTAACTGACAGTTTTCTTCGATTGCAGGGGCGTGGTGCATCATGAGTTCTTGCCACAGGGAAGAACGGTCACTAAGGAATATTACCTGCGAGTTATGCGCAATTTGCGCACAGCAATCCGCCAGAAACGCCCGGATTTGTGGAAGAACAAAAATTGGCTTTTGCACCACGATAACGCCCCTGCTCACACACATTGTTGCTTGTGCGCGACTTTTTGGCCAAAAACAACATACTAATGATGCCGCGGCCACCGTATTCCCCAAATCTGGCCCCCTGTGACTTTTCCTTGTTCCCTAAACTGAAGAGGCCCATGAGAGGACGACGTAACGCTTCTCTTGACGAGGTAAAGATGGCATCGAAGGAGGAGCTGAAGATGATAAAAAAAAATGATTTTGTGAAGTGCTTCGAAGATTGGAAAAACCGTTGACACAAGTGTATAATATCTCATGGGGATTACTTTGAAGGGGACAAAATAGATAATCAGGATTTTTTTAATATTTATTTATTCTTTCAGATTAATGTTGTTGCCTTCGAAATATACCCGCGTCGATATTATACACTTATGCCAACGCTTCTACTATCGTGAAAACGCTTTTTAAACTCGATTTTTGGGATTGTCTTAAGCTTTTTCAGCGATTTTTATCTTTTTAGGTTCTGTTTATTTTTGGAATAAGTCACACGGAAGTTACGTATAGAATATGGAGGCTGTGACTTGGTTACTTTATTGTTTTTGACTAAGAATTCACTAAAAAATTCTTTAATTTATTTCATTTTGCAGAGGAAAACCCCCAGCTCATAAAATTAAATCTAACCATACTGGCTATAGCTTCTAAAAAAGTATCGTACTTCAAGCGCATGTACATTGTGACAAAAATACATCAGAAAACTGTAATTAAACTCCCTCGTAAGTAAATGTATATTGCTAAGTTCATAGGACTTTTTTAATTACTATGCCAATATGGGCGCGATTTTTTGACCTGTATGTTTACAACAGCTGCTTAAGTCGGTACACCTCAGTAGCGCGCTGTCAATTTTCAATTGATAACAAAATAGAACAATTGTGTATATCTAACCGAATTTCGTTACAGAAAAGATGAGTTTTTAGGGGCAATCTATATCTATACTATAAAACAAATACGGAACTGTGAAGTCTGGGTGTAACCGGACATTTAATACTTCTGCAACTTGCGACCTTCAAAGCACGAGAATTTTTAGAAAATCTTGTTCATTTAATTTCTTTAATTTATCACACAGCAGTTTAAACCAACTTGAATAGTTCAAGTTCAGGAAATGGACGGGCTGATTATGATATTTTTGACATTGCTCAGGTATGCTCGACAATATATTTGAAGCAATTTTGTTTGTAAATAATACTCATTGACTGATATGTTCGGCATAAAACTTGTTAAAATAACTAAAATAATTAGAACGAATGTACGGGAGTTGGTAGTATTTTCTCTATTTTATCTATTTTTGTCAGTACTACAATAGTTAATATACCACAGACTCACAAAAGGCTCCCAGAGTTTCATCAAGAGTTTTCTCACACCATCGCTATTCTATATAGACTAAAGTCAGCCGGATGTTCGAAAGTTGTGACATTAGTTATATCGTCAAGTTTTCCCCCGATTTAATCCTCAGTTCGAGGCACTGTTATAAGTAAAACCTTCTCTCTTATTCTCATTGAGATAACTCACATACTGGCCAATACATGTGATATAAAGGTGGAAGTTCGAAAATCGTTATATTAGGTATGTGGGGGCTAAGCGAAGTATTGACCGAATTTAACCAATTTTTTAGATTATAATGAAAACCTTCTCTCCAAATGTTAATTATATATCTCACACATTGGCCGATATTTTCGGTAGAAAGTCAGCTATAGGCACTGGGCCCACATATTCATTACCTAATGGCTTGAGGTGTTTTCTGTTAGTTTTGGACAATTTTTGGGAGACTTGCGACTTCGACAAACACCTACAATGTGACTCGTGTGCGGAAAGTTTTGAACTCAGACCGTCGACTAAGTATTCGTTAAATTACCCAGATGTTAAATTTTTCAAAATCTGTTTTTCATGACAATGTGACGGTGTGCGCGAAGACGGTCCCAAAAGTGCTCACTGACGACAAGAAATTGCGGCGAGTGGAAGTGTGCCAAGAAAATTTGAACTTGTGTGAAGGCGACCCCCAAGGAGCCTTTTTTGAAAGTTTTTAAAGAATTATAACAATTGGTTCAATATTTTTGTTTTTTTTTTGTTTTTTTCAAATCGACTCAGTCCTACTACTAACCGGACAAACCCTGTAGGTCCACGCTTTCATAGAATTTTACTAGAACTATTTAAAAGACAACAACTTCATACTAGCTTGTGTATTGTGTGTGAGTATTATATACATGAATATTGTGTATGTGAATTGTATATCCTTCAGTACGTGAAAAGCTATTTGAGTGAATGCACACCGCGGTTTCAGAGAAAAGGTCGCATTTATGTAAGCCCGAATCTACTCGATTCGCCTCTCTAACATTAAAATGCACAATGAAACCCTTATTAAGATTATAAATACGCAGTGTCAAAGTTGCTTAATTCTTTTTAATTATGCACACGTAAATGAGGCGAAAGTTTTAAACACTGGTCGAGGTAAACAAAGACAACAAAAATATACTAATAAACCAGCAAGCATATATCCGTAACTATATAAGTATATTAGGGTAGTACTATTTTTTGTAGAACTCCAACTAATACTACTCTTATTGGTTATTTATGGTATGTACATTCACACATCGCGCAAGCTAGATTTTAATATATTATATTTATGAACAACGCAGACCTTTCATTTCATTCATACTTCATCCACTGCACCAATTATCGGAGAAGAGAAGAAAAAAACATGTTAATTCGGCTGTAACCGAAAACTTCTTACTCATTATTTTATCTATAATTTCAATATTATTACAAATTTATTAAATAATTTCAATATTATTACAAATTTATTGTGATTACTTTATTGATTTCTTAATTATATAATGAAGGTGAAAGAGACAGGTGGAATTTATTAGTATGCTGTAGCGGAATTAGGCGTGGCTGTCATCCCATTTAACCTATTTTCAAAGTATCTTATGGCAAAGTTTAACACAGTTTTTCATAAGTGGCTATAACTGTCATATTGTAGCGCATAATTCTGGGTTCTACATGTCTACATGTATATGCACATATATTTTGCGATCTTTTGCTGAAGTTCAGACTAATATACTTACTGAATCATATCACTTTATAGTTTAGTATCCCTACGTATACGCTAATTAAAATACCGAAGATATATCTCGAAGCTTGACCACTTAAATATTGAACAACACTTTAAAGTGTGGACTAAGTCATAATACTAAAAAAAGATAGGAAATTAGATTAGTGGAGACAATTCTATCAAACGGAGTTATATTGTATTTCCTAATTATAAATAAGTTAGTGTATTTTATATCGAGAACATGCTATAAGTTTCTTTAACTTTCAAATTATTTTGTCTATAACTGGATGTGTCTTGTTTTCAGTTTATAACATTTTTAATAAATAACATCTCACTAACTTATTTATAAATAAAAAAATCGATATCTCAGAAAAGGACACTATAAAGTGTTGCCAAATATGTGCAGTACTAGAAAATATTCGTTGGTTACTTGGTTCGAGTGAAACCACAAGAACATCTGATAGAGAGCTGTATATATTAGGTAGTCAAAAAAGTCTTGCGGTATTTTCGCTTGTTGGCGCTGAAAGCGCGTAGTTCTAGTTTAATTAGTCCCAGCGGGTCATGCTATACCTTTTTGGAAAGCTCATTTCATACGCTAACACGTGTTTGATTGATACCGTTTCTTTTAAGTCGTTCGTGAGTTATAGTGTCGCAAACGTGGAGCAAAATGAAGAGAAAATACGGCATATTTTACAGTACTACTACGATAAAGGCAAAAATGCATTTCAAGCCGCCAATAAAATTTGTGCAGTTTATGGACCTGATACAGTTTCCATTTCCACCGCACAACGATGATTTCAAAATTAGAGGTGGTCAAAGATGCGCCACGCTCCGGAAGACCTGTCGTCGAAAATTGCGATAAAATCGCTGAATTGGTCGAAAGAGACCGGCAGAGCAGTCATCAAACCGTTATAAACCATTTGAAAACGATTGGAGTCACTAAGAAGCTCGATGTATGAGTGCCACACGAATTGATTCAATAAAAATACCGCAAGACTTTATTGACAACCTAATATAAAACAATTTAGGTTGTAAGTGCCTCAACTGACGCCACACTGTGTTCAGCAGCCACCTAATGGAGTGATTCGCTTTGTTTACATTCGACATTTTTACTCTCTTATAATTTTACACAACAAAGCTTAAGGGTATTAAATATCCATACATACTTAAACAGTTAGGTCAGTACATATCCAAATTAAAATTACACTGTTAGGCCATATTTACATTTTTCTAAAATTTTCCACGATGCCTTTCGACAAACTTCAAAGCTTTGCTTACTTACGTCCTCACATACATATCTTCTTCTTTCAAATGTTCGTAGCTTTGAAATTATCTCACACAACATCATCTTACGTAAGCTCCTTTGCAAATTTCATTCAATAAAGATGCGGCAAGGAAGTGTAAATTTACGAATAAACACCAGAAACCCTTTTATTATAGCCATAAAAGTTTATGTTCACTTCATTTCCACATTTCTCAGCGTTTGGCATGCAAAGGTTTCACAAAAGCATAACTGACGCAAACATATATACATATATGTAAATAAATGAGCATGTTGTCTTGGCTCTGTGAAATTATTTTTATAGCGCACACATACATTTTGAAAAAACGTTTTCTTTTTAAATAAACAAACCTTGGACCTGAACTCCTCGTTCAAAGGTAATGGCCGAACACCTACCATCAAGCGCGCTTTATATAAATATCTACACACAAAAAGTAGTAAGCAAAATTTGTGTACACACTAGTGTTCAAAGAAAAACAAGTGGATGTGTAACTTTTAACTTTTTTATGTTTTTTTTTTGCGAATTTCAGAATTGAAATTAAAGTTTTCGATAAAATCGATATATGACTAAATTTCTACGCAGACTTGCGGTCGAAGAGGGAGTATATTAGCTTTTGGGTTTGTAGAGAGTGCATCCGTTTGGGACTTTATTAGCGCTAGATACGCATATAAATACTATCGTAAGTCCTTTAAATATTAAATATATTTTTTCATCGTTGTTTTAAACCATTTAGAACTCCACATGAATCCACTTATCTCCGCTATGCTGTTTGTAGATAGACTTTCTAGATTTCAAAAGGATGGATTCCAAGAATCCTGTGTTATCCTGAACATTTTTAATGAGTCCTTAGTGTTTTCATATTTTTACCACAACTGGTTCGCCATCTAAAATTTAGTTGTTCTAAAATATTTCTTCAAATAATGTTTTGAGCTCTTTATTGATCATTCTAGGAGTAGTAATAATATCAGGCTGGGTATTACCTCTGCTCGGACTAATGTCTAAAAGGATTCCTGATTTGGCCAATTTGTCGGCATATTATGGGCAGGTAGCCATTGATCTTAAAGACTTCCAATACTATATGTTGCCTACCTTGGAACTAATCTTTGCTGACGACAAAGCTAGTAATACCACCTAGCTATCTGTGAACCGTAGTTATTCTAATTTCCTGTGTCTGATACTTCCGCTTTAAAGAAACTAGCTGTGTTTGGTAAACGGATAAAGAAAGAATTATGAAGACCCCCAATTATACCCCCGACCGTAGTTCGAAGTCCAATATAGACGCGTCGATATAGACAGAGATAGTAACCCTACTTAATCTCTTCTCCATTTACTTTTTAGAGTTTTGGTCCCGCTTAAGTTTTGTCCGTCTTACAGTCTGTCAAGTAAGAGCATGTCGTGTTAATCTATAGAAAAAAAAATATTTTATGAAACTTTCATATTTTTGTAATATATACATTGTACATATTACAAGGAATGTGAAATTTGGTCAATAATGTGTCCAGTCACCACCGGCGACGAATTGCCTGGCATCTCTGAGGCAAGATTTCTACTAATTTGACGGCGTATTCTGGTGGCAAAGATCTCAAGATCCGACGAATTTCGCAATACAACTGCTTCAAGGTGTATGTGCGTCTTCCATGAAGCTTATGTTCAATATATGGCTCGGAGAGGACAGAACGTTGCCGTATAGAACATTAATCAGTAAAAATGACATTTTCAAAATCTCTATCCATATTCTCATGCGCCCAAGCGAGTCGCTTTGTCAAAAGTTTTTCAGTCAACAGAGGCTTATTCGTTGTGTTGCGTCATTTCAAATCATGAGTATGAAGAAGGTTTCGGATAGTTTCGAAGGATATAACTAATCCTTTTGCCACTAAGTTTGCTTGTCCATGCCGCATTGTTAAAGCAGGGTTTCGCGAAAACAGATTCACTATTCTTTGCCACTCTATATCGCTGTATCCACTTCTGTGCAAATGTCTTCAACTTTCTCATATATTTATCAGCCGCGGAGTGCGACATTTTGGGACCATTCGTGTGGATACAAAGGAACAAAGCTTCGTAGCGCGACGCGTTGGCGTTTAACGTGATAATCTTTCAAAAGATCAACTACAACTGAACCTTTGTTGACGATGCATCAAGAACAAAGCTCCCTCTATCGGCTCGCGAAGGAGTTACAGCGAAATCTTTCATTAACTGTTGGTAAAGTCGATCACGCTCATACTAGAGCACAGACTGTATATGTACACAGTTGATTTTAAATAAGATAAATTAATTCCCGGTTGTTAGTTACAAATTGGCCCACAAACAAACTTAGATATGACCACATTTTTTCAACCAATGTCTAGCTAGGTTCTAAAAGCAATAACTATAATAAGGTCTGATGAGAGCGCTTGTTTACTTCTTCTTATCTTTTTACTACTGCCTCTATAGACTTTAAAGTAGATCATGGAAGAATGAATCTACTTCTGATCGTTTCTTCTCTGTGAACAAGCGACATGTGTGCTGTGCGAAGTGGCTGGATAACAGAAATGCGCCTTTTAAGCTTCTATGGACTTTAAAAAACTTCAGAAAGAGTAGTCGCGAAACCTAATTCTGGCGATTTCTTCTTAGCAAACATACCTCTAAGAGGGTTAAGCGGACTGAGTCAAAACGTAGTGAACATTTTACGGAAGCATCAATGCTCAAGGGAAAGTGGCGGAAAGTTCTTCTTTTGACAGCTTCACATAAACTCTAGTTTTAGGATTTGATATCCCTATAATTTAATTGAAGCAGATGTGGCATTTTGGCAATCCTACCATTAGTAGAATTGATATTGGCTATAGCGACTTACTCCTCACCCTTAGATATTCGGTCTTCTTAAGATTATTATTGCATTTATGCTAGTAAACCTGACCAACTCTTAGCGAATGAGGCAAATAACTTGAGAATACTAAAATATTTCGCTTCCTATTCTCTTAGCAGGGAATGGAGGGAGAAATGTAAAAATATTGAAACAGTAATTTTGTGCAACGGCAGTGTATCAAAGGGGTGAGTGGGACCCAGTAGGAGAACAATGACATTCATAAGATTAAAATATACGCACACACATATCCACTTATAGGAAGTAGTTTCAAGGACTCCCGCATAGCAGACGACACCTAAGACCCGTCACTGCTGAGCACTGCCAATGCCACATTGTTGTCCCCACTACAGTAGCAAAAACAGCAGCAGTGGAGCATTGATTTCGCTCGGTGCTTGTTGTCGTTGTGTGAAATAAAATGCGAAGCTGCTACATTGTCTGATCGCCCACTAATTTTCCTGACCAACGACATTCTTTTCCCAGTATTTGTCTACCAACCAATTGCGCCAGCCCGTCTCGCTGTTATATTTAACGATACTTGCTCGGTTTCACCCACCAACAGGCTGTAACTTCGGTGCCATATCGAAACAGCTCAGGCAAGCCGCCAACGGCGGAAGTTTGGTTCAAGTGGTTATTGATTGAATTTGTTCGAAACTGACTCTGGCCGTCGCCTGAACTCCGAGCGCTGCCTTCAGGTCACCCGTAAGTGATTGTTGCTTTTATTGTCATTTTGTTTTTACTGCTTTGTATTTGAATTTTTATGTTGGTTGCAGTTGTTTCGCTTTTTGTATGGGTACCATGCATTGTTCGGGCTGCGGCTCATGTATCCGGTTTTGATGTTAGTGCCAGCAAGAGACTACTACACTGTTTTGTTCGAACTTGTTAAATTTCGTTACCCTTTTTTCATTAAATGGTGCACAGGCTTTAAGTTAACAACAATAATTAAATATTTATGAGCGAATATTATGTTTAAGTTCATTCCTGTCTTTACGCATACATCCTTACTTTCTTCTAAATATATTACTTTTCTTACAAATTCCATTGAAGAATACCGATTTTGTTTGCAAGATATTTTAAGATTGATTTGATACCTATAACAGTAGTCGCTTTTGTGTAGATTTGTTTGTTTTCTCAAAAATGCTTGAGATTGCTAGAATTCTTATGAGGTAAAGTTCGATTGGTAATCCAGACATCGCACATGGACTACTATATGTAGCCCCTTGGGAAGCCATAAAAACAGATTTCCGATTTATAAGTACAATCAAAAAGAAGTGTTGAGGTGTTTTTTATCTCGCTGCGAAGAGCTTGTGCAGATTGCGTCAGGTAAGACCCAGCAGAATAAATACCGGAAGGACAATTACCAGCTAGAACCCCACAACTTCATATAAACAAAGTCTTTGAAAATAACTATACGTGGAAATAGAAACTATCAGACACCTGTATACTATATAGTAAAACGAGATATATTATATTCAACAGCTGATACCACTAAACCCTAGTTGCCTCGTGAAACCCGATTGCGCCTTGTGGCGTTCGTAAATTATTTGCAAAGAATTATTATACAGTGTTCAATCATCAAAATATGTTCAAGAGATTAGATTTAAACTTTCCAGGGCTAAGTCAGACTAATAAGCAGGTTGGTTTCTTTAATTTAACAATTATTTATTATTCGCTTTCAAAACTATTCATTTAGCATTAGCCATTAGCGGTTCTGCAACACAGGTGAAACAGTACGTTTCATAAACCTCTTTCTTTAGTTCATACTCGTATTGCTGATAACACTTGAATTCATTCAAAGAATAAAGTTAGGAAGCACCCATGGTTGCATGAATTTGATAATGATTGTAGGGTTAATCCTAAATAATGGATCTCACTTGTTGTGCGTCCTTCGTGCTTTTCATAAACTACAAAAATGCGAAACTACACGAATCGTCTTGGTCTTATAACACATTTTTGTAAACGTTAATATCGATATTTGTTAGACAAAAGCAATAGAGGAGAAAGTAACAAAAAGTTTCCACTACGCCTTCCTAGAGTGAAAGCTCTGGTGACCAGCGTCCGATAAAATATCTACTTTACTAAGAGCAAATCTGAGTCAGCAGTATGTAGCAATAACACATGTTCTGGTTGCCGAAAGAATGCAAAAGAAAATTGGAAAACCATTTCACTTCTAATGGGATGAACATGGGGTAAGGGTGCCCTGTCTAGGAAGCTGCTGCTTTTGAACGCACAGTCAGCGAGTCAAAGTTGGCTGTTGGAGTGAATGCACATCCCTTTGAAGAAAGCTGCACTTCGGAGCAATATATCTAGTACTAGCTTGATGGCAGCTCCGTACGCTTGAAAGACACTAAATAGTCTGGCAGTCTGTAGTTGTTGGAGAGCTCCCATTACAAGCTTTAAATCCTACCCTCCCTCTTAACTACGATTCACCCGCGAAAAAAATTTTCTTCAATGTGTATAAAGAAAACTGTTTCAACGGAAATAGAGAACAAAAAAAATATGAATGTTAAAAAATAAAGAAAATTTGCATACAGGTTTTGCACGCCTAACTGTAACCGCTATCTAAGTTTCATACGAAATAAATCTTACCTTTGATATCAAGGTGATGGGATTATTGTCCTTGTCCAGCCATTCGACATTCGGCGCTATGCAATCGGCATTGCTGCCAGTATTTTAGCTCCTGGAGTGTCAAACATAGGAAGTAAACAAAGCGAAGCGTAAATAAATATGAACCGGGTAACTTGTCAATCTGTCGCTTTGTTGATATCTGCATTTACAGTTATAAGATGGCAATTTACAGATAGAACCCCTAGCATTAAAACATTTTATTTATGTGTCCTAGAAATTAACGTTAAATGCGATGATTGTTGATGCCAAGAGTAGATAACCGAAGAAGCACTTCAAGCCAGACAGCTGCAGCAATGCTTAGAGACCAGACTGCAATCATGCCTAAGCCACCTAGATATTATCTTTTGTTTTTTTCTTTCACAAATATTTTTTTCTTTTTACACATTTTTTCTACCATCTTCGCTTCTTTCAACTGTTTGCTTAAAACTCTTTTATATGCTTTGCTTTACTGTCGCTTGGGTTTCAAGTATTAGCGGCAGCGTCGCTCATAATGTCTCAGGCAGTCTCTACCTTACCAGCAGCCCACTTTCGCCGAGTTCTTGATAATCTTAACAGTTATGTAGGCGCTGCCGTTGACGCCTTTATTCCAGAAAGACCTTTTAGAAAGCAAACAGTTACCAGGAATTGGCAAGAATTTGTCTTTGCTCTCCATAGTCGTGTCTTTGCTTACTTGTTTGTTGAATTGGAAAAATGCCTGGATGAGTGTTTGTTAGCGGCAATGGTGCGAGATGACAGGGGTTGGTGGCAACAAATTGATTGTCTGTTTTAGAAATGTGGTTTTTCAAGGAGAAATAAAAGGCGTACGATATGGATTTCCCATTACATTTTAAAAATAAATAAAATGTTCCATAAAATGGATGGGCATAGCTCTAATTTTTACGCGCGGATAGACTCATTCGAGATGGTCGATCGGTTTTAAATCTGGCAAGGATTGGACTTTGTAAGCAGGAAAACAAAAATCACATGGGCAATCGGGGTTTCTTTGATATTATATTTTGCTCCACAGCAACAATAGCGTCTTCGGTGATAGAGACCTATTCTAGTGGTCTGTGCGAAACCGATTAATAGTAGTTCGGAATAGCGATTCCGTTGGGAAATTATGTCATCTTAATATTGGGCGTAGTACGCTAACCGAAAGATTATTTTGGTAAAAAATGTTCACACTTTAAAAACATTGTTCCGGAATAAGACTATTAATTTTTAAACGGCAAGAGAAAAATGAGCTCTCAAAAAGATCTCCTAAAAAAAGTATCAAATAATTGAAAACCACACGTCTAAAAAAACACCCGTTATGAAGATTCATCGTCCACATTTGTTGGAGACACATGCTATGTAATAAACCGCAATGGGTTCAAGTGCATATTTTACAAATCTTTCTGCAATTCGCGTGTAAGTTGCAGGTCTAGTCACAGACACATTCAAGTAATTACACCCTTATATTTGTAACTCCAGCTCCGTTTAAACTAATGGCCTAAAAGTCGCACGAACAAACAGGAATTTGCAAAGAAAAAACTCAATAAAGCATCCATGTTCTACAACAGTGCTACTTGCAACACGTGCAGGATGTTGCACAGAAACCATGTGAAGTATCGTAAAGATGTGTTGCATAAAATTACTGATTAAGGTGGCAGAAAGCTCGAGCGAATGCCAACATTAGACACTATTATTGTATTTATTATTTGCTGATCTCGATTTGAAAGGGTCGGCTACGAAACAATCCCAACATTTTTTGTAACATATTTAATCAGTTAAGTATTCTGTCCTGATTCATTTTTAAAGGATACAAAAAATAAGGAGCGTTTCTATCGTAGTGAGACGACAGAAAATACATTTATGTAATTTAATAATAATTTAGTATACAAATCTTTATTTACATCATAACAATAAGGAAACTTTCCAGTAATTTTAAATGTGTGTATCGATATTATTTATCATTTATCTATTCGAACTTGAAAATGAGGGTATCCATCCATCGGCTCATAAATCGCGTTGTTTTGAAGGAATTGCTCAACATAAACGTAGAGTATGAATGAAATAATTATAGAATTTGACAAACCATTATGTTAACAGTTAAATGGTTTGGACTTAAAATACATATATATATGTATGTATATTGGATAGTCGAAAAAGTCTTTTCGTATGTTGTCAATAGACGTCGTTATCAATCACATTGTATCATGCCATATAGTGTTGGAAAGGTAAGATTTTAAGCTTTATTTACCAAAAAAAAAAAAAAAACACACAGAAGATGAAAAACAAGTTACAGCTGTTCAAAATGAGTGAAAATAATGAAGATGCCACCCAAGCCACCAATGAAATTTTTGAAGTTTACGAAGATGACGCCGCATAAGCCCGTGTAGCACTACAGTGGTTCGCTCGCTTCCGCTCTGGAATTTTGGATTTGGATGGAATAATGTCTCTAGCGGAAAAAGGCAAAATGTGGTTAAACAAATTGGTACACATTTGTCTATTTATTTATTATTATAAATATAAGAAAGGGCTTAGTTTGGGTGCAGCAGAACATTCTATACTCTTGCCATTTGCTGGAATCAAAAAAATATATAATTTTGTTAGAACAATTTATGGTAATAAGATGGCATTCGACAGATGGAACTAAAACTTGTGTTATATGGGTAGTAAAATTCGCTAATTTCTGCAGTGTAATATAAATGCTATCATCCGATTTCATCCATTTTCACACTAATGGTAACAGTTTTCATAACAACTGTCCTGAGCAAATTTTGCTATTGTAGCCATGTTGCCTAATCAACAGCATTTATCTGTGTGAAGTTAAAGTTCTACATCTTCTTTTATTGCTTTATTATGGCGTCCTGATCATTTATATATACTGCTATGTCCAAATAATAAGGTTTTGAATTTAAACTGCGCGCATCGAAGGATTTGTAGAATTATGTTTTTTTAGGTTGGTAGTACTATCAGTCACATTTATGTCAAATTTCATGTCAAAATCTTCGTTAGTGTTTGAGATACGTGTCGTTTTCTGAGCTGCTAAAAGTGAGTTTTTCGCTTTTTGCGATGTCGAAATTTGTTGAGCAAAGAATTTGCATTAAATTTTGCTTACGGAATCAATTTTCTGCTGCGGATACGTTGAGAATGGTGCAGAAAGCCTTTGATGATGAGGCTATGTCTAAAAAACAAATGTTTACAAGTGGTATAGTGAGTTCCAAGCCGCCCGTGAACGTGTCGAAGACGAAGAGCGTCCAGGGCGACCATCAACCTCAACCGACCAAGCTCACGTTCAAAAAATCAAAGATTTGGTGTTGAAAAACCTTCGATTAACAATTAGAGACCTTGCTGATGAAGCTGGCATATCGAAAGGCTCAGCCAATACCGTTTTGAAGGATGTTTTGGGCCTCAAGCGCGTCAAATCTCGACTGGTACCAAAAACATTGAATTTTTTTTGAAAAAAGGCGTCGCTTTGAAGTGTGTGAAACGATGCTTTCCGACTACCAGGTGTCATGAAATGTATTGTAACTGGCAATGAGACTTGGATCTATGTTTACGACTCCGAAACAACCGATCAATCGAGCGAATATCGTGCCAAAAGAGAGCCGAGACCAAAGAAATCGCGCCAAAGTCGCTCAAAAATCAAGGTCATGTTGACTGTTTTCTTCGATGAGCGTTGTATTGTGCATTATGAACTCCTTCCAACCAGTCAAACAGTCAACAAGGAGTATTATTTGAACGTTGTGCGTCGTTTGAGTAACGTTATCCGCCTAAAAGGCCGGAATTGTGGAAAGAATAATCTTGGTTTTTACACCACGATAATGCACCATCCCAAACTGCCCTCGTAATTCGTGATCATTTCGCTAAAAACTCAACCCATATCGTTCCGCAGTCACCGTTTTCACCTGATCTGGTGCCGTGCGACTTCTGGCTGTTCACCAAGCTCAAAGGACCGCTCCGAGGATATCGTTTTTCTACTATAGAGGAGATCCAAGCCGCAGCAAAGACGGAACTGAAGGCCATCCCGGAAAGTGACTACAACCAGTGTTTCGAAGATTGCAAAATCCGTTGGCATAAGTGCATTGCATCGGGAGGGGATCACTTTGAAGGGGATGAAATTGATTTGGAAGAATAAATAAAGAATTTTCAAAATAAATACAATGTCATACTAATTTTTTGGGCAGAGTAGTATATCAAAACTACAAATTTTTATTCACAAATGAGGTTTAGAAATTCAACGAAACAAATGATTCCCACTACAGTGATCCATGTTACCCAACATAGGTAGAAAACTATAAAAGTCTAACTCGTACTCTGAAAAAATGGGCACAGTATTATACAGTGGCGGCTTCATAGGAAAAATTCGGAGAGATTTCATAATCCAGAAATTTGCCTTTTTATTTCAGAAAGAAAATTAATGACTGTCTCCATTTTTGAATATAACAAACACTGTTAAGATACCACAGAAGATACAAAATGTAACAAACTATGCAGATTAAATTATAAATAAATCCAATCAGATCCGTAACTCATATTTCTAAATTTGAAGCGACGCGGCTTGATAGAAAAAAAAAATAGATGCCGGATTCAGCTCCATCTGTGTTGTGGTCGATTGATACATTCTCCTCGGTTTATGTGCCAAGTTTTCCAACATAGAAAAGCGAAATGCTGACAGATAAAACATTCTGCATTTTTATGGAGTATTTTCTATGCTGCAGTTATGCTAATGTCACAACTGTACAGCCGTACCTTCAAATCTATTAAGATACGATTAATAGAGAGGGTATGCAATAACATAAGAGAGATGGACAAATTTTTCAAAAACATCCCAAGCGTTCGACCGCATTATGAAAAATATTTGACGAAGAACTTATACAGTTATGTGAAACAAGATGGATTCAAATGGCATGATGCAGTTATTCAATTTGCAGCAAAGGCATCAAATATTATAGATACGCTGCTTGTAACGTTCCGAAATCGAAGAAAAAAACTGAGGATTATTTTCAATCTATTTATTCAGACACGAAAAAAATGGCGGCAAAACTAAAAGGTGACGTAGGGTCAACAAAACTGTTATACACCGTAGTAAAATTTTGCAAGAGCATACACAAACACTAACACGCTAGTGAGGCATGGAAAAAAAAAGCGATGAGGGCAAAATTGTCACTACCGCATGGAAGGAAAATACCAAAGACGATGTGTGACCTCTAGGAATGTCAATACGGAATCATTATGCAAATTTTGTTTTATTCTTAGTTCAAAACCAGAAAAACTGTTAACTACGGCGGCAGCGACGCTACTGCTATGAGAAAAAATAGTATGAATTTGTATTATCTTAAAACTCTTAATTGATTCTTCAAATTCTATGTCGTTCCCCTAAGCTTCAATCCACTAATAGCAACGTTTTTGAAATCTTCGAAAGAGCTTTGGAAGTAAATTTCCGGAATTTCGGTCAATACGCGTAGCGATTTACGTTTAATGCCTTGACTCAAAAGATTTTCCATGTAGTGGTAGTTTGACATACACGATGCTAAATCAGGAGATAGTTTTCCTTGTTGACAGTTTGGCGGTCGGAAGAAATCCGGAGTGCAGCACACCTAATGTAACATGTGGCACAGATGTCGCACACAGATCTAGAATATAAATATTTTGACGAATTGATTTTCGCGCGAAATTTAAATTAAAAATTCTTACTATTTTTGGCCAACAGAAGTATAATACCGTTCTTATATGGATCTTTTACAGCTTATGAAGGTAAAAAAGGGCTTTATCTTGATTTTGATAGTTAAGCTATATTTTCCAATCCTTTACATACCGCACCCTTCTCTACTAATAAACCCACGCTAAATTTCGCGAAGATATCTCGTCGAATGAAAATTATTTCCATACAACCAGTTGTGCCCGACAAAATCGTTACCAGTACCAGATATTTTCACCTTCATAGTCTGCCTTTTGGAGTAACGTATGCGGTAGCTCTACTAGATACCTATCAGCTTGTGTATAGCTTAGATGGCTAAAAATTTGTTGTTCCCTTAGAAATTTCGGTCAAAACACCGTCTTTTGAGACTACGCAATGAAATTCGAAATAAAATATTTCATGCATTTCTGTGCTGCAACACATCACCACAAGTGGTTTCTAATGCTTTTAACATAACTCGTGTCCATCACGGGGAGAGAAACATCACTTCACTAAAAATTGTGTGTGTATGAAAGTGCTAGTGTGTTGGTGCCTGGTGGTGCACGTCCTCTTCAAAATGTCATATTGAAAGTTGCTGGTGACAGCAATCACGCGTTGATGCTTCACTATGCACATACACTTCTTTATGCATAATATAGGTAAAGGGTGTTTTTTTAGACATCTGATTTTCCTGTTATTTCAGCTTTGTATTTTGAAAATGATTTGGGACATCAGACTTCCACGGCTGACTTGAATAAATTGATGTTGAGGGACTTTATTTCCGACCCCTTTTAGCAGCAATGGAGTATGTGAGCGATAACGCGCCAAATATAATCTTCGAAGAAGCGACTTAACGCAACTCCACAATAAATAATCCAAAGGTGTTAGGACGACCCACGACCCGAGATAATACAAACCCATTACGCAGTACACAAAAGTTTCCTTGAATGAATTGATTATTTCGATTTAGCTAAAAGTCGACTTCAACAGCCTGAAAACCAGGCAAAAAGTCATTAATCTTGGCTCATTTTTAAAGAAATACGAGTATGGACCAAAGATTCCCTCTATCCATGGAGTATGCCAAAGAGTAACTTCCTGAGAATTGACTGCACTCCATACACTCAAAATACACATTAAATCAAAAGTGAGCTTCATCGCTTAACAAAACGTTTTGGTAAATATCGGGATCGGTGGCCAGTTCGTTTTGGATCTACTCACCGAATTTGCGACGCGGTAATTGGTGGTTCGACTTCAGTTCTTACAACAGTTGGATTTTGTAAGCGTAACATGCTTTCGAAAAATTTTCCATAGAGTGGATGGCCAAAGCTGAAATTGTTGCGTATGGACTAATTAGGGTCTTCTTTGATACTCTGCTCCACAACAGCAAAGTTTTCGTTTCGCATTGGTCGGTGTCTCTGAGGGTGCGCATTATCCACTAGAGCAAATGACTAAAAACACACCCATTAAGCTCATTAATACATATGTATGAATTCATATATGCAATTTCCGCAAATGGAAAAATTGAATTTGAAATATAAAGACGTTTGCAGTGGTAACCAAATGTGCAGACACCACGTCTTTAGTGGAGCAACCTAATTGACAGGTGAGCAATCGAGTTAGTAATGTTTCTCTCTACCTTTTTCAGTTTTAATCTTGTTAATGAATAGTTTTTTTTTCTTGTTAATGAACTGTTGTTGCGCAAAGCTCACGATACCAGGTTATATTTTGGACGCTCTTTTTTCAAGTTGTGAGGATGTACCACGGTAAATTTAATTGTGGGGTTAAATGCAATCAACTTTAGGGCACCCCTAAAGTCACATATACTGATAATACATACTGGAAATGAAACTAAATTTACAATCATTTTTTTTAAGCTTAGTCAACGTTTATATTCGTGGTACGTTAATAATTAATTTATTAGGTACATTATATTTCAGGTTAAATATATTAGAAGAGTTGCCATACTCACATTTGGCAGCGGAAATCCCGCCAAGTGCCAGACAATTTTCGGTGTTGGATTGCCACTGGCGCTGCACTTCAGCGAAACTGACGGTCCGGGTTGAATGGTCTGTTCGATGAATTTGCAGATTAGTTGTGGTGCCACCTCTGCAAGGAAATTATGTTATCAGTTAAGTAAGTATTATCGAAAATGTTATTGAAAAAATCCGCAACACCTATCAGAATCTGAAACACGTATTAGATCCATGTTCCTTAAGTTAAAAAGACGGACTTGTCCAGAAATTATGCACAATAGGTTCGTATTATGAAGCAGGAAGTGTGATTTTCATAATTGGTTTTAAGTGAGGTTAGCTTCTACTTATAAAAAGATCATTGACGTAGGTTATATCATTTAAAAATGTATCGGCGTGCTTAGAATGTACTGTACAGCGTATACCTAATAGTTTTCAAAGGAGCGCGAAGTCTCCTTAAGCTTTTTCTGGGAAATAATTCAGGCTTCAATTGGTTGAAGTTCATCATTGGGAGGGCATTGCAAATTAATAAATTGCCTGAGCCACTAGAAGAGCAGAAATGTAGAAGTAAAAATAGTGTAAAACTGGATGACATACGTGACTTTCATAAAATCAACTACTCAAAAACTCAGAGATCATTGTCGTTTAATATACACTGATGAACTTTAGGAACCCTTTTTAAGTCAGCTGAAAGAAGAACGAAAATCCTTACTTCGTTTGGGAATATCTGGTTCTGCAACATTAGCTACTTCATTTTAATTTAAACCAAGTAGTGAGTCAAGAGTTGAGGCAGTGAAGTTCTTTACCGCCAACTACAACTCACAATAATAAAAACTTCAGAACTAATAGTAAAGCTGACTCGGCTAAATTATACTGATATGATCGGGAAAGCGCAATATCAACTAATTAAGTTTAAATTTGTGATATAGAGATTTGCAGTAGAGCATACCCAATTGGTTTATGTTAGAATTCTTGAAATAAACTGAGATCCATCGCTGATGCTAAGGTATTACAATGTTTTCCTATTTATCCTTTAGTTATCTTTTTGACCCACCCCCTTTGAATATTGCGCTCAGACTTTTAAACAAAGCTTAACTATAATTATGAAATAAAATTAAGTAATAACCGTAATTAGCATTCCACTCACTTCCTAGTCGCAATTCCGCTGTGGCTTGGGCCGATTCCAAATCATTTTTCACAATACACTGATACATTCCCTTGTCCTCCTTCGTAATGGACGTAATGCGTATGTGCTCTGTGGAAAGTAGACCTGAACGCAGTGGCTGACCATCCTTCAGCCAAAGAAGGCTCGGTTTTGGGAAGCCCGAAATGCTGCAAATCGAACGAAAAGAACACATATCCACGGTTAGAGCTACACGAAAACGCCAATCATTAGGCTAATTGTGCGAAATTTAAGTGAGTTTTTTGAGTGTTTCAAATAAATTTTTTGAATATTCAATTAAATTTTCGACTCCCGGCTGTAGAACTTACCAAGTTCGCGGTTTTGCCCAGATTCACTGTTTGCACGGTGGGTTGGATGCTGGCAGTGAGCGGTGATGTAACGGCAATTTGTACTTCCAAAGTTTCGCTGCCCTCCGAGTTGGTGGCAGTGCAGAAGAAGGCTCCGCTGTCGGACCGATCGACTGCGGTTATAATTAGCGTGCCTTCCTTAATTTTTGCACGACCTGTCGCCAGCAAATGCTGTATGGGCTCCTCATTGTTTGGTGGTATCGTATGCCAGCTGTAAGTAATTTGCAATGGTTGAAATATGTGGAATTTTCTTTCGCATATTCAACAAATTTAGAGGATATAGAAACTTTTAGTTTTATTCCCTAAACTCCTAGCTCAATTTCTTGAGAATTTTTAATTGGCAGCGAAGTTTTGTATTCGTGCAGAACTGCGCAAGTTGTTTAACATACTGGATAATTACTTAGCTTAATTACCCGTTAAGTGGGTAGGCAAACTGCTACCAAAGCAATATTTTTAATCATAAATTAGTCATAAAGCTTCCAGACACATTTTGAAATCATATGGTACTGCTATGAGAATAAGATAATAAGACTCTGTTCGAAATTTTAAAATTCTTAATTACTTCCTCAAAATCTATGTCGTCCTCTTCAAAGTACTTAATCCCCCTTGACCCCAATACACTTGCGCTAACGTTTTTTCCAATGCTCGAAACATTTGTCAAAGGTCAGTTTGCGGAATAGCCTTCAGTGGGCGTAGTGATTCATGTTTACTGCCTTCAATTGACGCAAAAGAGTCTCCGAAGTGGTCGTTTGCTGAATAACCACAACTCAGAAGAATCAATGCAGTATGCGGATACATTCAGAGACATGTTTTTCTGCTAATTGGAAAATTGGAAAAAATCGGGACAATTTTACTGTTAGTCTCTGTATACCTAATATACGAATTTCAAAATTTTGAGTTGCTTTATACCATATACATATGTATATCGGAGGAAGGTGCTTTAACGTGTCGATTGAAGGATTTTTATGTTGTTCTATGTTTGCGCTAACAGAAAAAGATATGGTTGTGCCCATATCTCTCGGAAATAAAGGGGTTTGGTTTCGTTTGAGAAAGAAAAACTAAATCTAAGTTCCACAGGATAAGGACTCATTAATAAATAATAATGTCAAATTGGGCGCCTCCCTTTTACAATATACATAAGCAATTATTTCACGAATCTACATACATCTGACCAATATTCAGTATGAAGTGAGAAAATCCCATGGCGTTGCTAAGGCCACTGTTTGTGGCGGTCGCTATTATAGACGTACATATATTGTCATTGGCATCCTGCTTGCCGAGGCATATTAAAATACTGCAAGTCAGTGTACTCGAGCATATCAACTGTAATATGGGCATATACGAGTATAGTATGAGATTGTGTATGTGGATAAACTGTCTCAACACATATTATCACAAATAATAAATGTAGCATACAAAACGGCGTGTACGCCGAACAGCCACAATGTGAAGTAGCGCTAATTTTTCCCAGACCAATAGGCTCGCTTGAGTATTTCCACTGTCGCTTGAGTTGCTTTCCGGTTCGCATATGACCGCACAAAATCTCACATTTTCTAGATTTTTTTTTCGCTTTACTTTTGTCGCTCTTTTTTCATCTTTTGTTGTTGTTTGTGTATGTCGTTCTGGCTTTTAGGTTCCCTGCTTCTTAATTTTCTGCCTTTCACATTTTCTCTTTGTGATTTGCTTGGCACAGTCGGTTTCCACAGTTCCAGCGTGAAACGGGACAGTTGCAGCAGTTATGTGTGTTACTTTCCCTCCTTGCTCCTGCCGCTGGTCGATTGGGAATTGTCTTAGCTTGGCATGGTGCGCTGTCGAGCTTGTACGCAAATATGCACGACATTCCCTTTCAAATATTTCGTCAGATACATACATTGCTTTGTGTGTTATGTAAGCATAGGTGGCGGCATTTGAGTCTGCAGTGATTATGAGGGCTCCCTCATATTGTCTGCTTCCATTTTCATATTAAACTTTGAACTCCCTACATTTATTCAAATTTTGTCAATTTTAATTGCCCGCAGTTATTTCATTAATTTAAAGTGCCTTTCGCTTCTCAAAAAGAAAAGAGGGTAATTTAAATATAATAGTCATTGTGGGGGAGCTGAGAATATATCTTCGATCACTCATCACTTGCACTGTCGTGCCTTCTTAATATGTTCACATTTTATCGCAGTAAACACAAGTTAACTATCCATTTAGCATAACATATAGTAGAACCTTTAGTGGTTTAGTCGCAAAAAGTTTCCTTGAACTCAGAGTTTCCTAAAACATCTTCAGCACAAGATTTTACATTAATTTTATTAAAAATATGGAAAATTCGCATTAAACTCCTCGTTCTTTAACCACAGTTTCAGCATCAGAATGTAACATTAAATTTATACCAAAATTCATTACACAAAAATTATTGCATCTGTATAATTTAAAAAATGCACCGCAAAAGTTTCTCTCTTTTCTTTGGCGCCAATTTATCCGGCATTCTCTATCACTTGGTATGCCTAATGAATTTCTACACACTTTTTATATTTCAAAAAGCTCGTCAAAATATTAAAGACTCAAATTCTTATTGTTCGCACAGCACTGTCTATTTATCTTCAACTTACATTAACATAGGTTTTGCTTTGTAGTTTCAGAAATGATAGTATGTAGATAGCCGGTGTCGGGTAACATCTCCGTATCAAATATTGGTTTGGGGTGCTAGTACACCGTCAAGAACTATCCATGAGCTTCATTTTTGTGCTTCCTAACCACTGTAAGGTTGCCATAAATATAGCAGTAGATCTATAGCTCAAATTGCAAACACTTTCTTTTACTCTGATAGTAGAGCAGCGATATTAGTTTTGAGCTCGCTGACAGTTCGTTCAAGACAAGTAAAAGGATGTCTTGACTACTTATCTTAAGCATCGAGTTACTACACGAATAGATTGGTTTGATTGATTAAATTGATAGGGATGGTACTTCTCTTTTACTAACTGTTGAATGGGAATTCCGTTTCTTGTGGTTCGTTCGTGCTAAATACATAGCAAGCGTTGGGAAACTGTTAGCAGCTACGCAGTCGCAATTCTGGTTTAGAAAAGTGTTTGTCTTCTTCTTTAGTGGCGAAAACATGGCTTACGCGGTTATAGCCGAGTTAACAACGAAGCGCCAGCCATCTCTTCTCTTCGCTATTTGAGGCCTATTCGTGATACCAATGACCCTTCTCCACCTGCTCTCCAGCGGAGTGGAGGCCTTTCTCTTCTTCTGCCTCCACCGGCGGGTACTCAATTAAATTGGAAGCAGGGGTGTTCTCTTCCATCCGGACAACATGACTTCGTCAGCGTAGCCGCTGTCTCCTAATTCTCTAAACTATATCAATATCGTCGTATACCCCGTACAGGGCATTATTTCATCGTTGCCAAAGGACCAACGCAAAGGACCATAAATCTTCCGCTATATTAATTATTTTCAATGATATAGCTCTCAATAGTGACATATAAGTCAAAGTCCTCGTTCATAACCAGACCCATAAGCTACGCACACACGTTTAAGTAACTGTTTAAGTTTTAACTGAACACTCTCTGATTAGCATTAATGCGGTATGATTACAACTCCTAGCAGATACCAGTTGCAAAAGCTATTTGGAAGAAGATGATATAATATTATCTCCCGTATAGTCAAAGCAAGGCACGTTATCTCGGATTTCATTTTTTTAAAATCCAAGTGAAATAGTCGACATATAACTAAAGCACTTAAGCAGAGTTATGACGCTTCGCCTATAGCTGACGTGAAATTAAGGATATCTTTATCTTATAAAGAACTGTACACAACACTCTAGCTGTGTTACTGCCACCATGTACATATATAATATTATCTATGCTACTTGTTATGTTCGCAGTTGGAGTTCCTTTAACCATAATTGGTGGATGAATGCATGCCAGTCGATTGACGACTTTACTTCACCTTATAAAAATATTTAAATTGGATTAATATTCATGAAAGGAGACTTGATTCAAGACTGAAATCTTGCGAAGGGCATGTCATTGCTCACTGACCCCGAATAACTAACCAATTTCGGAGGTTTCTAGTATTAATAGTAAAACTGATTATTCTTTGGTGGGATTGAACTGTATAAATTACATATACAAGGAAGACTCACTAAATCACTGAGTTTCTAAACGCTTTCTTGTATCGGCATATGTATAAGTTGCGTTTATCACATTTTTTTTTATATTACTCATAAAAATTGTATTTTTATTTCACTCGAATCTGTAGGAGTTTAAATATTTTCATTCAACATATTGTAATTCTTAGTGGCACATACACTAAGCGTTGCTGGTGAAATTTAAGCAAGCGTTAAATTATTAATATGCAATAATTTCCGATAGGCTTTGGGTTTGCGTACGCCACGCATGGCACAACAAGGGGATCGAGTTCGCGCATTTCTGTGGAGTACAAAAAGTGAAAGAAAAAGAAAAGGAGGGATAGTGTTAAATTACAAAAATATTATAACGGCATATAAAGAATAAAACTGCTTATAGAAAGCAGTTACCAACAATACCAATAAAAACAAAGATGCCTGCAAAGAACTCAATGCAAATGAAACAGAAATTAGCAGCAATTATGTACATATGCATATGCATACCACACATTAAATGGTTCTTTTTTATATGTTTGTTTATTTACGCCCGTACGCGCTTTTGAGTGCTTTTTAAGGGTCTCTAGAGCATACTTAGTGCTTCATGTCTAGGTTGCGTTTGGCTTTTAGCTTCGAAGCTATCGCCAATTAATTTGACGATGTAATTAACACACCGCAACGTTAAAAACCCCACACGCGATTGATGAAGTATGTGGTTATTTTGGTGCAGTGTTGTCCAAGACATTAGCAACACTTTTATGCAATTGATTAGCATATATTTGCGGAAGGGAAACCGTAAACGGTTAGGCAGGTGCTGTCAATAGTCACGTTCCATTCCCAAACTAAATAATATTCTTCATTCCTCATCTCGACTATCCTCAAAGGCAAAATTAACAATATGCAAAAAGCCCAAGCCAAAACAAAAATCTCTGAAAAAGAGATAGTGTTTAAAGATCAAAAGACCGATGAAAGTTATTCGACGACAAAAAAATGAAACAAATGACAAAAAAAAAATAATTGTTTGATTACAGAGTCTATAAACCCAAAACCACAAAACGATATACGCAGCAATATATTGACATCGTCCAGTCGTTATTGCCTACCTTGCACATGCCTTATATCACATCCTTTTCAAGCTAAATACGACTCTCTTCAAAGAGAAGGGCCAACTTCCAGTTACCTGAAGGGAAGATGTATATTCCTTTTATTGAATAGTTAAGTTGACAATCACGCTCGCGTTATACCTTCTAATTTCCCGTTGAAGATAGTTTTTCCGCTCTCTTTTTTTAAAATTCTAATTGCTCAAAGATGAATCTCCTGGCTTCTTCACTTTTTCCTCCACATAAATATATAAATTAAACGTAGATCAACTATCATTTTACCGAGAAGAGAAAAACCTTCGGCATTAGCTATGAAAATATTTTCAATGCAGGCCGTTCTAATTTGTGGATTAATTGCATAAAATAATACAAGAAAGACAAGAAAGAAATGCTGGATCCGATGAAATAATTCTCTAAGCTATTATTAAATTTTTGACGCCCTTTTTGTCTAATTTTAATCCGCTTTCGATTGCATTGCCAATAGCTTTCCATTCCACGCTGTGTCCAAATTCGGCAAATGCAAACAGGGTACGTACGTACAAACAAAACTCTTATTATTCCTGTCGTACTATACGGCGCAGAAATATGGACGAGGAAATAACATACGAGAAAACTCTTCTCGGCAGATCTTTTAACAGTACCGTTATATGGGAAGTGAGCAGGGTTATCCTCCGATTTCATCCATTTTCACACTGTATGTAGAAGTTCTTTTAAGATTTGTACTTAGCAAAATTGGTTGTTGTAGCTCAAGTCGTTTAGGATGTATAGTATGTACATTAAACTTATTAGAGGATGGAGCACGCCCACTTTTAAAAACATGTTTGCCCACATGTGGCCTTTACCACTGCGATCCTCCGCACTATATTGCAACTTCATATCTTTGCTATGTCACTTTATATGCTTTCGGTTAAACGTGATTTGTGGGCGTGGCAGTAGTCCGATTACGTCCATCTACGAACTCGAAATTTTTTGTACTAAAGAACTCACGTAGCAAGTTTCATCAAGAGATCTGAATATTTACTCAAGTTACAGCTTGCACGGATGGACGGACGTACGGGTTTCTCGCTTAGTTTTAGGTGATACGAACAACCGTTAGGTGAACAAAATAATACTCTGTAGCTTGCAAGATAATACACTAATTATAAAAATAGTAAGGGACCGAAAGTAATAGGCGTCGAAGGCAAAGACAAACCGGTAAATCCATTTGTAGTAGAGAAAACAGGAAGAGAGTACACCCTTCAGCTAACCTTAGATTGACCAAAATATCTACCAAATGTATGTGCGTAACTGACATAACTCTATTCAGTTTGCAATGAAACACTATCAATATTTTGCACAGCACTGTATAGAGGTAAAATAATACTTCAAACGCTGGTAAAAATGATTATGGAGAGAAATTGCAGAATATCAACTCATTTCTTTAGCTAAATTCAAAATTTTGTTCACTAAATTTTTATTTATTATAAATATGATAAAAATATATATTTCTGTTTTTGAGTTACGCCGTTCTTGTCTCAAACATTTAATACGTAAAACACGCAACTAAAATGTACATGCTTGACTATCAACAAACTAAATGCCGTAAGGTGAGATCAAGCGTGGATGGCTTTAAAGATGCTAGATAGCCACAAATTGTTGTTCGCATTCTTCTTGCTGCAGTTCACTTACCAGTCAATTGAATTTTGCCCACATTGCTGCTCACAACGGAGTCCTGCGTCAACTTGTGATGGGTGTGGCAGCGATAAACTTTGTGCGCGTCGGAGTGAGCGAAGTTGTACACCAGACGTTCTCCGGTCGGTAGCATATGATTTTTCTTGTACAAAGAAGCGACAAAACGAAACGAAAGTTTGAGGTACAGCGGAAATGTGGTGTGGAAAAATGCATTCGTTTATCTTATTTTAGTGCTGCTTTTATTTGTTGATTTGTTGTCTAACTTTTTCCACTATATACTTAACTACAACTGCACACGCTCACCACATCCGCATTCCTAATGATACAAATCACACACATGTGACTCGGTATTTAAATAGCTTTGGTCGGTCGTGGCAAATAATAATTATAAAGTTTTCAACAAGCAAACTTTCAAATCTCGTAGCGCGGGAGATGGAAGTCTGAAGCTGTAGCGAGGAAGAGGAAACCGGCTGTTGACTACTGCTGGCTGGCTGTGCTATTGTCGATGGCGCTCTTGCTTCGGCGTTTTTCACTAAATCTACATACATATGTGTTTTAAAGACTAATGAAAAGCAAATAGTTGCGTAGACAAATTTTTGACTGTGACTTGACTCCGTTTTTTTGAAAACTCGAAAGTTCTTGGAGTTTTAAAACTTTTGCGACCTTGAGGTCATTGACCTATGTTGGTTACCGATTTTTTCACTAACAGGTTACCAATTTCCCTAGAAAAAAATTTAACTACCTGCTGTAATGTAAACTCAAGGCTATCGTGTCACACGCAAAAGCCAACATATTTTTCTTGAATGCCCATAAAGAGCAAACTCAAAGAAACAATGTATCCTCGAAGGAACACGTAATCTACGTTAGGTACTTTTAATGGGATTGGGTAGGGCGAGTAATATTTGAACCAATATTGTTCTGTAACGCACGAGCGGATACTGGTAAACCTTTTGGGCATTTCCCAAACAAATATGTTTCAGGCTGATTTTATAGATGATTTACTAGTAACGGTTCCTCACATTCACGTTGTGAGCTTTTTTTATCCATAACGATTAGTTGGGGTTAATTGTCATTTATAACATATATGACTTCTCTTATCGGGACTTCACTGCATATTTAATAAGCAAATGTATTTTTTCTACTCACCTCCTTCTAGCGATGGATATATGTATATTGAAGTTCGGTCCCTGCAGCCATGATGTTACTGTACTCCTTAACAAACAACGGTAAATTACATTTAATTAACACATTACTACAAATAAAACTTCCTAGATTTTGCACTTCCGGTTCGTAACGTTGCTTAACGTTTGCAAATAAAGAGGAAATAAAAGAAAAACATTGCAAATTTATTATTTACTCAAATCAAAGTCAAGCTGTTACATTACTTTTGTTCAGTAGTGTTTAGCATTTCATCATGAACAAGTTTTCTCCTGAACAATGTTTACAAAAATTCACGTTTAAAAAGAATGTATTTCGCGCACTTCGATCAATTTGTGGTCAATATAATCGTCCTACGGAGCTTAGTATTCGCAACACCATCACCAATTTTGAGACCCAGCAGTCAATATTGGATAATATTCGACCGAATAGACCACGTCCAGTACGCAGTGAATAAAATATAGCAGTCGTAGTTGAAAGTGTATACGAAGACCGTGGAAAGTCGATTCGGCGCCGTTCGCAGGAAGGAACGACTTAGCGCATTTTACGTAAACATCTTAAATTGAAAGCATACAAAATACAGCTTGTGCAAAAACTGAAGCCACTTGACATTCCCAATTGATATGGCATCGCTATATGGGCTATTGAAAATTTCCGAGAAGATCCGAGTTTTTCCAGCCTAATTGCACCCATTTCTGGCACCATGAAGAAAGCAAAATTGCCACACTTGAGACGAAGAACAACTTGAAAAGATTCAATAGCTGTCATTTCTTATAGAAATAACAACGGTTTGATGTGATTTGTGAGCCGATGGAATCATGGGTCTATATTTTTTCAAGAATGATGCCGATGAGATTGTAACTGTCAATGGCGACCGTTATCGCACTATGACATCTCGTGACATTTGGTTTGAACACGTTTTGGGTCGGTCGATTGGCCGCCAAGATTATGGAATATCATACCTTTAGATTTTTTTCTGTAGGAATATGTAAAGTTTAAAGTCTATTTGAATAATTCCGCTTTCATTTTGGTCTTGGAGCTAAAAATCATGGGTGTCATTGACCAGTCACCAGTCAAAATACTAGAACGAGTCAAGTCTACAGAATATGAATTATTTTAGTGGTCTAGATTCGGTGAAAGAGGTTATTTACTGGGAAATATTATACTTACAAGTAGCCTCAAATAGCCCACAGAGACCTTTTGACACTTTAACTGCGTGTTTAAAAAAATAAGTTTTCAAACGCGATGTATTACCGCACATATGTATTTATTAAAAGCTGTAATGGTTAACATCTTGAGCTCTGTTAACCTTTTGCGAACGCACTTACATGTTTGTACATATGTGTAACTAAACTGGTCTACAAAGTGCAACTCTTTGAGTAAGTAAATATTACAATGCTAGCCGAAATTACTAATGTTTAACCCACTTAAGCAGTTTAAGAATGCTTCAGATAAACCTTCAATTCGGCGACCGATATAAGGGTTCCAAGATAAAAAACCTCTCCTGCAGCTCTAGCAAATTGCTCCTCCTGCGGTTTCATCACACACAAAAACTAAATACCACACATGTAAGTGCATTTATTACTTTTCCTTTATCTTTTTTATTTTCCTTCTTCTTTTCTACGAAAGGGTTGTATTTCGGCAAGGATATGAACAAAATTCTAACTGTGGCGTTCTGCACCATTTTGTGAAAATTGTGCCAATGCCAAATGCCAAACTGTAAGATTACAAGTGCTTGCATTCTCATACCATAATCATGCTAATGTGGGTTTTGGTGCGTATGCTGCTGGATATGAATGCACATCCAAGTGTAAGTATGTAAAGGTAGAAGATTTGTTGTTGCCAATAGATGGTTAAATTACTACTACTACTAAATCTAAGCTTAAAACTTAGCTTTGAATTATTAAATATTGGGAGCAGGAAAATGTATCTCTGAATGACCATATGGTAAATTATATATCAACTACCTTAATATTAGTCTTCTTATATACGGTGGAAAATCTGTTTCTGGAATCTCATCTGCACAAATAAAGTTTATCGAACTAAACTACCCATACAAATGCCAGGTGTGTCGTGGGATTCCTTGTAGTGCTTAATAGTTCTTTCTGATTTTCATACCCTGGGTAGGGTGCATTAAGTTTAACACGAAGTCTTTAACACCCAGTAGGCAATGCTGCACTCCCTATAAAATATACACATATATAAATCTTTAGTCGATTTATCCGTGTTCAGTTTTCCATCTGTACATACGCGAACTAGTCCCTTAGTATGCGATGGAATGTAATGGGCTAAAGTCATTCTTCTGGGTAAGCAATTAAAGTCGAATGTCTATGCTCAATTTCTATTCTTGCGCCCTCGCAGGGGCGGAAACGTGAGAAACGCTTGTATAAGATTTGGTAGCCAACTCGGTACGGCTGAAAGGGAGGAAGGTTCAGTCGAATCACTTAGATATATTCGATTTAAGGCTTTGTTAAAGTCTAATTGCAGCGACTTCTTAACGAAAGATGTGGTTGTGAGCGGGCCTCGGTTTTTAAATGAGCGGCTTGCTATATAAATGTGAATAAACTTTACATTACTCTTCTATTACTCTTCTATACGCTGAGTTTGGGGCCCGCCACAAACGACTCCCAATAGAAAAGAAACAACAGCTTCGGATGAAGGCGACTACAGAAAACGTAATAAGGTCTATGTTTTAGGGAGATACAACTGGAAGGTCCGGTAAAGGAAAAAAAAAAGGAAATGACCAAATGGTTATCTGGTAGTGGCTAATATTTAGAGCATTCTGGCATTATAAAAGGAACACTTCTCCAGACTGCTTAACTGCTTAAATGATATTGATATCATCGGTCTCAACATCTCAATGGGTCTGGCAGTGAACGAGGGCAAGACGAAATATCTCCTGTCATCAAACAAACAGTCGTCGCACTCGCGGCTTGGCACTCACGTTACTGTTGACAGTCATAACTTTGAAGTTGTAGATAATTTCGTCTATTTAGGAACCAGTATTAACACCACCAACAGTGTCAGCCTGGAAATCCAACGCAGGATTACTCTTGCCAACAGGTGCTACTTCAGACTGAGTAGGCAATTGAAAAGTAAAGTCTCTTCTTGACGAGCAAAAACAAAACTCTATAAGTCACTCATAATTCCCGTCCTGCTTGGACGATGACCATAAACGATGAGGCGACGTTACGAGTTTTCGAAAGAAAGGTTCTGCGAATATCTCATTCGATGGAACGGTGAGCTGTACGAGATGTACGACGGCATTGACATAGTTCAGCGAATTAAGAGACAGCGGCTACTCTGGCTAGGTCATGTTGTCCCGATGGATGAAAACACTCCAGCTCTGAAAATATTAGCAGTACCGGCCGGGGGAAGCAGAGGAAGAGGAAGACCTCCACTCCGTTGGAAGGAGCAAGTGGAGAAGGACCTGGTTTCGCTTGGGATATCCAATTGGCGCCACGTAGCGAAAAAAGGAAACGGCTGGCGCGCTGTTGTTGACTCGGCTATAATCGCCAATTAAGAATAAGAAGAAGAGAAACTAGTATATATTAGGTTGCCAAAAAAATGTTGCGGTATTTTTGGTAGTTGGCGCTGAAAGCGCGTAGTTCTAGTTTTATTCGTCCCAGCGGGTCATGCTATACCTTTTTGGAAAGCTCATTTCACACGCTAACACGTGTTTGATTGATTGTCGTTTCTTTTAAGTCGTTCATGAGTTAAAGTGTCGCAAACATGGAGCAAACTAAAAAGAAAATACGGCATATTTTACAGTCCACTACTATAAAGGCAAAACTGCAAGATGTGCCATGCTCCGGAAGGCCTGTCGTCGAAAATTGCGATAAAATCGCTAAATTTGTCGAAAGAGACCGGCACAGTAATCATCAAACCGTTATAAACCATTTAAAGAATCTTGAAGTAACTGGGAAGCTCGATGTATGGGTGCCACACGAATTGGTTCAATAAAAATACCGCAAGACTTTTTTGGCAACCCATTGCTTCCAATTAGTGTATAAAGGTTAAAGGACACTTCATATAATTCAAGCGTTTTTTACTTCTGCACATAGACTTGTGTAAGGTTATGCCACTGAGTCTTACCAGGTTATGTAATATTATTTTATTGTATGTCAATGCACTCGACCGTATCAAATTTCCTGTAGACCCAAGAGAAACAGGGCGTATATGCCCGCGCATACATACAACTATAATTACGCACATACATAATTAATATGTATAACAAAAACATCTGCTTTCATAGTTTCACGTTACGTATACGCCATGTTCGCTAAACGTCATAGTAGTAGGAATTAAACTTGCCTATACATTTATTCGCTTTACTTTTTCTTCATCTTTCAGCGGTTTTAATAATACTTTTGTTTTGTTTTCGCCGTTCTGGTTTTTAGTTTTTCTGCTCTTTAATTTTGTGAAAAAGAACAAAATTGAAATGTTTGGGGCTGCCAGCCATGTGAGTTTAATTGTTCTACTCTTCACAATGCACTCATCCTCCGTCCAACTGGCGCTTCCTCTGACGATGGCGAATTGACGATGGCGAATTGTTTTTGTTTTGTTGTCGGCATGCGAATCCATCCATCTGCACAGTGAAAAGTCTGTGAATATAGTTGGATATGAAGAAAACTTCATAGCTGATACTCTTGTGTTCCTCTTTGACGTTGGTCGCCTTGCCGTGGCGAAGGGGCTTAAGTAAGAGCAAAGTGTGCATCCCATAGGAAACGCACTCTAATCTTACGAACTAAGAGGGACACTTCATAATTTCCCACAATAGTGATATGGGTGAATAAACCCTAGGTTTTACGCCCATCTCCCTATTGTGGAATTGTGAGGATACCCGAACCAACACCACCCTAAGCCAAGGTGTCGAGGTACCCGTGCCAAGCGCTGAATGGTCAGCGGGGGGTAATAAATAGCTGATCGCGAACGGTCCCCTCCGATGCCCGGGCGAGGTCGGAGGTATAAATCGCCTTCTCTCCGTATACCGGCTCTGCGGACGAGTGACCAACCCTTTCCGGATTACTCGTGGGACCAAAACATGAATAATAAAACAGCAACATCAACAACAACAACAACCATGACGACGACAACAGCGACGGCCACGGACATGAGCTACAGGAATCCTATAACGGAATCCGAAGAGGACGAACTGCTTGCCTCCAGCCAGGAGACAAGTAAGAGTACTACCGGACGTACCAACCAGAGTACACCGGTAGATACAGCAGACAAAGCATCAGATACACCAACTACCTCCAAGACTGCTATGAGCACCAACCAAAGTGCACTGGCGGCTAAAGGAGACAGTAAAAAGAAACGCAAAAAATCTCAGAATCAGCTGAGGAAAAACCGGTACCAGAGGGCGGTCTTCATACTAGGGAAGATAGCCAAAGACCAGGCGGCCGGTATCCCAGTTGATGAGGCTATAACGAAGCGCCTTAAATCTATCGTAGAGGAATATGAAAGCTACCTGAAAAGGAAGCAATCACAACCTCAAGAACAGTGCAAAAAAGAGTGCACTTCTCAGAAGAGAAAT
The DNA here is from genome assembly GCA_027475135.1 of Bactrocera correcta. Classification (NCBI taxonomy): domain Eukaryota; kingdom Metazoa; phylum Arthropoda; class Insecta; order Diptera; family Tephritidae; genus Bactrocera; species Bactrocera correcta. Next base: position 7,269,075 of record CM050322.1, read on the forward strand.
CGCTCCACAACAGAAGTACCCGGAGCTCAGCCCAAAAAACCGAGGAGGAGCGAAGGAGAGCACAGCAGCACAACAACGGCAAGGCATTTCAGCGATGTGGCCAGAGATAGCCTGCAGGTGGCCATTATAGACGGGAAATCCTCCTCTCCGAACACTATACAGGAGAGATGGGTGGAGATCGACGTCAGATTGTCGAGTATGGTGCTAAGCTATGTACTCGACAATCCGGCGGGTCCCCACCCGGAGTTTGACTCCTCTGAGACCCTCAGGGGCTACAGGGTCATCAAGTGCGCGGACCAGGCCTCGTTAGATTTCCTGACGGGTAGTGTTGCTAAAATTAGCAACGCCTTTGAAGGCCTCCAATTGAGGCTTTTACCCGCCAGCGATATTCCGAAGAGGCCTCGGGCTCGCATTTGGCTACCCCCACTAGAGGAGCCAGGCGAAAAACTCCTGAGGTGTATTAAGCTGCAAAACAAATCTATACCTGGTATAGATGAGTGGCAGCTTATCAAGGAGGAAAACCCAAATAAATCAAGCAAGCCAATACTAGTGGCCATTTGTGAGGAGTCCATTGAGGCTCTGAAGAAGACTGACAACAAAATCAGCTTCGGAATACGCAAGGCCAGATTAAAAATCTTCCAAGGCGACAAAGCGGCTGACGAAGACGACACGGAAGATGTCGACGACGCCACCCAGTTGCTAAGGAATGTGGGCATTGAAGAACCCCGGGATGTCCTACAATAACAGCAAGAGGTGTGTACAGATTAACCTGCAGCACTCGAAGAGTGCTACAGCTAATCTGACGACCCTCGTGAACGAGGGGGGCATCGACATCAGCCTAATACAGGAGCCCTGGGTCAATGAAGATTCCATAAAAGGGCTAAACAGCAGCAATTATAACCTGTTTTACACGCGGAACAGAGGTAAACCTAGGGCATGCATTCATTTAAATGCATTTCTTTGTCCTAATTACAGCACAGCAAATATCACAGTGGTGAAGGTGGAACAGAAAGAAAAGCCCTTCTTCTTGGTCTCGGCCTACTTGGCCCATGACGAAGACATACCACCGGCCCCGCTCACCAGGCTAGTAGAGGAGAACAAGAAGGATGATGTCCTAATAGGGTGTGATGCAAATGCAAGGCACACCGTATGGGGTAGCTCCAGCATAAACACCAGAGGTGAGTCACTCTTGCAGTATATTCTGAATAGTAATCTAAGTATTTGCAACAAGGGCGATAACCCAACTTTTATTTTCCCCAGCTCAGATAGGTTCCCGGGGTGGGAGGAGGTTCTTGACCTCACGCTATCAACAGACACAGACAGTCTCGTTGTGGATAACTGGAGGGTATCCGACGAGCCTTCCATGTCGGATCACTCCTGGATACTCTTCAGCATCCGAGAGAGGTACAGTGCGCCTCTCACATACCGGAACCCTAGAAGAACGGCATGGGGAAAATTTACCAGTATAGCAACAAAATGCCTCGAAAAGGGAGGCAATAAGAGTATCAGAAATTCAGAGGAACTAGATTCAGAAGTTGAGAAGTTGGAAAAAATCCTAATCACAACTTTTAATAAATCTACTCGGCTAACAGTTTTGAAAAAGAGAAAGTCTCTTCCTTGGTGGAACAGTGAACTCAAGAAGTTGAGAACACAACTAAGGAAAGCTTTCAATGAAAGTTTTAGAACCAAAATCTGGCAGCCATATAAAGACCTTATGAAGGAATACAAAAAAGCAGTCAGGAAAGCTAAAAATGACTCATGGCGAACTTTCTGCACATCGATTGAAAGTTGCAGAGAAGCCGCTAGGTTGAGTAAAATGCTATCCAAAGACCATACTAATACTGCCTACATTAGGGCGGAGGGTAGTGATTGGACCTCCTCGGCAAAAGAGTCTCTGGAGGTACTAATCACAACACACTTCCCCGGGAGTCAGCAAGCACCTTCAACGAGGGTTCAACCGGAACCACCGGTGAAAGCAGCTGACTATCGAAGCCAAATAATAGACAAAAGGAAAATCAAATATGCCATAAATAGTTTTGCACCATTTAAAGCGGCAGGTCCTGACGGGATTATGCCCATAATGCTGCAGAAACTGGTAGAACCCATGGTTCTGAGGCTTGAAAATATTTACAAAGCAAGCATTCAACTATCTTACATCCCAAGAAGTTGGAAAAGGAGCAAAGTTGTGTTCCTTCCGAAACCAGGCAGAAGAACACACGAGAATGCCAAGGATTTTAGACCTATTAGCCTTACCTCATTTATGCTGAAGGTACTAGAAAGGCTAATAGATATACACGTAAGAACAATAATGGCGGAGAAGTTATCGAAGTCCCAACATGCGTACATAAAGGGCCGATCAACCGAAACCGCCCTTCACGAGGTGATAAGTGTAATTGAAAAATCACTACACCACAAACAATACACCATGGCTGCCTTTCTAGACATAGAGGGCGCCTTTCAATAACATAAAAGTAAATTCGATAATTAATTTTCTGGCGCATGGGGGCATAGATGACGCTGTGTGCAGATGGATACTATCGATGCTTGAGAATAGGAAGATTATAGCTTCAAACGGCGCTTCAACACAAACAAGTTATGTGAGTAGAGGGACGCCTCAAGGGGGTGTCCTCTCTCCGCTTCTATGGGTTGTAGCGCTGAACGAAATACTCCTCCAATTAAACGGTGGAGGAGTGAAAGCAGTAGCATATGCAGACGATATAGTGTTGTTGGTATCAGGAATGTTTCCTTCTACAGTCAGCGAGATTATTGAAAGAGCACTTCGTAGGTTAAACCTATGGGCTAAAAGCAATGGTCTAGGAGTTAACCCGAATAAAACAGAACTGATGCTATTCACTAGCAGAACCAAAATACCTCAGTTTCAACTTCCGGTACTAAACGGCACAACACTCACTCTATCCCCAACAGCTAAGTATTTGGGGGTGGAGATTGACGCCAAACTGTCCTGGAAAATAAATATAGAAAAAAGATTAAACAAAGCTTACATGGCCTACTATACTTGTAAGAAAATCGTCAACAGGAATTGGGGCCTCAAACCAAGTATAATCATGTGGATGTACACGGCGGTCATAAGACCCATACTCACATATGGAGCTCTGGTATGGTGGCCAGCGCTAAATAAACAGTACAACATTAGAAAATTAAATGGAATACAAAGAGCAGCATGTGCGGGTGTTACGGGCGCAATCAGGTCATGTCCGACTGATGCGCTCAATGTGATCCTGCATCAACTACCAATGGACATTTTTATTCAAAAAACAGCAGCTATTGCGGCGATAAGAATAAAAGAATTGGGAGGCTGGAATCAGCAGAACTACGGACATAGTGTAATCCTGAATAAGCTCACTATTAATAAATCAGACTACATTCTCCCAAAGCTGGATTTCAATAGACACTTCCAGGTGAGGATACCATCTAGACGAGAATGGAGAAGAGGCTCAGTTGCAGAGGAGGGTACCACCTCAGTCTATACCGACGGGTCCAAAATGGACTGCGGAGTGGGCACGGGGGTATTCTCCGCTGATCTGGGCATATCTCTCTCTATACGTCTACCGAACTCGGCTAGCATCTTCCAAGCAGAAGTACTAGGCATAGAAAAAGCCTGCGAAGTTCTATTAGAAAATCACGGGAATATACATAATGCAACTATATTTACGGATAGCCAGGCGGCCCTCCTGGCATTGTCTTCACCCATGTCAAATTCCAGTATAGTTCACAACTGCAAGAGAGCACTAAGCACAATAAAAGACAAGCTCCAGCTAAACTTGATCTAGGTTCCCGGCCACAGGAACATTTTCGGTAACGAAAAAGCAGATGAGTTGGCAAAGGCAGGAGCTTTCCTCAATGAATCCGAGGCGGAGCTCATACCGAGCCCGCTAGGATCGATCAAAAGAGAGATCAATAAACAATTTCAATAAATTGCAAACAACAGGTGGAAAAACAGTACAAAATGCGTCATAACTAAACAATTATGGCTAACATACAACAGGAAAAGAACCAACGACCTATTAAATAGGTCAAGAAAAAGTATTTACAGAATAACAGCTACTACAACAGGGCACTGGCCATTTGGGGTACATGCGTCCAAAATGGGTATGCCCTACAACGACATCTGCCGAAGCTGCGGAGTAGCAGGGAACAAGGAAACAATCCTCCACTTTCTCTGCGAATGCCCGGCTCTGGCACAGATACGACACAAAACACTCGGAATCCACCAAGCACCAAACCTTGAATGGATTTCCACCAAAAGCATATCGGACATAAGTAGTTTCATCGAAACCTCAAAATGGTTTGAGAGAGAGGGTGGAACGTAACAGCAGATACAGGAGGTTCTACGAATAGTGTATCAAAATGGCACATCAGTGCTAATTGAGCCCGATAGGGCTGCACTCCTACCTACCTACCTACTCTTGTGTTGATGTCAGATACGAGTGTGACTGTGACGGCTGTGATCTTATGACTTTAGTGACTTCATGCTTCTACAAACCTTCTAAGCAGTTGTATGGGGAAAGATAGTTTAATACGAAAACGTAAAAAATGTGATAATAAATTGACTTAATTGGCCTCTTACTGGTGTTGGTGCTAAATAGTGTAAATGTTATGAAAACATTATCATGTCGATTTGTTTAAGAAGTCAGTTTTTTGATGTATGTGATGTCAGACTTCTGATAGAGAATTTTATGGCAGATATAACTACACTTACAGTCATGATACTTTGCTTATTTACATGTATTATTTCTTTTGAAATTTTTTCAAATAGAAATTGACTTTCATACAGATCAGATAACATCAAGCCACTGATGGTGGTAAGTACAAAGTGATACAAAACATCGCTTTCAGTACAGCTATTATCCTCAAATAAATTTTTTCACTAAATGGTAAAAATTTTATTTTAATTTTTATTATGGTTGCCTTCGAAATTTTGACATGTACATACGAGTATATATAAATGTAAAATAAGTTTCGTAGAAAAATATACAAAATTTGGAATCGGAATTTGAAATTTTTTCGTTGTAGTCAAGGATATAATGCATTCGTCTCAAATTAAGATTGAACTTTATCTCAACACTGTAGCTATTCCATTATCTTTTGTGCTACACGTCCTGTTATAAATGTTTGTGCGTCGTTCGTCTGTCATCTAGCAAAGTAGCTGCAATGCCTGGCCATTCATTTAGCAATGTGATTTTCGATTTTCATATTAAAAATGCCTTGGCGGTTCCACATGGTGTGTCAAAAAAAAAAAAAGGTGAATTTTTTATTTATATTTCGCATGTTTTTCGAAACGGTAATTTTATTTTTTTTATTTTTTCTGTAAGTTGGTAACTGGTCACTAGGGTAGGATTACTTTGAAGGAGATGAAATGGACAAAATTCACCTTTCAATATGATCACAGTAGTATGTATGTAAACAAGCATTACTTTATGCTGACAGTATCTATGTGGCGCCATTAAGTTTTTTGAAGCAAAATATAATATAATAATATTATATATGATATAATAGAACTAATATATGCATGAAACTGCTTTAACTTTTAGTATTAAATAATCTATGTCCAGTCCCTGTTTCTAAATTACGAGTTGAAATACGGGTGTCTGTCTGTTCGTCTGTTCGTCTGTCCGTCCGTCTAGTCAAGCTGTAACTTGAGTAAAATTTCGGACCACTGCCACCCCCTTAAAACGTCATTAACCTAAAACCTACAAAGTGCCATAACTAAGTACTAAATCAAGATATAAAGCTCTAATTTGGCACATGAGTTCGCAGAAGCAAGGAGCGCCTGTGGGCAAAAAGTCTAATAAGTTTAATGTACATATCTCCGAAACCACTAAAGCAACAACAACCAAATTTGCTTAGTGCCAATATTTTATAATAGTCTCTGCCTACAGTGTGAAAATGGATGAAATCGGAAGATAACCCTTATTTAAGGATGCGGTTAAAATTTACAAAAAGCGATATATATCAACAAGTAAATGTTCGAGAGACGTTAAATTTTACCCCGTGATGGTAAGAGAGGATAAGAGAGGGCCTTATGTGAGCCGGTGTAAAAATGGATGATGGGTGTGGCACTGCCCACTTTTTGGTGGATTCACATACCCCAGTACCAGTAGTTGCTTTTTTAACGGAAGTAATGGTGAATGTGTCACATTTATAATTGAAATTCACAGAGGTTCCTTTTATAATGGTAGTGTAAGCTACAATCAATCTCCAAGCGTTGAAGGCACCCTCCGGAATAGCTGCTCGGATCCCCTCTGTAGTCTCAAAATGCTTGCCTTTCATCGGCCTCTTCAGGCAAACAACAAAAGTCCGGGGCCACATCTGGACTGTAGAGTTGCTATGAAAGCGTTGGGATGCCGGCCTTGGTTAGGTAGCTGTTCACAAGAAAGGTGGTGTGAGCCGGGGCATTGACACTTCTTTTTAGTCCTTTGAGGACTTCCACATAAAACTTGCCGTTGACGGTTTGTTTAGGATGATCAAATTCGTGGTGAACAATGCCTTTGATATCGAAAAAAACAATGAGCATAGTTTTCACTTTGATTGATTTGATTTGCTCATTCATCAGTGACCTCTTCCCAGCCTTCCAAAACGGCCTTGTGAAACCGAAATAAACCACTTCTTTCTAAAGCAACATCTAGGTAAGATTGCTTGATCATATCAAACGTCTCTAACGCAGAATTTAATCGCTAAACTCTACTCCAAAGCTCATTTTCAGATAGCACCACTCACAGAAATACGTTGCGCGAAAATGGTTGTCATGGCACTCCAGGTACTCAAAGACAACTGACCGCTCGTTCGTTAGCTAGGAACGCCCCCTACCGAATCCAGTCAGTGCGTGCACCCTTTCAAGTACAGTCGGAGCGGAAGAAAATCAGTCCTATTACTTTCCGAACAAACCCTGTAAACGTATTTTCAAAAATGTTACTGTAAATTATACTTTTTATTTAAGCAATTGAAAAATAAACGGACGATGCATACCGCTTGGAAACAAGAAATTTTATGACAGCCTAAGCAACAGGGCTATCGGTACTAATAGTTACAGTACACATATATTAATTTTCGAACAGAGATTATTATTACAAGAGGTCGAAATGAAATGTTGGAAACCCATCTTCTCTGTACATTTACGCACAAGAAAAGAAACCAAAAAATTTTGTTCATCAAGCAGCGATACATTAAAAAAAACGTAGAAAAATCGAAAACAAATTTCAACATAATATAAATTAATTTTTTTTTTTTTTTTCATTTTAAAACACATAATTTCACGCAGGACAACGGCGACGGGGTCAGCTAGTCTGCAATACACTAGCCGAAATGCGAGCACAAACGCATAAGAAAATGTGAAAGTGTGAAAAGTCCGGAACCTGTTCATGCAAAGACGAACAAAGTTGGTGTCAGCATGTGCCATTGTGAATAATACACAATTAGCGCTGTTGAAACTGCGAATACCAAGTGCTGATAATTAAGTTTAAACATCTCATAGCAGGAACGATATCGACACATTAAAACAAACCAAATCACACTAAGGTTGCTGAGTGTGCTAAATGTTGTTTTTAAACGCTCATGAAAGTCTGAAGCTGTTCTGACCTACTAGGCTTTGTAGTGGCGATCGATAGTTTTTTGGTCTTTTGACATATTTGTATACCAAACTTAATGTATACTCATAGCTTTGTGGGGTATTTTTGATTCCCAAAATTTATATGACGTATGTATAGATACGAATATAGTATGTTATTATAGTTTTCGTTTTTATACATTGAACAGGGTATATTAAGTTTGTCATGAAGTCTGTAACACACAGAATGAAGCGTCGGAGACCCTATAAAGTATATGTATAAATGATCAGTATGTCGAGCTGTGTAGATTTAGCCATGTCCGTCTGTCCATCTGTCCGTCTGTCCGTCCGTCTGTGTATATACGAACTAGTCCCTCTGTTTTTAAGATATCGTTTTGGAACAAACGTCATTTTCTCTTCAAAACGCTGCTCATTTGTTGGAATGGCCAATATCGGATCACTATAACATATAGCTGCCATGCAAACTAAACAATCGGAATCAAGTTCTTATATGGAAAACTTTCACATTTGATAAGATCTATTCACAAATTTGGTATGCGTTATTTTACACTTGCACTTTAAAGCAACAATGTAGTTTCCGAAGAAATTGTTCAGATCGGTTAACTATAGCATATAGCTGCCACATGAACTGAATGATCGGAATCAAATGCTTGCATGGGAAACTTCCTCATTTGACAGTATATCTTTACGAAATTTTTCATGAGTTATTGCTTATAGAAATAATGTAATATCAAAAGAAATTGTTCAGATCGGCTCACTATAGCATATAGTTGCCATACAAACCGAACGATCAGAATCAAGGGCTTGTATGGAAAACTTTCACATTTCACGTGGTATCTTCACGAAATTTGACATCGATTACTGCTTAAAGTAATTACATAATCTCCGAAAAAATTGTTCAGAACGGATTACTATAGCACATAGCTTCCATACAAACTGGACATATAGTTACTAAATGAAGTACACCTGTTAATAGTACATTAGCTTCGATGCAGCCGAAGTTAAGGTTTTTCTCGTTTTAATTTTTGTTTTTCGGAAATTCCATCAGACGGAGAGATGCGGAATTCAACGCTCCAAAAACCATTTGCAACCACCGCACGTATTTAGAAGTTCGAATGCGTGTACTATACATACATATATAAATACATATTCATATGTGTTCGAGTTCCAGTATTCATAAAATAAAAACGCAAACTGATATGTATCAAAAGAAACACGTTTGTACATACATATAAATGAGAGCGCGAAAATACAACAGCAAATTTCAGTATAGAAAATATCAATTTCCAACGCAGGCATATGGAAAAGTCCAAAATAATCTGAAAAAACAGATCTGGCAATATTGGAAACGCAATCTCATTGTATACTTCTCACGGGTACACCCATCACCAAGCCGGCCGAATAGTACCCACACAAGCTGGATGAAATGTTGTGAAAAGCAAAAAATAAATTAAACTTTAACAATGGCTGCGGCTAAAATCCGTATTGCACACACAAGTGCTTCACAAGTGCATTCAATGCCTACGGATGCACACATCTATACACACAAACTTATACGTATGATAATCATATTGGTTTCTAGTGAACTAAAAGTAAAAAAATTAAATTTAGCAGAGCTTCCTGGTTCATGTGTATGTGTTACGTATATTTAAGTAACATTTCGCATATTGCTGCACTATAATATAATAAATTAATTGTTGTATGAGTTTAGAAAACTTCAGAATAATTTTCCGGTATATTAGCAACTGACCCCAAGTCCAAGACTTGATAAAATTATTACCGATGGTTCATTTATTTTATTTATTCATTTGATTTCTTTAAAAGAGTTGGCAAACTTTCTCAAAAATCTTTTCAGACAGATAAATTTCTTCAAACTAATCACTTTGTGACTACATATCCCTTAATTGGTTAATTGCGTTTTATAGTTATGACTTGGTAAAAACATATTTTAATTTTGATAACAATTGTGTTAAACATGGTTTAATATATTATGAATACGCGTATTGTCTAAAAATGTTACAGTCCAAGACGGAATTCTGAGTGTAGTTCACTTAACTTCTTTCCGGTATGTCTTTCAATCTATTTGGCAAATCACTTAGGCTTGCTTTTCTCTAACCAATTAAACTATACAAACGGGATAGTAATACCATTTTCCATTCCTAAGTATTCTGTCTGAAACACTTCGCCGAATTTTTTTATCAGAGCTAAAACCTAAAATAATAATTCCCATTTTCAAAAGAAATAATTAGAGCTTCGAAATTATAATAGATTGACTCTTTTTTTGGCCAGAAGGTGCGAAAATTTCATATTCTGTATACATAATCTTTAAAAGTTTGCAACTTTTTGTATTTCTCTACTCCCATATCGTATAATTAATATTTTATATCATCTTTATATCCATATCCGTTTATTGGAATACATTAAAAAGTAAGTAATAAAATCTTTTTGGTTGTAAGAACATTGCCAACATCCCGCTTTAGATATTCCAGCCGGGTGTTTTTATGTGCTCTTAATGTTCATCTTCTCTCGGTAAAGGACGTAAAATACCATTTTCAACTAAGAAATTTGGTGAGTTTGCTACCGACAGCTAATGGTTTTAGACTTTTTCCGATTCTATTAATTTTTGCCATTTTTTAGTTTCCATATCGCTTTTGTTTTCTCACTTATCTTCGGATTTCATATATCATGAAAGCCTTTGATGAGTGGTGCATGCTTCCAATAGGCAGCTGGAAATGAAGCAGAGAAATAGTAAAATATCAGATGGCTTAGTCGTATCCATCTGCACATACGCTTTGTGATTATGCAAATATCATTGGACGGTGAACAATGGCGTTACCACGTAAAAGTTTTAAACGATGCGAAATCAGGCGAAGAGAGTCAGGTTCACAAAATGTTTGCATACAAACACCTTCGTTGCCATGATATCATCAAAAATAAGGAAAGGACAAAAGTCGGAAAAAATGTCCTACTGAGCTTAATGAAAATTCAATAGTCCTCGTATACACTCATCGAATTTTCATTTGAAGTTTGTATGGCTTAATTGTTTTTTAGGAAGTTGCAGTGGCTTTAAAATGACATAAATTTGTAACTCATGGCGTAAATATATTTATTTTAACAAGCTTGGGGAACCATCTATTTTACTTATTGAAAGAGGTTCTGTAGTATATAAGAATCTCTTGCTTCACAAAAAGACAATAGGAATTATTGAAAATACAAGTATGAACCTTTGTTTGACAGAACATAAGATCTCCAATTTTACATTAAAAGACCAACTGCCAATCTGAGACAACCGAAGCAGCAAAACAATATCGGAATAAATCCTAAAAACACTTTTTCTGGATTATAGTATAAGTTTGAAAGAAGCGTGTAAATAAGAGTACAGCTATACCGGCGAAGGGTTTTGCCAAGGATGCCAAAGCATAAATCATTACATCCCAGTTCAAAATTTATCGCTTAACAGCACAAAAGACATTTGTCCGAGTTTAAAAGTGAGGTTAGTGCGGAAGTATTCTTGTTTGCCATAGATGTCGGCAATACAACACCCAACTCTGTACTAATGTGCGCCGGCCAACTCCTTGTTCTGTCAGTTGAACAAACAAAAACAAAGAGTTACAACAATGCAAACAGCCAGTCAACAAGCTTAAAATGAAAATAAAAAAGACCTTTGCTAGAACGACGCTGAAATTGTTGTTGTTATTTTCATTGTGCACTTTGAGTACAGCTTACAGCATTTCATATGCATAGCATGTTATGACTAGTTGCTACCTATGTTCGTTGGATCACTGTCGTTGCTGTTGGTGTGATGTCACATGTTGAGCATATGAATTTATCGCTCTGCTGCATCTGCAACGGTCACATATCGATTTTTGTAAACTCAGAAGAGTCATGCAAGGGATGGACAGCAAATTGGAAGTGTGCTTGTAACTGTGTACACATGTTGAGATATGATGACGGCTGGCCCTTCTGCGATTAAAATGGTCACCCAATTATTTAATATACTCCGAGTTACATGGTATTGTAAACCTTTGGTCCAAGTTTATTATAACGTAACAGATTTTCAATACAAAAGTTTTATCTCTGGGTTAACGATTTCTCCAGTTCTTCTTAATTGTGTGCAAGTCCGAAATTTTGGACCCAGTTTGTGCCAGAAGCAAAGGAAAACGAAGTGATTAGGTTCACGTCTCTTTTGAGAAAAGACTTTATTATTTCTACGAAAAACTCTACCCATCTAAAATGGTCTTAAAATTTGATCGTAGCTAGTTTACTTTCGGTTTGTCAAATCTGTACTAGTCGCAGATGCTTAATATGCTCGTGCTAATTTTCTGTTAGTAGAAACTTGTGTTAAGTTTTTGAAGAAGATTGAATATATTCTACAAACATTAATCAATCTATGGTAACATAAAATATATCTCTAGCTGCGAATTTGGAACCTGGGGTTGGTGGTGCGTTCATGGATCTAGTGGAAGCAAGCTTTTGATATGAAGTTTGTATTCTACTCCTCGGCATATCAGCTACCAGTTGTCTTTCAATTCAACAGGATGTTACAAAAATATACACAGTTTCTCTTCCATAAGAACCTTTAATGTTAAATTAATATGTCGTCCATCATGGCAGTATTACCTTACAGTCCTCAAGTTATTACCATCGATAAATGCCTCCAAAATAACCAATAACTGTTTCAAACGTTTTGGCGTCAATTTGTTCTTTCGAACTCAATCGATAACTTTTCTTGCAAAGTTCATTAAAGATTCTAATAGGAGAATCAAATCACTTCTTGAAGTTGCATTTCAATGATTAATAAAATGAGCTCTTCCAACTAAAAAAAATTGTAAACTTAACCTAAGCCAACTATTTCAAATATCATGCTTAAAGTATAAATTTAGCAGCTTTTTCTCGCTTTGTTATTCCGTCATATGTATGGATATGTGTTGGTGTTATTTGTATTTTTCTGACTCAATAGCACATGGTAGACCTTCTCCAGCCATAATATATAACCTAGTTTAGGAAGTAAGTAAAATATGAAACAGAGGAGCTAACAGTTTAAGGCCCACAATCAACTATAATTTCTGAGTATGAGACGATTTTGGTCTGTACAGCATCTTCCCTTCTCTCTCGTTACTGTTTTCTATCAAACTATGTTAGCACACGATTCTAAACCTTCAAGCTAGCTTATGCAACTTCAGCTTTCCACAACTTTTGTTTAAGTCACAACATACGAATGAGGTTGATTAGAGCTCTAGTGGTGATAGTAATACTTTATTTAGTTGTTTTCCTAGTATATGCAATCGAACAGTTTCGCATTGCATCTGACGTGCGTTTCCTTCAATTCAAGGCGTTCCGTTGGGTCAACTCTGTCTTAGCAACATCCACACTATCAATCTACTTCGACTCTTCAAAATATTCCGTAGCATAACTGGGTTGCACTTGTTCGACGTAAATTTCGTTGCTCTTCTGGGTGGTATGCAAATGTTGTTGCTTGTTGGTGCATACAACACTTCACTTACAAAGCAGAGCATATCAACTTATTGTTGCAAGACTTCAACTCTTAATCCTTGTTTTGGCATGCCTTTCTGGTTGCTGGTCACATGTACTTGGTAAACCAATTTATCTCGACATTTTCTGCTATTCGCTTTCTCAAAGCTTCAGCTCCAACTACAAATTAACGAAAAGCGGAGCTAAGTGGTGTAAAAAACAAAAACAAAGCTAAAGACGTCCAAAAATAAAGAAAGAAATTGGGAAGTGTTTTTATTTAAAGATTGAAAATGTATTTATTAGGTTGTCAAAAAAGTCTTGCGGTATTTTTATTGAATTAATTCGTGTGGCCAGGTAATAAAGTATGCCTTGCTGAAATTTTATAACATTACGTGTTTGTTATGAAAATTTCACGTGATGAAGATAGCTCCCAGAAGCATTAGTTTATTCTCGATTTCAAAGAGAAAAGTTTTTATTTCTCAAATACTCTTAGAGCCTTACGTTTATTTAAAGTGGCGTCAAACCACGTCAAGTGATCCTGGGAAATTTCGCAAAATCACCGATTTTGAAAATTAGCAGTTCTTTAGAAGGGGGACCAGACCCATACCAACTCATATTAACATTTCGTCAAACTTCTTTTTTTGTGAAAGTTATTAAAGGTTGACATTTAGAGAACAATAAAATTGTGGAAATATTTTTCATAAGCTACTAAAGATAAACCTATGAAATTTTGTGAAATCAAAGACAAATGTTCGTGCTATTATAAATATTTTTTCGTGGTCCTTTTGTTTGATTCTTTACTCTAAAAAAAATTTAAAAGTAAGTGTCACAACGCTTTAAATATTAACATTTAATAATCTGTAAAATAATCTCTGTTCCTTCATACCATTCCAAAGATATTGAATTTTTAGTCCACACACCGCTCTTAAACGCCCCCTGAATGTGCCATCTATATGACGACTGGTGCATTAGGATCCGCTATCTTTATCGATTATCCAGTGGGAATTTCATGAAGTTACTGCGTTTTGAGTGTCAGTATGTTTGTGTTATCGGTGCGAAAATGAGCTTCGAACAAAGAGTAAACTTCAAATTTTCTTTTAACATTGGTAAAACTTTTATCGAAACGTTTCAATTGATGAATCAAGTTTATGGCAATGACTGTCTATCCCGTAGCAGAGTGCACGAATGGTTTCAACGTTTTCAAAGTGGTCGTGAGGCCAATCAAAATACGTGATCACCAGAAAGTCCAACGAAAGTGTACGTGAGTTCATCAAAAATCAGCCGAAATCATCATTGAAATTCCGAAAGGTGTGAGCGGTTTGACACAAATGCATAAATTGACTGACGCTCAAAATCCAACATTCGGTGGACGATTATTTGACCAAAAATCACATTTTAGCCATTAACCCCTCCCCGCTTTTACCAATTTACCATGTAAATTGTCTGCTACTGGCGGGATCTGCTACTTTTACGCACAGCGATAGTTTTTATGTGGCACCCGCACTCTGTCGTGACGTTTGCTTTCAATTTTTCTAACAAAGTTTCCCTTGCTATAGGTTCTAAAATATGCTGTCGAATGCTTTTAATACTTTTGTAATATTTTGCTACAGAATATACTAGCTTCGTTCATCTAACGGTTTTTCGTATCTCCTAAAAATAATCCAGATAAATATACACGTGCTCCTTAGCAAAGAAGTTAGGAGGTGTTCGAACGACTGGAAGTTCGAAAAATGCTGTATTAGGATATATGGAAGCTAAAGCAAGTTTTGACCCGATTAAACCCTATTTTTACACACATACATTGTTAGGAAAGGATTGTCCCTGAATTTCAATTATATATCATACATATTGAGCGATATTTGCGGTAAAAGTCAACTGTAGGTACTGGGGTCCAAATATTCGTTAACTAGGGGCTTGAAAAGTTTTTGTTGGATTTGGAAAATTTTTGGTCACAAAGTGGCATGTTTGGAAAAAGCTTTGTTCAGTTATAATAATTGGATCCTGATTAGTACACTGGAAAGGAAAGAATCAAGTGGAATATAAAATTGTGTTATA
>CM050322.1:7285186-7354771 GCA_027475135.1 Bactrocera correcta
AAGAGGTCTCGCTAATATCGATCAGCGTGTTTTTTTTGCCATCAACGTATGGTACACCAAGGTACATGAACTCCCAGGATGCGATGACATATAGTCTAAGAGCCAGTGAATGGCAGAGTACATGTACATATTTTGCCAAAGATGATATTTTGTTCGGTGACCCTTCTATACATACCTTACATGAAATGGGGAACAGCTAAGCCCAGCGAAGGTAGCTATAACGTCACCCAGGTAAGACAGGTACGTAAATCAGATCACGTTCGCAAGTATTTTACCAAAGCTGGCGTTTGGTCACAGCAAATAATATGGTAAATATAGTCTGTAAAATAAACAGCAGACGATTTTTTCGGTTGTAACCTCGTAGCAGACGTTTTGGAAAATTAAAAAAAAATTTCGAAAGTATTTTAAAAAATCTGATTTGTATATATGTTATTTGTAATAGTATTATTAGTTTATTCATCAAACGGCAGACGTTTTCTCCGGTTATAATACTCCGGCAGACGACAATATATATTGACAGTGTGCGACCCACTCGAGCCTCGAGCATTAGTTTGTGTATAAGGTATGCATATAATATATGAAGTATATATTAGCGATATATATCAATAAGTAAATGTTCCAGAGACGTTAATTTTTACCCCGAGATGGTAAGAGAGGGCCTTATGTGAGCCGGTGTAAAAATGGATGATGGGTGTGGCACCGCCCACTTTTTGGTGGATTCACATACCCAAGTACCAGTAGTTAATTTTTTACCGGAAGTAATGGCGAATGTGTCAGATTTTAAATTGAAATCCACAAAGGTTCTTTTGCTAATGGTAGTGTAAGCTACATACTTGTATACCCAATATAAAGGTTTTCGAACTTCCAGGTGACTTTTAACCGCACATACCGGTCAATATGTGAATTATCTCGATGAAAATTACGGAACAGAACCATTTTCACAACCGTATACTTAATGATGAGGGCGGATCCTTTCGCCTGCTGCTTTGAAGAAGAAAGGAGCATCTACGGAAATCTTCTTGATAGTTATATTAATGATCCTTACTAATTATGCAGCTGAATAGAAAATATAGGTGTTTTAATGAGTATAGGAAGAAAATTTTAATTAACATTGAGAAGAGGCAATTATTTCTCAATTGTGGCTGATATATTTGGCCTAAAAATATGCGTAAATACGCAACATAACCAGTCACTCCACCAATTTGGGGAAATTACAAAAGATGAAAAATATTCTAATTTTCAAAATGGCCTCAATTCGTCACTTCTTCCTGATCCTGAACTATAATGCTTTAGTAGAAGTTGAAATATTGAATATTCCATAATTTTTTGTTTTATTAGAAGCACAAAATATATATTTTTTTAAAACTATAATTTATCTGTAAAAGCACAGCACAGGAAGTGTATTAAAGATATTCGGTCACTACCGAAAACTGTCAGCTATTGTAAGTATTTAAGATGTCGTTGATAAAAGTTGTTTGTCTTCTTTTCAGATTCAAAAAGGCTTTGTCCGGAAACTGAGTTGATTTAAATAAAATCATTGAACCAATCGTTACAATTCTTTAAAAACTTTCAAAATGAGCTTCTTCTGCTTCGATGCAGAGCTGGCAGTGCAATCTCCAAGCATTAAAGGCACTCTCCGGAATAGCATTGAGAACCGAGGTGCATGCTGCTCGGATCCCCTCTGTAGTCTCAAAATGCTTGCCTTTCATCGGCCTCTTCAGGCAAACAACAAAAGTTCCGGGCCACATCTGGACTGTAGAGTTGCTTCAAAAGCGTTGGGATGCAGGCCTTGGTTAGGTAGCTGTTCACAAGGAAGGCGGTGTGAGCCGGGGCATTGACCCTTCTTTTTAATCTTTTAAGGACTTCCACATAAAACGTACCGTTGACGGTTTGTTTAGGATGAACAAATTCATGGTGAACGATGCCTTTGGTATCGAAAAAGACAATGAGCATAGTTTTCACTTTGATTGATTTGATTTGCTCATTCATCAGTGACCTCTTCCCAGCCCTACAAAACGGCCTTGTGAAACGGAAATACACCACTTCTTTCTAAAGCAACATCTAGGTAAGATTGCTTGATCATATCAAACGTCTCCAATGCAGAATTTAATCGCGAAACTGTGCTCCAACGCTCATTTTCAGACAGCACCACTCACAGAAATACGTTGCGCGAAAATGGTTGTCATGACACTCCAGGTACTCAAAGACAACTGACCACCCGCTCGTTCGTTAGCTAGGAACGCCCCCTACGGAATCCAGTCAGTGCGTGCACCCTCTGAAGTACAGTCGTAGCGGAAGAAAATCTGTCCTTTTACATTCCGAACAAACCCTGTAAACGTATTTTCAAAAATGTTACTGTAAAGTATACTTTTTATTTAAGTAATTGAAAAATAAACGGACGATGCATACCACTTCGAAACAAGAAATTTTGTGAGAGCCTAAGCAACAGGGCTATCGGTACTAATAGTTACAGTATACATATATTAATTTTCGAACAGAGATTATTATTACAAGAGGTCGAAATGAAATGTTGGAAACCCATCTTCTCTGTACATTTACGCACAAGAAAAGAAACCAAAAAATTTTGTTCATCAAGCAGCGATAAATTAAAAAAAATGTAGAAAAATCGAAAACAAATTTCAACATAATATAAATTATTTTTTTTTTTTTTTCATTTCAAAACACATAATTTCACGCAGGACAACGACGGCGGGGTCAGCTAGTCTGCAATACACTTGCTGTTGCACTAGCCGAAATGCGAGCATAAACGCATAAGAGAATGTAAAAGTGTGAAAAGTCCGGAACCTGTTCATGCAAATACGAACAAAGTTGGTGTCAGCATGTGCCATTTTGAATGATCCACAATTAGCGCTGTTGAAACTGCGAATATCAAGTGCTGATAATTAAGTTTAAACATCTCATAGCAGGAACGATATCGACACATTAAAACAAACCAAATCACACTAGGGTTGCTGAGTATGCTAAATGTTGTTTTTAAACGCTCATGACAGTCTGAAGCTGCTCTGACCTACTTGGCTTTGTAGTGGCGATCGATAGTTTTTTGGTCTTTTGGACATATTTGTATACCAAACCTTATGCATACTTATAGCTTTGTGGGGTATTTTTGATTCCCAAAATTTATATGACGTATGTATAGATATAGTATGTTATTATAGTTTTCGTTTTTATACATTGAACAGGGTATATTAAGTTTGTCATGAAGTCTGTAACACACAGAATGAAGCGTCGAAGACCCTATAAAGTATATACATAAATTATCACTATGTTGAGCTGAGTCGATTCAGCCATGTCCGTCTGTCTCTCTGTCCATCTGTTCGTCCGTCTATATATATACGAACTAGTTCCTCTGTTTTTAAGATATAGTTTTGGAACAAACGTCATTTTCTCTTCAAAAAGCTGCTAATTTGTTGGAACTGCCAATATCGGACCACTATAACATATAGCTGCCATACAATCTGAACGATCGGAATCAAATTCTTATATGGAAAACTTTCTTATTTGAAAAGATCTTTTCACAAATTTGGTATGCATTATTTTCTAAAGCAACAATGAAGTCTCCGAAGAAATTGTTTAGATCGGTTAAATATAGCATATAGCTGCCACACGAACTGAATGATCAGAATCAAATGCTTGCATTGGAAACTTCCTAATTTAACGATAACTATATCCTCACGACATTTTTCATGAGTTATTGCATATAGAAATAATGTAATATCGAAAGAAATTGTTCAGATCGGCTCACTATAGCATGTAGTTGCCATACAAGCCGAACGATGAGAATCAAGGGCTTGTATGGAAAACTTTCACATTTCACGTGGTATCTTCACGAAATTTGACATCGATGGCTGCTTAAAGTAAATACATAATCTCCGAAAGAATTGTTCAGAACGGATTACTATAGCACATAGCTTCCATACAAACTGGACATATAGTTACTAAATGAAGTACACCTGTGAAAGGTATATTAAATTCGGTGCTGCCGAAGTTAAGGTTTTTTCTCGTTTTAATTTTTTGTCGGAAATTCCATCAAACGAAGAGATGCGGAACTCAACGCTCCAAAAACCATTTGCAACCACCGCACGCATTTAGAAGTCCGAATGCGTGTACTGTACATACATATATAAATACATATTCATATGTGTTCGAATTCCAGTATTCATAAAATGAAAACGCAAACTGATATGTATCCAAAGAAACACGTTTGTACATACATATAAATGAGAGCGCGAAAATACAACAGCAAAAAGTCAGTGTAGAAAACATCAATTTCCAACGCAGGCATATGGAAAAGTGCAAAAAAATCTGAAAAAATAGATCTGGCAATATTGGAAACGCAATCTCATTGTATACTTCTCACGGGTACACCCATCACCAAGCCGGCCGAATAGTACCCACACAAGCTGGATGAAATGTTTTGAAAAGCAAAAAATAAATTAAACTTTAACAAAGGCTGCGGCTAAAATTCGTATTGCACACAAATTAAAAATCTTCGCTTTTTTGAGCTTTTTCAGTCACAAGTGCATTCAATGCCTACGGATGCACACATCTATACACACAAACTTTTACGTATGATGATCATATTGGTCTCTAGTGAACTAAAAGTAAAAAAATTAAATTTAGCAGAGCTTCCTGGTTTATGTGTATGTGTTACGTATATTAAAGTAACATTTTGCATATTTCTGCACTATGAAAATTAATTGTTGTATGAGTTTAGAAGACTTCTGAATAATTTTCTGGTACATCAGCAACTGACCCCTAGTCCAAGACTTGATAATATTATTTCCAATGGTTCGTTTATTTTATTCATTTATTTGACTTCTGTTAAACAGTTGACGACCTTTCTCAAAAATCTTTTCAAACAGATAAACTTCTTCAAACTAATCACTTTGTGACTCCATATCCCGTAAGTGGTTAATTGCGTTTTATAATTATGACTTGGTAAATATATATTTTCATTTTTATACCAATTGTGTTAAAGGTGGCTTAATATATTATACATACGCGTATTGTCTAAAAATGTTACAGTCCAAGATGGAATTCTGAGTGTAATTTACTTAACTTCCTTCCGGTATGTCTTTCAATCTATTTGGCAAATCACTTAGGCTTGCTTTTCTCTAACCAATTAAACTGTACAAACGGGACAGTAATACTATTTTCCATTCCTAAGTATTCTGTCTGAAACACTTCGCCGAATTTTCTTATCAGAGCTAAAACACTGAAGTAATAATTCTCATTTTCAAAAGAAATACTTAGAGCTTCGTACGGAATTTGCAAAGCTATTCCTGTATTTACCACATCTTTAAAGAGGTTAACTAGATACATTTACTCGAACCAACGAATTATGGAGTTTCACAATTTACTTTGAGATGGAACGAAAAGCTATACAAGAGAACTGAATATGTTTGCTCTTATATAAAAAATTAAGCTCGAGAAGACGATATGAGCAAGTATTATTAATCCAAAATATATAATCTTTAAAAGTTTGCAACTTTTTTGTATTTCTCTACTCCCATATCGTGTAATAAATATTTTAGATTATTCTTTATGTCCATGGCCGTTTATTGGAATCCATTAAAAAGTAAGTAATAAAATCTTTTTGGTTGTAAGAACATTGCCAACATTCAGCCTTAGATATTCCTGCCGGGTGTTTTTATGTGCTCTTAGTGTTTATCTTCTCTCGGTAAAGGACGAACAATATCATCACCAACTCAGAAATTTGGTGAGTTTGCTAGCGACAGCTAATTTCTTCGTTCGAATTGGTTTTAGAGTTTTTCCGATTCTATTAATTTTTGCCATTTTTTAGTTTCCATATCGCTTTTGTTTGCTCACTTATCTTCGGTTTTCATATACCATGAAAGCCTTTGGTGAGTGGTGCATGCTTCCAATAGGCAATGAAAGGAAATGAAGCAGAGAGATAGTAAAATAACTGATGGCTTAGTCGTACCTATCTGCACATACGCATATGACTGTACAAATATCATTGGGCATTTACCACGAAAAAGTTTTAAACGATGCGAAACCACGTCAAGAGAGTGACGTTCGCAAAATGTTTGCATACAAACACCTTCGTTGCCATGGCATCATCAAAAATAAGGAAACGACAAATGTCGGAAAAATGTACTATTGAGCTTAATTAAAATTCAGTAGTATACACTGATCGAATTTTCGTTTGAGGTTTGTAGAGCTTAATTGTTTTTTAGGAAGTTGCAGTGGCTTTAAAATGACATAAATTTGTAACTCATGGGGTAAATATATTTATTTTAACAAACTTTGGGAACCATCTATTTTACTTATTGAAAGAGGTTCTGTAGTCCTTAGTTATTATTCGCACTCTGAAGTTATCTGACAAACCGAGGGGAATTTTTAGGACTATTGTGAACAGTATATAAGAATCTCTTGCTTCACAGAAAGACAATAGGAATTATTGAAAATACAAGTATGAACCTTTGTTTGACAGAACCTAAGATCTCCAGTTTTACATTAAAAGACCCAACTGCCGAGCTGAGACAACCAAAGCAGCAAAACAGTATCGGAATAAATCCTAAAAACACTTTTCCTGGATTATAGTATAAGTTTGAAGGAAGCGTGTAAATAAGAGTGCAGCTATACCGGCGAAGGGTTTTGCCAAGGATGCCAAAGCATACATCATTACATCCCAGTTCCAAATTTATGGCTTAACAGCACAAAAGACATTTGTCCGAATTTAAAAGTGAGATTCTTCTTCTTCTTTACTGGCGTAGACACCGCTTACGCGATTATAGCCGAGTAAACAATAGCGGCGCGCTTCGTTTCTTCTCTTCGCTACGTGGCGCCAATTGGATATTCCAAGCGAGGCCAGGTCCTTCTCCACTTGGTCCTTCCAACGGAGTGGAGGTATTCCTCTTCCTCTGCTTCCCGCAGCGGGTACTGCGTCGAATACTTTCAGAGCTGGAGTGTTTTCATCCATCCGGACAACATGACCTAGCCAGCGTAGCCGCTGTCTTTTAATTCGCTGAACTATGTCAATGTCGTCGAATATCTCGTACAGCTCATCGTTCCATCGAATGCGATATTCGCCGTGGCCAACGCGCAAAGGACCATAAATCTTTCGCAGAACCTTTCTCTCGAAAACTCGCAACGTCGACTCATCGGTTGTTGTCATCGTTCAAGCCTCTGCACCATATAGCAGGACGGGAATTATGAGTGACTTATAGAGTTTGGTTTTTGTTTGGCGAGAGAGGACTTTGCTTCTCAATTGCCTACTTAGTCCAAAGTAGCACCTGTTGGCGAGAGTTATCCTGCGTTGGATTTCTAGGCTGACATTGTTGGTGTTGTTTACGCTGGTTTCAAGATAGACGAAATTAACTACAACTTCAAAGTTATGACTGTCAATAGTGACGTGAGTGCCAAGTCGCTGGTGCGACGACTGTTTGTTTGATGACAGGAGATATTTCGTCTTGTCCTCGTTCACTGCCAGACCCATTTCTTTAGCTTCCTTGTCCAGTCTGGAGAAAGGCGCGGTGTTGAGGGTGTGAGATTACTGAGGAAGTATTCTTGTTTGCCATGGGTGCCGACAATACAACACCCAACTCTGTACTAATGTGCGCCGGCCAACTCCTTGTTCTGTCAGTTGAACAAACAAAAACAATGAGTTACAGCAATGCAAACAGCCAGTCAACAAGCTTAAAATGAAAATAAAAAAGACCTTTGCTAGACCGATGATGAAATTGTTGTTGTTATTTTCATTGTGCACTTTGAGTACAGCTTACAGCATTTCATATGCATAGCATGTTATGACTAGTTGCTACCTATATTCGGTGGATCACTGGCGTTGCTCTTGGTGCGATGTCACATGTTGCGTATATGAATTTATCGCTCTGCTGCATCTGCAACGGTCAAATACCGATTTTTGTAAATTCAGAAGAGTCACGCAAGGGATGGACAGCAAATTGGAAGTGTGCATGTGACTGTGTACACATGTTGAGATATGATGACGGCTGGCCCTTCAGCGATTAAAATGGTCACCCAATTATTTAATATACTCCGAGTTACATGGTATTGTAAACCTGAGCTTCTGTTGCAACATATACAAGTTTTACTCTGGGACCACCTTTAGTCCAAGTTTATTATAACGTAACAGATTTTCAGTACAAAAGTTTTATATCTGGGTTAACGATTTTTCCAGTTCTTCATAATTGTGTGCAGTTCACATAGTCCGAAATTTTGGACCCAGTTTTTGCCAAAAGCAAAGGAGCACGAAGTTATAAGGTTCACGTCACCTTTGAGAAAAGAATTTATTATTTCTACGAAAGACTCTACCCAGCATGGAATTAAGTTATATAAATTTAAACAAAATGGTCTTGAAATTTGATCGTAGCTTGTTTACTTTCAGTTTGTCAAATCTGTACTAGTCCCAGATGCTTAATATGCTCGTGCTAATTTTGTGTTAGTAGAAACTTGTGTTAAGTTTTTGAAGAACATTGAATATATTCTAAAAACAGTAATCAATCTATGGTAAGATAAAATATATCTCTAGCTGCAAATTTGGAACCTGGTGTTGATGGTGTGTTCATGGTTGGATCTAGTGAAACCAAGCTTTTGATATGAACTTTATATTCTACTCCTCGGCATATCAGCCACCAGTTGTCTTTCAATTCAACAGGATGTTACAAAAATACACACAGTTTCTCTTCCAGAAGATCCGTTAATGTTAAACGGATATGTCGTCCATCATGGCAGTATGACATTACCTTAGAGTCCTCAAACTATTACCATCGATAAATGCCACCAAAATGAACCACTAACTGTTTCAAACGTTTTAGCGTCAATTTGTTCTTTCGAACTCAGTTAGATAGCTTTTCTTGCAAAGTTCATTAAAGACTGTAATAGGAGAATCAAATAACTTCTTGAAGCTGAACGATTAATAAAATGAGCTCTTCCAACTAAAAAAATTGTAAACTTAACCTAACCCAAATATTTCAAATATCATGCTTAAAGTATAAATTTAGCAGCTTTTGCTCGCTTTGTTATTCCGTCATATGTATGGATGGTATATTGGGTTGGTGTTATTTGTATATTTCAGCCTCAATAGCACATGGCAAACCTTCTCCAGCCATAATATAACCTAGTTTAGGAAGTAAGTAGAATATGAAACAGAGGAGCTAACAGTTTAAGGCTCACAATCAACTATAATTTCTAAGTATGAGACGATGCTGGTCTATACAGCATCTTCCCTTCTCTTTCGACTGTAAACCTACAAGCTGCCTTATGCAACTTCAGCTTTCCACAACTTTTGTTTAAGTCACTAGTGGTGATAGTAATACTTTATTTAGTTGTTTTCCTAGTATATGCAATTCAACAGCGACGCATTGCATCCGACGTGCGTTTCTTTGAATTCAAGGCGTTCCGTTGGGTCAACTCTGTCTTAACAACACTCACACAATCAATCTACTTCGACTCTTTAAAATATTCCGAAGCATAGCTCGGTTGCACTTGATCGACGTAAATTTTGTTGTTCTTCTGGGTGGTATGCAAATGTTGTTGCTTGTTGGTGCATACAACACTTCACTTACATAGCAGAGCTTATCAACTTATTGTTGCAAGGCTTCAACTCTTAATCCTTGTTTTGGCATGTCATTCTGGTTGCTGCTCACATGTTCTTGGTAAACCAATTCATCTCGACATTTTCTGCTATTCGCTTTCTTAATTCTTCAGATTCAACTATAAATTAACGAAAGGCGAAGCTAAGTGGTGTAAAAAATAAAAGCGAAGCTAACGATGTCCAAAAAAAAATTTGTTATGGAAATTTCACGTGATGAAGATAGCTCCCAGAAGCATTAGTTTATTCTCGATTTCAAAGAGAAAATTTTTTATTTCTCAAATACTTTTAGAGCCTTACGTTTATTAAAAGTGGCGTCAAACCACGTCAAGTGATCCTGTGAAATTTCGCAAGATCACCGATTTTAAAAATTAGGAGTTCATTTGAAGGGGAACCAGACCCATACCAACTCATATTAACATTTCGTCAAAATTCTTGTTTTGTGAAAGTTACTGAAGGTTGAAATTTAGGGAACAATAAAATTGTGGAAATATTTTTTCATAAGCTAGTAGAGATAAAGCTATGAAATTCTGTGAGATCAAAGACAAATGTTCGTGCTTTATTATAAATATTTTTTCGTAGTCCTTTTGTTTAATTAAATAAATTTACATAATTTTTTGTTAAACAATTGAAATGTTTTAAGTGTTCTTCACTCTAAAAAAAATTTAAAAGTATGTGACAAAACGCTTTAAATATTCACCTTTAATAATCTGTAAAATAATCTCTGTTCGTTCAAATCATTCCAAAGATATTGAATTTTTAGTCCATCCACCGCTCTTAAACGCCCCCTGGTGGCGCCATCTATATGTTGACTGGTGCGTTAAAATCTGCTATCTTTATCGATTGTCCAGTGAAAACTTCATCAGCCATTAACCCCTCCCCGCATTTACCTGATATGACACCGTGCGACGTCCTGGTTTTCGGAAAAATGCATTTGCCCATGAAAGAAAAGTGTTATACAGACGTAGATGCCTATTTGATGACTTGCACCGGCATACTGGCGGTCATACCGGCCACTCGTTCGACTTCCTTTTGGACCATGCAGAAAGCTGTAATGAAGCACGGGACCATTTTGAATAAAATAAATAGATTTTAACGAAAAAACCATTTGTTCTGTTTTTTTTTTTTAAGACTTGTTTACTTTGGAACACTTCTTGTATCTACAAATGTAAGGTGTCTCAGCATTTTGAGCACATGAATTACGTCGGAGTCCCCATGTAAATTGTCTGCTACTGGCGGGATGTGCTACTTTTTCGCACAGCGATAGATTTTATGTGGCACCAGCACTCTGTTTTGACATTTGCTTTCAATTTTTTTTAACAAAGTTTCCCTTGCTTTAGGTTCTAAAATATGGTGTAGAATGCTTTTAATAGTTTTGTAACATGTTGCTACAGAGTATTCTAATTTTGTTCATCTAACGGGTTTTCGTATCTCTTAAAAATAATCCAGACAAATATATTTGGCATACGTGCTCCTTATCAAAAAAGTTAGGAGGTGTTCAAACGACTGGAAGTTCGAAAAATGTTGTAATAAGATATATAGAAGCTAAAGCAAGTTTTGACCCGATTGAACCCTATTTTTACACAAATACACTGTTAGGAAAGCTTTGTCCCTGAATTTCAATTACTTACGTATTGAGCGATATTTGTGGTAAAAGTCAACTGTGGGTACTGGGGTCCAAATAGTCGGTATCTAGGGGCTTGAAGACTTTTTGTTGGATTTGGAAAATTTTTGGTCACAAAGAGGCATGTTTGGAAAAAGCTTTGTTCAGTTATAATAATTGAATCTTGATTTGTACAGAAAGGAAAGTATAAGTGGAATATAAAATTGTGTTATATGGGATCACAGTGGCATGGGGAATCTGAGTGCTAAAAGTTAAAAAATAAATGGGAGTGTTACCGTCATGTTAGATATTTGAAAGACTATGTTCGCGAAATATTAAGATGAGAACAATTTCTCAATTAAACAAAAATACGATGGAAGGAGGTTCGAAATTTTTCTACATCATCATCATAATCATCATCATAGGAAACGCTATTTTAAATCATCCCTTGTACGTTTTGCTCATGTAATTTTTTGTTGATCGAATTAAATTAATTAAACCGGGTATTTGGTAAAAGGACACATCATGTAATTCAAGTGTTTTTTCCTTATGCACATAGGTTTGTGTGTTGTTATGCAACTGAGTCTAATGTCGCTATGTCTTATCACATTATGTCATATCATATTATGTCATGTCAATGAACTCGACCATATCAAATTTCCTGTGGACCTATCAAAACCAGGGCATCTATGCACACACCTATTTGCAAATAAAATTAACCACATACATACATACCTGCTTAATATGTATAATAAGAACTTCTGTATTCATAGTTTCATCGTATGTTACGTATACGCAATGGTCGAAGAAGGCGAGAATTAAGCTCGCCTATACAAACTTTATGCTTTACTTTGTCTCCATATCTCCGCGGTTTTATTAATACTTTCATTTTGCTGTCACTATTTTGGTTTTCAGTTTTTTCTGCTCTTTAATTTTCTGAAAAAGGCCAGAATTGAAATGGTTGGGGCTGCCAGCCATGTGAGTTTAATTGTTCTACTCTTCACAATGTGCACATCCTCGCTCCAGCCGGCGGGTGCTCTGTGGTTGGCGAATTGTTTCTGGTATGTTGTCGACATACGAATTTTTCCATCTGCCCTGTGAAAAGTCTGTGGAGTCATTGTTGATACTCTTGTGGTGATGCCAGATGGGACTGTGACTGTGACGGCTGTGATCTTATCACTTTAGTACAATTTTATACAGTTTTTCGCGGTGACTTCATGCTGTTACAAACTTTCCAAGCGTTTAGAGGGTGGAAAAGTATTTTATTACGAGGACGCAAATAAAATTAATGATTAAATGTTCTTACTGACCGGAAATTGTTGCAATCAGAACATAAATTCCAAATAGTGGGATTGATATAAAAATATTACCATGCCGATTCTTTTAAGAACTCACTTTTTCATGGATGGGAAATCATGATGAATGGGAATAGAACTGGAGCTCCATACCGATCAGATAACCCTAAAACATTCAGTGGAATAAGACTGGCGCCAATAAGAAAGTGACAAAAAAATATTACACAACATATACGTATTCATATAACTTTTTATCAAATGAAAACAAGAATTACTATTCATACCCACTGAAGAGCTCAAAAGGCCTAGTTGCTGTCATAAAAGGTACAGAGTCTTCGGTCGACTCTAACGATGTGAAAGAAGCACTGGAAGAAGGTGGTTTTAGCATAAAATCAGTAGTAAATATTTTTAACAGAAAAAAATTCCCACAACCAATGTTCAAAATAGAACTGATGCCAAATTGTAATAAATTAAAAAAAAAAATGAAATACACCCGATTTATAATTCAAAATATCTGCTCCATCGCAGAATCACCGTTGAAGAACCACATAAGAGAAATAGTCCAGTACAATGTACAAACTGCCAAGAGTATGGACACACGAAAACATATTGCACTTTACGCAGTGTCTGTGTGGTGTGTGGTGATCTACATCCTACTTCAAAATGTACTCTTAAAAAAGAGGATTTAAATAAAAAATGCAGCAGGTGTGGCGGAAATCACACTGCTAACTACAGGGGTTGCCCTGTATATAAACATTTGAAATCGAAGTTGTCACAGGGCATTCAAGCACATCGTAACCAAATGTTGAATATTCCTCCTAATGAAAATATTGAAATCCCCGTCCATATTTCAAAACCAGTTAATCCTAAAGACAATGCTACACAAGGGAGCTATACAAACGTGGTGAAAGGCAATACTGCACAAATGCAATTGCCCCAAAATCAACCAAATGGAAGCGTTGAAACTATGATTTTCAATCTTACTCAATGTATGACACAATTTATGGCTTCAATGCAAAATATGATTCAAGAGATAATCAAATCTCAAAACCAAATGTTGCAAACTTTTTTAAGTAAAAAATGAGTGTATTGAACATTTGTTTATGGAATGCTAACGGTGTTAACCAACATAAACTGGAACTTATTAAATTTCTGGATGAAAATAATATTGATGTAATGCTATTGTCAGAAGCTCATCTTACGAACAAAAACAATTTCGTCATACCGGGATTTAGGCTCTATGTTACAAACCACACAGATGGAAAGGCACATGGAGGAACAGCAGTGTTGGTTAGAAAACGGTTAAATCACCACGCATTAGAATCCTATGCCACAGCGCAATTACAAGCTACAACAATTTCACTCAAAAGTCTGGGTTGTGACTTAAATCTTACTTCTATATACTGTCCACCTCGTTTTAAAATTACAGAAATCGAATTTAAAGACTTTTTTGGTACACTAGGTCAAAGATTTCTACCAGGGGGAGAATTCAACGCAAAACACATGGGACTCACGTCTTATTAATCCGAAAGGACGACAGTTGTAATACACTACTATGAAAAAGCTGTACGAAAGTTAAAAAAAGCGCTTAAATGCGAAGAGGAACACAACACGGAAAATTATATAAAGAAACTGTGTCCAAATTCTCGCAAGCAAAACTCTCTTTGGAAAGCACAAAAGTCTTTCAAGCCACCAGTAGATTCCAACATGCCTCTAAGACAGGTGAATGTTAGTTGGGCACGTAGTGATGAGGCCTTATCCTCATTGCTTTGCAAATAACTTAGAAAAGGTATTTCAACCCAATTGCCAAAAGAACAACTTTGAGTTGCCAACCTTGCCCAATACCGCAAATGAGTCGCATGTGTCTATTAGGACTTCTACTTCTGAAGTTACTAGAATGCTAAAAGAACTTAACCCCAAAAAATCACCAGAACATGATAATATTATCCCAAAAATGCTAATTGAGTTACCAAATATTGCCATAAAGGTGCTCTCTTTGCTCTTCAATACAATTCTTAATCTCGGACGCTATCCAAATTCATGGAAAAAGTCGCAGATCATCTTAATAGACAAACCTGGGAAAGACTTAACACAGTCGTCTTCATAGAGACCAATCAGTCTTCTACCCTGTCTTTCTAAGACATTTGAAAAGTTGTTACTATCAAAAATAACTCCTTTCCTCCACGAAAATATTAGGTTGTCTAAAAAGTCTTGCGGTATTGGTGCACTGAAAGCGCGTAGTTCTAGTTTTATTCGTCGCATCGGGTCATGCTATACCTTTTTGGAAAGCTCATTTCACGCACTACCACATGTTTGATTGATTGTCGTTTCTTTTAAGTCGTTCGTGAGTTATAGCGTCGCAAACATAGAGCAAAATAAAAAGAAAATACGGCATATTTTACAGTACTACTACGATAAAGGCAAAAATGCATCTCAAGCCGTCAATAAAATTTGTGCAGTTTATGGACTCGATACAGTTTCCATTTCCACCGCACAACGATGGTTTTAACGTTTTCGTTCTGGTGTAGAGGTGGTCGAAGATGCGCCACGCTCCGGAAGGCCTGTCGTCGAAAATTGCGATAAAATCGCTGAATTGGTCGAAAGAGACCGACATAGTAGTCACCAAACCGTTATAAACCATTTGAAGAAGCTTGGAGTCACTAAGGAGCTCGATGTATGGGTGCCACACGAATTGATTCAATAAAAATACCGCAAGACTTTTTTGACAACTTAATTATATAATACCAACGCACCAATTTGGGTTTCGTGAAAAACAGAGCACGATTGAGCAAGTAAATAGAATTACTTACGAAATAAGAAAGGCATTTGAGCTCAGAGAGTACTGTTCGGCTATATTTCTAGACGTGGCTCAGGCGTTTGATAAGGTATGGCACGAGAGCCTTTTATACAAGATTAAAAATATTCTACCTTCAGAATTATATAAAACATTGGAATCGTATTTAAAAAAATAGAAAATTTATGGTAAAAGCGGGAGATTTCATGTCTGATGAAAGACAGATAAGGGCTGGTGTACCCCAGGGCAGTGTTCTAGGCCCAACACTATACATCATATATACAGCATATCTTCCAACAGCTAACAATGTATTAACTTCTACTTTTGCGGGCGACACAGCTACAGTGAGCCGTAACAACTGCCACCTTTAAGCATCAAGAATATTGGCGGAGCATTTAAGTTCTGTCGAAGAATGGCTAGCGAACTGGCGTATAAATGTGAAGGAACAGAAGTGTAAGCATGTTACGTTTTCGCTTAGACCAAAAATGTGCCCGGAAGTAAAAATAAACAATAACTTAATACGCCAAGAGAACGAAGTAACATATCTTGGTATTCACCTAGATAGAAGACTTACGTGGAAAAAACCATATATCTAGTAAAATAACTTGCATGAAGATAAGAGCTGCAAATTTGAATTGGCTATTAAATAAAAACTCAAAACTTAGCCTAGATAACAAAGTGCTTTTATATAATGCGGTCATAAACTAATATAGACATAGACATAATACAAAGGTTCCAATCAAAAATGCTTAGATCAATCACGTGGTCACCATGGTACATGCGTAATGAAAATATCCATAAAGACCTTGGTATTTCTATGGTAAGGAAAGAAGTAGAAGACAGCAGAATTAAATATATATCTAAACTCCGTAATCACCCAATCCCTTTGGCTAATACTTTGGTACATTCCTGCGATCAAATACGCCTTACAAGAAAAGATATGCCCGCGTACTGAGGAGTGTCTAGTTTTCAAATAGGTTTAAGATTTTATTACTTATTGTTAGGCTTTCAAAACAAAAAGCAGATTCAATAAATAAAAAGATATTGGAAAAAAAACACATACTTTTCAGTACTATTATTAAAACTGTTCAACCCTTTGACCCTCAAATAAAATTATCTACAGAGTGATAAAAATTTTATCATAATCATAAGTTTAAATGGAAAATACTAACTTAAATGCCTTTTGATTACGGGTCTATAGCGAGCTCTTTCGACTTGTTCGTGCGAAAGAAGAGAAAAAGAGGGAAACAGTCAAAAGAAAAGTGTGTTTACAAACAAAACCAGGATTTTGTGTTTTTATTTTTGCTACAGTATTCTTCTTCGATCTCTTAAAAATTCGTTTTCTGTATTCTTTTGTATTATACAAGTCAGTTGATGACAGAAAGTTGAACGCACAACATATTACTGTGAAAATACGCATATTTCGTGCCAATTCTCATCTTGTTTTTTATTATTTTGTTCGCTTTGGTTATAATAATGAGCGATGAAGTGTAATATGTGTACGAGTTTAATACACGATTACGTTCTAGAAACATCAGTGC
This sequence comes from Bactrocera correcta, assembly GCA_027475135.1. Lineage (NCBI taxonomy): Eukaryota > Metazoa > Arthropoda > Insecta > Diptera > Tephritidae > Bactrocera > Bactrocera correcta. The sequence goes on from CM050322.1 coordinate 7,302,018, forward strand.
AGATTTTTATGATCGCTTAACATCAGAATTGGTAAATGACATTCAAAATGAAAATAATGATGTTGTGCGTGAAGAAGTGGATCCATTCGAAAGCGATGACGATGATAGAGATGTCGATTATGTGCCATTTGAAGATGCATCGGATATTGAAAATGAAATCCAAATCGAACCGAATGAAATATTAGATAGCGACGAAGAGGAAGTAATCGTTGGTGTAGAAGAAGAAGAACGTGAAACTCCAGCTGCTACTGAAACTTCTTACTACGGTAAAGATGGGAAAGGGATGGCAGAGAGCGTGATGTGAACCAAGAAGAAAATATATTGCTCACACTTGTGAAACGGTACGAAAACACCGGTAGAACAATAGTAACTGACAAATTTTTCACAAGACTGACAGAAGCCAAACGACTGGCTACCATTGGACATGCTTTCGTCGGTGCTATTCGCGTCAATTGAATTGAAAAAAAATCTGTTTCGTCCGTTGCCTTCTACTCTTTTCGGGTTTCACGATAATCTCGTTTTGATTTGTAGCTATGTTCCGAAAAAGAACAAGGCAGTCAATTTGATTTCAACCCTATACTATACAAAGGATTGTGAATGTGAAGCCAAAACACGGGAAGCAATTTTATTTTATAATTCAACAAAGGCCGGCGTTGACTGCATGGATCAGATGGCTACCCATTACACTACAAAACGGCCAACAAAATTATGGATATTTGTCTTTTTTTGCAACTTGTTGGATGTGATGGGATTGGCTGCTTTCGTAGTTTGCAAAGGTGGTCGATACCTAGATAAAAAGAATAAACGACGCACTTTTCTTTACAATCTATTGAGAACATTGGCAACGCCTAATATCGAAAATCGTATGAACAATCCCAATGCCATCAAACATCTATCTTGTCGTTTGGTCTTTGAATCCTTTTTCGGTCGTTCACTCAACATCCCATCACGATTAGTAGCTTCAACATCAAAAGGTGCTGATACACTAAAAGGAAGGAGAGATTGCAGACTTTGTTTGCAAGAAAGCGATAAATTGCGTCGTAAAACTTGATTTTTCTGTTCTAAATGTTCAAATCCAGTTTGTCAACAGCATTCGAAAATTGATTACATATGTTTTTTTTTGTATTACTCAGGACCCATCATCATAAAATAAATTGAAAAATCGCTCAAAAATGATTCAAATGCTCCTAAATAAATTAAAAAATGAACGAAAAGGAATGCGTTGTATTTCATTTTAAAAGCCGTATACGAGTTTAATTTTTCTTTTTCAGGTAATTCAGAGTATGCCCAAACCAAATCAAGAGGTAAGAAATTTCAAAAATTACCACTGATCTCGACTAAGTGTATCAGACCTTTGGTCTCGACCAGGGTTAAAAGATAAAGTTTGTATTCAACAAGATCTAGCTGGAATGCCTATTAAATGTTATACCCAAACGCAAAATTGAATACCGATATATTCATTCCTGGTTGATCTGTATGTAGGAAAGTGAATGAGATAGATGGAATTGAGAGAATGCAGGGCGCGCCCCCCATTCACGGCATTTTTACACTTCTATGGATATCGAACCCTTCGCTTGAAACGGACATAGCTCGAACTATTAGATTTATGGGTTTAAATTCCTTGACAGCATATAAGGCAACTAAAGGCGGTGTACCGGTGCTCTGAGTGGGGACTTAATAAACATAAGTAATGGTAAACACCTTAAAAAAACGAGGGAGAAACTAGTTCAGAATCTGGCAACACTGGAAATGCAATCTCATTGTATACTTCCCGCAGGTGCAGCGATCACCAAGCCAGCCGAATAGTAGCAACAACAAGCTGGATGAAATGTGCTGAAAAGTAAAAAGTAAATTCAACTTCAACAAAAGCTACAGCTAAAACTCGTATTGCACATAAAATATTTTTTGCTGTTTTCTTTACTTTTTTGAAGATTTTGCATTCATATGTGCATTCAATTGCCTCTTGATGCAGACATCCATACAAATAAAATTGCCTCTAGGAAGCTAAAAGTAAAAAAAATGTATTTAGAAGAGTTTCCTGATATATATTATGTAGGTATGTATTTCCGTATATTTATATTTTATTTCGCATGTTTCTGCTTTATAGAAATTAATGTATGTGTGAACTTGAAAGTCAAAGACTTGATAAAACTATTACCGAATTTTGATTTCATTTATTTAGTTATTTGACTTCTTTAAAACAGGGGTGAAACGTTCGCAAAAACTCTTCAAACAGTTAACCTTTTCTATATATCCACTTTTTTACGTAATGTAAATTAATTGGTGTAATTGCATTTTATAATTATGGAAAACAAATTTCTTCAATTTTATACCAATTTGGTTATAAATTTGTTAACATATTATGTACAAGAGTATCGTAGACCAAACTGTTGGTTTGTTGCCTAAAGACGCTGTTGGTTCTAAGAACATTTCCACTTCCACCTTAAGATATTCCTGCTGGGTGTACTCGTATTAATGCGCTCGCACAAAGATTTATGTTTACCTTCCCTCGGTAAAGGACTTACAATACCATGACCAGCTTAGAAATTTGGTGAGTTTGTCAGTTTTTTTATTCGGTGTGGTTTTGGAGGTTTTCTATTTTATCAATTTTTACCATTTTTTGGTTTCCATAGCGCTTCTGTTTGCTTGCTACTCTTCGGGTTTGATATAATATATCATGAAAGCCTCTGGTGGTTGATGCATGCCTCCAATAGGCAGCTGTAATTGAAGCAGCGAGATAGTAAAATAACGGTCGACTTAGTTGTACACATACGCTATGTGATTCAACAAATAACATTGGACGGTGAACAATGACGTTGTCATGCAAAATTTTTCAACGATGCGAAGCCATGTGAAGAGAGTGACGTTCGTAGAATTTTGGCATACAAACACCTTCGTTGCCATGGCACTATCAAATAAAAGGGAAGCAAAAAAATGAAAATTCAATAGAATACACTGATCGAATTTTCATTTAGAGTTGGTATGGTTTAATCCTTTTTTCGATGATTGCAGTGGCTTTAAAATAACAGATTTGTAAGTCATACATACTTTACTATTTTTATAAACTATAAAATACCAAATTGATTTTAGAGTTTAGTTTACTTTATTATAGCAAGCTAGGAGAATCATCCCTTTTAAGTATAAAATGGTGTTTTGATAAAGTTTTTCTGACGATCTTTGGTTCTTGTTTTTTAATTGCGGTCTTAAATTATCCGACAAACCGAGGGATCAATGCAATTTTAGGACGTCTGTGAACAAAGATAATAATCATTCTTCACATAAAAATTTTACGATTTAAAATTTTTGGAAGTATGACTTTTTTTTTAACAGAACCTTAAGTCTCCAATTTTTCGATAAAATCTTAAAAATAATTTTTCTGGGTTAAAGTATGAGTTTTAAGGAAGGCTTGAGCCAAGGATGCTAAAGCATAAACCATTATATCCCAATTCCAAATTTATCGCTTAACAGCACAAAGGACATTTGTCCGAAATGAAAAGTGAGGTCAGTGCGGAAGTATTATCGTTTGCCAGAGATGTCCAGCTGATGGCTGCAAAGACAACGACAATAACGACACCCAACGTTGCACTCACGTACATCGGCCAACGTATCGTTCTATCAGTTGAACAAACAAAAACAATGAGTTGCAGCACAGCAAACAGCCATTTTTATCGTCCTGCTGGATCTGCAACGGTCAAATGTCAAATATCGATTTTTGTTAAACCAGAAACTTTATGCAAGGAATTGAATGCAAACTGGAGGTTTGTATGCAACTGTGTACACATGTTGAGATATGGTGACGGATGGACTCGACAGTGATTGAAATGGTCGCCAAACTATATAATACGAATTCAGAAATTCTGCTTGAGTTTCATAGTGTTATGAATCTGAGCTTTGGATGCACCGTATACAATTTTGACACTGGGACATTTTAGGTCAAAATTTATTATACTATGTATAATTCAAAAGACTTTCGATACAAAAGTTTTATCTCTGGGTTGATGATTTCTCCAGTTCCTTAATTGTGTGTGCAGTTCAGTAAAATAGAAATTTCGTATCCAGATTGTGCAAGAAGCAAAGAAGCAGGAAGTGAATAATTCGATGTATCCTTTGAGAAAAGAATTTGTTATTTCTACCAAAAACACTACCCATTGTAACTATGTAACCAGCATGGAATCGAGATATAATATATCTACTTAAACAAGATGGTCTTGAGACTTGATGGCAGCTTGTTTGCTCCCGATTTACCAAATCAGTACTAGTCGCAGCTGTTTAATATGCTCATGCTAATTTTCTATTAGCAGAAACTTGCGCTTGTGCTTAAAAAAACTCGTATGAATTCTAGAGACATTGACCAATCTATGATAAGAAAAAATTTATCTCTATCCGCGAATTTTAAACACAGGGTTGGTGGCGTCTTCATTTTTGGATCTGGTGAAAGTACACTTTTAATACGAACTTTATATTCAACTCCAGGTCACTTGCTTTTCAAACTTCAATAAATATTTCAGGGAATCGGTATTTTTTCTTTAATGATCGATTCAACTGGATGTTGCGAAATGAAACAGAGTTTATCTACCAAAAGATCCTTTAATTTTAAGCGAATGTGTCGTCTATCATTACAGCAGGACATTGCCTTTCAGTCCTCAAATTATTTGCATCGATAAACGCCACCCCATAACCGTTTCAAACATTTTGGCGATCATGTGTTCTTTAGAACTCAACAAGCAACTCTTCTTGCAAAGGTCATTAAAGGCTCTAATAGGAGAATAAAATCACTTCATGCAGCTGCAACGTTTCTTAAAACATTAAAAGTAGTAAATAAAAGAAATAAAGAAAGATTGGTATGTCAAGTCGTAGCTGTAAGGAAATAAAATATCTACAAATCAAACGCTCGATTCAACGAGTCTTGTCTCGATTCACTGCTCCCACGATAGTCGTTTTTTCGCACTAGGAATAGACGCAGGTTTATATCCGTGCAACTGAAGATAACGAAGCAGTTTCACTTAACTTATTTGAGGAATTTTTCGTGCAACAACAAAACACAATTTCCACCGATTTTGTAATGAATACTTGTGGTAAAACTCCCTTAAATGCATTGTTGTCTATCAATGAAATTAATGATTGTTGAAAACTCAAATTCCATACGGAATTGACATCTGAGATTAAGAATTAGGGGACCCAGCTTATGGAAGCGATTTTTTAGAACGAAATTCTGAAGAAGTAAAAAATGTAACCGAGACACTTCAACCTACACAATTAACTACATTTTCTAAATATGAGGCAATGTTGGTTTGTAGAGCATCTTCTCTCCGTTCCCGTCATCGTTCACTACCAAACTATGTTAGCACACGATTCTAAACTTACAAGCTGGCTAAGGCAACTCCAGCTTTTCACAACTTTTCACAACATACGAGTATAGCATACGAAAGCTTAATGACGTTGGTTAGGGCTCTAGTGGTGATAGTAATAATTCAATTCTTTTCCCAGTGTATGTAAACCAACAGCGACGTCCGTTTCCTTTAATTTAAGGGTCTATAGGGTCAACCCGATCACTCTCGTTGCTGTCCACAACACTCCCACAATCAATCTTCTTCAACTCTGAAAAAAACTTCCGAAACATAGCTTGGTTGCATGTGAAATTCTGGATGCATTCAAATAATTTTGTTGCTCATCTGGGTGGTATGCAAATGTGGTTGGTAGATACAGCACTTCACGGACATAGCAGAGCATATCAACTTTTTGTTGCATGACTGGAACTGTTATTCGTTTTCTTTCTCATTGCTTCAGTACCTGTAATAAATTAGCCAATGGCGAAGGCAAGTGGTGTACAAAATAAAAACGAAGCTTCTGGTGCTTCCAACCAGAAGTGAAGCAAAAATTTTAATGCAAACATGTATTTCCCAAACCACTTAAAGTACCATATCCAAGTTCGATCAGGGCAAATCACTTAAGCGCGTCAAAAAACACTGTTAAAATGTACTCTTCTTATTTATAAAAACAACAGAAAGCTATTGAAATTGGGAAGCGACAAACTTTTTTCGAGATATTAGTTACCCTTTGAAAGGTTTTATCACATACCAAGACATGATATGAAAATTTGAAGCAAACAGATGCACGTTAAGAGTTCAGAATCAATTTAAATCTATAATCTGAAAATCTTTCCGTATTAGTTTATTTAATTCCAGCTTCAAGATTAATGTGGTATATAAGCAAAACAACAACTTGTTTCTTAAATCACTCAACTGGATTAGTAGAAAATACATGCCCGCTTACAGATCTACAGTTTAAATATTTATATTTACAAATAAATAAAAGAAACAAGTAAAAAAGGCTAAGTTCGGGTGCAACCCAAAATATTATACTCTCGCAACTTGCAAGAATCAAAGCCAGGGAAATACTACTGTGATAAAATTGAAAGGTTTCATCATACCTTAATATTTTTTGTTTTGCTGGTGCACTCTTCATATGAACGTATGTGAAGTTTCACTTCAATCTGTCAATTCATTCTTTGTTTACAAGCCATTTAGTGTCGTCGTGTCACAATCAAAAACTTTTACTATTGCGCAGTGAAAAAGTTGTTTTTTTTGGAAGGTTGCTACACCAAAAGAATTTCACGAACGAATGTTCAAAGTGTATATTGATTGTTCACCTATTAGAACAGTAGAAAGATGGGTTGCTGAATTTAAACGTGGTCGTAACAGCCTTGAAGACGATTCGCGTGAAGGACGTCCAAATAGCGCTTCAACACCAGAAATTCAGAATATAGTTTTGGAAGATCGTCAGTTGATTGAGAGAAATTTAGAAGAGGCTCAACACATCTCATTAGGCATTGTGAGCCATATTTTAAGTGAAATCATGGGTTTTAGAAAGCTGTGTGTGCAAAGGGTGCCGCATTCGCTAACAAAAACACATTCGAATACGACTTTTTCAGCACCATCACTGTGGGTGAAACTTGAGGCTATCACCAATATCATGATTCAAAACAAGAGGCTAAAGAGTTGTGGGAACCTGGTTGTTCGGCTTCGAAACAAGTTCATGACCGGAAATGGGCCAAGGAGGTTATGACATCAGTTTTTTGGGATGCGAGAGAAATTTTGTTTGTGGATTTCTTGCAAACTGATAGAACAATTAATTCTGAATATTAATGCATTCTTTTGGACCAGTTGAAGGAAAAGATTAGTGAAAAATGACCCGGTTTGCAAAAAAATAAAGTCTTTTTCATCAGCACAATATACCGTGTCACAAGAGCCTTTTGACAATGGCTAAAATCTATGAATTAAAGCTCAAATTGTTAAAGCGACTTCTGTTTACTTCCCGAACTCAAAAAATGTTAGCGTGGCGAGCGCTTTTCATCAAATGAAGAGGCCATAGCGGCTGTTAAAGTGTATTATACAGACCTTCTGTATTCTCACTTCAGGGATGGGATTCACAAACTGGAGGGTAATAAAGTGTATTTTGAATCATAAAATTGTGTTTTTTTTTATGAACCGACAAAACTTATTGAACAGCCTGGTATTTACAACTTAAGAACGATTAGGTTTTATACAGATCGCCTTAATATAGTTGTCCCGAAAACTATATTTTCTATCACTTTGTACTTTATAACATCAGTGTCTTGATGTTATCTGATCGGTATGAAGCTTAATTTCTATTCGAGTAAAGTTCAAAAGAAATAATACATATAAATAAGCAAAATGGAATGACTGTTTTTGTTTGCCATAAAATTTAAATTTTTAGCAATCCTATATTAGATGTCTGATTTCACATCCACCAAAAAAATGGCTTTTCAAAAGAATCGACATAGTAATGTTTTTTTGGAATTCTGTTGTGGTTTTTACATCATCCGGTAAGTAAAAGCCCTTTTAAACCAATATATTATTAATTTTTTTGCGTCTTTGTATAAAAATACTTCTTCCCCTTCAACCGCTTGAAAGATTTGTTAAAGCATGAAGTCACTAAAGTCATAATATTACAGTCGTCACGGTCACAGTCGCATCTGTCATCAACACAAGCGTATCAGCTATGAAATTTTTCCTTATCTCCAACCACTACTGCTGTTATCTTCACAGACTTTTCACTGTGCATATGGAGGAATTTGTATGCCGACAATACAACAAAAATAATTCGCCATCCATAGTGTAAGCGCCAGTTGGAGCGAGGATATGTGCATTGTGAAGAGTAGAACAATTAAACTCAGCTGGCTGGTAGCCCCATCCATTTCTATTCTGGCCTTTTCACAAAATTAAAGAGCAGATAAACTAAAACAGAACAGCGAAAACAAAACAAAAGTACTAATAAAACAGCTGAGAGATGGAATAAAGCATAAGAATATATAGACAAATTCTATTCCACTGCTATGAGGTTTAGCGACCATGGCGTATACGTAACATGCGGTGAAACTATGAATGCAGATGGTTTTGTTATACAAAATGAGTATGTATGTGCGTAATTATAGTTATATGTATGTGTGTGCATATACGCCATGTTTCGCTTGGGTCTACAGTAAATTTGATACGGTCGAATGCATTGACATGTCATTAAGTAATATGGCATAGCGATGTGAGACTCAGTGGCATAACAACTCATAATCCTATGTGCAGAAGGAAAAAATGGTTGAATTATATGAAGTGTCCGTTTACCAAACAGATTCGCTTTATGTAGCGGTTGGGAGTATATACTACATTTACTGTATTTTAATTTTTACCGCGAAAAAGTTGAACGTGCAAGGAGCAAAACTGCTTAAAATAGCCTTTTCTACGAAATTAATGTGGTAAAATTTCAAACTTCCTTCAATCGTATTCTTTGTGTATACTTATTACAAATAAATTTCGCACTTTTTCTTTGGTTTACTCTTTTTTTGATTGAAATTATTAACTGCGGAATTACTCTTTCATTAAAACGTTGCAGGCACGGTCGTTGAATTTCTGGACTATATTTCTTAGAACAAAATCTGTACTTTTTCTTAACTTTGAATCTGGCAATCACGAAGTGTTATTACACCGGCGCATCCATCCATTACAATAACACGGAACTGAGGTTTGAATATTCATTTAGCCTCAACAGCGTTTTGAAAAGTGAAGTAGAGAAATATTTCTATTTAATTGCTATTTTATAATATATATAGTTCTTTATTAGTATTTATCATTATACAGTTTTTCACCTAGAAGTCGGACTTTTCTGTAAAATTTTTGAGGCATCGTTCTTGGTCCTATTACAAAAAAATATGAGTTCGTAAATGAACATAGTAGGACCACTTCTACGCCCACGAAACGCCGTTAGCTGAAATCCAATGAAGTGAAATAACTCGGCCTACATTAAGATATAAAACTATAATTTGACTTAGGGGATGACACTAGCATGGGGCACCGATCGATAAAAAATTTTGATAAAGTGGGCTTGACACCGCCTCCTAATGAGTATAATTTAAGCTATCTTCTAAACCAAAAAACCTACAAATTTATCACAAGATAAATTGATGAATTCGAAAGGTAACCACGATCTATCCCCATTTAAAGCTACTGCTCAAAACTACTTAAAGAGCAATAATTTAATAAATTAACTTTTACCACCCAGATGGTACGAAACGGCTTTATGATTATTATTGTGAAAATTGGACAATGGGCGTCACACCGCCCACTTTTTCGTGAAATCCCATATTTCGGGACCGGACAAACCGATTTCAACAAAATTTAGCACGTGGCATCTTTTTATATTATTATGTCACAGAGTGAAAATGGACAACAACCGCGCCTACTTTTCAATTAGAACAATTTTAAATTCCTTTTGATTCATTTAGTTTCCAGTACACAATCAAGAAGCAATTAATATAACGAAATAAACCTTTGAACGAATAATGCCTTTGATGTGTGCCACCTTATGACCAAAAAATATTTAAATCGAATGAAAACTATTCAAGCCTCTAGTTACCAAGTATTGACTTTTGGTCGAAAATGTCGGTCAATGTGTGATGTATACAAATATAACTAAAATTTATGAATAATCCTTCTCTTAAAATGGTTTGTCTGTATGTCAAAAATTATCTGATTCAGACCAATACTTCCCTTAGTCTCCATATACCTAATATAAAAATTTTCAAACTTCGGGGTAACCTTGTATCGCATATAACGACCAGTATGTGAGTTATCGCAATGAAAATTACAGAACGTTGTTTTTTCGTATCAGTGTATTCCAAATTTTCTTTAAAATTAACTAAATATACAATATTAGATGTACGGTCCAAAGTTTGATTCCAAATATATGTGGAGTTGGTCAACAAATTACCCAAATTACCAGAATACAAAATTGCTTCGATTCCGAACATTCTGGAAGTTTTACAACTTAACATACTTCTCTGTTTTTGGTACTGGCTAGTTGCTAAAGAACGAAATGTTCGGTTACAAGCGAACTTAACCCTCCCTTTATTGTGAAGTTTGATATTTCCAGCAACTAGAAGGAAACGTTGAAGGCCCTATAAAATTATTAGGATGACAAGCTGAGTTAGTTTATTTATTTTCGTCTGTCAGTTTGTCCGTCCATCAGTCTGTCCAACTGTCTATATATACCCGAACTAGTCCTTCAGTTTTTAAGACATCTATCTGGAATTAAGCACACGTTTTGTTTCTGCAAAAAGCTGCCCTTTCATCCGAACCGCTTGTATTGTATATCACATAGGTTTCATACAAAGTGATGTTTGTTTACCGATGTTTCCGTTTGGATGCTACAAACTTCGTGGAACTTTAAATATTCCGGATTTAGTTCATAAATATATTTTTACATTATTTATAGTAAAACAATTCGAACGGGAATTTTGAAATTTTTTCCGGAATGACCAGTTTAGTCGGTCCTGCTCACATCTTCGTTAAAGCTTTACTAAGAGAAGCGATTAGACCGCAAAAAGAATCAAAAGCCGTCATTGAGCTTATCGTTTCATTGATCTTCATTGATCTATACAGCTTTTCCAAAATCAATGTTTAATCAATGCTGATTCTCACACATTTACTTTTCACATGTACCATATTAGCTATGGGTTAGCCATAGCTCGCTACAAATACTGTTGATTTACCCTATTTACAATGTATTCATAAGGATATTAAACAAATTTGAATGCATGTTAGTTGCTGAGCTGAGCTAGCAGTAACCCTTTGTGGCAGCTATCCAAGCCTTCTCTTACAACTACCGATGCCACATTGCACTAGCTCAGTAAATAGGAAATTCTTTACAAAACCGCACAGTCATTTTGGTTAAAGTGTCATTTGAGGTATTCTGCAACAAGCAACAAACAATAGCCTTCAGTATTTCTGGTGCGTTTGACGAAAAATAAATCAATTAGTCGTTAAGTGTTGCTTGACATTTCACACTGTAACAAGGATATATGACTCCTTATGTGGTTTACTATTTTGTCGTTGACATATGGTAGGGTTTCTTCATTGAGTAGATATAAATAATATCTAACTATAATTTTTGAAACTATTAGAAATAGGTTCGAAGAGAATTCAGATAAGTTCTTAAGTATCGGTTTATCTGTCTAACTTAAATAAAAAAATTTGATATCGTGTTGAATTAGGACAAGCGCTAATTGATTAGACTTAAGATTGCTTCTATAGAGTAGAGCTCAGTTCTGTGTTCTACTGTCTTTTGAGGAAGCTAGGTGAGGAACTTTCGATAGCTTATAATGGCAGTAAAATATTCGACTTGTGATATAGACTATTTTTCTCAAATTGTAAAAAAAGACAAGTTCTTTGGATCCAAGCATATATGTACAGCTTTAACAGTAGAATTATGTTTCATTTAATTGTTCCTTTATCCAAAAGCACACTTAGTTTAATACATTTCGGCTTTGTCTAACTAATTATAGTATTTCAGTTTTAGCTAATGTAGTCTTTGTTTGAAGCTGTAGAGGTTCCGACTCCATCGCCACAGCTTGTTTACGGCTCAGGTAAGTCTTAGGTTGCTTATTAATTTGGAATATCCACCAAATATGATATTTACTTTAGCGTTAAATTTGTTTTCCTGCCGACCGTTCACAAGGTAGATGGAGATAATAGGTATGAAGTAAATACCCCAAGATGGAGTTCACATTTGTACATTTGTAAAAAAACATTTGCCATGCCAATAGCTTTCTGAAGATGTATCTAGATCCTCATGCCACAGGTTGCATATATGGTCATTCATCGACCTAAAAGTCAGTTTTATAATGATAGCAATTGTAGAATGACTAATTGATTTCCATATTCAGCTTTATTTCTGAGTATCAACTACAAATTCAGTATAAACAGCGCTCAAGCGTATACTTCAAAAAAACAGTCCACTTCAAAATAATTTCCATTTTACCAATTTAATTGTAAGTATGCGGGCGTAACAAAAACAACAAGTTATAAATATTGCGCCATTTTACTTACAACTGTGATAACTCAAATGCAATTCACACTAACTAAATACTTTTATGATAAGGAGAACCAAAGCAAATCATTTGATTTGCACTTAACTAAGTTTGTGTGAGGGGAAGTGGGTACGAAGGATATAAAGAAAATGTTGATGATGATTCACAAGAAAAAAGGAACCGTTCGGAGATACACAGACCAAAGATAAAGTCAAAGCAGATGCTGTCAATGAAACAATCAGAGGAGATTGAGGGAGGGGTCAAGTAGAGATGATTACAAACACCTAAATACCTTAACTGCATACATACATATATATAGAAATTCATATACACACCAAATGCCGTTTTGAAGCGGATCTGTTGGCGTAGAAAAAGCCGGCAATCGCAATCGTAACGGTTTGTGAAAATATTTACACACTTTAATTGAATGTTGTGTGTTCGTTCAAGTAGAATTTGCAATTCGCTGGAAACACACATATGCACACACTGAAAAGCTACACGCACTATACACAGTACAATGTATATATTAGGGGTATTCCAACCAGCTTTGTCAATTCGTTAGTCGTTACTCGGTAGTTTTTTACGTGGGTTTTGTTTTTGTAAAATTAACAGATTATCGTTTTACCGAGTTAAGAAGTACCGGACTGGCAAGCATGGTAGTTTTTTCGTTACTTGGTAACATCATTCAGCTGTTTTGTTTGCGTTGTTGCCTCAAAAGTTAAATTAATTCATTGTTAAAAATATATTTGCTGTCTACTACAAATTAGTTTCTGACAAATTTTCCAAAAGTACGTATTTAATATTAGCTGTTTGAAGCTGTTTTGAAGCAAAATTTACACCCACTGCTGATGCACAGCAAAACGTATGTTCACAATTAAGTGTTTTGACGAACTATCAACTAACGAACTACTAGATTAACAAGTTCGGTCTGAATACCCCGTTTATATTTTGTATATAAATTTTTTTTTTACATTACGAATTTATTTTGAATTAGAGAATTAACAAGTACAAAGTATGTAGTACTGATAGAGAGCTCTTACAAGCATTTCACGTTTTCTTTTTTTTTTTGGCTTTAACTCTTTTTCAACTTTTTATATTCTTCTTTTATTAGTTGAGTATCAGAATCAAAACACTTTTAATTTACACTTACTAAATTTTGAATAGAAACTAGAGAGCTGAAGTGAAGAACTCCAATAATTTTCAGTTTAAAGGTGTTAGAAATTTTTGGCGGACATTTACACAATTGTATACTTTGCAATGAGGCCGGATCCTTCCAACTGAAAATTGATTCGTCGTCTGCTTAAACCTCCTTTTAGATACGTTACTGTCTGTTTAAATATAATTGATTTTATAGTTAACAAAAAGAAATATGCTTATATAAAATATGCTTTCACTCCTTTCTTAATACTAGGCTCAATATTTTGCACATTTTCTTAATAAAACCAACACTAATTCGCCACATGCGACGATGCGATCGAGCAGAAAAGACAATATCCGGATGACATTATATATACGAAATTTTTTTTGTTTTGTACTCTAAGAAAGCCTCTCCAAAGACCTATGAGTTTCATAATTCATCATATTAATTTTTTTTCATTGAGTTATAAAATTAATAAGAAATAAAAAATTTTCCCAAAAATAATCAAACTAATAAATTTTAAACGGTTGGGTTTACGAAAAAATCAATTAAGACCTTTTTGTAGAGCATTCAATTTCTTACAAAATCTAAAGAACAAGATCTTTTTTCAAATAGTTGAAAGCGAGATATAAATTTTTCTATCTAATAATAAGAAAAAATAGAAAACTGTATGTAGGAGGACCTTCCCGTTACAATTAAGAACTCATATTTGGAGAAGCTTTTTGAGAGGTGTCTAGGAACCTATTTTTCCGAGTACCAAACGATTTCTTTTTTTGAATTTAATATATACATTTATACAATATGTAACCATATATCTGACTCGATTAGTTTGAGGAGATACAGACAATTTAGACAGATGCTGCAAGAATATAAATATCCTGAAAAAGGTGACTCCGCTTTGCATCAAGAAATTAGTAAACTGCCATATTAAGACCAAAGATAAATTAAAACAAGTTAATTGTCAATGGTAAATCGGAATAGCAGAAGCTGAAATATTGGCCATTCCATAAATTTTTTTAATTTTATTAAAAGCGAAATTGTATGTTTATAATTGGCTCAAAAAGGCCAAACAAAAATGCACTTGCGGAACAGGAGATGATTTTTGAGGTATTCGATAACTACCAAGAAAGACGATGTGCTAGTCCCAATGGAGAAAGATCATAACACGCAAGAAGTGTGAGAATGTGCTCACAAAATAAATAAAAAACATTTAGTAAGTGTCTGTATCTGAAAACCGATCAAAGATCACAAGGGACTTAAGGCAGTAGACGCGAGCACAAAGTGATTGGGCGCAACAACACAAACGGCTTAATACATAGGCTGCTATATATATTTCTGGCATAGGCAACACTAAGTGTTGCCAGGTGCAATCTGACATTTCTATTGGAAAGTTTGACATTTTTTAGCATAACATCACTCAGAACGTTTTGTCATTTAATCGTGAATTGTTTTATTTACAGGGAATTAAAAAATTCATTTCGGCCAAAAAATTGAATTAACTCGAGAACATTTTCGTGCGATCATTTTTCACAACTTTCGACGTGGATTATCACGACAAGAGTGCATCGATGAACTAAAATCTTTGTATGGCAATGAAGCACCATCCTATAGAACTGTGAAAAACTGGTACAACGAATTCAATCGTGGCCGACGCTCGCTCAAAGACGAATTCCGTGAAGGTAGTCCAAAAACAGCCATTGTGCCAGAAAACATCGGTGCCGTACGTGAACTGATAATGCAAGACCGTCATGTAAAATACCTTCAGATAGAGGCATGCCTATGCATTTCTCCCACCTGCATACATTCGATAGTGCATGAACACCTGGCCGTAAAATAGCTTTGTTCTCGTTGGATCCCGCACAATTTGACAATCGCTCAAAAAAATGCTCGTGTGGATTAGTGTAAAAGAAATGCTGAAAAAATACTATCGTGGTGCTTCAAAAGACGTTTATAAGATCACCACAGGTGCCGAATCATGGATCTATGCGTATGAGCTCGAAGCAAAACAGCAATCGACCGTGTGGGTCTTCCAAGACGAGCCAAATCCACCGAAAGTTGTTCGTGGAAGAAGCACTTCGAAGCAAATAGTCGCCTGTTTCTTCGGCAAAACTGGTCATGTGGCGACTGTTCCGCTTGAGCAACGTAGGACGGTCAATTCTGAATGGTACACCACCATTTGGTTGCCTGAAGTCTTCGGAGAAATTCGAAAAACGAAAAAGAGAAGACGAATCATTGTGCACCATGACAATGCGAGCTCTCACACATCGCTCAAACTAGCGCCTTTTTGACCGGCCAAAACGTCGAATTGATGGGTCATCCGCCGTACAGCTCTGACTTGGCACCCAATGACTTCTTTTTATTCCCACACATCAAGAAAATAATGCGTGGTCAACGATATTCGTCCAGAAGATGCTGTTGAAGCATTTAAAACCATGTTTTGGAGGTGTCTCAATCGGAGTGGAAAAAGTGCTTCGAAAATTGGTTTGAGCGCTTGCAAAAGTGTATAAATATTGACGGAGAATATTTTGAAAAACAATAAAACCATTTTCGTTGATAAATATTCCTATTTTCAATATTAGGCCAGAAATATATGTTGGAATATAGATTGGTGGCAACTCCGCCAACGAAGACGGGTAGGTGAAATAGACAATAAGACCAAAAGCAAGAGTCAGTCGTTAAACTGGTGGCATCAGCGTGAGGTGTTTCTTCGATATTGCTGATCTTATACTTTCATTATTTTGTGAACTAAAATGTAATCTGCACATTTCTTTAATATTATAATAATTTAATGTCATTGCGAGCTGCAATTTGATAAAAACAATAATTTGACTGAAAAAACTGTAATTACAAACTATAAGCAGCAAGTTGTAATAAGAAATTGTGAATTGATTAAAAAATTTCCATAATAAATTCTAACACTGTGTAATTCAAAAAACTGAGTGAAGTGTCGTTATTTAAATAGGAAGCGTTGTGGTGGCAAAATCCCACATATATATAGCAGGCCTCGTATATGTTTTGCTGTTAGATGTTGCATGTACTCTGTTCTTCTTTGGATGGTGGATAGTGGCTCCAGCAGATCAAATTGATGAAATCATTTCTGAGGAAATTCATGATGCAGAGAAGGATCCAGTATTATAAGAAGTGATTAAAACCCGAATGGTTCATGGACCTTGCGGACACCACAATCCCACTTCGGTTTGGATGTCTGATAATAAATGCACGAAACACTATCCACGTGTGTTTTTTTCGGAGATACAGAACCTGAAATGATGGATATGCACTCTATCGGCGTCGCCCACCAGCCGTTCATATTCAAAACTCATACCAATGTTGAGTATTGCAGTTTGGTGAAATCGATAAAATATGCAACATGGCGATACGGTCGATACGTGAACTGCA
Organism: Bactrocera correcta; assembly: GCA_027475135.1. Lineage (NCBI taxonomy): Eukaryota > Metazoa > Arthropoda > Insecta > Diptera > Tephritidae > Bactrocera > Bactrocera correcta. The sequence continues at coordinate 7,318,934 of CM050322.1, forward strand.
ACAAAGCGCTTTGTAGGATATTTACTTTTGCAATTCATGAACGTTTTGCGACTGTTGTGCGTCTCGCAGTTCATTTGGAGAATGGCCAAAGATTGTATTTGAACCCAAAGAATACAGTACAGCCAGTGGAAACTATGCCTGTAACAAAATTAACATTGACGAGTTTTTTCTCAGTTTCTTCAGTGATCCGTTTGCGAAAACATTGCTCTATTCGGAACTGCCTTACGCAGAACTAATGCATTACGACGAATTCACACAATCCACCCGAAAAACGATGATTGCTTCTGCCTTCGGTTGCTATTGATTAATGTAAGCGGTTCAACTTCATTGCGTACTGTGAATGGTACGGTGTGTGCAACTTTTTGAGTATTACAATTGCTGGAAACTGGAAATCGCTGTAATCAAACGATGGGCGATGCTATAGCTACTTCGCATGCCACTGAAGTTTGTACACTTTTCAACATATCAGCCTTCAAATCTGCGTCAATTATGGGATACGAACAAAAATTACATTTCCGAAGAGACCGCATTCGCTAAGAATTGGAAATGGGCAAATTTCGATCATCTTGACATTGAAGACGAAGCCGTGAATTATCCAGTGAAATTTCTGAATTCTTTGAGGAGGCTTGGTATGCCACCGCATCATTTGCGTATCAAAGTTGGATCTGTCGTTATTATGTTTCGCAATCTGCGCTATCGAATACAAGGGACAGAATGCTTGATCCTAAGAATTCATTTGAGTTCTAACGATTTGCCATATCAAATCGAACGTATTCAGTTTCCAGTGATAATTGTATTTGAGATGACAATCAACAGGACACAAGGATAGCTTCATAGCGTGTGGAATAAATTTGGAAATGCTATGTTTTTCACATGGCCAGATATATGAATTTGGAAAAAAAATCCTCCGACCTGCAAATGTATGTACATATATATTATATATTGAAAATATATGTATGTAAATATATCACCCTTCTTACAATTTAACTTCAATTACATTATTTCGGCTTCTGCAAATGCTATACCTTCGTCAACCAGTTGCATTTGCAGAGTCTACCAGTATTTCTATGTCTTGACATTGGAATTCATTTTTTGTTAACAATGTTTTCATAGTTCTATGTTCTAAACGATTTCTTCATTTTCATTTTTTATTTCAATTTCGATGTTTATCAACATGAATTCTTATTACTTCAGCGTAGTAGTTTCATAATAAGCATTGTTTTTCCGAACTTGGTCATTATCTACTATTAAATGTACTTGGAGTTTAAATGATTTTCATTGCCTTGTTTTCTTTTCTTTGTAACAAAGCGCTCATTTTACTCTATTTATTGTTACTTGTGTTTCTTGTTGCTATAGCATGCTAACATTTACAGAGTATAATAGTTTTGTTCACCTAACGTATCGCCTAAAACTAAGCGAGATAGATATATGGTTATATATACATAAATGATCAAGATGACGAGAAAAGTTGAAATCCGGACGACTGACTGTCTGTCCGTCCGTGCAAGCTGTAACTAGAGTAAAAATTGAGGTATCTTGACAAAACTTGGTTTCCGGGTTCCTTAATTAAAAAGAATTACGAGTTAGTAGGTCAGCGTAATCGGTCATTAACTGAAAACCTATAGTTATGGCCTTATAACTAAGCACCAAATTAAGATATGGAATTTTATTTTAGTTCAACGGATCGCAGTAGTAAGGGCCACCTGTGGCAACAATTTTTAAAAAGTGTTCGTGGCACCGCCCTCTAATAAGTTTAAGGTTCATATCTCCAAAGCTACTAAAACTGCACCAACCAAGTACGTTACGCGCAGATATAATATTATAAGAACATTGACCGACTGTGTGAAAATGGATGAAATCGGATGTGAACCCCACTTTCTCCCCTTATAATAATTACTGTTAAAAACTACTAAAAGCAATATATCAATAACTAAATACGCTAAAGACGTTAAATTTTAGCTACGAGATGGTATGGGAGTGTTTTCAGGGACCTGGGGTAAATATTGAACAATAGGAGATAAAAGTTTGAACGAATATTCCACTGTATGACAAAAATTGTTCGATCCTAGGTAACATGTCTAGAGTTGACTTTTGTCCGAAAATATTGGTCAATGTATGTTATTCTTGGAGCGAAATTAAATTTATAGCTGTAAATAAAATGAATTATAATTTGTTTATTGAGGCCCTATGTTCCTAGGTGGAACAGCTATAAATTTAATATATGTGATATACAATTGAAATTCACAGAGAATATTTTCCTGATAATATTGCATCTGTGTATTAGGCATGGGGTGTATCGGGTCAATATTTCTCTGAACCCCCTTATACGAAATCTTGAAGTAAACAGAATAAAAAAAAAAACAAATATTTTTTACCAGCAACTGGTTTAAGCTGTATTTTGACATTAAGTGATTTTTAGCTTTATTTTTCGCGGTATTCTAATGAATGGAATGATTGGTGCGATAGTTGATTGATCACCTGATTAAACTGACTCCAGTTAATGTTGAAGTGTTGAAGATATGTCGAAACAATACATTTATTTTGATCCGGATTTGTGGTAAGTAGAGTGCAAACAGCGGTAAAAATAATATAAACGTGGACGAAAAATGGAAAAGATGGATGCTGTTTCAAGTGAGGCGGTTAAAGTATGGGTCGTTTATATCGAATTGGAGACACACTCACGGGATAGTATGAAATGGGGTTCGAAATTTAACCACATGTTTATTTTGAAAAAAGCTTCTTTTAATCAGCTATCCCTCCTTCCGCGTTTTGTTTAGATTAATACTTAACCAATAAAAACCATAAAAATTACAATAAATCTTACTTTAATAGAATAAAAAAGATGGTATATATCGCCAGGCCTGCATACAAAGTGGGTTCGACCGTATAAAATGTAATGTGGACCCAAGAGAATCACGCAGTGTATACAAATGTAACCCCAACGTAGCTACCTAAATATGTAACTATATCAAAAGTGTGCATCTGTATTTATAAGTTTCACAGCGTGTTACGTATACGCCATTGTAACAAAAAGTCATGATATTGGGAATTCACCTAACGTTTCTTTTCACCGTTTGATTGAATATGTGTCGCATTGGCATCAAAATTGTGTTATATGAAAGGTAAACGTCTTCCACTTTTGAAATGTAAAGTATGAATATCGGAAAATGTCATGCAAAGAATTTGGTTGGAATCGGTCAAGAAGGGTCAAGGTTTGTGATGTCACCAAAAAACTGCCTGACTGCTTCCTAATAGACAATTTATTTCTGTCTTAAAAAGCAAATATGAAGTAAACTTAAGTTTAGAAGGGTGTTGATTAAGAAACCATACAGTAGTGGAGTAGTATGTAGAGTTTGTGGGCTAGAGTAAATGGATTTTTTAGTTTATCCAACCTATTTCAAAATCATTAAATTCCATTATTAATAGTTCCAACCTTAAAATTTAGATTTTCCAGCTAATTTACATAGTAATCATAGTTGTCCAATCTTTCAATGATTGATTTACTAGATGGAAACATAATAATAATTTAATTCAAAACTAAACGGGCATATGGGTGGTTTCGAAGTTCCCTGAGGTCGTAACTTAAGGCATTTGCTGACCAAATGGAGGAAATTCCAACCAGAAGAGTTTGTTGTCCAATCTTGTTAAGTGTCACGAATTTACGTTTCGCCACTTGAAGTAAATAACTCGAATGGAAAACCTCACCTCGGTAAGATAAATTCATGTCTAGGTATATTTGTGCTGTTGCAATGCTTTCATCATCACAATACTTACATATATTATATCATGATTAGTTTACCACAGTTTGCTCCTCATGGTTTCAATAAAAAAATGAATTACCGCTAGAGGAAAGCAAGAGTAGAGGATGGTCCGTCAAATCGAGCTTTATGCAAACTTTATCCTTTTGCGCCTATCCCAGGTAAGTGAGAGAGTGTAAAAAGTTTAGCAGCAAAGACACCGAAATTTTCTAATAATAAATATCTAAAACCTTTAAAGATCATTTGAATTTAAATAAATGAGCATCAACCTAATCGAAATTGTAAAAAAGACTGTCGGACCAATTCTTCGAACACTGTAACATGTGTAAAGAGGCATAACCTATGAGGTCTTGGGAGGACAAGTGGTAAGATTCTTTTGCAATATTTTATTAATTCTTAATATAAACGATTTTCGATAATACTGTTCTTTTTTATAGAGCTATAAACCAAATATATAAGGTATATTCTTAAAAATTATAAAATTGCCACTCAATTTTTAAGCTCATCTAAAGGAGAAAATACTGTGAGAGCTTCTTTAGAAATTTTTATATTTAATATTTATGAAATAGATTGTGAGCTAGTATTCAATTCGACATGACATCTTAGCCTAAGCCTCGAACCTAGACTTTTATCCGAGCCAAAGTCGATACTTCTTGCTATACATTTCGTGCCTGTTTTAGCAAATAATTATTGATTTATCCAAACACGGGACACTTTTTTCCAATGGTATGTTGTTACTGCAAATGACTAATAATGTACCCTTATTACAGTATCCTCAAAAAGGATTACTAAGCCGGCGAATAGTAACAGACTTTGCTTACGTAAAAAGATACTTTGATAATATCTTACAACCGCGTTAGTCATATTTGAGCACCAATACGATTGAACAATTGAGTACCAAACCTTACTTTGAAGGCGGCCCCCAATGCCACTCTCAAAGGAAGTGACCGTCAAATCCTAATCAAAAATTTCTTTATTATCGCTATTATAAAACAGGATACTAATATAAATTAATTGATGCCCGCATGCCACCGTGAATACCAGCAGCACAAAGCACCATTAAATATATCGTTGTATTGTTAGTCACAAGAGGGAAGTGTAATAGCAAGAAAGAAGGAAGGGCAAACGCTGCAGACTGTACTCACAAAAGAAATAAAAACATTGTGTAAATATGTGCACTAGATAGAACTAGGAAAAGTCGCTTACAACTAGCGATAAAAGATATTTGATTCATGAAGGCTAGTAAAGGTTTATAAAATTCGTGAATCGACAAATGGTGCGAGATGTTGTTGTCAATCAGACGCGGCATCGAGTGGTGGTAGCATTATCATGAGTGAAATAAAAGGCTAAGTTCGAAATTGACGCCAAATGCACGTTGTAAGTGACATTCATCTCATTAAGAAGAAATCGCTTGTCTCTCCGTATATTGTATACGCGATTGGTGAGTGCTGAAGAAATGCTTTACTCCATATTTATTTACACGAAGCGCACATGCAAAAACAACCGAACTGATTCCTATAGCATTGATATTTATCTCCAGAGAATGAAGCAATAAACAATGAAGAAATTGGCATGAAACTCTTAGAGAAAAATGAAAGTGTGATCTACAACTGTTTAATTTCCACTGTGAATGTAGAAGGGATTTCCGAATTATGTCCATCTGTCCGATTTGTAGGCATAAGATTAGCTGATTTTTATTAAGTTTAGTCTTCGAAAGTTTATCTTGGTATAACCCTTTTTCCGGGCAATAGAAATTACGTGAAATCATTCACGCAACAAACTCTTTCTGAGTGAGTTCAGACCACAATGATAAAATGTTCCCAAAAAGGGGAAAATGAGATTATATCCGCACATTCAGCAACTTTTTACAATACTAAAATTACATTGTAAAAGCCCAGATGCTTTCTTGTTCGAAAACAAAAAATACCACAGAACAAAGAATCTTATTGTTAACTCGATTTGATCATTTCTAGATATAAATCTTGGTGAGTGGTAATAATAATAAAATAATTAATTAGATGCAGTCGCGAGTAATTCTTCTTCTTCTCAGTCAGTGAGAATATTTAACGCCCTTTATGTAAATTGATCTATATAAGATGAAAAGGTAGGGCCGCTCTATGATCAAACCACGTCAAGTGGTCCATGAAAATTTCGAAGAATCACCGATTTTGAAAATTAGCAGTTAATTAGGGGGGGATCAGATGCATACTCCATGGTATTTCGTGAAAATTATTATAATTTATTTTTTGTTAAAGTTTTTGATGGTAAAATTGTAAAACTATTTTCTCATAAACTACGAGAGATAAATCGATGAAATTTTGTGAAGTCAAATAAAAATGTTCGTATAGCACGATTGTACATTTTTTTCATGGTCTATTTTTTAATAATAATATTTTACATAATTTTTTGTTAAACAATTGAAAATTTTCATGAGCTCTTCACGCTATAAAACATTGAAAAGTATATGAAACAACGCAGAAAATATTCACCTTTAATAGTCTGCAAAAATTTTTGTTCATTCATATAATTCCAAAGATATTGCATTTTTTGCCCCCCTACCTCTTCAAAACGTATGGTACAACTATCGTTACGCAGTTCGCTCGTAAGCTCCCGCCATCTGTGTCACAAGAAAAGCATAAGCGTGAAGAACAAAACCAATTTTCATAATCTGTTCTTTTCACATATCAGCTAACATACTTCATCTAAAGCAGAGTCAACGCTAAGTAAATATTTTGACACCTATAACATGCATATTACAATCAGCGGATATTGCGGTATTTACTACTAGTAATTTTTGCTATGGTGCTCTAATTTCTTGTACTTTTTGTCTGAAATCCACAGCCTGCACCAATAAACTCTAATTAACCGATGCCCTTAGAGTCAACATAGTTCAGGCCGGCGCGGTGAAATACTCAGCTTTGAGGAGCGCTAAGAAAAAAGTCAACACTTAACCACTCTTAGCTAGCACCAAACCGGAAACGAAATATAAATATATCTTCGAAGTACTCTAAATGCACTAATATTGAAGAATATGCTGATACTTCACTTTCATCAGCTTTGTTTTGACGGCAACCAAATAAAAACGTATTCGTCTCCTTTCCTTGTCTTCTCAAGGTTTTTTTTTAATTTTATTGCCTACTTTTCCTTTTTCTATTTTTTTTTCTTTTTGTTTGAATGCACAATTAATTAAATCTCTCTTGACAATGTCCCCTGGCCAACTACATGGCAGACATACAATACAATTATTATCAAAGACCAACTATACGGCCATTTATTATAACCTCCCCAAGGATATTGGCCCATTTAAAATACATACTACCAAGAAGAAAGTTGTCATTTGCACAGTCGGCAACAAAATATGATTTTATAACGGTACAAGTTGGGTGAAGAAATAAAAATACAAAAACAAGAATTCAAAAAAATGTGAGTTCTGTAATATGAATACGCACACACACCAGGATACATAGAAAGGAAATATAAAAGAATATCTAAAACAAAGCATATGAAAGCTCGCAAAGAATAACCATAAAAATCACAATGAGCAATTACAACTTCTGGCATTTCTGATGTAACAAACAATATGCAAATGGAAAATAAAGAGAGGAGGGCATAAATCACAGACGGAAATGTACCAATTTGCGTGTATGTGATTAGAAAAATGGAAAATTGTGAGCAGGTAGGTATCAGTATCAAACAGCTTAACTTGAAATATATCAACCAACATGTGCAAAATCCAATATCACCTTTCATAATTGATTTAATTATTGCTGAGTTAAAAGTTAAAAATATAAAAAGTATAAACAAGTTTGCACTAATCTGCGACTCTACTTACTTTTACTGATAGTTTAAAAATTAGTACCATTATAACGAATTCAACCGTGAAACTTTTTTAGTAAAGTTAGTATGCCTCTTACCAAACCGAAATTATAAAAATGTTTGTCACCTATTAAAAATTATCCAGAAAAATATATGGTTAAATTAATAAATTTTTGTAGAACATGCACCAAAATATTTTAACAGGAACTAATTTTATGAAAAAAAGTACTTATTCGCTTTGGATCCCGTTTTGAAATCAAACTCAGTGTTCAGTGTTTGTGTCATTGTAAACCAAAAAAGCTGAGGTTAAGACCTTCGTGTGAAGATGTTCGAGTATTATAAAAGATTTTGGTTTATAATCAAAAAAGATCAGTATTGGATTTATGCTTACGACATGGAAAAAGATGACAAAATCGAATATCTGACCGAATATCGCGTGAAAGGTGAGCGGAAGCCTAAAAGGCCGCTTCAGGGCAGTGTTAAAATCAAGGTTAATGTTGAGCTACCAACCTTTTTAGACAACTTTGAACCCCGGTATAAAAAACAACAATAATATATATTTTTTGCGTCTGCTGGTAGCACATAAACATATTAAAGGATAGAGGGAAGTGAAGAATTATAATAAAGAGTAATGTTGTGACAGGTTTCTTCGCGTATGGAGGCGAGATATACTTCGAATTCCATTCAACCGGCCAAGCAGCTCTTGGGTTTTGAAAGGATCTTATTAAGTTTCCCACGAAGCTTATAACATCCAGAAGGAAATGTCGAAAACCCATTAATATGTATATGTAAAAGATCAACGTTATAAGTTAAGTCGACCTAATCACTTTTGTCTGTATGTATATATGTTCAGATCGGCAGACTAGTGCGAATAGCGGTTCTTCAAATTGACCAACCAATATCAAGATAAAGATGTTCAACCGCAAACCTTCAACAAATATGAATCAAATATTTCAATATTGCCTCGACAGTTATTTTACGTAGTTATAGAAGTAATCCTTTTTTCCAAAGGAACTAGAACTGTTATGTAGAAGGTAGCTAAAATTTGAATGCTCTGAATTAATTGTTAAAATGCATAAACGAAATAAATTGTTACGTATACGCAGCGCAGTCTTCGATGTTATTTTAATCATATAATTTTTATAACTAACTAACTATCCGCTCTTCTTCCGTTTTATACACTCCAAAGAACTACAATTTTTCACATAGTTTTCTTTTCAGTACGCTGCATAACGAAATGTTTGTTGTTTCCTTTCTGACTTTACTGCCTCATTCTAACATTCTTGTATTAAAAAAAGAGTATTTGTCGTCAATATTTTTTCGTACCAATTCAGTTCTTTAATACATTTTATATGAATTTTAACAAACATTTTTTTAGCACTGAATCGCAAATATAATAAATTTTTTCTTTTTTGCCTATGACGGAGAGCGTCCGGAAATGGGATTGACGACTGATACCGAAAAGTAAATATGTTTATTATTACTCGCGTTTATGATGCTGTAGCCTCATAATTGTTCCCTACACAAACTCGAATAATATATAGACTAGATTTAAAATTAAGATTTTTAGCATATAACTTTTACTTAGAAATATGGCAGTCGAAAACTACAGTAGACTTTTAAATCAAGTATCTGTCATATCCAAGTAATACATGATAGAATCAAGATTTGGAAATGTACATAATTTCTGAAAATATTACTCAAATGAATTGTAGGGAATAATTGTACTAAAATGATGTCAGCTACTTTAATACTAAAGCACCCGGTATTGATGTTTGTACTCTCCACTGCTCAGGCATAAGCTATTGTATTTCGTTACAATGGTTTCTTTGTGGCTTTCGAGGCAACTTTTATACCACAATATGCAACATTGCATATCATTCCGTGGTCACCTACTAATACGTTTTGATGTAGCGCACAAAAGCAGGGACATTTCTCACGTATTGGCAAAGTTTGAGGTTTCCTTTTTGGTGATTAACTCTAAAGAAAACATTTCAGTTTCTTGCTCCTCCTACCTGTTCCACTTACTCGCTATCCATATAGAAGCAATATTTTCAAATTTTTTATTTTTCGAAAAAAAATTAACTTCATTTTTCATTGATCAAAAAGATCTTTACACTTCTGTTAATGATCCAAAAGTGCGAATTCAAAAGAGAATAAAGTTTATAAAGGCACTTATGCGTACCTGTGACCCGCAGAATTTTTATATATTATATATTTTAAGTGTGTGTATTCTGCAATGTAAAGAAAGCTGGTAAAGTCAAAGTGAAGTCAAACAAAAAAATGTATTAATATACTAGCCTAGCTATGTATAAAGAAGAAAATTTTAATTGTTCCTAAGACAGTGGGGTATGCTGAACTGAAAATGAACCGAATTTTAAACTGGCGAAAGATGGTTAACTATGCCGAATTCTCTAAACATGTTTTTCGAAGAAAAACAATATCTCAAATTAGACATTTTCTGTACTCGATGATACACGAGTAAGAAATATACTTGTATTAACAAATTTCCAATAAATTTTGTGGTGTTTGTTTTTGGTAGTTAAGAACGAAATAAAGACTTCCCAGAATCTATCTCAGAACTTGTTAAACGTAGCGAGGTCATTTAAAGGCAGACGCAAAACTAATATGACTGTAGTTAGTCTGGTGAACCTGAGTTACACCTAACCAACAATTTTTTTCATAGCAACTTTAAAAACCGAATGAGTAGTCAATTGTACAAAGCCTTAACTCTAACCGTAAAGCATTTTATTTTGCAGTGCATGAAAATTAAATGTGTGAAACCGATTTGGTGAAAAACTGAGGAAATGTGAAGGTTTTACGTTAGATTTTTAACCATATAAAGAGTTTATTATGTGGATCTATTATTACTATCAATATAAGTAAAATTTGGATGATTTTGATCGAAAACTTATACTGTTTAAGATGAACTTTACAATGACGGAGAAACTGCCTTATTTATATCCTATGAACTGACAAAGCCCATTGATTCGATTATATATATATTTAGGCGTTTTAATAAATATGTAGATCTTAATATATGAATTATAACGCAATTTTAAATCCAAATCAAGCACAAATGAAGATATCGAGATTATACTTTATGCATAATGTTGTCGCAGTGCGACAATAATATTACTTAGATATTTTAATAAAAATCTTCAATGTCTCAATAAAGGTGAATGAACATCTTTCTTGCAAATATATATGCTATCGTCGTGGTGTCAAAAATGAAAAAAATAATAGAGATAATGTCAATATAGATTTTTGTTTTAATTTTCCAATGAGTAATCCATAGGTGCAGCAGAAGCTATTATTTTTTCTAATTTTGTAAATAATAATAATTGGTGTCTAAAATATACTAGGGATATAATTGCAGATAATCAATTGTCGTCGGTGCTAATCTAGCTATTGTTGAAAAGAGCTTTATAGAATTTTTACTTTATTAACAGATACTATATAAAATTTACGCCGAAATTGAAAGGACGCGACAACGTTTCTTTTGCGTCATCTTTTTCGCAGCCAAATTATTCTAATTGTATTGCTTTACGTATTTTTAATATCGGCCAATAACAAATATTTTATTTGCATAAAAGCGCGTCTTCGGTGTGGCGAAGAAAGGGAAACAAGAAAAAACATGTACATCGGTTGCACGGATAATCTTCTTTACAAAAGCACACACATAGGCAAATTTTTGCCTATCGTTGAGTTTTTCGCTTTTTGTATTTATTTGAATGCTTGTATTTTCACATTTAATGTCCATAACAACAACAACGAAAAAACATGAAAATGTAACAAAAACTTTTTTAACGAAATTAATTTTGTGGAAAATTGATAGAGGCATCCACGTGGTTTTCTTTGTACTTTTTTATGCTTCTTGGTATTTTATCTTTCCTATTTCTCTATATATATCCGGTTCTTATTGCCTCAAAACTAATTTTCGTAACATTATGTACCTCAACTACAAACAGTGTAATTGCTATTTTATCCAACCCTGAACATTTTGCAGTAGGAAACTTAATTATCGCGCAACATTAATTTGTGTTAGCTTTTTAGGCAATGTTTGGGGGCGTACTTACAACGACGACGACACTACTCTTAACTTAGCATACGCCTCAATACTTTCATTTCCTAGCGAATTTCATAGCTCGTTGTTGATATTACGGATGTTGTTATAACGGTTGGTGCTTCGTTGCTGCGGGCCAAATAAATATCATGTCTCGTATATACATATGTCAATGCTCTGCTTTGGTGAGTGACACAGCGTTCCCACGAAAGGGCTTCGAGCATTTAGCTTATAATTTAATGATATTATTATAAATTGATTGCTATGAAATTGTCTGTCGTTTTGAGGACAAATGGGTGCCCAATGATGCATATATGTTTCTATTAATGTAAATTAGACGATAATCTTTTCACACCCTTTTAGAGTAGACTACAATTTACCACGAATTTAGCAATATACATCATACCGAAAGCTTTCTTATTAGGTTAGTTAATAAATTGAAAATTGTCTGACAGTATTTTCAAGAAGCCATAATAAATTCCAAATCCTTACAACGATAAGCTTGAATATTTCATTTTTTTTCTGGAAACACTTGTCTGACAGGATGGAAATTTCATATTGCTTTAACGAAAATCACGTTTTTTATGTAAAAATTGTTCATGTTTCAAACATGTTAAATTTCTTCCTAGTGACTACTCTCTTAAAGGAAGCTGAGGACACGATAAAGTTAGATTCGGTTATACAGTATATCCGTTTCATTCACGTCTCAAAAGAATTAGTATTTTTTTTCCCAATGAAAGATGTTATAAAGCCGAAAACAGAATACTCTGCCGACAGGTTTTACCGTCTTTTCTTAGACTCATATTTCGAACAAGTTATGAACTTTGTACAGCATTGAAAACGACAGAGACTTCTTCAGCTTTAAAATTATTTACCGTTGCAATCGAAACTGATCGAATCTTATAAATCTGATTGAAGTGTTTGTAAAAATGCGTTAAACACTTAATCGACTCGTAATCAAATACCGATCTGCAGTTTATCACATTATTTCGCCTTTTAAATTTTGCTGTTCAAATTCTACTGATAAGGAAAAATCACTGATTTCCATGCGGCTGCTATGCGGCAATGATGCACTGCTATTTTCAATACTTTTGCAGGTATCACAATTTGTCGATTCTTGCATGTAGATGGTATGTGTTCGAAAAAGCAAGTATTCATTTAACGATTTAATCTTACAACTCTCCTCTACTACTCACCGCACAGTGCATATGTATAACCATCAATTGAAAGCATTCTAGTTCCTTACAAATTAACATTCACCAGACAAAATGCTGCAAGAAGTTGACCTTGTGCAGAAAATGCAAAATCGTTCAACTTACACGTCGCCGTCACCGCAGTCATTGCTTCTGGTGTCAACCCTTTAGCTGGATGGAGTTTAGATGCAAACGCTTGATATACCAATTTATGTCTTTTCATTTTACTGCAGATCGTAATTGTTATATGTGTTCTCACTTCATTTGTTATATCGTCCACTTTTTAAATAATTTGAAGCAATTTTCTGTATTCTCTTTACATTGTGGTACCTTGCTTACCAGCTCAACTTATCAGTTGCAGTGTGTGGTATGTAAAACGATATTTTACATAGTGACATGGTGACAGCTGCCTTTCAACATCACCACCTTTGACCATATATCTCACCTCCATGTGTACTCATTTACAGCTTAGTGGCTGAGACGGTCATACACACATATATAGTATATGTTAAAAATAAAAGCTTTAAGTGGTTGTCACATAAAATTTTGCGAAATGTATTACTTAAGTTCTCTGTAACCACGAGGAAACGAATTTTCTTGACTTACCAATTTGAAAACCTAGTACTAGTGCTACAGCTTAAAAAACCTAAAAAATAGCAGATTTTTGGGAATTAAACAAAAAAATAACAAAAGAAAAGTATACTTATACTGTATGTAGTAAATATACATATGTTTCAAGAATGCACAATGAAAATTTTGAAAAAAAAAAATAGTTACATCATACAAGATCCGCGACGGCGTTAAACGCAGATTCTCCACTGTTTAAGTGATTCGCCGTGTATGAAACCTTAAAATGCAAAGTTAAAAAATTGGTAGCTGTTTTAAAAAAAGTGAAATTTTATCCTAAATATTGGTCGGTTTGGTCTGCCAATATTCGATTTTTGATCAGATCAAAAAACCGAAAGGTCAATTAGAATAAGAGTTATATACAAAACAGGCAGAAATTAGCAGATCGAATCATTTATGTAAGTATCACTGTAGCAAATTTGAAAAATGCTGTTTCGCAAAAAACACGTTTAAAAATAAACTAATGGAGCTTTCAAGCTAAGCGGGTACATTTAAATGGCTGCAACTCAAAATCCACTTTAGATATCAATTTTAGTTTTTATTATTTAAAGGTATAAAGGCATACAGCTTTTGAAATTATAAAACATAAAAATTTTAAATTCACAATTTTCAAACTTTATAGCTCACAGTGCGTAGATGAAATAAACTTACAACTCGATGCTTGATGTGAGGTGACTTACCGCGATGACGCTAAAACATTGATTTTGTTGCTATAACTTCAGCATGAGTGATGTTTGTTGATTATGTGACTTTGAAGACATTTTGTTACCGCGTTTTCCGGTATTTAAATGGTTGTTGAATTGAAAGTCTTGAATTGCAGCTTATCTTGATGACGCTTTCAATAAATGTGAATGGGCGCAACGCAGCGGCAGATAGGGTTCGAGAGCATGCGGATGCTTCGTGACGGTGCAGTTTGAGAGTTGCATTAATAATGCAATCACAGGCAAACAAGAAGAGCGACGGATTGATAAAAAGGAGTACAAAAGCTGTACGAATTATATTGCTATTACGTTTACTCAAATGCAAAAAAAAAACACACACACACACCCATTCGCTTACGTTTAGGTACTTGCACGTCCTACTTTATTTATTTTTGGTTTATTGCTTGCATATGTGAGTTAATACCGTTGCATCTTAAGCTGGAAGAAAAAACAATCAGATGTGCAAGCGTGTATTGATGCAGTCTCTAAATTAAGAACGTGCACTGCGCACAAGCTTAATCAACCCCAGCACTCGATGGATTATGCAATTTTGTCATCAGTCAAATCGCCGTCTTTCGTTTTTATTGATTTTCTTTGCCTCCGCCTTTCCTTTGCCTTCCATCAGCCGCTCAGCTGCTTTACTTCCCCGCATTTTATCCGCAATGTGATGCAAAAATTGTCACACCTTCATGGGACACCTTTCATCGAATCTCTTAATCGTTGCATTGTCCCTACATATTTCGCTGGGGTTCCTTCCTTTGCTTGTATTTTTTTGCGTTTGCTTATCGCTGAACCCTAAAAATTACGACGTCTTAAATCACCTAGCTGTCGTCATTATTGCATTCAATGTCGTTTAGAAACTCTTTTTGTAAGCCGTTTTATACCCCTTCTGCACTCCGCTCTCCCCTATTGTTGGCTTTGTGCTGAGCTTACTTTTTAACCCTTTCTCGATTCCTGCTGCTAGTTTTTACATTTTAGTTTTTGAAATTTATACTTTTCCTCCTTGGTATCTGTGACAAACATCACTCGTCATTTGACCGAGCTCCTGGCTTGTGCGTAACTGTATATGTATTTTTGTGTCGCCACAGAATGACACCCAACCGTCTGAGTCTGTAAGCTCAAGAAAAAATTTTTCTTGCGGTATTTTCGCTAGTTGGCACTGAAAACGCGTAGTTCTAGTTTTATTCGTCGCATCGGGTCATGCTACGAGTACACCTTTTTGGAAAGCTCATTTCACGCGCTAACACGTGTTTCTATTAAGTAGTTCGTGAGTTATAGCGTCGCAAGCATGGAGCGAAATAAAGAGAAAATACGGCATATTTTACAGTATTACTACGATAAAGGCAAAAATGCATCTCAAGACGCCAATAAAATTTTTGAAAGTTTATGGATCTGATACAGTTTCCATGTCCACCGCACAACGAAGGGTTTCTACGTTTTCTTTCTGGTGTATAGGTGGTCGAAGATGCACCACGCCCCCGGAAGGCCTGTCGTCGAAAATTGCGATAAAATCGCTGAATTGGTCGAAAGAGACCGGCACAGTAGTCATCAAACCGTTATAAACAATTTGAAGAAGCTTGGAGTCACTAAGAAGTTCGATGTATTGGTGCCACAAGAATTGAATCAATAAAAATACCGCAGGACAGGTTTTGACAACACCCTTAATAACAGTCGCATTTCTACAGGCTGTAAAAAACTTTCAAGTTAAATCGTTCAAGAAACTGGTACTTTATTTAAATAAATAATATTTTTATTGATTTTATGTTAATTTTCCGAAATAAATTTTATTTACCGTTATCATTTCAGTTAGTTTTAGCATAACAATCACTTAAAATATTACATACCCCTATGTGTAGCTCAAATCCTTCCAAATCCTCACATATTAGTAGCTTAGTTGTGCATAAATCGTATGAGGGTTGGCATTATTTTCAGAGTCCCTCATGATTTTCATAAAGTGGAGCATTTAGCTTTAAAATTTAAATTCAATTAACCCACAACTTTGAATTTTTAATGCAGACTGCTTTTCACAGTACAGCGCCTCATAACTTAGTCTCGTCGCTAAATTGTCGCTATCAACGGTGATGATGAACACACACAAATTGGACTATTTGTAATATACGTTACTTTATGCCCTTGCTGGTTACTGCTTTAAAGTTTAACCAACCAAAGGACAGGAGTCCAATGTACTTTTTGTCTTTAGTTTTCGTGCTCTTTATAAATTCTTGTTGCTTTTATACCGTGCGTGTAGATATTCAATGGTATATTGCATTGTATGGCAGCAATTGGTTTAAGAGTTATCGCAGAGGTTATCAAAATGCAAATTATTAAGGTAAAATGAAGCTAAAGTGCTTATGGTGTAACCTCAGAAAGTAGTGCAGGATCTTGTCCACCAGGTCCGTTGTAAGATATTCATACTTTTAGCTGGTGGTTTTTAAAACAAATACGTACGGAAATTTTCAGATATATTCTATTCTTGGAAACCAACTTAGTATAAGCTTTCAGGGTCTCGAGATATGTGATTTCACAAATGTCAGGTCCGTCTGCCATATTTAGATATTGATTTATTGCGCTTTTAATGGTCTTGGACACCACCGCTTTTTTAATGAGTGAACGATCTGATCCATTTTCACACTGTCGGTGCTTTATATTTATTACATTTTAGTTGATTTTAATTTTTTTGTATCAACTGATAATTGACAAACCCATAAAATATTACATTTGTTTTCCACCCCATTTCAGTACTGAAGTACTGAAACCCTGATTGTGTTGCTTTACTTATTTTTTTATTTTGGACAAGCATTCTATTTAAGAGGTGTGTTCAAAAATTTTGAGTTTTTTCAAAAATTATTTATTTATTCATGAATATCTATTTTGTCCCCTTCAAAGTAATCCCCATGAGACATTATACACTTGTGCCAACGGTTTTTCCAATCTTCGAAGCACTTCAAAAAATAATTTTTTTTATCTTCTTCAGCTCCTCCTGCGATGACGTCTTTATCTCGTCAAGAGAAGCGTAACGTCGTCCTTAATGGGCCTCATTAGTTTAGGGAACAAGAGAAAGTCACAGGAGGCCAAATCTGTGGAATATGCTGGCTGCGGCATCATTAGTGTGTTGTTTTTGGCCAAAAAGTCGCGCACAAGCAACGATGTGTGTGAGCAGGGACGTTATCGTGGTGCAAAACCCAAATTTTTTGTTCTTCCCCAAATCCGGGCGTTTCTGGCGGATTGCTTCGCGCAAATTGCGATTAACTTGCAGGTAATATTTTTATGGACCGTTCTTCCCTGTGGCAAGAACTCATGATGCACCACGCCCCTGCAATCGAAGAAAACTGTCAGTTACGATTCGCGATACTTTTTGAACATACCTCGTATATAAAAGCGTGTTTTCGGTGTAAAAGACAAGGAGAAAAATTAAAATGATTTGAATAAGAAACGATGAAAGAGATGTGTGATTGTCCAAAAATTGGCAAAGCGGTTAAGTAGGACATCTTGGCGATATAAGCTCCTTGCAGTCTTGAGGCTTTTCGCGCTTTGCCGCTTTTAACTTGATTTTAATATTCTTTTGAATGTTTGCAATTGTCATATTTAATACTTGCAACAGCAACTACATATAAAGTGTTAGAGAAACACTTTCAAGAAAATTAATTTAGCAGAAAATTGTCTGTTGCGCTTGCTTAAGTCGCAGGCTTAAGGGGTTCGTGTTGCAATTTTTAACGACTTTTTCCACAGCGGACGCATCATCAATTTGTGGGTACACGACCGGTTCTTATTATTAAAACAAATTTTCGAAAAGTAACGTTATGCTATGTTATGTAGCATTCGCGACAAATCCTCTTTCTGCAGTTTTATCAGGTTCAACTCATTTCTCAGAAGGAAATTTAATTTTCGTGCAACATTAATTTGGGTTCGTCTGTTAGGCAGTCTTTTTCGCCGTTTAACGGCGCTGATGCCACTGCTCTTAACATAGCATACGCCTCAACACTTTCATTTCCAAGGAAATTTCACAGCTCGTTTCTTGTTACGCTGCGCCTCGGGGTCATTATTGCGATTGGAATACTGTCATTACGGATGTTGTTACAGCGTTTGTAGCCTTAAGTAGGTAGGTATGGCCACGGGCAAAACAAATGTCATGCATCGTATGTCTATCCTCTACTTCGGTGCAGGACGCGGTGTTGGTATCGAAAGGGGTTTGAACGCTTAGCTTATATTTAATGATTTTCTTATAAATATGAGTGATTGCCATGAAAATATGTGGCGTTTTTTGAGCAAATGGATACCCAATATTGCAAATATGTCTTAAGTATTGATTTAAAATGACCATGCCTTTAAAATGATTGATATAACGTAATAAATATCCACTGTGTTTTAGTTAGCTAAGTCAGCTAAGAAAGCTTATGTTTCTTAACAGTCTCTCGATGAATAGAAATCTTTAGGGCCCTACTCAATGACTCGGTTGAGTGAGACCGAACACATCCGGAATTACACAGAATTTGGCTGAAAGATTCTAGAGTACTAATCGCACTGGCAGGACTTTTTAATGCACATGGAATTATTTTGAGTATACTGTTTGCGAACACTGCCCATTTAGTAACATGGGATTAATTTTATTTCAAGATCATTTGTAAGATTAGTCAAGGGGTAAATAATTCTTCTACCTGCTTCTCAGTCACCTTCCTAATAACATGCCTTCGTAATTATTCAGCATTATAATATAAACTGATCAATTTTTACGAAACAAATGAGTTTCTTTGGCTAGAAGAGCCTTTGAGAATTCAATAAACACTTCCTTCCCCACCTTAAGTGTGATCATTAAATTTACAGATAAGAACAAAATGATGATTCGCAGCAGCTATGACACACGCGTCTTCTTGCAAAAGTAAGAAAGTTGTAGGGTTTGTAATGTGCGGAGTATAGATGCATATGACAGTAATGAAGCTTTGCAAGCAAAACCCACTCGACAATATGGTGTCTCGCGCTAATGTTGTTGCTCTTTTGCTGTTGTTGATATGGCGTTGCGCAGAGAGTGCATCGGCGTTGACGTTGCACGCCGCAGTCAACCCTCTATGTTATAGAATAGCAAACACTTGGTATACCAATTTACTTATCAGCCAGTCCACAAATTTCTTAGTTGATGTTTCGCGCTCTTTTTGTTTTACGCTGTTGATCCTTCTCACTTCATTAGTTTTATGGCCTCGTTTTTAAACAATTTAACAAAATTTTCTGTAGTCCTCCACATGGTGCTGCCTTGCAGACTCACTTCACCCATGTGGAAATTCATGTGGAATGTAAAATGATGTATTCTATATTAGGATGATAACAATTGCCTTTCATCAACGCCCACCATAACCGCCATCAGCACTCGAAATGCTTTACCGCAAGTACCACGTATGCAAATGCTCTTACTTAAAATATAAGTTGTAAGCACTTCAGACAAGTTTCTATAGCCGAAATATTGCACAGTGGGTGGTTTCAGCAAAAATTTATGCGAAAATAGTTCTCTGACGCTACAAGTGATACGAAGTTTTTTATCTTTAGCTCCGCAGAAAAACCCAACTGATTTATAAGAGAATCTAGTGTATGGTGGCCATTATAAATTATGAAAGATTTTTGTCAGAAGGCATCGACCTCTATTAAAGCTCTTATGTTCATCCGCAATTCAAAGATTATTACCAAAAAAATCTCATATTAAGTGTGTTTTTGTTTAGTACCCGCAATTGCAAGGTACAGGTAAGGAATACTCAAAAGCGGTTGACGAGGTTTAGTATTGAGCGCATGTCTAAGGTTTTGAGTATTAAATAATCTTAAACAAATGCTCATGTTCAAAACTAAAATAAATTCACAGTGGCGGCTTTAAAAAAATTAACAAATGAGGAAATAACTCTTACACTGACAGACACATCAGGTTCCTTAGAAAACCGAAAATCAATACACATATGTAGGATATGGTAGTAGGGGTAGTATCGACCCAATTTTATATATACAATTATCATGCCACATACTAAAAAACTTTTCCCCGGTTTTCATTGAGGGAACTCACATATAATTACCAATATATGTATAGTATATGGAGTAAAGTAAATCGGATGTTCTAAAATCCTGGTGTTAGTTATACGTGGGCTAGGTCAAGTTTTCGCCCAATTTTGTCTATTTTCGACACAATGGTACACACATATTGACCGATATATGCGGTATAAAGTCATCTGTAAGTTCGAAAGTTTTTATATTATGTATATGGGTTGAGTATTGGGAAATATTGACCCGATTCAACCTATTTTTGATTACAATTATATATCTCACACAATGACGCACATTTTTGGTTAAAAGTCAACCATATATACCGGGATCCAAATATTCGATACCTAGGGGCTTGCACAGTTTTTGTTGGATTTGAATAATTTTTGGTCATAAGATGGCACAGACAAAAGAAATTATTCGTGCAAAGTTTCATCCCGTTATATTAATTGCTCTTGATTTGTGTACTGGAAACTGAATGAATTATGTGGAATTTAAAATTGTACCATATAGGAAGTAGGCGTGGTTGTTGTCCAATTTCATCCATTTTCACAACGTGACTTAAAAATTTTATCGAAATCGGTTGTTCGAGTCTCAAAATATGGGAATTCGTAGAAAATGGGCGGTTCCACGCCCATCGTCCAACTTTTTCACCAGCTCCCATAAAGCTATCTCATACCATCTAGGAGGTAAAATTTTATGTCTCTTGCATATTTAGTTATTCACTTACCGCGCTTTTAGTAGTTTTTAAGAGTACCGTTATATGGGGAGTGAGCGACGTTATCCCCCGATTCAACCATTTCGCACTGTCGGTAGAAGTTCTTATGCGATATATACTCAGCAAATTTGGTTGTTATTTTAAACGTTTTAGGAGATATGTACATTCAATTTTTTAGAGGGTGGGCCATACCCATTTTTTCAAAAAATTTTCCCCAGTGGTATCCCTTTCTGCTGCGATCCTTTGTACAGTTTTATATATTAACTTATTGCTTGATTTGGCACATTATATGTTTTCTGTTAATGGCGATTTGTGGGCGATGCATTGGACCGTTTATTCCCTTCTGCGAACTCGAAAATTTTCTTCCTACCAAGAGAACCATTTACCATTTTTATTCAAGTAACAGCTTGCACGGACGGATAGACGGACAGTCAAGAGAAAAAGTGAAAAAAAAACTATAACTATAATTCTTTTTAGCGACTAGTTGCAAGAGTATAACTTAACATAATTCACATTTACTTGTGACCATAGACTTGTACGCCTTAAACAAGAATTTATCAGAACTATGTGTGTACTGGTATTAAACTTTCAAACAACAAAATGTAATTTCCTGGCTAATTTACCAACTTAAGAGCTAAATATCTTTACTATAAACGTTTATATTTTTTTCGTTAAAAGGAAATTATACCGGTTGATACGTTTTTCTTGACTTCTGCAAGTCAAACTTCAGCTTTTCCTACACCAAAATTAAGGAATAATTTTATGTTTTTGATTAAAGTTTCCTTTTGCAGATAATTTTTTCATTGCAATCTATTTTTAAGTTTGAACTGAGGTTATCTTGGAGCTGAACTGGTAGCGGTTGTGTAACTAGGGCATCCCCAGGTTACACAATCGCAGGCGGGCTAGATAATGCAGCTCATTAGAGCCTGCAAGCCAAATTTGTCTAAGAAGGAATAGAATTTTGTTAAGGTCTTCGAGAACCCCATAGTTAAATCTGGTGTGGAGATCAAAAATGCCACAATGCAGATTATGTTGTAGCTAATAACGGTATCCAGCAGAATGAGCAATAGCGGATTCACTAGGGTGAAGACAGCAATATCAGTTCTTAGACTGAGGTAATCCTACCAATTGGTCGCCTGTTATACGGTGTGCTTAAGTAGTCGAACTGAGGAGAGAGTATTAGTATTTTTTAATCCTCTTATTAATGATGCTAGACATTCCAAGGAAAAAACTCCTCGCCCTGCCTACATGAACTCGCTTCATCTTGATCGGACATATGCGTATGTTTAAATATAAAGTTGCATATTAAGTGCATATACTTGTTCATGAGAGTGTTTTTTTTCCATCATCCGTATGTATTTGGAAGCATGTATTGCTCGTTAGTCTCATTGATACTGTAGAATCACCAAGGAAAATAATTATAAAAAATAACAACAAACAATAACGAAGTAACGCTTAAATTTATTTTTTCTTGATTACAGTATGAGTTTTAAAAATGGATGTAAATAATAACGGATGATCGTCAGGGAAAATTTTACCATGCGGGCCGAAGTATAAGCCATTATGCTCCCAATTCCACCTTTTTCCATCAACAGCACAAAAGACATTTGTCCGAAATGAAAACACGTATGCGGCCATTGCGGAAATTTACTCGTTTGTCAAAGATGTCGAAATAAGGACCAGGACAACAACAGCAGCAACGAGTGTTCCTTCTCATTCTACATACCACTCGCAGATACACCATCAGCAGAACAAAAACAAGGAGTTGCAGCAGTTGAAATAGCGGGTCTGGGTAAGTGAAATTAAAACAACAGAATGATGCGAATGTTGAAATTGTTGTTGTTCTTTCCGTTGTGCACTTTGAGCTATAGCCATAGCATTTCATTTACATAACAGGTTCGTCATGGTTGCTACCTACGGTTGGGTCACTGGTGTTGATGTTGCCCCTAGTGTTGATGTGATGAAGCAGCACTGTGTTTTGACATCGCATGTGAAGCATAAACCTTGCGAATGGATAGCAAAAGTGTCAACATAACTGTGCACATATGTCGGAGCCTACAGCGATTGAAACAATCACCGAAATAAAAGCATTTTCTTCAAAAATTCAAAACTTTTCAAATACTGAGACCGCCTTAGATTAGAAATCATTACAGTAGATTTTGGATACAAAATTTGTATCTTTGCCATAATCATTTTAATCGTACTTCATCATCGCGTGTGCAATTCACCAAGCACAGCATCTTTATCCTGTTTTTGCAAGGAGTACTTACCAAAAATTTTAGCAAAAAACTACTATAATTTTGAGCTTGTAACCTTTACCTTACGGTCGTTTGTGGTACCAAAAATTAATGGAAAAAGATAAAGCAAAAAAAAGAGGAGATATGAAAATTAGGCGATGGGTTCGATACCACCCACATTTCGGTGAAAATCCATTTTTCGGAACATTTTTGGGCGATTTTAACCAAATTCGGTACAAAATGCTTCCATAAC
Organism: Bactrocera correcta; assembly: GCA_027475135.1. Taxonomy (NCBI): domain Eukaryota; kingdom Metazoa; phylum Arthropoda; class Insecta; order Diptera; family Tephritidae; genus Bactrocera; species Bactrocera correcta. Next base: position 7,342,315 of record CM050322.1, read on the forward strand.
ATTCCTTCAGCACAAGGCGAAAATAGGAAAAATCCGACGACAAACATCCTTACTTCTTATTAATATAACAAAATTTAAAATTTTATCTGATTATTTCACTTTCCAGTGTAAAAATCCAGAACCATTCACTGCGTCTGGATAAAACTTTTCGCAAATGCAGCCTTCAAGGTATTTAATATTGCACTCAAAAGTTGTTGAAATCGGACTATAATTTTTTAAATATGTGGTCCACAGTCCGCATTATAATCCTTTTCCGGCAATAGTATGTCTGTATGTAAAAAATGTTGTTGAATCACGTAAATAGTTCCCTTTTCCCCCACAAACTTTAAATACATAAATATTTTCGAACTTCCATCTGACTATACACTTTATATGTGGACCAATACATATGTTAACTATTTTGATAAAATTCCATATAATTAATATCAGGATTTTCAAACATCTCTTGACTTTACTCCTTGTCAATTGTTGACGGTATATGATGTACTTTATTATAACTTACCAAGCATTTGTTTCTGTTAATATAACATAGTAATGCCAAAAGTAAGTAAAATGGCGTACTGCAATACCTAATTTTCATGTGGTCTTTTGATCTAGTGACTGATGCCAAGAGCAAATTAAAATTATGAAGGGAACACTTCTCCAGCCTGCTGAAGAGCAGTGAAAGCATAACGACAGGAGAAGGCGAACCCAATTTCCCAATCGATAGCGACGTTTCATTGCCCGACCAAGAAGAAGTTCGAATAACAATTACCAGTCTGAACAAATCAAATCCGTCGGCGAGGAACTAAGGAGCATACATCAGCTTCTTAGTAGAGTATGGTCGGACGAAAGCATGCCCGACGATTGGTGTTTAATTGTGATCTGCCCAGTCCACAAAAATAGAAACTTCACAAACTGCGCCAAGTACCGTGGGATAAGATTTTTCAGCATCGAATATAAGGTTCTATCGAGCTTATTTTGTGAAAGATTAAAGACCACTGTCAACTAACTGATTGGACTTTATCAGTGTGGCTTTCTGGCCGACCAAATATTTACCCCGCGCCAAATTCCAGAAAAGACCCGTAAAAGACGATCGACACAAACCACCTCTTTGTCGAATTCAAAGCTGCTTTAGATTTAGAGCCGAGTTTAATTTCTTTTTACTAAAATTTAACCTGAAGTCTTCCTCAATAGCCACAAACCGTTCTCATCGATCGTACAACAATCCCTTGGTTGCAACTGAATTAATTAGCCTCCTATCTACCTAACAAATTAGCAGTTGTTGGTTCCCTTGGAGTCAATAGCTACTACTGTTCAATTAACAGTTTGTCGGTAAATGGACCCTGTTTTAGAAACAGTAACAACTTTTAGATACATTCTTAGAAGGCAATAAAACAAACTTCCAAACATGTGATTCACAGCTGTAACCTACACACTAACGTATTTCCAGCTGAGCGATGGACTACATACAATTTGAAGTATGAAAGGATATCGGACTAAGGAGCTCGTGATCCAATCGTCATCTTCCGCCGCCCCTCTAACCGCAGAAGTGGCTTCTACAATTAATAATAATTCCATTGCTTGTCGAGTGTGGGGAAACTGACATTGACATCGACGCATTGCCTCGGATATGCCTCTCTTCAAAGGCGCTGCATTAGTACACGTCAGCTTTGACGTATTGCGTTAACTTATTCATTATATTTGTTGTTGACAATTGTGTTCTTAAATGCCGCCACTCAATCAAGCTCGTCTGTATTTACATATGTATGTACCAGAACCAAGTAACCAGAAATGTGGCAACCATGCATTGCGACGCTTACGCAACAATGTTTCTGAAACACAACTCTGTTGCATTTGCAACGATGTGGATGTAAACCATTTTGTTGTTCTCCGTGTTGGCTTAGAAAAATTCTTAGCATATTCTTACATAACGCTTTCTTACATAGCACTTTCTTACATAACAGAGCAAAGCATATCAACTTAAGAGTGATTTTTCAGTAGCTGTTGTTACCGTTCGTTATTTCAGTACCTGTGGTTGCTACGTTGGCTTTTCTGAAATTCATCGGGAAACTTCCTGATTTTTTAAAAACTCTTACTTATTAACTTTTGCTTAAAATAAATCTTCACTTCTCTCTGATTTTCAAAGTTTCGCCCGCCTGAAGTTATAATCAATAATCATCAATTTAATTGAATGAAATTTATGACCGGCTGTTCAAACAAAATTAAAATTTAAACATTTCTTCATATAATGAGTGAAACCGAGTTCGGAACAGCAATTTTTTTCAAAGATTTACTATTAAAGAAATTACATAATAAATTCATGCTGGTTGTCGGATAAGGTTGATTTCATACAAGTTGCCTCGATTATGAGAATCTTAGTCGTAATTTTATGAATTACCAAATATTGGGTAATTTTCAGGCAGCTTTCTTCCAAGTAACTGTCACGATAATTGCGATATTGTAGCGGCAAGAAAATAACTTTCTTTATAAATGCATCTTCACTCACTTGAAATTTTTTTTGCCCTAGGTATCCCCAATTGTATACAATAAAAGAGCGCATACGTATTCATACGCTGCACAACATGTTACGTATACGCCATGGTCGGCAGAAAAATGCTAAAACCCATAGCAGTGGGAATTCATCCGGCGTTAATTTTTACTTTTTTTCCTTATGCACATATTCATAGGCATAAAAATTTATGGGTATGTGCAGCCTTGTTAAATTCCTTTGTCTCTCTTTTTCACGCTTTATGAATATTCTTATGATTGGTTTTGTTTTATTTCTGCAGTTCTGTTTTTTAGTTTTTCGGCTCTTTAATTCTGTGAAAAAGCCCAGAATTGAAGTACATGCCTTTGCTAGTCCATCCTCTTGAGTTTAGTTGTTCTACTCTTCGTATTGCACATATCGTCTGTCCAATCGGCGTTTACCCTGTGGATAACGAGCTGTCTTTGTTGTTCTGTGAACATGGGGATCCCTTCATTTAAACCGTGAAAAGCCTTCGATTATGAGAGCAATATTAGCGATATTAGCTAGAGGAAGTTTTGCGCTTTTGATGATGGCAAATGCGACTGTTCTGCGATTATGACGGCTGTGGACTTATGATCTCAGTGTATACTCATACAGTTTTTATACCCTAAATATTGTTTATTAAGAATGACAAGAAGTTTACAACATACGGAGACCCTATAAAGTATACATATACACATAAATAAATTATCAGCGTGACGAGCTGAGTAAATCTAGCCATGTCCGTCGGTCTGCACGTATATACGTGAATGACTCTTATATTTTTTGAGATATCGATCTGAAATTGTACAAGTCCTCTTGTCTCCAAGACGCTGTTCATCTGAAAGAAACAACGCAAAAGATCTTTATCTTCTATTATATAGCCCTAATTTGACTGCAAGCATAAATTATCCTGTTATAATGACCTATTTTGATTTTATTCGAAAAATTCATAGACACATTTTTTTGTTCTCATGCTTAACATTATCAGAAATGACAGCTTGTTATAGCTTACTATGAATTCATTGAGGTATAGGAACTAGTTCAACGTACGAATATTTTCCTTATGTTACTTGAACGGATTTTCGAGCACCACACATAATCCCCTAAGGTGTGTGTTATTTCACGCGTTTTTAAGACAAATGAGGAATATAGTATGAACAACTTTCAGGACTCTCTCAAGCTACCTACGGACTTGATCGAATTATCTTTGATATCGCATTTCCCCCAGACATTATTTGGTTGTTGTATTGACCGTTTTTATCGGATCCATCGATTGGTTTCCGTTACATATGTGTGTATTGGTAAAATATCAGCTAACGGAATACATCGTGTTAAGTCATTTTGTTTCTTACTGATTGTTTTTATCAAATGTTGTGGTTAATACGAGCACAGTGACCTTTTGTGACAAGACGGTGTATGGTTAATTGATATATCAATTAAATGATATATACATGTGAATACAAAAGTTAAATATTTGGCAGTAATTGGCCATCGGTATATTGGATGCCTCAGTTATATATAATTGTGTTTATTTGCAATCTCATAATTTCTTATGATTGGCTTGTTTAAATTATGCATATTATTTGTATTAAAATCTAATATCTGATAAAAACCAAAGCTTCAGAAATATTTAAGAATAAACAAATATTAACAATAATTAGGACATATATATAATAAATGGACCGCATTCAATTTTTTAGAGGTGATAATTCTTTTAAAAATATTTTCACTTTTCAGATTTAGATAAAGAGGTTTTATTCTAATACGAGTAATCTTATCAAAGGGATATTTTAACCTTTTGTATACTACTGTGTCCAAAAATAAAAGGCTCAGCCAATACCATGTTGAAGGATTTTTTGGGCCTTAAGTGCGTCAAATCTCGACTGGTACCGAAGACATTGAATTTTTTGGAAAAAAGCGTCGCGTTAAAGTGTGTGAAACGATGCTTTCCGACTACCAGCGTGTCATGAAACGCATTCTAACTGGCGATGAGACTTGGATCTATTCTTAGGACCACGAAACAACCGATCAATCGAACGAATATCGGGCCAAAAGAGAGCCGAGACCAAAAAATTTGCGCCAAAGTCGCTCAAAAATCAAGGTCATGTTGACTGTTTTCTTCGATTATCCTGATGTTGTGAATTATGAATTCCTTCCAACCGGTCAAACAGTCAACAAAGAATATTATTTAAACGTTATGCGTCGTTTTCGTAACGCTATCCGCCTAAAAAGCCCGGAATTGTGAAAAGACAATTCTTGGTTTTTACACCACGATAATGCACCATCCCATACTGCCCTCGTAATTCGTGATCATTTCGCCAAAAGCACAACTCATATCGTCCCGCAACCACCGTATTCACCTGATCTGGCGCCGTGCGATTTCAAGCTCAAAAGACCGCTCCGGGGACACCGTTTTTATAGGATAGAAGAGATTCAAGCCGCAGCGAAGACGAAACTGAAGGCCATCCCGGAAAGTGACTACAACCAGTGTTTCGAAGATTGGAAAAGCCGTTGGCATAAGTGCATTGCATCGGGAGGGGATTAATTTGAAGGAGATGAAATTGATTTGGAAGAATAAATTAGGAATTTTCAAAATAAATACAATGTCACCTTATTTTTCGGGCACAGTAGTATTACTTTTCCATTTGCATTCGATGAAACGAAGAGCTGCATGAGATACATTGACATAGTTTAGCGAATTAAAAGATAGCGGGTACGCTGGTTAGGTCATTTTACGAACGGACGAAAACGTTCCAGCTCTGAAAGTATTCGACGCAGTACCTGCCGGGAGAAGCAAAGAAAAGGGAAGACCTACACTCCCTTGGAAGGACCAGGTGGAGAAGGACCTGGCTTCGCTTGGAATATACAATTGGCGCCACTTAGCAAAAAGAAGACACGATTGGCGCACTTTTATTAACTCGGCTATAATCGCGTAACCATAATCTACGCCAATAAAAAAGAAGAAGAAGCTTTCTTTAAACTCTTCCAATTATGATGTACTTAAATATATGCTCAGGCTTTTCAGCCATTGCATTTTTATCAAATTTGCAAAATTAGACTTTTCGAACAGGAGGTAATTCGTTTGAAATCTTTGGTTAAGACATCTAATTGGGTATATGAATTATTGCCTTGTTTATTCAATTAAACATCATTACGCTCTTTTAATCAAATTTCAGCTGGAAGTTTTCTTAAGCCCTTTCAGCCATTTGAAGATAATTTGCATAGTAGAAACTGTTAGGCAATATATATTGCGCAATTTTATTAACCACTGTTAAAAATCAATGGCAATTCGAAAACTCAAAATACCCGAGTTGAAGATAGAGAAGAGCAAGCCACAACTTGAAAGAAACCAAACAAAATAGCGACAGATACTTCAAGAAAGCTGTGTGAAGACGGATGAATGCAAAGTAAAGAAAAGTTGATGAGCACATCATAGGTAAACTCGAAGTTTTCCCTGTCAATGAGAAAGTCATTGATTTGACGAACTGCTAGCAAGAATGATTTCAGAAACCTACAAGCCCCAACAACTTCCAAAAATAAGAGCTATAAATTCATACGCACATAGATTCCTAAGTATTTGAGCTTTGAACTGTCGGTGTAGCAAAAGCCGAAAATCGCACTGGTTGCATTTTGTGATAATATTTACACACTCTGATTGAATGTTGTGTGTTGGCGTTCAGCTAAAATTTTCAAACCGCAAACACACAAAAAAACTTGACAAATTCGATATACATATACTATATATCATATGGTGTTTGCAAACTAAAATATTCTTGTGCAAAATATTTATCTCAACCCCGAACTCACTCAAAATTTAAGGAAAAATTTGTGCACTAATCACTTTCGCTTTAAGTGCTTAAGCATCCTTTATTTCAGTGGTATATTTTCTTCACTCATTCTTCCATTTTAGTATAGGCAACGCATTCTATAACGAACAGATTTATTGCAATTAATAGGTTGAATATCAATCTCTTTCCGCATTTATTGAAACTTAAGTACATACGAAATCAAAATAATTGACTCATTTCAAACAAGAGAACAAAAGTGGGGAACTTTGACACTTGCGAGTTCGGATAGCCTCTAGAGGGGTTTCCCGGAAAGTAATAGGACTGATTTTTTTCCGCCGCGACCGTACTTCGGACAGATCGGATTCTGTAGAGGGCTTTCCTAGCTAACGAACGAGCGGTTGGTCAGTTGTATCCGAGCACCTGGAGAGTCAGGACAAACATGCAATGTTCATTAGATCAGAGGTACGCAGTTAAATTTTGTGTGTGAAACTCGGTAAATCTGCAACAGAGACGTTTGATATAATCAAGCAGGCATACGCAGATGTGCAAGGCTATTCCGGAGAATGACTTCCGTTATGCCTTCAATGATTGGAAAAAGAGCTTATTTGAAAGCTGGTTTAATCAATTTCTTTTTATTCGAAATCAAATCTAATGTCCTAAGTATGTTATCGAAAGCAATTTATAATAAAATGACATTTTCATGGGTCGTTTGACTTGTTGCCTCTTTATGTTAGAACATGCAGATGATGGTTTGTAATAACCTGGTTACGTTAGTGATATCTTAATTTCTCATAATAATCTAATTTAATGAACATAAATGGTACACCAATTTTCTTACTTTGGCAGCTGATTGTGCTCAAGGAAATTAAATCTCCATATAAGTAGGAGTAATCCTGAAATTGAAATTCACTTTATTGCAAAGCAATTATGTACCGTATATCGGGAGTTCCGCCACTACTATTTTGTTGAAAAGCCACATACACTTACAACTATTTGTACAACGTATACGTAGTATGTTATAAGTTCTGTTATCACATCCGAGAGAACTGTCCATTTGTGTTGTGTTTTTGTACGATTTTATTTGAATTTCCTTAATTGAATTTACAAAAATGTTGAATACCTATATGAAAAAAGAATAACAAACAAAAAAGTGAGAGCTGTTAATTTGAATACTCTGGTGGAGACTTGCTGACGCAGTCGACCATAATTCTACACATATGTATTTACGTGAATTATACGAGGTGTGTTCAAAAAGTATCGCGAATCGTAACTGACAGTTTTCTTCGATTGCAGGGGCGTGGTGCATCATGAGTTCTTGCCGCAGGGAAGAACGGTCAATAAGGAATATTATCTGCAAGTTATGCGCAATTTGCGCGAAGCAATCCGCCAGAAACGCCCGGATTTGTGGAAGAACAAAAGTTGGCTTTGGCACCACGATAACTCCCCTGCCCACACACTTCGTTGCTTGTGCGCGCCTTTTTGGCCAAAAACAACACACTAATGATGCCGCAGCCACCGTATTCCCCAGATCTGGCCCCCTGTGACTATTTCTTGTTCCCTAAACTTAAGAGGCCCATGAAAGGACGACGTTACGCTTCTCTTGACGAGATAAAGCCGGCATCGAAGGAAGAGCTGAAGAAGAGAAAAAAAAATGATTTTTTGAAGTGCCTCGAAGATTGGAAAAACCGTTGGCAAAAGTGTATAATATCTAATGGGAATTACTTTGAAGGGGACAAAATATATATTCATGAATAAATAAATAATTTTTGAAAAAACACAAAATTCGCGATACTTTTTGAACACACCTCGTATGAATAGCTTTTTGATTCTAATAACTGCTAGCTAGTGAAATGCGACCGATAATTCGTTTTTTTAATAACTGTGCTTAAAACGCCTCTTCATGCGGATCCAATGTAGTTATTTGCCCGAATACCTCGATATTCCCTCAAATAATCTGACTGACGAAACACATAAACGCATCACCACATATATTACATTACTTGACCAGAGGATCGATGCTTTAAGCGTTTCGACTAAGAAACTTCGTTTCGCGGTAAACTTAAAGGCTATTGCGTGTCTAAAAAGATTGCTAGCTTTTTTATGTTTGAGATTTATGCGATGGAAAATTTAACGATATTTGGTATCTTCCAAAATATTATCTTTGATGATCAACACAATTTTGAAATTTGACCGATTCAATTCTCGATGTATTGTGTCCAAGCCGATAGATACCATTTTAAAACAAAGGAATTTAAGCTTATAATTCCCATCTTCCGCGTCGAAGAACTTTGACGTTGTAATAGATATTAGATGAAGATTATGAAGTTTTTGTAAACTTGAAAGAAAAAGTTTAACTTGATCAATATTGCCAACACAAAAGCCTGTAATTACCGAATTTTTTTGCAAATCAATATTAGCTTTGGCATACATTCCCAAGCAAAATCTACCATGCCAGGAGATGCCTTTAGGAAATTTTGGGTTAAGGAATACATATATATATCCAATATGGGTTAAAAATGCAAAATAAATCGCTTCTCAGATAGACTTGAACTTGCGCTTCCTTCAAAAAATTAAAGTTTGATTCGAGGCCCCTTCATAACATTTGAGAGTTTACACCTACGTATGCAGATAAAATGTACGTTCTATATATGGATATATAAGTGTACTATATAAGTGCGTATGAGAATAGGTTGGTCTGCCGACAAACAGGCCCCTTATAAATCGTGGTTACGTGGTCATAAGCCGTTTGTGTTTTGTTATGCTATGCCGGCGGCAATAACATCAGCATTGTATGGCAAAAGACCAGCATTTAACGTTATTGTTGTAATAGCGGCAGCAGCAGCTGCACTGAAGTGCACAGCAATTATGCTGAGAGTCGTTGCTTTTGTATTTCTGTCATGCATCAGATGTTTTGGTCACAGTGACTACAAAAACTACTTGTAATTCATTTCCTGAAACTATAAAGAACAATTCTGTCATAAAAATTTTGATGAAACCTAAAGACCTTTCTCAAAGTCCAATGTAGATACAGAGACTGCAAGATTCCTCTCGCTTATACCTTTGCTATAAACCAAATGGGTACCTAGCGTATATCTTGACACAGTTTTAAAAGGTACATGAAATAGCCCACTTACAGCCTTATAAAACCAACGCTAAAATTGTAAGTGGTTCTAAGCACTCTAATGACACATGAGATTCAACTACAGAAATTTTCTAACTTTAGCCGTCCAAGTATCTTCCTCACTTTGAAAATTAGCCCATTAATTTTGTATAACAGAGCAAAAAAACCTTTTTTATTCTCTTAAGAAAACACTGAAGTTACAGTCCGATCCAATAAAATATTCACATTCATGGGCAGGGTAAGGTTCTTAGTATAGTCTTTAAGGATTATTAAGTCTAATTGGAAGCTTTTATAGATAGTAAATATTTGTGGCATTTTTAAAGGTAAATGGCTGCACTCCTTTAATTTGTCAACCGTCAAAACAGAGCTACAATACCCACGGCTATGAGAGGATTCATACGTCATATGAATTTTTTCAAATGAATCGAATAATCAATAATTGTTTTATCCTAACAGAAATTAAACCAAATAATCGACGAATATTTGTAAGAATTAAAACTATAATTGGATAAGTATTTATTTCATTCTCCCCACTGTTAAATGTTCTCGTTTATAAATAGATATGTGAATTTATTGCAAGTAAATAGTACGTTTCACACACCAAATTGGACCGCTTGAAAAGTATTTATACGCATTTGTGGATGCCAACCATGTAACAGCAACGCGGAACATGCAATGTACACATAGCACAAATGCATGCATGCAACAAAAGGTACAAATCATCTGTACGCACAAGCGCTTCTTAGGCTTTGAGAAAAACTAGTCAGTCACCAGTTAGCGATATGGTTTATTTAATTTCTGTTTGTATGTAAAGGGTGATCCATGTCGAAGTTACCAACTTTTTTTTCAAAGCAAAACCACATTAGCTTCAAGTTTAATGGGGGATTGTTTACTATCATTCGAAAGAACATTTTTTGGCATTTATTTTCTGAAGGTTATCTCTTTGGTATATTGCCCGGCGGCTACGTCTCAGATGGTCCATTCGTTAAGTCTAATTTTTATTTAAAGTCGTTCGATCATGTTTCGATCTAAAATCGAAATATATATATATATATTTTCCCGTATTACCTAGGTGGAACATAGGGCCTCAATAAACAAATTATGGCTCATTTTATTTACAGCTAAAAATTCAATTTTTTTTTTGGCTTCTGCTTCGACTTCCCGTTTCCAGGTGCTGGCTGATCTTCCGCGTCTTCGGCTCCCTTGCGGATTCCAATCTAGCGCTGTTCTGCTAATGAATGTCGTGCGGCTTTCGCAGAGTGTGGCCGATCCATTTCCATTTACGACGTCGAATTTCCATGTGAACCGGTAGCTGTTTGGTTACGGTCCAGAGGTTAGCATTGCTAATAACCTTAGGCCAGTATATCCGCAAAATTTTTCGAAAACATCGATTAAAAAAGGATTGCAGCGATTGTAAAACATTCGCTGCACTTTTCCCAAACGTCTCGCAACCATATAACAAAATCGGATTTCACGCTTGACTCGAATATTTTGAATTTCGTACCTATGGATATATGTGTTGATCTCTAGACTTTATCCAACATTCCGAAGGCGGCGCGACCTTTGGATATACAGTTTCGTATATCGGCTGCTGATCCACCGTTTTAAGATATGATGCTACCTAAATAGCAAAACTGGTCGACTTCTTCGAGGCATGTTCCAGCGATCTGTAGGTTTGGCGTTTCGGTTGTGTTGATGTGCATGAATTTTGTCTTCGCTATATTCATTTTAAGTCCAGCTTTTTGCGGCGAGATCACTAAAGCCTTTAAGTTTCACGGAAACGTGCAAATACTTTTTGGGACAACAGACAGATATCATCCGCATAATCCAAATCTGCAAGGCTACCGCTTAAGCCCCAAAATATTCCTCTGTTAGTCGCACACGCTTGACGCATCACCAAATCCAATACCAATTGAATAAAGGGGAGATAGCAAGCACCCCTGTCTGACACCAGTCCTAACTTGTATGCCGCTACTTAAAATATTTCTACACCTTACTCGACAACCAGCCCCTGAGTACAGCTGTTTTATTAGGTTTATTAATTTTTCCGGAACTCCTTTGCATACTAGGGCTCTCCAAATCGCATCATGTTTAATGAAACGCTTTCTCAAAGTCGATAACGCAAAGGTAAAGAGGAGTTCGCCACTCTACCGACTGTTCTACAATCACTTTTTTTGGTAACATGAGCAATGGGGCCTGAAAGCAGCTTGTTCTTTACGTAGCCCATGCATCAGCGAATCAAATAACCTTTTGTGAATTATGTGCGTTATTATTTTATTCACCATACTAAATAGCGTTATTCCTCTCCAATTTTTACTTTCCGATAAATTTCCCTTTATCGGAAGAAGAGTAATAACACCTTCTTTTTAGCTCGTCTGGTATCTTTTCTGAAGCCCAAACAGCATTCGCGCAGTCGTCTGAGGATCGGCTGTTTTGGAGTTCTGGGTTGATGTTATCCGGCCCAGGAGTTTTGTTGTTCTTTAATGCCCTGATAGCAGTCATTATCTTTCCCTCTCACTTTGGGTACGAGGTACGAATGTCACGTCTTTGTATGTGACGTTGGCAACCGAATACCTGAATAGCCTCCGACGAAGTCGGTGAAAGCAATTTTTCATAATAACACTCCCAGATGGTAGTCTGCTTATCTTTGGCAGTTGTCAATTTGCCATCTTCATCTTTTAGCGGTTTGGAGGTTTTGAGTGTTGCGTTGGTCAATTGTCGCATCGTTTGATACAGGTCACGTTCGTTTATTAACCACCATGTGGAGTCTGAGATCCAGGATTTTCGCTTATATTCTTTGAATCCAATATAGTATTCCGCTGATTTTAGGAAAGTTTGTTTTATACTTTTCCAGTCACTAGTTAGAGTGTTTTCTGTTTCGACAGATGCATTTAGCGATACGATAAACCTTGCGCAGGTAGATTCATCTTTCAGTCGAAATATACTTTATTCTTAATTTTTTATAAAATAGTTTGAAGAGTAGTATTGAATTTTTATGACAGCCAGTGTGGGCACTTCTTGCAATACATTTGTTCCTTGTTTAATTAAATAATAATT
>CM050322.1:7355771-7386111 GCA_027475135.1 Bactrocera correcta
GACTTTAAGACGTTTTTTTTATAGAAAAGCCAATATTTCGCTGGTTTTTGCAAATAATTTAATCAAGCTTGGGTTTATTGATAGAAAAAAATATATTTTTATGGAAAAATATGAAAATCAAATAAAGTTTTATATTCGAACTGCTCAAATGGGTGAAATTCTTCTCTGTCTTTTTGATATATTTTGCTTTGGTGTAGATGTTGTTCGAGTATTGTCCACATCGGCATTGTATTTTGCAAAATAGCACTTTTCACAAGTCCTTATATAGTGTTTGGTGCATGTCGGAATAAGACAATGGTAACAAACTGCTGTTGTTTTATTATGGATCTTATCAGTTTTTCAGGTTTCACACTGCCGTTTCAAAGTGTTGACCTGTTTCAAGAATAAACAAATAGTGAACAAATTTGAAAATTAATTAATTTTGAAATAAAATGAATTATGAAACCTCCCCTGTATTGCTGGACGCGAGCTCGTCACTGCAGGAAACCGTTTGAAATTGATCAATTCCATTGCAATTTTAGTTGTAGAATTAATTTTTGTTTTGCATCGGTTTTGTAATTGCATCTGCGCTAGCGCCATAGAGAGTTCTTTCAAAAATATTTTACGCTTTTCAGACGTATTGGTGCTCCACATAGGGTGACTAAGATCAAACAGCCTGAACGCTGCAAGCCCAGCAATATCCAGCATATTATAAAATAATGCCATGGGCCAGTGGTTTGTTGTTCTTTTGCCAGAGAATCCACGTAGCATTTTGTCAAAGTATCAACACCACCTCTATGCTCATTATAATCATGTATAACTAGTGGTTTTTTGTTACAGGATTTACATCTTCGCTGGCACGAGCAGTTGAAAGCATTAGTATATTTTTCTTCGAATGTGTTGTAAAGCTTACTAATTACATTTATTTTGAAAAACAAAATAGCCTGTATAACACTTTTAGCTTTCCTATTCGTTTCAAGAGCAATATTTTCAACAAGAGACACTGGTAAACCGCGTATGAAGGCATCGATTTTAGATCCAAAACTTTCCGTGCATAGTGAAGTTGATTGCCTACGCATTTCCAATGCCAGTTTCGTTCGCCCGCTTTCCAGTTTGGCTTGCCTTTGACCACCATGCAGTTTGATTGTTTCTTCCCTGACCATAATATTTTTCTCCACGATTACCCTCAATAGCCGTATTTGACAAATCATGTTTGTTTTCGTCATTGTCCCTATCTACAGCAGCCTCCTCGTGGATATACTCGTCGAAGCGTGGATCACTAATGGGATGAACATTATCATCTTCGTAGTCCGATTGGTCACTGGGTATAGATTCGTGGTCACCACCAAATTTAGGTTCTCTTCCACCATCATCTTCGCTACCATTAGCATTCAAATAATTTGAAATATTCTTCTCTTCTTCTTCCGTCAATTGACGCCCTAAATTGACCAAATAAATCGCCAACTCTTCACCCATTTCAACAAATTATATTTATCACAACTAAAAATTAACCGTTCAATTGAAAATATTACGTGAAACTAATTATAAAAACACAATAATCACAAAACCCTTAGAAAACTACGCTTTTTCATACAAAATATATGAAGAAATATTATGGGCCCCAAGTCAAGTATAGCGTACTCACCATATAAAACGCCGTTACTTTCTTATTATAAGAGTGTTATGCCTAAAATTCTGAAAACTTGTAACTAAAATTACAGTTTATCACTACTCGGAAAATAGGTTAAATTGAACTGCCCAAATCCCAGAAATTCAATATCAAATATGAGAATGGGCACTGAGTGCCCATCTCACGGTTCTAAGGTTAACAAAAGATTTAGGTTTGTAATCAAAAAAAATCAGTCTTGAATTTATGCTTACGACATGGAAAAAGATGATAAAACCGAATATCCGACCGAATATCGCGTGAAAGGTTAGCGGAAGCCGAAAAGGCCGCCTCAGGGCAGTGTTAAAATCAAGGTTAATGTTGAACTACCAACATTTTAAGATAACTTTGAACCCCGATATAAAACAATAATATATATTTTGTAATATGATTTATTAATATTTATGTATATATAATACAAAGAGTTACGTGGCTGGTGGCTTACCGGCGAAATGTCCTTGCGTCTGCAGGAATTATAATAAAGAGTAATGTTGTGACAGGTTTCTTCGAGTATGGAGGCATGGTAAACTCCGAATTCCATTCAACCGGCCAAGCAACTGTTGGGTTTCGAGAGGATCTTATTAAGTTTCCTACGAAGCTTATAACATCCAGAAGGAATCTTCGGAGACCCGTTAATATGTATATGTAAATGGTCAACGTTATGAGTTAAGTCGACCTAATCACTTTTATCTGTATGTATATATGTTCAGATCGGCAGACTAGTGCGAATAGCTGTAAATCAAATTGACCAATCGATATCAAGATAAAGATGTTCAACCGCAAGTCTTCACCAAATATGAAGCAGATATTTCAAAATTGCCTCGACAGTTATTTTACGTAGTTATAGAAGTAATCCTTTCTTCCAAAAAGAACTAGAACTGTTATGTAGAAGGTAGCTAAAATTTGAATGCTCTGAATTAATTAATTGTTAAAATGGACAAACGAAATCAAATTTTACGTATACGCAGCGCAGTCTTCTATCTTATTTTAACCATATAATTTGTACAACTAACTAACTATCTGCTCTTCTTCCGTTTTATACACGCCAAAGAACTCTCACTTTTCGTATAGTTTTTTCTTCAGTACGCTGCATAACGAAATGTTTGTTGCTTCCTTTCTGACTTTACTGCCTCATTCTAACATTCTCGTATTAAAAAAAGAGTATTTGTCGTCAATATTTTTTCGTACCAATTTAGTTCTATAATATATTTTATATGAATTTTAACAAACATATTTTTAGCACTGCACTGCAAATATAATAAATTGTTTCTTTTATGCCTATGACGGGGAGCGTCCGGAAATGGGATTGACGACTGATACCGAAAAGTAAATATGTTATTACGCGAATTATTACTCGCGTTTATGATGCTGTAGCCTAATAATTGTTCCCTACACAAACTATAATAATATATAGACTAGATTTAAAATTAACATTTGTAGCATATAACTTGTACTTAGAAATATGGAAGCCGAAAACTACAGTAGACTTTTAAATCAAGTATCTGTCATATCCAAGGAATACATGATTGAATGAAGATTTGGAAATGTACATAATTTCTGAAAATATTGCTAAAGTGAATTGTAGGGAATAGTTGTACTAAAATGATGTCAGCTACTTTAATATTAAAGCACCCGGTATTGATGTTTGTACTCTCCACTGCTCAGGCATAAGCTATTGCATTTCGTTACGAGGGTTTCTTGGTGGCTTTCGAGGCAACTTTTATACCACAATATGCAACATTGCATATCATTGCCTGGTCACCTACTAATACGTTTTGATGTAGCACACAAAAACAGAGACATTTCTCACGCAATGGCAAAGCTTTAGGTTCCTTTTTGGAGATTGACTCTAAAGAAAGCATTTCGGTTCCTTGCTCCTCCTACCTGTTCCACTCTAACGTACTCGCTATCCATACAGAAACAATACTCCTTTTTTTCATATTTTTTATTTTTAGAAAAAAAAATTAACTTCATTTTTCATTGATCAAAATGATCTTTACACTTCTGTTAATGATCCAAAGGTGCGAATTCAAAAGAGAATAAAGGTTATGAAGACACTTATGCGTACCTGTGACCCGCAGAATTTTTATATATTATATATTTAAAGTGTGTGTATTCTGCAATGTAAAGAACGCTGGTAAAGTCAAAGTGAAGTCAAACAAAAAATTTATTAATATACTAGCCTAGCTATGTAAAAAGAAGAAAATTTTAATTGTTCCTATGACAGTGGGGTATGCTGAACTGAAAATGAACCGAATTTTAAACTGACGAAAGATGGTTAACTATGCCGAATTCTCTAAACATGTTTTTCGAAGAAAAACAATATCTCAAGTTAGGCATTTTCTGTACTCTATGATATACGAGTAAGAAATAAACTTGTATTAACATATTTCCAAAAAATTTTGTGGAGTTTGTTTTTGGTAGTTAAGAATGAAATAAAGACTTCCCAGAATCTATCTCAGAACTTTTAAACGTAGCGAGGTCATTTAAAGGCAGACGCAAAACTAATATGACTGTAGTTAGTCTGGTGAACCTGAGTTACACCCAACCAACAATTTTTTTCATAGCAACTTCAAAAACCGAATGATAGTCAATTGTACAAAGTCTGAACTCTAACCGTAAAGCATTTTATTTTGCAGTGCATGAAAATTAAATGTGTGAAACGGATTTGGTGAAAAACTGAAGGAAATGTGTGAGACAGAGTATAGTAAATGAACTTGAAGGTTTTACGTTAGATTTTTAACCATATAAAGAGTTTATTATGTGGATCTATTATTACTATCAATATAAGCAAAATTTGGATGATTTTGATCAAAAACTTATACTGTTTAAGATAAACTTTATAATGTCAGAGAAACAGCCTTATTTATGAATATGAATATTTATGCCTATGAATTGACAAAGCGCATTGATTCTATTATATATATATATTTAGGCGTTTTAATAAATATGTAGATCTTTATTGAATTTTCACTTTATTAACAGATACTACATAAAATTTACGCCGAAATTGAAAGGACACGACAACGTTTCTTTTGCGTCATCTTTTTCGTAGCCAAATTATTCTAATTGTATTGCTTTACGTACTTTTAATATCGGCCAATAATAAATATTTTATTTGTATAAAAGCGCGTTTTCGGTGTGGCGAAGAAAGGGAAACAAGAAAAAACATGTACATCGGTTGCACAGATAATCCTCTTTACAAAAGCACACGGTTCCTTACAGCAACTTTTTGCCTATCGTTGAGTTTTTCGCTTTTTGTATTTATTTGAATGCTTGTATTTTCACATTTAATGTCCATAACAACAACAACGAAAAAACATGAAAATGTAACAAAAACTTTTTTAACGAAATTAATTTTGTGGAAAATTGATAGAGGCATCCACGTGGTTTTCTTTGTACTTTTTTATGCTTCTTGGTATTTTATCTTTCCTATTTCTCTATATATATCCGGTTCTTATTGGCTCAAAACTAATTTTCGTAACATTATGTACCTTAACTACAAACAGTGTAATTGCTACTTTATCCAACCCTGAACATTTTGCAGTAGGAAACTTAATTATCGCGCAACATTAATTTGTGTTAGCTTTTTAGGCAATGTTTGGGGGCGCACTTACAACGACGACGACACTGCTCTTAACTTAGCATACGCCTCAATACTTTCATTTCCTAGCGAATTTCATAGCTCGTTGTTGATATTACGGATGTTGTTATAACGGCTGGTGCTTCGTTGCTGCGGGTCAAATAAACATCATGTCTCGTATGTACATATAGAGTGACAAAGCGTTCCCACGAAAGGGTTTCGAGCATTTAGCTTATAATTTAATGATATTATTACAGACTAATTGCTATGAAATTGTCTGTCGTTTTGACGACAAATGGGTGCACAATGATGCATATATATTTCTTTTAATACAAATTAGACGAAAATCTTTTTACACCCATTTAGAGTAGACTAGAGTTTACCATGAATTTAGCAATCTACATCACAAGTGCCGAATGCTTTCTTATTAGGTTAGTTAATAAATTGAAAACTGACTGACAGTACTGACTCTTAAAGGGGGCTGAGAACAGGATGAAGTTAGATGCGGTTATACGGTATATGCGGACCTAAGTCGAAAGTTTCATTCACGTCTCAAAAGAATGAATATTTTTTCCTATGGAGCTTTTATAAAGGCGAAAACAGAATAGTCTGCCGACAGGTTTTACCGTTTTTTCTTAGACTCAGATTTCGAACATACATAGTAAACAAGTTATGAACTGCGTACAGCATTGAAATAGAAGGTAGGCCAAATACTTCTTGTTTCATGTAGTAAGACACGTGTAATATTATTCTAACGCTTGTTCTTTTTTACATTAGTAAAACGACAGAGACTTCTTCAGTTTTAAAATTATTTACCGTTGCAATCGAAACTGGTCTTATAAATATGATTGAAGTGTTTGTAAAAATGCGTTAAACTCTTAATCGACTCGTAATCAAATACCGATTTGCAGTTTATCACATTATTTCGCCTTCCAAAAGTTTGTCCTTCAAATTCTACTGATAAGGACAAATCACTGATTTCCATGCGGCTGCTATGTGGCAATGATGCACTGCAACCAAAAAGAGCAGGCGTTGAAGGGGTGTGGCACCCTTCGCACAGTGCGTATACATAGCTATCAATTGAAAGCATTCTAGTTCCTTACAAGTTAACATTCGCCAGACAAAATGCTGCACGAAGTTGACCTTGTGCAGAAAATGCAAAATCGTTCAACTTGCACGGCGCCGTCACCGCAGTCTTTGCTTTTGATGCCAACCTAATGTAGGCAGTATTAATATGGTCTTTGGATAGCATTTTACTCAGCCTAGCGGCTTCTCTGCAGCTTTCTATTGATGTGCAGAAGGACCGCCATGAGTCATTTTTAGCTTTCCTGACTGCTTTTTTGTATACCTTCAAAATGTCTTTATATGGCTGCCAAATTTTGGTTCTAAAACTCTCATTGAAAGCTTTCCTTAGTTGTGTTCGCAAATTCTTGAGTTCACTGTTCCACCAAGGAAGAGACTTTCTCTTTTTAAGAACTGTTAGCGGAGTAGTTTTGTTAAAAGTAGTGATTAAGATTTTTTCCAACTTCTCTACTTCTGAATCTAGTTCCTCGGGATTTCTGATACTCTTGTTGCCTCCTTTTTCGAGGCATTTTGTTGTTATACTGGTAAATTTTCCCCATGCCGTTCTTCTAGGGTTCCGAAATGTGAGAGGCGCACTGTACCTCTCGCGGATGCTGAAGAGTATCCAGGAGTGATCCGACATGGAAGGCTCATCGGATACCCTCCAGTTATCCACAACGAGACTGTCTGTGTCTGTTGATAGCGTGAGGTCAAGAACTTCCTCCCACCCCGGAAACCTATCCCAGCTTGGGAAGATAAAAGTTGGCTTATCGCCCTTGTTGCATATACTTAGATTACTGTTTAAAATATACTGCAAGAGTGACTCGGTGTGCGTTGCATTTGCATCACACCCTATTAGGACATCATCCTTCTTGTTTTCCTCTACTAGCCTGGTGAGTGGCGCCGGTGGTATGTCTTCGTCATGGGCCAAGTAGGCCGAGACCAAGAAGAAGGGCTTTTCCTTCTGTTCCACCTTTACCACTGTGATATCTGCTGTGCTGTAATTAGGACAAAGAAATGCATTTATACTTTTATTGATAAGAATGCATGCCCTAGGTTTACCTCTGTTCCGTGTGTAAAACAGGTTATAGTTGCTGCTGTGTAGCCCTTTTATGGTATCTTCATTGACCCAGGGCTCCTGTATTATGCTAATGTCGATGCCCCCCTCATTCACGAGGGTTGTCAGATTCGCTGTAGCACTCTTCGAGTGCAGCAGGTTAATCTGTACGCATCTTATGTTGTTGTTATTGGGCATCTCGGGGTTCTTCAATGCCCACATTCCTTAACAACTGGCTGGCGTCGTCGACCTCTTCCGTGTCGTCTTCGTCAGCCGCTTTGTCGCCTTGGAAGATTTTTAGCCTTGCCTTTCGTATTCCGAAGCTGATTTTGTTGTCAGTCTTCTTCAGAGCCTCAATGGACTCATCACAAATGGCCACTAGTATTGGCTTGCTTGATTTGTTTGGGTTTTTTCCCTCCTTAATAAGCTGCCACTCATCTATACTAGGTATAGATTTGTTTTGCAGCTTAATGCACCTCAGGAGTTTTTCGCCTGGCTACGTTTTCTTTCTGGTGTATAGGTGGTCGAAGATGTGCCACGCTCCGGAAGGCCTGTCGTCGAAAATTGCGATAAAATCGCTGAATTGGTCGAAAGAGACCGGCATAGTAGTCATCAAATCGTTATACTCGTAAACCATTTGAGGAAGCTTGGAGTCACTAAGAAGCTGGATGTGTTGGTGCCACACGAATTGAATCAATAAAAATGCCGCAAGACTTTTTTGACAACCCATTATTAACAGTCGCATTTCTACAGGCTGTAAAAAACTTTCAAGTTGAATCGTTCAAAAAACTGGTATTTTATTTAAATAAAGAATGTTTTCATTGATTGGATGTTAATTTTCCCAAATAAATTTTATTTACCGTTATCATTTCAGTTAGTTGTAGCATACCAATCACTTAAAATATAACATACTCCTATGTGTAGCTCAAAACCTTCCAAATCCTCACATATTAGTAGCTTAGTTGTGCATAAATCGTATGAGGGTTGGCATTATTTTCAGAGTTCCTCATGATTGTCATAAAGTGGAGCATTTAGTTAAATTAATTCAATTCACCCACAACTTTGAATTTTTAATGCAGACTGCTTTTAACAGTACAGCGCCTCATAACGTAGTCTCGTCGCTAAATTGTCGCTATCAACGGTGATGATGAACACACACAAATTGGACTATTTGTAATATACGTCACTTTATGCCCTTGCTGGTTACTGCTTTAAAGTTTAACCAACCAAAGGCGCAACATATTGCGAGGATCTCTGTGCGGAAATGTTGCCTTAATAGGAGTCCAATGTACTTTTTGTCTTTAGTGTTCGTGCTCTTTATAAATCCTTGTTGCTTTTATACCGTGCGTGTAGATATTCAATGGTATATTGGTGTATGGCAGCAATTGGTTTTAGAGTTATCGCAGAGGTTATCAAAATGCAATTTATTAAGGTAAAATGAAGCTGAAGTGCTTATGGTGTAACCTCAGAAAGTAGTGCAGGATCTTGTCCACCAGGTCCGTTGTAAGATATTCAAACTTTTAGCTAGTGGTTTTTTAAAAAAAATACTTACGGAAATTTTCAGATATCTTCTATTCTTGGAACCAACTTTGTATAAGCTTTCAGGGTCTCGAGATATGTGATTTCACAAATGTCAGGTCCGTCTGCTATATTTAGATATTGATTTATTGCGCTTTTAAGGGTTTTGGACACCACGGTTATTTAAGAAGTGAACGATTTGATTCATTTTCACACGGTCGGTGCTTTATATTTGTTATAAAATTAGTTGATTTTAATTTTTTAGTATCAACTGATAATTGACAAACTCATAAAATATTACATTTTTTTCCACCATGGTGACACATGGTTTACTCAGCTTTTATTGCAGTACTGAAACCATATGTGATATATGCATTACTAACATTACATTATACAGTGTTTGTTGTACGTTGCCTTTCGCTTGCCATTTTATAGCCCTGATTGTGTTGCTTTAATTATTTTTTATTTTGGACAAGCATTCTATTTATATAAAAGCGTGTTTTCGGTGTAAATGGGAAAGGAAAAATTAAAATGATTTGAATAAGAAACGATGAAAGAGATGTGCGATTGTCCAAAAATTGGCAAAGCGGTTAAGTTGGACATCTTGGCGATATAAGCTCCTTTCAGTTTTGAGGCTTTTCTCGCTTTGCCGCTTTTAACTCGATTTTAATATTCTTTTAAATGTTTTTCCCAAATTTTCATATTTAATGCTTACAACAGCAACTACATATAAAGTGTTAGAGTAACACTTTCAACAAAATTAATTTAGCAGAAAATTGTCTGTTGCTTACGTCGCAGGCTTAGGGGGTTCATGTTGTAATTTTTAAAGACTTTTCCCACAATGGACGCATCTTTTCAATTTGTGGTTCTTATTATTAAAGCAAATTTTCGAAAAGTAACGTTATGCTATGTTATGTAGCATCTGCGACCATATCCTTAGTTACACAGATCTTCTTTCTGCAGTTTTATCAGGTTCAACTCATTTCTCAGAAGGAAATTTAATTTTCGTGCAACATTAATTTGGGTTCGTCTGTTAGGCAGTCTTTGTCGCCGTACAACGGTACTTACCACGCTGATGCCACTGCTCTTAACATAGCATACGCCCCAACACTTTCATTTCCAGGGAAATTTCACAGCTCGTTTCTTGTTACGCTGCGCCTGGGGGCGATTGCGATTGCGATTGGAATATTGTCATTACCGATGTTGTTACAGCGTTTGTAGTTTTAAGAAGCTAGGTATGGCCAGGGGCAAAATAAATGTCATGCATCGTATGTCTATCCTCTACTTCGGTGCAGTACGCGGTGTTGGTATCAAAAGGGGTTTGAACGCTTAGCTTATATTTAATGATTTTATTATAAATATGAGTGATTGCCATGAAAATATGTGGCGTTTTTTGAGCAAATGGCTACCCAATAGTGCAAATGTGTCTTTAGTATAGATATAGATTGGCCTTGCCTTGATATAACGAAAGAAATATCTACTGTGTTTTAGTTAGCTAATAAAGCTAAAAACACATCCGGAATTATACCGAATTTGGCTGAAGAGTCCCAGAGTACTAACCGCACTGGTAGGACTTTTTAATGCTCATGGAATTATTTTGTATACAACTTTTTGCGAACACCGCCCATTTAGTAATAGGGGATTAATTTAATTCCAAGGTCATTTGTTAGATTAGTACGGGGATAAAGCATTTTTCTAGTTGCTTCTTAGTCACCTTCTTAATAACACGCCTTTGCAATTATTCACCATTATAATAGAAACTGATCAACTCTTACGAAGCAAAAGATGTTCTTTGGCTATGCGTAATAAAATACTGATTTGCTGATTATCTCCATCTCTGGCCTTCCCCACCTTAAGTGTGCTCTTTTAAAATTTTCAGATAAGAACAAAAAGATGATTCGCAGCAGCTATGACACACGCGTCTTCTTACAAAAGTGAAAAAGTTGTCAGGTTTGTTATTTGCGAAGTATAGATGCATATGACAGTAGTGAGGCTTTACAAGCAAAAACAACTCGACAATATGGTGCCCTTTCGCTATTGTGTTTGTTCATATGGCGTTGCGCACAGAGTGCATTGGCGTTGACGTAGTACGTCGCAATCAACCCTCTAGGTTATAGAAATGCAAACACATGGTATACCGAATTCCTTATCGCTCTTTTTGTTTTACGCAGTTGATCCTTCCCACTTCATTAGTTTTATCGCCTCTTTTTTAAACAATTTAACAAAATTTTCTGCAGTCCGTCCATGTGGCGGTGCCTGCCACACTCACTCCACTCATGTGGAAATTCATGTGGAATGTAAAATGATATATTCTGTATTGGGATGATAACAATTGCCTTTCACCAACGCCCACCATAACCGCCATCAGCACTCGCAATGCTTTACCGCAAGTACCATGTATGCAGATGCTCTTACTTAAAATAGAAGCTGTAAGCACTTCAAACAAATTTCTATAGCCAATATATTCCACAGTGGCTGGTTTCTACAAAAATTATGCGAAAAAAGTTCTCTGACGTTACTAGTGCTACGAAGTTTCATATCTTTAACTCCGAAAAAAAAAACCAACTGATTCATAAGAGAGTCTAGTGTAAAGTCGCCATAATAAATTATAAAAGATTTTTGTCCGAAGACACCGATCTGTATTAAAGCTCTTATGTTTATCCGCAATTCTAAGATTTTTACTAAAAAATTCTCATAATAACTGTGGTTTTGTTTGGTGAACCAGCAATTGCAAGATACTACTAAGGAATACTGCAGAGCGGTTGACGAGGTTAAGTATTGAGGTTTTGAGTAGTAAACAATCTTAAACAAATGCTCATGTTCAAAACTAAAATAAATTCACAGTGGTGGCTTTAAAAAAAATTAACAAATGAGGAAATAACTCTTACACTGACAGACACATCAGGTTCCTTAGAAAACCGAAAATCAATACACATATGTAGGATATGGTAGTAGGGGTAGTATCGACCCAATTTTATATATACAATTATCATGCCACATACTAAAAAACTTTTCCCCGGTTTTCATTGAGGGAACTCACATATAATTACCAATATATGTATAGTATATGGAGTAAAGTTAATCGGATGTTCTAAAATCCTGGTGTTAGTTATACGTGGGCTAGGTCAAGTTTTCGCCCAATTTTGTCTATTTTCGACACAATGATACACTAATATGAGTAAAACATGCACTTTCATTTTCATTGAGATAACACACATATTGACCGATATATGCGGTATAAAGTCATCTGTAAGTTCGAAAGTTTTTATATTATGTATATGGGTTGAGTATTGGGAAATATTGACCCGATTCAACCTATTTTTGATTACAATTATATATCTCACACAATGACGCACATTTTTGGTTAAAAGTCAACCATATATACCGGGATCCAAATATTCGATACCTAGGGGCTTGCACAGTTTTTGTTGGATTTGAATAATTTTTGGTCATAAGTTGGCACACACAAAAGAAATTATTCGTACAAAGTTTCATCCCGTTATATTAATTGCTCTTGATTTGTGTACTGGAAACTGAATGAATTATGTGGAATTTAAAATTGTACCATATAGGAAGTAGGCGTGGTTGTTGTCCAATTTCATCCATTTTCACAACGTGACTTAAAAATTTTATCGAAATCGGTTGTTCGAGTCTCAAAATATGGGAATTCGTAGAAAATGGGCGGTTCCACGCCCATCGTCCAACTTTTTCACCGGCTCCCATAAAGCTATCTCATACCATCTAGGAGGTAAAATTTTATGTCTCTTGCATATTTAGTTATTCACTTACCGCGCTTTTAGTAGTTTTTAAGAGTACCGTTATATGGGGAGTGAGCGGCGTTATCCCCCGATTCAACCATTTCGCACTGTCGGTAGAAGTTCTTATGCAATATATACTCAGCAAATTTGGTTGTTATTTTAAACGTTTTAGGAGATATGTACATTCAATTTTTTAGAGGGTGGGCCATGCCCATTTTTTCAAAAAATTTTCCCCAGTGGTATCCCTTTCTGCTGCGATCCTTTGTACAGTTTTATATATTAACTTATTGCTTGATTTGGCACTTTATATGTTTTCAGTTAATGGCGATTTGTGGGCGATGCATTGGACCGTTTATTCCCTTCTGCGAACTCGAAAATTTTCCTCCTACCAAGAGAACCATTTACCATTTTTATTCAAGTAACAGCTTGCACGGACGGATAGACGGACAGTCAAGAGAAAAAGTGAAAAAAACTATAACTATAATTCTTTTTAGCGACTAGTTGCAAGAGTATAACTTAACATAATTCACATTTACTTGTGACCATAGACTTGTACGCCTTAAACAAGAATTTATCAGGACTATGTGTGTACTGGTATTAAACTTTCAAACAACAAAATGTAATTTCCTGGCTAATTTACCAACTTAAGAGCTAAATATCTTTACTATAAACATTTATATTTTTTTCGTTAAAAGGAAATTATACCGGTTGATACGTTTTTCTTGACTTCTGCAAATCAAACTTCAGCTTTTCCTACACCAAAATTAAGGAATAGTTTTATGTTTTTGATTAAAGTTTCCTTTTGCAGATAATTTTTTCATTGCTATCTATTTTTAAGTTTGAACTGAGGTTATCTTGGAGCTGGTAGCGGTTGCGTAACCAGGGCATCCCCAGGTTACACAATCGAAGGCGGGCTAGATAATGCAGCTCATTAGAGCCTGCAAGCCAAATTTGTCTAAGAAGGAATAGAATTTTGTTAAGGTTTTCGAGAACCCCATAGTTAAATCTGGTGTGGAGATCAAAAATGCCACAATGCAGATTATGGTGTAGCTAATAACGGTATCCAGCAGAATGAGCTATAGCGGATTCACTAGGGTGAAGACAGCAATATCAGTTCTTAGACTGAGGTAATCCTACCAATTGGTCGCATGTTATACGGTGTGCTTAAGTAGTCGAACTGAGGAGAGAGTATTAGTATTTTTTAATCCTCTTATTAATGATGCTAGACATTCCAAGGAAAAAACTCCTCGCCCTGCCTACATGAACTCGCTTATCTTGATCGGACATATGCGTATGTATGTAAATATAAAGTTGCATATTAAGTGCATATACTTCTTCATGAGAGTGTTTTTTTTTTTCCATCATCCGTATGTATTTGGAAGCATGTATTGCTCGTTAGTCTCATTGATACTGTAGAATCACCAAGGAAAATAATTATAAAAAATAACAACAAACAATAACAAAGTAACGCTTAAATTTATTTTTTCTTGATTACAGTATGAGTTTTAAAAATGGATGTAAATAATAACGGATGATCGTCAGGGAAAAGTTTACCATGGAGGCCGAAGTATAAGCCAATATGCTCCCAATTCCACCTTTTTCCATCAACAGCACAAAAGACATTTGTCCGAAATGAAAACACGTATGCGGCCATTGCGGAAATTTACTCGTTTGTCAAAGATGTCGAAATAAGGACCAGGACAACAACAGCAGCAACGAGTGTTCCTTCTCATTCTACATACATACCACTCGCAGATACACCATCAGCAGAACAAAAACAAGGAGTTGCAGCAGTTGAAATAGCGGGTCTGGGTAAGTGAAATTAAAACAACAGAATGATGCGAATGTTGAAATTGTTGTTGTTCTTTCCGTTGTGCACTTTGAGCTATAGCCATAGCATTTCATTTACATAACAGGTTCGTCATGGTTGCTACCTACGGTCGGGTCACTGGTGTTGATGTTGCCCCTAGTGTTGATGTGATGAAGCAGCACTGTGTTTTGACATCGCATGTGAAACATAAACCTTGCGAATGGATAGCAAAAGTGTCAACATAACTGTGCACATATGTCGGAGCCTACAGCGATTGAAACAATCACCGAAATAAAAGCATTTTCTTCAAAAATTCAAAACTTTTCAAATACTGAGACCGCCTTAGTTTAGAAATCATTACAGTAGATTTTAGATACAAAATTTGTATCTTTGCCATAATCATTTCAATAGTACTTCATCATTGCGTGTGCAGTTAACCAAGCCACAGCATCTTTATCCAGTTTTTGCAAGGAGTACTTACCAAAAATTTTAGCAAAAAACTACTATAATTTTGAGCTTGTAACCCGAAGTTAGTATTGCCCTAATAGGTGAATCTGGTAAAAACAAACTTTTGATATGAAATTAAAAAGCTACGACTAAGAAAGCTCATGAAACGAAACGAATAGGGGAGCTGAACGCAAAACTTAATGTGAGGGTCTCACTTTCTAGCTATTAGCTGTTTGATTGTTTTAGTCCAATTATCTTACTCCGTAGCATCAAAAGATTGGTTATTTTCTATTTTTATTTACATATATATATTTCATACTCTTGGAACGTGTTGTTTACCTTACGCTCGGTTGTCGTACAAAAAATTAATGGAAAAAGATAAAGCAAAATAGAGGAGGAGATATGAAATGGGGATGAGCGCGACACCACCAAATTCGGTACAAAATACTTCCATGACATTACTTCAGCACAACGCGAAAATGGGTAAAATCAGACAACAAACATCCTTACTTCTTATACATATGACACAATTTAAAATTTTATCTGATTATTTTACTTTCCAGTGTACATGTCCAGAACCAAGCAGTGTTTTTGGATAAAACTTTTCGCAAATACAGACAGAAGTTGTCGAAATCGGGCTATAGTTTTTCAAGAACTGAGATCCAAATATGTGGACCACAGCCCGTATAACTGACTTTTGCCGAAAATATCGGTCAATCTGTACGTAAAAATACGAGAAAATCATTTTCTGTTAATGATATGTCTGTATGAAAAAAAATCAGTTGAATCACATTAATATTTCCTTTGGCACCGCAAACTTTTCATAAATATTTTTGGACTTACTTCTGACTACACACTTCATATGAATATCGACCAATATGTAAGCGTTTTCAAAAAATTAAATGGGAATATTTTCTTCTAACGCAAATGTGTTTGAATAAAATCGGATGAATTTTTTACATATTTTTATATATAGCATTTGTTTCTGTTAGTAATATACAGTAATGCCAAAAATAAGTAAAATGGTTTAATTTTGCACCTATTTTTTATATATACTTTTGATCTAGTGACTGATGCCCAAAGCATACTAAAATTATGGAGGGAACACTTCTCCAGCCTGCTGAAAGGCAGTGAAAGCATAACGACAGGAGAAGGCGAACCCAATTTCCCAATCGATAGCGATGCAGCAGACGTTTCATTCCCCGACCAAGAAGAAGTTTGAATAGCAATTACCAGTTAGAACAAATCAAATCCGTCGGCGAAGATCTAAGGAGCATGCATCAGCTTCTTAGTAGAATATGGTCGGACGAAAGTATGCCCGACGATTGGTGTTTAAGTGTGGTCTGCTCAGTCCACAAAAATAGAAACTTCACAAAATGCGCCAAATACCGTGGAATAAGACTCTCAACATCGAATATAAGATTCTATCGAGCTTATTGTGCGAAAGATTAAAGACCACTGCCAACAAACTGATTGGACTTTATCAGTGTGGCTTTTTGGCCGACCAGATATTCACCACGCGCCAAATTCCAGAAAAGACCCGTAAAAGACGATCGACACAAACCACCTCTTTGTCGAATTCAAAGCTGCTTTAGATTTAGAGCCGAGTTTAATTTCTTTTTACTAAAATGTAACCTACAGTATTCCTCAATAGCCACAAACCATTCTCATCGATCGTACAACAATCCCTTGATTGCAACTGATTTAATTAGCCTCCTATCTACCTAACAAATTAGTAGTTGTTGCAAAATAAAGTTCCCTTGTAGTCAATAGCTACTACTGTTCAATTAACAGTTTGTGGGTAAATGGACCCTGTTTTAAAAATAGCAATAACTTTTAGATACATTCTTAGAAGGCAATAAAACAAACTTCCAAACATGTGAGTCACACCTGTAACCGACACACTAACGTTTTTCCCAGCTGAGCGATGGACTACATACAATTTGAAATATAAGAGGATATCGGACTAAGGAGCTCGTGATCCAATCGTCATCATCCGCCGCCCCTCTAACCGCAGAAGTGGCTTCTACAATTAATGATAATTCCATTGCTTGTCGAGTGTGGGACACTGACATTGACATTGACGCATTGCCTCGGATATGCCTCTCTTTAAAGGCGCTGTATTAGTATGCGTCAGCTTTGACGTATTGCGTTAACTTATTCATTATATTTGTTGTTGACAATTGTGTTCTTAAATCCCGCCACTCAATCAAGCTCGTCTGTGTTTATATATGTATGTACCAGAACCCAGTAACCAGAAATGTGCCAACCATGCATTGCGACGCTTACACAACAATGTTTCTGAAACACAACTCTGTTGCATTTGCAACGAAGTGGATGTAGATCATTTTGTTTTTCTCCTGTTGGCCTAAAAAAATTTCTTAGCATATTCTTACATAACACTTTCTTACATAGCAAAGCATATCAACTTACTAGTGTTTCTTCAGTAGCTGTAGTTACCGTTTGTTATTTTAATACCTGTTGTTGCTACGTTGGCTTTTTTTAAAAATTTATCGGGAAACTTCCTCAATTTTTAAAAAATCTTACTTACTATCTTTTTCTTAAAATAAATCTTCACTTCTCTCTGATTTTCAATGTTTCGCCTGCCTGAGGTTATAATGAATAATCATCAATTTTAAATTTAATGAAATTTATGACCAGCTGTTCAAACAGAATTAAAATTAAAACTTATCTTCATATAATGAGTGAAATCGAGTTCGTATCGGCAATTCTTTTCAAAAACTTACTATTAAAGAAACTAAAAAATAAATTCATGCTGGTTGTCGGTTAAAGGGTTTATTTCACATATGTTACCTCGATCATGAGAATCTTAGTCGTAATTTGATGAATAACCAAATATAGGGTAATTTTCAGGCAGCTATCTTCCAAGTAACGGTAACGATAATTGCGATTCTGTAGCGGCAAGAAAATAACTTTCTTTATAAATGTTTCTTCGCTCACTTGGAATTTTTTTTGCCCCAGGTATTCCCAATTGTACACAATAAAAGAGCGCATTCGTATTCATACACTTCCCAGCATGTTACGTATACGCCATGGTCGCAAGGAAAATGCTAAACCTAAAGCAGTGGGAATTCATATGGAATTTATTTTTACTTCTTGGTTCAATCATATGTGTGTGTATATGGCGGTTTTCTTTATGCACATATTTATAGGCATGAAAATTTATTGGTATGTGTAGCCTTTTTACCTTCCCTTGCCTCTCTTTCGCGCTCTATTAATATTCTTATGATTGGTTTTGTTTTACTTCTGCTGTTCTGCTTTTTACTTTTTCGGCTCTTTAATTCTGTACTTCATGCACTTCAATGCATGTCTTTGTAAGGCCAGCCACTTGAGTTAATTGTTCTAATTTTTCATATGCCCAACCGGCGTTTACTCTGTGGATGACGAACTGTCTTTGTTGTTCAGTGGACATGCAAATCCTTTCGATTAAATAGTGAAGGCCTTGGATTATGAGAACGGTAGTAGCTAGAGAAAGTTTTGCGCTTCTTATTATGGCAAATGCGACTGTGCTGTATGTAATGTTGTATATTAAGAATAACAAGAATTTTACAACACGAACGAAAATCGGAGAACCTATAAAGTATACATATACACGTAAATAAATTATCAGCGTGACGAGCTGAGTAAATCTAGCCATGTCTTTTGGTCTACACGTACGAGTATATACGTGAATTACTCTTATAGTTTTTGAGATTGTACAAGTTCTCTTATCTCCAAAACGTTGTTCATCTGAAAGAAACAACGCAAAGGATCTTTATCTTTTATTATATATACCTAATTTGACTGCAAGCATAAAATATCCTGTTATAATGACCTATTTTGATTTTATTCGAAAAATTCATAGACACATTTTTCTGTTCTCATGCTTAACATTATCAGAAATGACAGCTGTGTTATAGCTTACTATGAATTCATTGAGGTGTAGGAACTAATTCAATGTACGAATATTTTCCTTATGTAACTTGAACGGATTTTCGAGCGCCACACATAATCCCTAAGGTGTGTGTTATTTCACGCGTTTTTAAGACAAATGAGGAATATATGAACAACTTTCAGGACTCTCTCAAGCTACCTATGGACTTGATCGAATTATCTTTGATATCGCATTTCCCCAGACATTATTTGGTTGTTGTATTGACCGTTTTTATCGGATCCATCAATTGGTTTCCGTTACATATGTGTGTATTGGTAAAATATCAGCTAACGGAATATATCGTGTTAAGTCATTTTATTTTTATTTATTTATTTATTTATTAAAAGAAAAATAATAATACAGAGTAAGAAGCACTAGCTGCCAGGGCTTACGGCTTAAGTCATTTTATTTCTTACTGATTGTTTTTATCAAATGTTGTTGTTAATACGAGCACAGTGACCTTTTGTGACAAGACGGTGTATGGTTAATTGATATATCAATTAAATGATATATACATGTGAATACAAAAGTTGAATATTTGGCAGTAATTGGCTATCGGTATATTGGATGCCTCAGTTATATATAATTGTGTTTATTTGCAATCTCATAATTTCTTACAATTGGTTTGTTTAAATTATGCATATTATTTGTATAAAAATCTAAGGTGATAAAAACCAAAGCTTCAGAAATATTTATGAAAAAACAAATATTAACAATAATTAGGACATATATATAATATGTAAATGGACCGCATTAAATTTTTTAGAGGTGATAATTCTTTTAAAAATATTTTCACTTTTCAGATTTATAAAACCCCTTTATTCTAATACGAGTAATCTTATCAAAGGGATATTTTAACCACTTGTATACTACTGTGTCCAAAAATAAAAGGCTCAGGCAATACCATTTTGAAGGATGTTTTGGCCTCAAGCGCGTCAAATCGCGACTGGTACCGAAAACATTGAATTTTTTGGAAAAAAGGCGTCGCGTTAAAGTGTGTGAAACGATGCTTTCCGACTACCAGCGTGTCGTGGAACGCATTATAACTGGTGATGAGACTTGGATCTTTGCTTACGACCCCGAAACAACCGATCAATCGAGCGAATGTCGTGCCAAAAGAGAGCCGAGACCAAAAAAATCGCGCCAAAGTCGCTCAAAAATCAAGGTCTGTTGACTGTTTTCTTCGATTATAGTGATGTTGTGAATTATGAATTCCTTCCAACCAGTCAAACAGTCAACAAAGAATATTATTTAAACGTTATGCGTCGTTTGCGTAACGCTATCCGCTTAAAAAGGCCGGAATTGTGGAAAGACAATTCTTGGTTTTTACACCACGATAATGCACCATCCCATACTGCCCTCGTAATTCGTGATCATTTTGCCAAAAACTCAACCCATATCGTTCCGCAACCACCGTATTCACCTGATCTGGGCGCCGTGCGACTTCTAGCTCAAAAGACCGCTCCGGGGACACCGTTTTTATACGATAGAGGAGATTCAAGCCGCAGCGAAGACGGAACTGAAGGCCATCTCGGAAATTGACTGCAACCAGTGTTTCGAAGATTGGAAAATCCGTTGGCATAAGTGCATTGCATCGGGAGGGGATTACTTTGAAGGGGATGAAATTGATTTGGAAGAATAAATAAGGAATTTTCAAAATAAATACAATGTCCTTATTTTTTGGGCACAGTAGTATTACTCTTCCATTTGCATTCGATGAAACGAAGAGCTGCATGAGATACATTGACATAGTTCGGCGAATTAAAAAATAGCGGGTACGCTGGTTAGGTCATTTTACGAACGGACGAAAACGTTCCAGTTCTGAAAGTATTCGACGCAGTACCCGCCGGGATAAGCAAAGAAAAAAGAAGACCACCACTCCTTTGCATGGACCAGGTGCTCTGGTTTTTCAGCTATTGCATTTTTATCAAACTTGTAAAATTCGACATTTCGAATAGGAGGTAATTCGTTTGAAATCTTTGGTTAAGACATCTAGTTGGGTATATTAGTTATTGCTTTGTTTATTCAATTAATCATCATTAAGCTTTTTTAATCAAATTTCAACTGGAAGTTTTCTTAAACCCTTTCAGCCATTAGAAGATAATTTGTATAGTAGAAACTGTTAGGCAATCTATATTGCGCAATTTTATTAACCACTGTTACAAATCAATGGCAATTCGAAAACTCAAAATACGCGAATTGAAGATAGAGAAGAGCAAGTCACAACTTGAAAGAAACCAAACAAAATAGCAACAAGTACTTAAAGAAAGCTCTGTGAAGGCGGATGAATGCAAAGTAAAGAAAAGTTGATGAGCACAACATATATATGTAGGTAAACTCGAAGTTTTCCCTGTCATGAGACAGTGATTGAATTGAACTGCTAGCAAGAATGATTTCAGAAACCTACAAACCCCAACAACTTTCGAAAAAAAGAGCTTTAAATTCATACGCACATAGATTTCTACGTATTTGAGCTTTGAAGTCAGACTGTCGGTGTAGCATAAGCCGGAAATCGCACTGGTACCATTTTGTGACTATATTTACACACTCTGATTGAATGTTGTGTGTTGGCGTTGAACTAGAATTTTCAGATTCCCCGTAACAGTTAAAACTACACACAATAATTCGATATACATATGATATATACCATATAGGGTTTGCAAACTAAAATATTCTTGTGGAAAATATTAGGTTGTCAAAAAAGTCTTGCATTATTTTCGCTAGTTGGCGCTAAAAGCGCGTAGTTCTAGTTTTATTCGTCGCATCGGGTCATGCTATACCTTTTTGAAAAGCCCATTTCACGCGCTAACACGTGCTTGATTGATTGTCGTTTCTTTTAAGTCGTTCGTGAGTTATAGCGTCGCAATTGGAGCAAAATAAAGAGAAAATACGCCATATTTTACAGTACTACTACGATAAAAGCAAAAATGCATCTCAAGCCGCCAATAAAATTTCTTCAGTTTATGAACCCGATACAGTTTCTATTTTTACCGCACAACGATGGTTTCAAAGTTTTCGTTCTGGTGTAGAGCTGGTCGAAGATGCGGAACGCTCCGGAAGGCCTGTCGTCGAAAATTGCGATAAAATCGCGGAATTGGTCAAAGTCACCGGCATAGTAGCAGCCGTAGCATCGGTCAAGAGCTGAGCATGAGTCATCAAACCGTTATAAACCATTTCAATTAATTCAATAAATCTTTCAATAAAAATACCGCAAGACTTTTTTGACAACCTAATATTTATCCCGACCCTGAACTCGTTCAAAATTTAAGGACAATTTGTTCACTATTCACTGTCGCTTTAAGTGCTTAAGCATCCTTTATTTCAGTGATATATTTATTTCACTCATTCTCCGATTTAAGTATCGGCAACGGATACTACATATATCGAAAAGATATATTGCAATTAATAGATTGAACATCAATCTCTTTCCGCATTTATTGAAACTAAAGTACGTAGGAAATCAAAATAATTGACTCGTTTTAAACAAGAGAACAAAAGTGGGGGACTTTGACTATTGTGAGTTCACGTAGTCTCTACAGGGGTTTTCCGGAAAGTAATAGGACTGATTTTCTTCCGCCGCGACTGTACTTCGGAGCGTGCACGCACAGATTGGATTCGGTAGAGGGCTTTCCTAGCTAACGATCGAGCGGTTGGTCAGTTGTCTCCGAGCACTTGTAGAGTCAGGACAAACATGCAAAGTTCATTAGAGCAGAGGAAACTCGGTAAATCTGCGACAACTGTGCCAGCTGATTGTGCTCAAGGAAATTAAATACCTCATATAAATATGAGTAATCCTGAAATTGAAATTCACTTTACTGCATAGCATTTCAGTACCGTATATCGGGAGTTTCGCCACTATTTATTTTTGTTGAGAAGCTACATATCCTTACAACTATTTATACAACGTATACGTAGTATGTTAAATGTTCTGTTATCACATCAGAGAGAACTGTAAGAGGAAAATGTGCATTTGCATTGTGTTTTTGTACGATTTTATTTGAATTTCCTTAATTGAATTTACAGAAATGTTAAATATTTATATGAAAAAAGTAGAACAAACTAAAAATTGAGAGCTGTTATTTTGAATACCCTGGTGGAGACTTAGTCATGCAGTCGATATTTTTCGTGAAATGTATGAATAGCTCCAGCTTACATTATGCGAGTTATTGTAGTTGAAATATTAGTTATTTCATACAATTTCCTTTACTTTATTTAAAACAATATACCTCTACAAAAACATTCTGAAGTTGTAACAAAATGCATATGCAAAATAGCTTTTTGATTCTAATAAATGCCAGCTATTGAAATGCGACCGATAATTATCGGTAATAATTATAATTAGTTTTTTTTTTAATAACTGTGCTTAAAACGTCTCTTCATGCGGATCTGACGCAGTTATTTTCCCGAATACCTCGATATTCACTCACATAATCTTACTGACGAAATAAATAAACGTATTACCACAAATATTACATTGCTTGGCTAGAGGATCGATGCTTTAAGCGTTTCGACTAAGAAACTTCATTTCGCGGTAAACTTAAAGGCTATTGCGTGTCTACAAAGATTGCTTGCTATTTTATGTTTGAGATTTACGCGATGGAAAATTTAACTATGCTTAGTATCTTCCAAAATATTATCTTTGATGATCAACACAATTTTGAAATTTGACCGAGTCAATTATCGAAGTATTGTGTCCAAAACGATAGATACCACTTCGAAGCAAAAGAATTTAAACTGATAATTCGTATCTTCCGCGTCGAAGAGCTTTGACGACGTAATAAATAGTAGATGAAGAATAAACTAAATGTATAATGGAAATACATTTATATATACTATATGCCTTGAAATGTAAAACAAATCGCATCTCAGAAAGACTTGAACTTGCGTTTCCTTCAAAAAATTTAAGTTTGAATCGATGCCCCTACATAACGTTTGAGAATTTACACCTACGGATAACACGTACGTTCTATACATGGATATATGAGTGTACTATAAAAGTGCATCAGTATGAGAATAGGTTGGTCTGCCGACAAACAGGTCCCTTATAAATCGTGGTTATGTGGTCATAAGCTGTTTGTGTTTTGTTATGCTATGCTGGCGGCAATAACATCAGCATTGTATGGCAAAAGACCACTATTAACGTTATTGTTGTAGTAGTGGCAGCAGCAGCTGCACTGAAGTGCACAGCAATTATGCTGAGAGTCGTTGCTTTTGTATTTCTGTCATGCATCAGATGTTTTGGTCACAGTGACTACAAAAACTACTTGTAATTCATTTCCTGAAACTATAAAGAACAATTCTGTCATACATGTCCAATGTAGAGACAGAGGCTGCAAGTTTCCTCTCGCTTATACCTTTGCTATTAGTCAAAAAGGTACATGGAATAGCCCACTTACAGCCTTATAAAACCAACGCTAAAATTGTAAGGGGTTCTACGCACTCTAACAACACATGAGATTCAACTACAAAAATTTTCTAACTTTAGTCGTCCAAGTATCTTCCCCACTTTGAAAATTAGCCCATTAATTTTATATAACAGATTAAAAAAAATCTTTTTTTATTCACTTAAAAAAACACTGAAATTACAATCCGATCCAATAAAATATTCACATCCATGGATAGGGTAAGGTTTTTAGTATAGAACTTAAGGATTATTAAGTATAATTTGAAGCTTTCATTGATAAATATTATTTGTGAAATTTTTAAAGATACATAGCTGCACTCTCCTGTCAACTCCCAAAAATAGTGCTACTTGTATAATATCCACTGGCTATGTGCAATGAAAAAAATATTTCGCCTTCGGTTTCGTATGAACGGTGTACATATAACGTCATATGAATTTTTTCAAATGAATCGAATAATCAAAAATTGTTTTTTCTAACAGAAATTAAACCAAAAATCAACGAATGTGTAAAGGAGTTAAAGGAGTATTCTAGTCTAGAAGCATGAATTTCAGGTAATTTTTAAAGTGTCGTAAAAAAAAGGCAATTAATATTTTTACCATCTATTTTTCTTAATAGTTATTTTTTAATTTTGGAAGAGTCGAGAAAAAAATTAAAAACTAAAGAAGGTAAAAAATTTCAAAAATTATGAGCTGACGAAATAGGGGGTCTCTAAAAATTTCCATGTGACCACACCTATAATTTTAGTTATCTGAAACCAAAAAGAAAAAAGATTAATAAACTAGAATAATGTCGCAATGGCCGGAACTACGAAAAAGTGAAAAAAAAAATTTTTCACAAAATGGCGACTGCCTGAAAAAGAGTTTTTTTGTTCACTTTTTCTGACTGTTTAGAATTTTTTAAAAATAATAAAAATTTGGAAATGGGGCTAGTTTCAACCATATACAAACCTATATAGAAGACTCTATAAAAATTTCAAGTAAATCGGTACAGTAGAACTTTAGAAATCGTGGGTATCCTTCCGAAAAAGTCAGTTTTGAAAAAAACGCATTTAAAGTTTCTCTAATGTCTTTTTTTCGATTAGTTCCGGCCGAAAAAGTTTGGATGCCGGGTCAGAAAAATGCCCATATCTCCAAAAAGAATTTGAATTTTAGAAAGTTCTCTATAAAAAAATTTCGATTTTTTTAAATTTCTAGACTAGAATACCCCTTTAAAATTATAATTAGTTGTGTTTTTTTACCATTTTCCCCATTGTTAAATGTTCTCGTTTATAAATAGACATGTGAGTTTATTGCAAGTACATAGTACGTTTCACACACCAAATTGGACTGCTTGAAAAGTATTTATACGTATTTGTGGATGCCAACCATATAACAGCAACGCGGAACGTGCAATTTGCACATAACACAATTGCATGCATGCAACAAAAAGTACAGTCGTCTGCCTGCCCAAGCTCTTCATAGGCTTTGAGAAAAACTAGTCAGCCACCAGTTAGCGATACGAATTTATTTAATTTCTGTTTGTATGTAAAGGTGAAGTTACCTATTTTTTTTTAAGGCAAAACCACATGAGCTTCTAGTTTAATGGGGCATTGTTTACTATCATTCGAAAGAACATTTTTTGGCATTTATTGTCCGCGGCTAGGTCTCAGATGGTCCATTCGTTAAGTCCAATATTTATTTACTCGTTCGAGCATGTTTTGCTCCAAAATCGAAATATACTTTATTTTTAATTCCTTTATAAAATAGTTCGTAGAGTAAGATTTAATTTTTATGTCAGCTAGAGTGGGCACTTCTTGCAATAAATTTCCTCTTTTTTTAATTAAATAATAATTGTTAAATATCCAAACGCTTTACACGTTTTCCTCCGGTAGGTTGTTACTTCAAGTGGTTAATATTGAATCATAATTATCCCATCCTCAAAAGGTATAAGCTGGCGCATGACAAAAGGCTTTGCTTATTAAAAAAGGAGTTTCGATCATGTCCTTAAAACACTTGATATTTTGAGCACTAAGAAAATAGAACAATTAACTATCACTTAGACGGAGACCTCTAATGCCACCCTTAAATGTAGAGATTGTGAAATCCTACTCAACAGTATCTGTTTTATTGCTATTGTATTGCAGAAGACTAATATAAATTAATTGACCACCTGATGCTCACATGCCAAAGTCAATACCAGCAGCACAAAGCACCGTTAAGAGTAGTAAGAGGAGAGGCCAAATTCTGAAGGCTGTACTCACAAAAGAAATAAAACCATTGAATATACATACATATATCTGTAGATGTCAGATAGAGCTAGCAAATGAACAACTAGCTATAAACCGATCCAGGAAGGCTAGTAAAGACGTACCAATTTCACGAAACGCAAGCAAATGTGAGATGTTGTTGTCAAGCACACAACTTATCGAGAGGCGGTATCATTGTTACGAGTATATAATTGACAAAGTTCAAAGTTGACGTCAAATACACGTTGTGAGTGCAAAAACTTTCTAGAAATTGCTTGCCCCTTTTAATAATGTACACCCCAATGATAGGATAATGGATTTCAGGCCGTGAGTGGTGAGAACTGAAACAATTCTTTACTCCATATTTATTTACATCAAATGACTTGAGCAGATTAATTCGGTGCAGCTAAACTACAGCGTAGACACTAGTTGTTATAACTGTATTATTTGTCTCCTAGGAGGGAAGAAATATTTCTGAAGAAATTGATATAAAAGTTTCAGTACTCTTGGCTTAACGTGGAAATGACACAAATCAAAGATAAATGTTGAAAAATGCTTAAAAAATTTTGAAGTGAAGCTAAACTTTTGGAAAACGAGTTTGCAATAGTCACGTCTAAATTGCAGACGTGTCACATGATATTTACAACTTTTTAATTACCGTTAAAAATGTAGAAAAGATTTTCGAATTATGCCCATTCATCAGTTTTGTACTCACAAGTTTAGTAGATTCCTTTCGTAACTGTTTAGTCTTATAGTAATATTTAACTTTGACGCTTATCATTACATTTATCTACTTTAAGATGGAGTGATACGAACGTTCTACGAAGTTTAGCTTAATACTTTAATCCGTCAAAAAATTTGCCTTAGACAAGTTCAAAAGCTGAAACTGTACAATTATGCGTTTCTAAGAAAAGTTGGTAAAGGCTCAAGGTAGTTTGGTGAAGGCATGCAGATATTAAAACCAAACGTATATGTAAAATGAGAGTCCTGGAAAATGCAACGCGCGCACATCGAGATAAAAATAAATAGGAAAGAAAATAGTATTTTAAGCAAAGGCTATGAAATCATGAAGCGATTAGAAATAAAAATCTGAATGAGCAACGAAAGCATCTGGCTTTTGTGAAATAACAAATAATAAAAACTTACAGATGGAAAAAATTTTTTTGAGGAGGCCAAGTGTTTCAAAATGAAAAAGTTTTCTTTCGAAGACATATTTAATATTTAGCTCATGAGAATATCTAATGACCTTTTCCCAATTAAGCAGAAAAAAATAATACAGTAGTTCCCATACCAAATTGACATAAAAAATTAAAAACAAGACAGTATTTTAGTCGGTTAACGAAAGATGTTTAAGAAAGCGGTCATTGGCGCACACCTATTTGATAGAGTGGTCCTCTTTCATAAAACAAGTATAATACTTAGCGAATTCGCCACTTTTGCCAATGTGCCATCTATTACTTACATATGTAATAAATTTTTGGTCGAACATGCACGATAGTATTTTAACACGAATGGGTTTCAGGAAAAAAAATGGGTATATGCAGTGCAGTGGGGCTTGCAACGTATTCTCGATATTTTATTAGACATATCTATGTATATTAGAGTTCAGTGTTTAGTGGTATTATACACAACTGATTCTAAGACTTCCATAAGAATACGGTGGAGTATTAACACAAGAATGTTGTTCATATCCATAAAAGTTACGTGTACGCCATG
Source organism: Bactrocera correcta (assembly GCA_027475135.1). Lineage (NCBI taxonomy): Eukaryota > Metazoa > Arthropoda > Insecta > Diptera > Tephritidae > Bactrocera > Bactrocera correcta. The sequence goes on from CM050322.1 coordinate 7,383,931, forward strand.
TGCACTAAGGATGACTACTTAAGGGAGAGCCCTCGATATATTTGAGGATTTTTCTGAGAGGGAGAGAAATAAGTGATTAAAGCGAAATTTCTGGGGTTTAAAGTTATATATTTAAACATCATTCAAAATTTTTTGAATACGAAATCTTTGATATTCTGGCTTTGGCAAGCAATTGTCCGATGCATCTCGCATATGCATTTGTCGGATAGCGAGAAGAGATTCCTATTTTTTAATAATTTATCTTCTAGCTAAACTAAGAAAATTCCAAAACAAAGTGCAAAATTTTTTAAAGGTTGAAAACAACAGCTTTTTTAACAAAAAAATTTTACTCTATGTTGTTTAAAAATATTTTCAAACTGAAATTTTAATACAAGGTTATTTACCTTACCCCAATATATAAGGAAAACAACTCTATCAGAGATAATTTATATTCTGAGTCTTGTGTAAGCTTAATAAAGTAAGTTAATTATTTTGAGTTTTGAGAATTTATATTAAATTATTTTATATTGCCCAATCTTTTTACCCCAAAAGGTATATAACGTTTGTTACGAAGTTTGTAACATCCAGAACGAGAGAACAAAGCTTCCATTCAAACTGACTTATCAATGTCATTATTCATACATGTTCTCTTGTCAGTTATTTTTCAGATTTATTGCATTTAATAGTTTTTTTTTTGTCAAACATATTATCATTGTTATCCAGAAGGTTCCTAAAATTTAAATGAGTACCCTGAGTTAATTAATTGTTGAAATATTGTAGATAGCGGAAATAAAAGTTACGTATACGCAGTGCAGTTCTCACCATTATTTAAGTAATACATATTGAATTGTTCTATAACTTTATTGACGATGACTAGCCCTATTAGCCGCTATATCAAAACAGTATATCTAGGTGTATATACCCAGTCTAGAACTCGAATTTTCGTTTCCTTGGTTAAATTAAGAAGCCTCCGTTTCTCTACTTTCGTTCCACACAAGCCAAAAACAAAGCACATTCTGCGTATCATTTATTCAGTATGCTACAAGTCGAAATATTCGTTGTTTTCGCTCCCTCTGTACTGCTTTATTCTACTCGTATTACAAAAAAATTATTTTTCGACAAAATTTTTTCGAAACAACTTAGTTCACCAATATGCCTTTAGAAATTCTAAGAATTTTGAGAAAAATTGATATGCTTTTTAATGACTTTGTCTAAGATTACAATAGACAGCACTAAGTTGGGATGGAAAAAAAGCATGCACATTCAGCATGTAGTTGTTTGCTTAGTTCTGATTTATGCCCTAGCAGAAAAATAATTAAGTTTCCATTCGATTTTTTTTTTACGTTCGTGTTTAAAAGTTTTTGAGGTTTCTTTTCTTAACTATTTTCTGTTCTTATGCTTCGTTCGAGTTCCTAAAATACACTTTTAGTAAAGATGAATTTTATCGAAAAAATTCTCAAATCAGGATGAGTGTGGTTGCAACTCACTTCCATGTCGATCTCTTCCAGCCGCGTGATCTGAATGGAATTAATTACCTACAATTTCATTTGCTGTCCACTTAAAATATATATCGTTTCTGAAAAGACTGAGACTTTCTTTCCGTATAACAAAATTGTTACTGGCCGTCAAGAATCACCACCTTTTCGAAATTAAAGCACTAAGTCGATTGAAATACAACTGTTTGTTTTATGCCAATTACATGTGGCGTTATGTCAAATATTACTCGCTTTTTCGATACTGCGGACCTTAAAATTGTTCTCAACACATGCTTGAATCACTTAGAGATTACATCTAAAATTAGCTTTTCTAGCATTTAAACTATCACTAGAAATAAGGAGGATGAAAACTGAGATGAAACGAGTAGACTGTAAATCCGATTTTTGTAGGAGTTTGGCAGTAAAAGCCTCTTGTATTTATAATACTAACGATAGCTTAGTATGATTATTTTCTCATAGTTATTTTCCTATACATTATAAAAACGAAATATATGTTATTCAAATGAAGTTTAGGGACTGCTTGAGTGAAGTCAGTCATTAATATTAAAGAACTCTTTAACTGCTTACTGATGTTTCCACTACTAAATAATCAAGTATGAATTATGTGTGTCGTTACAATGATTGCGTTAGTCCTTTTTTTCTTGAGAGCATTTTGAAATTTTCCTTGTAGTGCTTGAAGCAACTTACATATGTACCGCAGTATGTC
>CM050322.1:7387111-7439442 GCA_027475135.1 Bactrocera correcta
CCAGATTCCAGTGAGTGGGAACAATTATATCTTCATTGCTTCTGGCTTTTTTGGAATTATATGGAAAAATTTACTGTTAAGAAAACAGTTTTATTTGAGCAGTTTTTGAGGAGCCCATGCAAATTTAATAAAACTCGAAGATTAAGAATAATAAAAGGAGCACTGTTTGAAGTGATTGAGTTTGTCCAAGCAAAACTTCTAGAACTTATGAGAAAGCATAAGGCCATTTGAAAGCACTCATTGTCATTGAGTATTATGAATATTTATAATTATTATTATTTATAATAGCAGTCGCAATTCTACTGACTGTAAAAAAACTTTCAAGTTCAACCGTTCACGAAACAGGTATCTTATTTAAATAAAGAATTTTTTATTGTTTGGATGTTAATTTTTCGAAACAAATTTTATTTACCGTTATCATTTTAATTAGTCATCGCACACCACCCCCTTAAAATATAATATACTCGAATGTGTATCTCAAATCCTTCCAAATCCGCAAATATTAGTAGCTTAGTGCTACTTAAATCATATGTGTGTTGGCATTATTATGAAAGCTGCTTGTATACTGTCATCAAATAGAGTATTTAGTTAAATTAATTCAATTAACCCACAGCTTGGGGTTAATTCTTACGCCAAGTTAACGAAGCATTGAGTCACTAATTACCGGTGATCTTAAGCTATACAACACAGTTAAATAAATTTATTGTCTAAGCGGATTCACTCAAAAGAAAGAGATAAGAGGTTACAAATTTTATATGTGAATATGTATATGCAGATATTCTTGACAGTAAATATTTTGTTTTTAATTTATAGCTTTAAAGTAATTTTTGTTCTTATATATTGAAGCGTATGCTTGCTCTTTTATATGTCATTGCATTTGCTATATTAACTACTTTATTTAATTTTTTAATACAGACTGCTTCTAACAGCACAGCACGTCATAACTTAGTCTGGTCGCTTAATTGTCGTCATCTACTGTGATACTTACGAATACACACAAGGCGTACTAATTGTACATACATATATACAAATATACGTTTGTCATTTGTTCATGTTATATAGTTACTTTATGCCCTTGCTGTTTAGTGCTTTAAGGTCTTATCTAGTCTAGGCCTAGTCTAATCTATTACGAGCATCTTTATGAAGAAATTTTACCTTAACAGGAGTCCAATGTACATTTTGTCGTTAGTTTTCGTCCTTTTCATAAATCCATGTTGCTTTTATACCGTACGTATAAATATTCAATGGTATATTGCTTTGTATTGCAGCAATTGATTTGAGAGTTATCTCAGAGGTTGTCAAAATGCAAATTATTAAGGGGTTATATTCCTTCTTTGTCGAAGAAAAAAAAAGGAAAGTTTGGATTTTTTTTAGGTATGTAGCAATTATTTCTTTATACGATTTCTTTTATTTTTTGATAGCACATTTTATTAACAATATTTGTGCGAAATTAAAGCAATAAAAAAATTTCGATTTTTTGAAATTAAAAAAGGTATATAACCCCTTAAGGTATAATGAAACTGAAGTGCTTATGGTGTAACCTCAGAAAGTAGTGCAGGATCTTGTCCACCAGGTCCGTCCTAAGATATTCATACTTTCAACTAATGGTTTTTAAAACAAATACTTATAATTATAAGTATTATGATTTGTATTTAATGGTTTTGGACAGTACGGTTATTTAAGGAGTGAACGATTTGATCCATTTTCACACTGTCGATGCTTTATATTTATTTTATTTTAGTTGATTTTATTATACCCTGAACGGGGTATATTAAGTTTGTCACGATGTTTGTAACACCCAGAAGGAAGCGTCGGAGACCTTATAAAGTATATATATAAATGATATAGTATGTTGAGCTGAGTCGATTAGCCATGTCCGTCTGTCTGTCTGTATATATACGAACTAGTCCCTTAGTTTTTAAGAAATCGTTTTGAAATTTTGCAAAAGTCATTTTCTCTTCAAGAAGCTGCTCATTTGTCGGAACTGCCGATATCGGACCACTATAACATATAGCTGCCATACAAACTGAACGATCGGAATCAAGTTCTCGTATGGAAAACTTTCACCTTTGACAAGATATATTCACGAAATTTGGTATAGATTATTTTCTAAGGCAACAATGTAATCTCCGAAGAAATTGTTCAGATCGGTTAACGATAGCATATAGCTTCCATCCAAACTGAACACATTGTTACTAACAGAAATGCACCTGTGATGGGTATTTAGCTTCGGTGCAACCGAATATTATATGTGTTCCACCATGCTGGCACATGGTTTGCTCAGCTTTTATTGCAGTACTGAAACCATATGTGATATGTGCATTACTAACACATACCTGACTGTCTTGGAATTTGAACGACGACAGTGTTTACTGTGCGTAGCCTTTTCGATTGCCATCCTATAATCCTGATTGTGTTTCTTTCAGTATTTTCACGTATTCTGTGTGCGATTCTAAAAATTGGCAAAGCTGTTAAGTAGGACATCTTGGCGATATAAGCTTCTTGCAGCCTTGAGGCTTTTCGTGCTTTGGCGCTTTTAACTCCATTTTAATATTCTTTTGAATGCTTGCAATTGTCATATTTAATGCTTACAGCAGCAACTACATATAAAGTGTTACAGAAACCCTTTCAAGGAAATTAATTTAGCAGAAAATTGTCTGTTGCGCTTGCTTAAGTCGCAGGCTTAAGGGGTTCGTGTTGCAATTTTTAACGACTTTTTCCACAGCGGACGCATCTTTTCAATTTGTGGGTACACGACCGGTTCTTTTTATTAAAATAAATTTTCCAAAAGAAACGTTATGCTTTGTTATGTAGCATTCGCGACCATATCCTTAGTTACACAAATCTTCTTTCTGCAGTTTTATCAGGTTCAACTCATTTCTCAGAAGGAAATTTAATTTTCGTGCAACATTAATTTGGGTTCATCTGTTAGGCAGTCTTTCTCGCCGTACAACGGTACTTACCACGCTGATGACACTGCTCTGAACATAGCATACGCCTCAACACTTTCATTTCCAGGGAAATTTCACAGCTCGTTTCTTGTTACGCTGCGCCTCGGGGCGATTGCGATTGCGATTGGAATATTGGCATTACGGATGTTGTTACAGCGTTTGTAGCTTTAAGTAGGTAGGTATGGCCACGGGCAAAATAAATGTCATGCATCGTATGTCTATCCTCTACTTTGGTGCAGGACGCGGTGTTGGTACGAAAGGGGTATGAGCGCTTAGCTTATATTTAATGATTTTGTTATAAATACGAGGGTTTGCCACGAAAATGTGTGGCGTTTTTTGAGCAAATGGATACCCAATATTGCAAATATGTCTTTAGTATAGATTTAAAATGACCATGCCCTTGAAATGATTGATATAACGTAATAAATATCTTCTGTGTTTTAGTTAGCTAAGTCAGCTAATAAAGCTTATGCTTATTGACAGTCTCTCGAGCCATAGAAAACTTCAGGACCCTACTCAATGACACGGTTGAGTGAGACCAAACACATCCGGAACTATACCGAATTTGGCTGAAGAGTTCTAGAGTACTAACCGCACTGGCAGGACTTTTTAATGCACATGGAATTATTTTGTGTAACATAAAATGAAATGATGAGTTTTTCTTGCCAGCACTATGTGCTTACTTTGAGCTTTTATTTCAATCTGAAAACTTAATTCTATTGCAAGCCACCATCAAGCTTAGCTCGAGCCTTATAAGTGCCTAGTCATCAAAATTAGGTTTGCGCTCACCTATCTAATAATTGGGAGAACGGATACGCGTGTAGCGCATTCCATTGAGCTAAGATTGCAATAGGAGTCTGAACTGTAACTGTAACTGTATTGTGCAGACATTGTTGTCAGCGAATTTATATGAATTTATATTGTGTTAACTCCTCCCTCCGAAATTCCAATCGTCCCCGATTGGTCTTTAAAGGTATGGTATGTCGTTAAGACTTTTATGTTTTGCTACTTTTCTTGTCGGCATATGAATCGCTTCCGCGTTTTGAATAGTGATTTCGGCAATTTTCCGTGTCCGAATTTTAAGAGTTATAATTATGATTATAACAACGACCAAAATACCGAAATGAGTTAGCATACTAGACTTGACTAGTAAATATAAGCTCTCTCATAAATTTTGGAGATAGTACTTCTTCGTACTCGGATCGAGAATTTGAATTATGGATTAATGCTGGCAATGGTCTCAGGCTATGAGCTTCGATGGCAGTAAAATTTAAATTGTTAATTTTTATTGTTTCATTAAAAAATTTTACAATAAATGATCCATTTAAATGTTTCGTTACATTATTACTTATAGTTTAATTTCCTTGAAAGTTATTTAGTAAAGTTAATCCTGCTTTTAGTTATTCAATGTTTCTTACATGTTCAGTATTTGTAATAATACAATCATAAGATTTGTTTTCCATCGAAGTTTTAATACAATTTTCGTTTTTTAAATCTTCAATTTGGTCTTGTTTGCATATTTTTACATTATTTATTTATTTACAATCATTTTCTATTCCATAGTAATTTTCATTACATTTCAAACGTTTTCAAATTTTAACTTCAAAATTGTTCCATTCTTGCTTATTGGTTTTATTAAAATGCAATTACAAATTTCATTCCTTGTTTTTGGTACTTTTGTTACATAAATTAGTAAATTTTGTTTCATAGCTTTTTGTATATTTGCAAAGTTTAATGATTCTTCTAAAAAATCAAACGGAATGTTTTCTTCAATAAATATGTCATTTATCTTGTGAGCCTCTTCATTCGATATTATGAAACTGTTTATTATGTTTGCTTTGGTAAGATGTATTGCTCTGTTGATGTTTTCAATTTCTTCTTTTATTATATCAATTTTAAATTTATGCTGAAGTATTCCTGAGGTTCGAAATTCATTGCTATTTTGTAGTGTTTTTAATATGCTGTTGCTTACATCGGTAATATTTTTAGTTCTTTCAAAAACGTTTCTATTAATTACAAGCTGTTGATTATTGTTTTCTATATTTTCTTCAAATTTACTATTGATCGCTACAAGGTCATCATGGTCGGGATTTAGCGCAATCCATTTCCATGCTGATCCTATAAAATTTAATGACCTCTTTACTTTACATTTTGGTGTTATATTGTTGATAGTAATATTAATTATTTTAATTTCTTCTGTAATTTCCAGACTGCACTTTCCCGATGCCATTTTCGATGGTAACAATTTCGGATCGAGAGTAATCGAGGACTTCAACCGAAGCATAGCAAATGATGTGAAGGGTTATGAAAATTAGTGATCTAAAAGGAGATATGATTATATTAGTTTCTTATACGATCTTTGTGGACTATTTTGCCTGATTCTATTTTTACAGTGGAATGTCTGTTTTTCTTAACTATTTCCTCTTTGTAACTTTTTGGAAGTTTTGTTCCTAAAATTTTATTCTGTTTAACAAAAATTTTGTCTCCTGTTCTATAGTCAATAGTTTCCTTTTTATATTTGTTATGATATTGCAGGTCCTTTTCCTGTTTCTCTTTTAATTTTTCTAGAACCTTCTTCATAGTTTCTTCTCTATTAGTGGCATTTGAGGTAGGTCTACCGAAGAATATGTCAACGGGTTTTTTTTCTGTAACAAAATGAACAGAATGGTTGTATTCGTTTACAGACCATTCCATTAATATCAGAGTGTTCCTGTTTTGAACATCTCATAATTTTTGATATTGTTGAATGAAACCAGTGAATATTTTTATATAGAATTCGTTTTCTAACATGAATTTTATTGGTTGAGAATTAAATATCTTTTCGTTATCGAAACCCATAGTCTTCGGAATTCCAAAATAAAATATTATTTTTCTTAAGGGTTTTTTTATACTGTATATACTTTTTCCATCTATTTTCTTTATAATGGCCAATTTGGAAAACTTGGCATTAGAAGTCAGTACTTTATGTTTGTCTGTTGAGAAAATTCTATGTGAATAGTATGACCTGGATATTCTGGTAAGGGTGTAGCTCCTAATTTAGCATTGTTTGGCTGGCGATCATATTTATTTTCTTTACAAACTTTGCATAATTTTGTGATTTTTTTTATTTTTTTCGACATAGCGGGGAAATAATATTTTTCCAAAATCTGTAGCTTATTTTCTTTTTCGTTTCTGTGAGCGCGATTAGGTTCCTCGATTATTATTTATCTTGGGCCTCGGTCTTAGTAATATCTTCAACTACTATTTGTGTGAAACGAATTTTGCAATTTGCGAAATGTAGAGGGTAGATTGATTGAATTTTTAGCATGATGGGTGGTTTTATACCATGATAAAAGCGATTTTAGCGATTCTTCATTGTAGGTTGTTTCAGTTATTAAGTGCCTATGGTACATAGGGAAAACTATTTCGAATTTGTATGAATTTTTGGAATCTTCTGCTTTGAAAATTTGGTTTTTGAAGACGTTAATGGGTATTTCTACTGAAAAAATTAAATTTTCGGAAGAGCTGTCACTACTGTGGACAGTCATTGAATTTAAGTTAGCGATTGGTGGTCGTGAGAATAGGTCTGCGACGATGTTTGTGTTGCCCTGTTTATGAAAGATTTCGTGGTTATATTCTTCCAATTGTGCCTTCCATCTGCTCATTTTTGCATTAGTATTTTTGTTGCTGAGAGCAAAGGTCAATGGTTGGTGATCAGTGTAAATCTTAACCTTTTTTATTATAGCTTCTATCTTTTTTTGTGTAGTGCGAATTCCATTTTGGCCAACTATTATACCGAGAAACTCGATTTCTTTTTTGATAAATTCACATTTATCGAACTGTACCTTTAAATGCGCTTTTGCGAGAGTGCCAAATATAATTGCAAGATTTCTAAAATGATCTTCTTTACTTTTGATAAAGATAATTATGTCGTCAACATAAACGTAGCACCGAACGCCGATGTGTTTTCGTAGCACATCATCCAAAGGGCGTTGGAAAATGGCAGGCGCATTTCTTAAGCCGAATGGAAGTTGAGTAAATTCAAATTTCCCATTGGCAATGGATAAGGCGGTCTTCTCAATATCTGCTTCGTTGAGAGCAATCTGTTGGAATCCACTCTTAAGGTCAATTGTAGAAAAATACTTGTTTGATCCAAGATTAGTTAGAATAGTGGTAATATCTGGAATGGGATATTTATCTGCTATGGTGTTCTCGTTCAATTTACGATAGTCGATAACCATACGGATTTTTGTTTAATCCTGAGGCGCCTTCTTTCTTCGGTACGACCCATACCGGTGAATTGTAGGGAGATTTCGATGGTCGAATAATGCCATCTTTAAGTAATTCCTCAATTTGTTTGTCTATTTCCTTTTTTAAAGGCATTGGATAGGGGTAAGTTTTGGAATATATTGGCCTATCGCTTTTAGTCCTAATTTCGGCTTTAACGTTCGTGACATATGTTAATTTTTTTATCTGGTTCAGCAAATAATGTTGGGCAAGAGTTAAAGAGTTGTTTTAATCTTTCGTTATCTTCGGGACTCAAATGATTTAGCCTTAATGTAGTGTGTGTAATAGAGTTAATTGCTAACTGGTGGTTGGGGTATTCATATTTATTGAGTAATATAAAATAGTTGTCCTTAGTAAAAATTACTGCATTTAAACTTTTCATTGTATCGTTACCTATTATGGCATTAGAGGTTCTTAACTTGGACAAAATGTGAAATTTTAAATTACCTATTTCATCACCGAAAACACTGATATTAGCATAATGAGTAATTTTGACGGGTCCACCAACAGAATTTGCAATGAAGGGTTTGTTCGGAATGGGGTTTCTAATATAAGTGGGACTAATATAATTTTTGTTCGATCCGGTATCTATTAAAAATTTTAGTTCATTGCCATTTTTCATTTTGAAACGATAGTATGGCAATGAGGAGTTTAGTCTAAAAAATTGATATTGTCACTAGGGGTTGCTTCGATCTGCGAAGACTCGTAGTACCCTTCAGGATAATCTATTCTATTGGGTCAGTTTCTGTAACTTCAGTATTGTAGAGCCTTTGCATTCTATTAGGAGTCTGTATTATTTGTGATGGTGGTCTCTTACTAGCTTGATTATTATTAGCCCACGCCAGTTCATTACTAAATGCTTGTGGTTTGTTACTGAATGTTTGCTGCCTATTATAAAATGTTTGATTTTGTTGATACTGAGGTCTATTCCGATAATTTATTTGCTTCGTTTGAAGAGAGCGATCAACTTCCATTGGTGTAGGAGGTTTTGGAGGAAGAGGTGGTCTAAAATTTGGTTGCACTGTGACGTAGTGTCAGTTTTGTCCGTACTGTTGATATGAATTTGGTCTAAGGGATTGGTTGTGAACATTTGTAAGTTCTGGGTAAAAGGGTCTTACTTGGGGTTTGAATGAGTATGACCTTGGTTGATTGTGGCTAATAGGTTTGGTATTGGTCGGCAAGACTGATACTATTTGTTTGGTTAGTCCTGTAATTCATGTTGCCTAATTTGAGACACATGTTGAGAGCCTTTGGCAAACTTGGTTCCTATACACTTACAGACTGGGTAAGGCACCGTTCAGACCTCTTATAAATGTGTCAATAGCCTTTTCTCATACAAAGCTTCTTCACCTAACTCCAGGCAATCGATTAAGATAAGTGAGAGATATTGATAAACTTGTTGATAAAATTCTTCAACAGCTCTACCCCGTTGTGCAAGTGTTGTCATTTGATATTCCAACGTGCTAACGTCTCTCTTGTCTGAGTAATGTAGCATCAGACATTTTATTATCTTGCCCCAATTTAATAGGGTGCGGTAAGACTCAAGGGCCGTGTCAGCTTCGCCAACTATCTCGTGTCTTATTGTATGCAGGATTTCAAAATATTTTGGGGTGTTCTTATTCTGTCCGTACATTAATAATATTCTATCTACCGATTTCCGCCATGAAATGAATTCTCCGTTTTTACCCGAAAATTCTCTTAAACATTTTACCACATCCGGAACTCTTTCGGATGCGTCACGTTAATGCTAAAATCTACAGGATGTTCAAATTCTTCTTCGGTTTGTGGGTGAAGTATGGTCGAAACTGTTTCCGATATTAACGAAACGACTTCTCTTTTTTGATTAGGAGTGAAAGTGAAAGGGATGTTAGGAGAGGAAACGTTAGTGCTGGATGAGTGCAGATCTAATCTCGACAATGTCGATGCTATTTGTTCTTGCTGACTTATTTTGATTCACTACTTTTCTTTTACGTTTGAAAGATGAAAAATATGAACCTTTCCTTTATAATTTAATAATATTATTTCTAGTATATAAAAAATTTATTTTTAATAATTTTTTCCTTATATTATCTACTTAGTAACAAATATTTTATTTAGACTAACTTACATTAATCCTAGCCACTGCATTATGTCCTTAGATGGTTGATTGCTGGTTAATAGTAAGTTGATGAATGTTGTTGCACCCTTTTTTTCTTTCTGGGTTGATGAATGTTGTTGCACTTTTTTTTGTCTCTTTTGCACTTAGCTTTATTTGTTGATTTCGTTATTTGATGATTTTAGCCTTTTAAGTTCGTTTAATTTTAGTATTCTTTAAAAATTTTTAGAAATTTTATTTTATTTGTTCTTTAAAAAAGTAAAAAAAGTTTTTTTTTCTATTCTTGTTTATGTTAATCTTCTGTTTGGCGGGTCCTTTTCGTGAACACGTGCTGTGCTCTTACTACGGGGCCAATTACCAGATTTTTTTTTTAAAACAGTAAACGATTTTTAGCTTTCGCGGTCCCTGCTCGGGCGCCACATAAACTAAAACGATGAGTGTTTCTTGGCAGTACTATGTGCTTACTTTGAGCTTTTACTTCCAACTGAAAACTTAATATTAACTATAAGTCATCAAAATTAGGTTTGCGCGTGTTTCGCTCACCTACCTATAATTGGGAGAACGGATACGCGTGTAGCGCATTTAATTGAGCTAAGATTGCAATAGGAGTCTCAACTTTAAGTTGACTCCTAATTGCGCAGACATTGTTGTCAGCGAATTTATATGAATTTATTTTGTGTTAACTTGTATACTGTTTGCGAACACTGCCCATTTAGTAACATGGGATTCATTTTATTCCAAAATCTTTGTTCGATTAGTAAAGGAATAAAATATTCTTCTATTGTGCTTCTTGGTCACCTTCTTGATAATATGTCTTAGAAATTGTTCACCATTATAATAGAAACTGATCAATTCTTACGAAGGAAAAGAGTTTCTTTGGCTAGAAGCGCATTTGACAATTCAGGAAACACATTTATCGTTGCGTAATAAAATACTGATTTGTTGATTATCTCAATCTCTGGCCTTCTCCACTATGGAGTGGAAGTGTGCTCTTTAAATTTACAGATAAGAACAAACTGATGATTCGCAGCAGCTATGACACACGCGTCTTCTTGCAAAAGTGAGAAAGTTGTAGGGTTTGTAATGTGCGGAGTATAGATGCATATGACAGTAGTGAGGACTTGCAAGCAAATACCACTCGACAATATGGTGTCTCGCGCTAATGTTGTTGTTCATTTGCTGTTGTTGATATGGCGTTGCGCATATTTATGTTATAGAATAGCAAACACATGGTATACCAATTTACTTATCAGCCAGCCCACAAGTTTCTTAGTTGATGTTTCGCGCTCTTTTTGATTTAAGCTGTTGATCCTTCTCATTTCATTAGTTTTATCGCCTCGTTTTTAAACAATTTAACAAAATTTTATGTAGTCCCTCCACATGGTGCTGTCTTGCACACTTACTCCACCCATGAGGAAATTCATGTAGAATGTAAAATGATGTATTCTATGTTAGAATGATAACAATTGCCTTTCACCAACGCCCACCATAACCGCCATCAGCACTCGCAATGCTTTACCGCAAGTACCATGTATGCAAATGCTCTTACTTAAAATATAAGTTGTAAGCACTTCAGACAAGTTTCTATAGCCGGAATATTGCACAGTGGGTGGTTTCTGCAAAAATTTATGCGAAAATAGTTCCCTGAAGGCGAAATATCCCCTAATTTGGGTTGTGCGCTGGGTTTGGGACCCGTCACGTAAAAAGCACCCCCAATGAAAACCAACAATCAGCCTCGGACGAGAGACCCACCTTTTGATAACGACCATGGCAAGCGAAATAAGGACTACGAATTAAGGCATGCAGCTGGAATGTGCGATCCCTTAATTGGGAAGGTGCCGCTGCTCAGCTGCTAGATGTCCTCGTAAAAATATAGGCTGACATCACCACTGTCCAAGAAATGCGATGGACGGGACCAGGACAGAGACGAGTAGGTCCTTGTGACATTTACTACAGTGGCCATATAAAGGAGCGCAAGTTTGGTGTTGGATTCGTGGTGGGAGAGAGACTCCGTTGCCGAGTACTATCATTCACTCCGGAGAATGAACGTCTAGCCACAATCCGCGTCAAAGCGAGGTTCTTCAACATATCGCTGATTTGCGCCCACGCCCCGACGGAAGAGAAGGACGATGTGACCAAAGATGCCTTTTATGAGTACTTGGAGCGCACTTATGAGAGATGCCCCCGCCACGATGTCAAAATCGTGCTTGACGACTTCAACGCCAGGGTGGGTAAAGAAAGTATCTTTGGCACTACGGTCGGTAAATTCAACCTCCATGACGAATCATCCTCGGACCACCATATTGTTGCAGCCAAAATTCGCACCCGCCTCTGTGCAGCAAAAAAAGCACGCCAACAAACACAAGGATGGTTCGACGTCGAGAAGCTGCAATCACAACAGACAGCCGAACGTTTTTATACTCGGCTTGCACTCCTGCTCTCTGAGAGCACTCATCAACAACTCGGTATAAGGGAACTGTGGGACGGCCTTACGTACAGCTGCAACCGAAACCATTAGTTTTCGGAAAGCGCAAAAGAACAGCTAGTACGACGAGGAGTGCCGTGTCGCAGCGGAGAGAAAACAGGCTGCCTACCTCGCAACGTTACGATCGACCACAACACGTGCGGGATGGGATAGATACCGAGAGTTGAAGAGGGCAGCGAGACGCATTTGTAGACAGAAAAATAAAGAGGTGGAAATGCGTGAGTACGAAGAGCTTGATAAGCTGGCCGACAGGGGTAATGCTCGAAAATTCTACGAAAAGATGCGGCGGCTTACAGAAGGTTTCAAGACCGGAGCATACTCTTGTAGAACCCCCAAAGGTGATCTAGTTACCGATGCCCAGAGCATACTTAAAATTTTGGAGGGAACACTTCTCCAGCCTACAGAATGGCAGTGAACTTACAACACCAGGAGAAAACGAACCCGATACCCCAATCGGTGATGATGGAGCAGACGTTCCATTGCCCGACCATAAAGAAGTTCGAATGTAACGAGTTTTCGAGAGAAAGGTTCTGCGAAAGGTTTATGGTCCTTTGCGCGTTGGCCACGGCGAATATCGCATTCGATGGAAAGATGAGCTGTACGAGATATACGACGTCATTGACATAGTTCAGCGAATTAAAAGGCAGCGGCTACGCTGGCTAGGTCAGGTTGTCCGGATGGACGAAAACCATTTTTACAACGTGACATAAAAATTTTACCGAAATCGGCTGTTCGAGTCTCGAAATATGGGAATTCGTTGAAAATGGGCGGTTCCACGCCCATCGTCCAACTTTTTCACCGGCTCCCATAAAGCTATCTCATACCATCTAGGAGGTAAATTTTAATGTCTCTTGCATATTTAGTTATTCATTTATCGCCCGTTTAGAAGTTTTTTAAGAGTACCGTTATATGGGGAGTGAGCGGCGTTATCCTCCGATTTCAACCATTTTCGCACTGCCGGTAGAAGTTCTTATGCGATATATACTCAGCAAATTTGGTTGTTATTTTAAACGTTTTAGAAGATATGTACATTCAACTTTTGAGTCATGCCCACTTTTTCAAACAGTTTGGCCCACTGGTATCCCTTTCTGCTGCGATCCTTTGTACAGCTTTATACAATAACTTATTGCTTGGTTATGGTTACGGTTAATGGCGATTTTTGGGCGGCGCATTGGACCGATTATTCCCATCTGCGAACTCAAAAATTTTCTTTATACAAGAGACCCATGTATCAATTTCTTCGGTATATCTCAATTTTTATTCAAGTAACATCTTGCACGGACGGATGGACCGTCTTTTTAGCGACTGGTTGCAAGAGTATAACTTACCATAATTCATATTTACTTGTGACCATAGACTTGTACGCCTTATACAAGAATTCATCAGAACTATGTGCGTACTCGTATTAAACTTTCAAACAACAAAATGTAATTTCCTGGCTAATTTACCAACTTTAGAGCTAAATATCTTTACTATAAACAATTATATTTTTTTCGTTAAGAGGAAATTACACCCGTCGGTACGTTTTTTTTTTTTAATTCTGCAAGTCAAATTTCAGCTTTTCGTACACCAAAATTTAGAAATAATTTTATGTTTTTGATTAAAGTTTCCTTTTGCAGATAATTTTTTCATTGCTATCTATATTTAAATTTGAACTGAGGTTATCTTGGAGTAAACTGGTAGCGGTTGTGTAACCAGTGCATCCCCAAGGTTACACAATCGCAGGCGGGCCAGATAATGCAGCTGATCAGAGCCTGCAATCCAAATTTGTTTACGGAGGAACAGAATTTTGTTAAGGCCTTCGAAAACTTGCATGCTTACCCTTAAGTCATGCCCGCTTGCCATAAGCTTAGTTGATTAGTTGTTTTCTGTTTATTATCGGACAAAGTACCCTGTACTTGTTTACATTGAAAGTAGCAAAGCCTTCGGATAGGGGACATCTTAGGTATGTTTTACCTGCCTTAGTTATTGTGACTAAATGGTATTATATAGTATGTTGTGAATATCAGAGATAATGTTCCCAAGGTACAGAAGCATCAAAGGTCCTCTTATTAATGATGCTCGACAATCCCAGGAAAAAACTCCTCGCCCTGCCTACATAAACTCGCTTCATCTTGATCGGACATATGTGTATGTTTACACGTAAAGATACATATTAAGTGCATATACTTGTTCATAAGTGTGTTTTTATTCCACCATGCGTATATAAGTATATCCGTATATAAGGAAGAGTTTTGCCATGGAGGCCAAAGTATAAGCCATTATGCTCCCAATTCTACCTTTTTCCGTCAACAGCACAAAAGACATTTGTCCGAAATGAAAACACGTATGCGGCCACTACGGAAATTTACCCGTTTGTCAGGGATGTCGAAATAAGGGCCAAAAAGACAACAGCAACAGCGAGTGTTCCTTCTCATTCTACATACGAGCAATGGACCACTCGCAGATACACTCCCAGCAAACAAAAACAGTGAGTTGCAGCAATTGAAACAGCCGGTCTAGGGGAGTGAAATGAAAACAACAGAATGATGCGAATGTTGAAATTGTTGTTGTTCTTTCCGTTGTGCACTTTGAGCTATAGCCATAGCATTTCATTTACATAACAGGTTTCTCATGGTTGCTACCTACGGTCGGGCAACTGGTGTTGATGTTGCCCTTAGTGCTAATGTGATGAAGCAGCGCTGTGTTTTGCCATCGCATGTGGAGCATAAACGTTGAGAATGGATAGCAAAAGGTATGTTGACAACCTGTGCACGCATGTTGGACCCTACAGCGATTGAAACAATCACCGAAACAGTAGCATTTTCTTCAAAAATTCAGAACTTTTCAAATACTGAGACCGTCTTAGCATAGAATTCATTACAGTAGATTTTCGATACAAAATTTTTACCTTTGCCATAACCATTTCAATAGTACTTTATCATCGCGTGTGCAGTTCACCAAGTCACAGCATCTTTATCCAGTTCTTGCACGGAATACATACCAAAATTTTAGCAAAAAACTACTATAATTTTGAGTTTGTAACCCGAAGTTAGTGTTGCCTTTATGGGTGAATCTGGTGAAAACAAACTTTTGATATGAACTTCAAAAGCTTCTTCTAGGAAAGCTTATGCCACGAAACGAACTGGGGAGCTGAACGCAGAACTTAATGTGAAGGTCTCACTTTCTAGCTATCAGCTGTATGATTGTTTTAGTACAATTAGTTTACTTCCTAGTGTCAAAAGATTGGTTATTTTCTATTTTATATACATATGTATATATATATACATATTTGGCGAAGTCGGCTTTTTATACTCTTGGAACGTGTTGTTTAACTTACGGTCGTTTGTCTTACCAAAAATTAATAGAAAAAGATAAAGCAAAATAGAGGAGGAGATATGAAAATGGCGATGGGCGCGACACCACCCACATTTCGGTGAATATCCATTTTTCGGGACCTTTTTGGACGATTTTAACCAAATTCGGTACAAAATACTTCCATGACTTTACTTCAGCACAACGCGAAAATAGGAAAAATCAGACAACAAACATCGTTTACTTCTTACACATATGACACAATTTAAAATTTTATCTGATTATTTCACTTTCCAGTGTACATGTTTAGAACGAAGCAGTGTTTCTGAATAAAACTTTTCGCAAATACAGCCAGAAGTTGTCGAAATCGGGCTATAGTTTTTCAGGAACTGAGATTCAAATATGTGGACCCAGACCGTATAACTGACTTTTTTGCCAAAAATATCGGTCAATCTGTAAGTAAAAATGCGAGCGAATCTTTTTCTGGTAATAGTATGCCTGTATATAAAACAAATCAGTTGAATCACATGAATATTTCCTTTGCCGCCACAAACTTACTTACATATTTTCGGACTTCCTTCTGACTATACACTTCATTTATCGACCAATATGTAAGCTTTTTCATAAAATTAAATGGGAATGGGAAAATTTTACCTTATGTATTGTTTATTGTATATGATGTATCTTATTATAACTTACCGAGCATTTGTTTCTGTTAGTAATATATAGTAATGCCAAATATAAGTAAAATGGTTTAATGTTATACCTATTTTTTTATATATATTTTTGATCTAGGGACTGGTGCCCAAAGCATACTAAAATTATGGAGGGAACACTTCTCCAGCCTGCTGAAAGGCAGTGAAAGCAAACTTCCCAATCGATAGCGATGCAGCGGACGTTTCATTGCCCGACCAGGAAGAAGTTCGAATAGTAATTACCATTCTGAACAAATCAAATCCGTCGGCGAAGAACTAAGGAGGTTGCATCAGCTTCTTTGTAGAATATGGTCGAACGAAAGCATGCCGACGATTGGTGTTTAAGTGCGCCAAGTACCGTGGCATAAGACTTTTCATCATCGAATATAAGGTTCTAGTGAGCTTATTGTGTGAAAGATTATAGATCACTGTCAACAAACTGATTGGACTTTATCAGTGTTGCTTTCTGGATGACTAGATAGTCACCACGCGTCAAATTTCAGAAAAGACCTGTAAAAAGACGATCGGCACAAACCACCTCTTTGTCGAATTCAAACCTGCTTTAGATTTAGAGCCGAGTTTTATATCTTTTTAGAAAAATGTAACCTGCAATATTCCTCAATAGCCACAAACCGTTCTCATCGATCGTACAGCAATCCCTTGGTTGCAACTGATTTAATTAGCCTCTTATCTACCTAACAAATTAGTAGTTGTTGCATAATAAAGTTCCCTGGGAGTCAATAGCTACTACTGTCAAATTAATAATTTGTCGGTAAATGGACCTTGTTTTAGAAATAGTAACAACTTTAAGATACATTCTTAGAAGGCAATAAAACAAAAACAAACTTCCAAACATGTGAGTCACGCCTGTAACCGACACACTAACGTATTTCCATCTGAGCGATGGACTACATACAATTTGAAATATGAGAGTATATCGGACTAAAGAGCTCGTGACCCAATCGTCATCATCCGCCGCCCCTCTACCGCAGAATTGTCTTCTACAATTAATAATAATTCCATTGTTTGCCGAGTGTGTGCAAACAGACATTGACATTGATGCATTGCCTCGGATATGCCTCTCTTCAAAGGCGCTGTATTAGTACACGTCAACTTTGACGTATTGCCATAACTTATTCATTATATTTGTTGTTGACAATTGTGTTCTTAAATCCCGCCACTCAATCAAACTCGTCTTTATTTACGTATGATGTATCAGAACCCAGTGACCAGAAATGTGCCAACCATGCATTACGACGCTTATGCAACAATGTTTCTGAAACACAACTCTGTTGCATTTGCAACGATGCATGTAGATGTAAAGCATTTTGTTGTTCTCCTGATTGGCTTAGAAAAATTCTTAACATATTTCTTACATACATAACAAAGCATATCAACTTACGAGTGTTTTTTCAGTAGCTGTTGTTACCGTTCGTTATTTCAATACCTGTTGTTGCTACGTTGGCTTTGAGGTTATAATGAATAGTCATCAATTTAATTGAATGAAATTTATGACCGGCTATTCAAACAAAATTAAAATTTAAACATTTTTTCATATAATGAGTGAAACCGAGTTCGGAACGGCAATTTTTTTCAAAAATTTACTATTAAGAAATTACATAATAAATTCAAGCTGGTTGTCGGATAAGGTTGATTTCATATAAGTTGCCTCGATTATGAGAACCTTAGTCGTAATTTGATGAATTACCAAATATTGGGTAATTTTCAGGCAGCTATCTTCCAAGTAACTGTCACGATAATTGCGATATTATAGCGGCAAGAAAATAACTTTCTTTATAAATGCATCTTCACACACTTGGAACTTTTTTTTTGCCCTAGGTATTCCCAATTGTATACAATAAAAGAGCGCATACGTATTCATCCGATTCACACATGTTACGTATACGCCATGGTTGCAAGAAAAATGCTAAAACCCATAGCAGTGGGAATTCATCCGGCGTTTATTTTTGCTTTTTTTTCTGTATGCCTATGAAGGCATGTAAATTGATGGGTATGTGCAGCCATGTTACCTTCCCTTGTCTCTCTTTTTCACGCTTTATTAATATTTACATGATTGGTTTTGTTTTATTTCTGCAGTTCTGGTTTTTAGTTTTTCGGATCTTTTATTCTGTGAAAAAGCTCAGAATTGAAGTACATGCCTTTGTTAGGCCGTCCTCTTGAGTTTAGTTGTTCTATTCTTCGTATTGCGCATGTCGTCTATCCAATCGGCGTTTACTCTGTGGATGACGAACTGTCTTTGTTGTTCTGTGAACATAGGGCTCCCTTCATTTAAACCGTGAAAAGCCTTCGATTATGAGAGCGATAGTAGTTAGAGGAAGTTTTGCGCTTCTTATGATGGCAAATGCGACTGTACTGCGATTATGACGACAGTGGACTTATGATCTCAGTGTATACTCATACAGTTTTTATACCCTAAAAGTTGTATATTAAGAGTGACAGGAAGTCTGTCGCCACGAACGAAAATTGGAGACCCTATAAAGTATAACCATACACGTAAATAAATTATCAGCGTGACGGGCTGAGTAAATCTAGCCATGTCCGTTGGTCTGCACGTATATACGTGAATCACTTTTATATTTTTGATATATCGATTTGAAATTGTAAAAGTCCTCTTATCTCCAAGACGATGTTCATCTGAAAGAAACAACGCTAAAGATCTTTATCTTCTATTATATAGCCCTAATTTGACTGCAAGCATAAAATATCCTGTTACAATGACCTATTTTGACTTTATTCGAAAAGTTCATAGACAGATTTTTTTTTCTCATGCTTAACATTATCAGAAATGACAGCTGTGTTATAGCTTACTATGAATCCATTGAGGTATAGGAACTAGTTCAATTTACGAACATTTTCCTTGTGTAACTTGAACGGAATTTCGAGCGCCACACATAATCCTTTAAGGTATGTGCTATTTCATGCGTTTTTAAGACAAATAAGGAATATATGAAAAACTTTCAGGACTCTTTCAAGCTACCTACGTACTTGATCGACAGATCATTCGTACGCTTGGTTGTTGCATTGACCGTTGTTATCGGATCCATCAATTGGTTTCCGTTACATATGTGTGTATTGGTAAAATATCAGTTAACGGAATACATCGCGTTAAGTCATTTTATTTCTTACTGATTGCTTTTATCAAAAGTTGTTGTTAATACGAGCTCAGTAACCTTTTATGACAAGACGGTGTATGATTAATTGATATATCAATTAAATGATATATACATGTGAATACAAAAGTTGAATATTTAGCAGTAATTGGCCATCGGTATATTGGATGCCTCAGTTATATATTATTGTGTTTATTTGCAATCTCATAATTTCTTATAATTGGTTTGTTTAAATTATGCTTATTATTTGTATAAAAATCTATGGTGATAAAACCAAAGCTTCAGAAATATTTATGAATAAACAAATATTAACAATAATTAGGACATATATATAATAAATGGACCGCATTAAATTTTTTAGAGATGATAATTCTTTCAAAAAAATTTTCACTTTTCAGATTTAGAAAACCTGTTTATTCTAATATTCTTATCAAAGGGATATGTTAACCATTTGTATACTACTGTGTCCAAAAACAAAAAAACAACTTTTTTCATTTTTTTTCATTTTGAAAGATGTTTTAGGCCTCAAGTGCGTCAAATCTCGACTGGTACCGAAAACATTGAATTTTTTGGAAAAAAGGCGTCCGGGGACACCGTTTTCATACGATAGAGGAGATTCAAGCCGCAGCGAAGACGGAACTAAAGGCCATCCCGGAAAGTGACTACAACCAGTGTTTCGAAGATTGGAAAATCCGTTGGCATAAGTACATTGCATCGGCAGGGATTACTTTGAAGGGATAAAATTGATTTGGAAGAATAAATAAAGAATTTTCAAAATAAATACAATGTCACCTTACTTTTGGCACAAAAATATTACGTTCCCGTTTGCATTCGATTGACATAGTTCAGCGAGTCAAAAGACAACGGCTACGCTGGTTAGGTCATTTTACGAATGGACGTAAACGTTCCAGCTCTGAAAGTATTCGACGCAGTACCCGCCGGGAGAAGCAAAGAAAGAGGAAGACCTCCACTCCGTTGGAAGGACCAGGTGGAGAAGGACCTGGCTTCGCTTGGGATATACAATTGGCGCCACGTAGCGAAGAGAAGAAACGACTGGCGTACTGTTACTAACTCGGCTATAATCGCGTAACCGGAGTCTACGCCAATAAAAAAGAAGAAGAACCTTTCTTTATATTATATATACTTATATTATATATTTTATAAGTATTACATACATAAATATATGCTCTGGTTTTTTCAGATATTGCATTTTTATCAAATTTGCAAAATTAGACTTTTCGAATAGGAGGTAATTCGTTTGAAATCTTTGGTTAAGGACATATAGTTGGGTATATGAATTATTGCTTTGTTTATTCAATTAAACAAAATTAAGCTCTTTTAATCAAATTTCAACTGGAAATTTTCTTAAGCCCTTTCAGCCATTTGAAGATAATTTGCATAGTAGAAACTGTTAGGCAATCTATATGCGCAATTTTATTAACCACTGTTACAAATCAATGGCAATTCGAAAACTCAAAATACCCGAATTAAAGATAGAGAAGGGCAAGTCACAACTTGAAAGATACCAAACAAAATAGCGACAGATACTTAAAGAAAGCTGTGTGAAGACGGATGAATGCAAAGTAAAGAAAAGTTGATGAGCACAACATAGGTAAACTCGAACCTGTACCTGTCATGAGACAGTGATTGAGTTGACGAACTGCTATGAAGAATGATTTCAGAAACCCCAACAATTCTAATAAACAGAGCTATAAATTCATACGCACATACATATTTACCTACGTACAAGTATTTGAGTTTTGAAGTCAGACTGTCGGTGTAGCAAAAGCCGAAATCGCGCTGGTACCATTTTGTGAAAATATTTACACACTCTAATTGAATGTTGTGTGTTGGCGTTGAACTGGAATTTTCAAATCGCATGCACACAGAAAAACTTGGTAAATTCGATATACATTTACCATATATCATATAGTGTTTGCAAGCTAAAATATTCTTGTGAAAATATTTATCCGACCCCGAACTCACTCAAAATTTAAGAAAAAGTTTGTTCACTATTCATTGTCGCTTTAAGTGTTTCAGCATTCTTTATTTCAGTGATATATTTACTTCACTCATTATCCGATTTTAGGCAACAGATACTATATCGAAAAGATATATTGCAAATAATAGGTTGAATATCAATCTCTTTCGGCATTTATTGAAACTAAAGTACGTAGGAATTCAGAATAATTGACTCATTTCAAACAAGAGAACAACAGTGGGGGACTTTGACTTTTGTGAGTTCGGATAGCCTCTACAGGGATTTTTTGGAAAAGTAATAGGATTGGTTTTCTTTCCGCCGCGGCTGTAATACGGAGCGTGCGCGCCACAGATTGAGAATCAAGACAAACGTTCAACTATCCATTAGAGCAATTAAATTTTTATACGTGAAATCCAAGAAATCTGCGACAGAGACGTTTGATATAATCAAGCAGCCTTACCCAGATGTTGCAAGGCTATTGATGACCTAACTAAGTCATCGTGAGTTATCATAATAAAATGACATTTTCATGGGTCGTTTGACTTATTGCCTCGTTATGTTGGAAAATGTAGCCTTTAGATGGTTTGTAATAACATGGTTACGTAACTGTTATTTTAATTACTATTAATAATCAAATTTAATAAACATAAATGGTAAACCCATTTGTTTACTTTGGCAGCTGATTGTGCTCAAGGAAATACATACCTCATATAACTAGGAGTAATCCTGAAAAAAAAAATTCATTACATAACACTTTTTGTACCATATATAAGGAATTCCGCCTCGATTTTTTTGTTGAAAAGCCACATACACTTTGTACAACGTATACGTAGTATGTAAAATGTTCTGTTATCACACCCGAGAAAACTGTTAGAGGAAAGTGTGCATTTGCGTTGTGTTTCTGTACGATTTTATTTGAATTTTCTTATTTGAATTTACAGAAATGTCAAACACTTATATGAGAAAAATAATAAAAAACTAAAAATTGAGAGCTGTTCATTTTAATATTCTGGTGGACACCTGCTCACAGCAGTCGATCATAGTCCTATGCATATTTACGTGAAATGTATGAATAGCTCCGGTTTACATAATACGAGTATATAAAAGTTGAAATATTAGTTATTTTATCAGTTTCCTGTAATTTATTAAAACAAATTACCCCTACAAAAACAAACTGAAGTTGTAACAAAATGCATATGCAAAATAGCTTTTTGATTCTAATAACCGACCGATAATTAGTTTTTTTAAATAACGGTGCTTAAACGTTTCTTGTTGTTATTTTCTCGGAATACTTCGATATTCACTCATATAATCTTATTGACGAAATACATAAACGCATCCCCACAAATAAAAACTTACTTACTTTGGGGTAAACTTAAAGGCTATTGCGTGTCTACAAAGATTGCTAGCTATTTTATGTTTGAGATTTACACAATGGAACTTTTAACGATGCTTGGTGTCTTCCAAAATATTATCTTTGATGATCAACACAATTTTGAAATTGACCGAGTTAATTCTCGAAGTACTGTGCCCAAGCCGATAGATACCATTTTGAAACAAAAGAATATAAACTGATAATTCCCATCTTCCGCGTCGAGGAGCTTTGACGACGTAATAAATATGAGATGAAGATTACGAAGTTATTTTTAACTTGAAAGAATAAGTTTTACTTGATCATTTTTGCCAACACAAAACCGATAATTACAGAAGTTTTTTGCAAATCAATATTAGCTTTGGAATGCATTCTCAATCAAAATCTGCCGTGCCAGAAGATGTTTTTAGGAAATTTTGGGTTAAGACAGCTACCATTTGTTTCTGTAGCATCACTACATGTATTGGAAATACATATATACATATATACTATATGCCTTAAAATGCAAAACAACTCGCTTCTCAGATAGACTTGAACTTGCGCTTCCTTCAAAAAATTTAAGTTTGATTCGATGCCCCTACATAACATTAGAGAATTTACACCTACGCATACGGATAATGCGTACGTTCTATATATGAATATATGAGTGTTCCATATAAGTGCATCAGTATGAGAATAGGTTGGTCTGCCGACAAACCGGTCCCTTATAAATCGTGGTTATGTGGTCCATAAGCCGGTTTGTGTTTTGTTATGCTAAGCCGGCGGCAATAACATCAGCATTGTATGGCAAAAGACCAGTATATAACGTTGTTGTTTCTGTTGTTGAAGTAGTGGCAGCAGCAGCTGCACTGAAGTGCACAGCAATTATGCTGATGAGTCGTTGCTTTTGTATATCTGTCATGCATCAGATGTTTTGGTCACAGTGACTGCAAAAACTACTTGTAACTCTTGTTCCAAAACTATAAAGAACAACTCTGTCATAAAAACTTTGACGAAACCTAAAGACCTTTCTCAAGGTCCAATGTAGATACAAAGACTGCAAGATTCCTCTCGCTTATACCTTTGCTATAAACCAAACGGGTACCTAGCGTATATCTTGACACAGTTTTAAAAGGTATACGAAATAGCTCACTTACAGCCTTATAAAACCAACGCTAAAATTATAAGAGGTTCTAAGCACTCTAACGACACATGAGATTCAACTACAGAAATTTTCTAGCTTTAGTCGTCCAAGTATCTTCCCCACTTCGAAAATTATCTAACAGAACAAAAAAAAAAACTTTTTTTTATTCACTTAAAAAAACACCTGAAATTACAATCCGATCCAATAAAATATTCACATCCAAGGGCAGGGTAAGGTTTTTAGTATAGAACTTAAAGATTATTAAGTATAATTTGAAGCTTTCATTGATAAATATTATTTGTGGAATTTTTAAAGATACATTGCTGCACTCTCCTGGTCAACTCCCAAAAATAATGCTACTTGTATACCACTGGCTATGTGCAATGAAAAAAATATTTCGCCTTCGGTTTCGTATGAACGGTGTACATAAAACGTCATATGAATTTTTTCAAATGAATCGAATAATCAAAAATTGTTTTTTCTAACAGAAATTAAACCAAAAAATTAACGAATGTGTAAAGGAGTATTCTAGTCTAGAAGCATGAATTTCAGGTAATTTTTAAAGTGTCCGTAAAAACAGGCAATTAATATTTTTACCATCTATTTTTTTTTGATAGTTATTTTTTAATTTTGGAAGAGTCGAGAAAAAAATTAAAAACTAAAGAAGGTAAAAAATTTCAATAATTATGAGCTGACGAAATAGGGGGTCTCTAAAATTTCCATGTGACCACACCTATAATTTTAGTTATCTTAACCAGAAAGAAATAAAAGATTAATAAACTAGAATAATGTCGCAAATGGCCGGAACTACGAAAAAGTTGGGAAAAAAAATTTTTTCACAAAATGGCGACTGCCTGAAAAAAAGTTTTTTAGCTCACTTTTTCTGACTGTTTAGAATTTTTTAAAAATAATAAAAAATTGGGGATGGGGCTAGTTTCAACCATATACAAACCTATATAGAAGACTCTATAAAAATTTCAAGTAATCGGTACAGTAGAACTTGAGAAATCATGGTATCCTTCCGAAAAAGTCAGTTTTGAAAAAAAACGCATTTAAAGTTTCTCTAATGTTTTTTTTTTCGATTAGTTCCGGCCGAAAAAGTTGGATGCCGGGTCAGAAAATGACTATATCTCCAAAAAGAATTTGAATTTTAGAAAATCCTCTATAAAAAAATTTCGATACCCCTTTAAAATTAATTTTAGTTGTGTTTTTTTACCATTTTCCCCACTGTTAAATGTTCTCGTTTATAAATAGACATGTGAGTTTATTTCAAGTACACAGTACGTTTCACACACCAAATTGGACCGCTTGAAAAGTATTTATACGTATTTGTGGATGCCAACCATGTAACAGCAACGCGGACGTGCAATTTGCACATAACACAATTGCATGTATGCAACAAAAAGTACAGTCCGTCTGCCTGCCCAAGCTCTTCATAGGCTTTGAGAAAAACTAGTCAGCCACCAGTTAGCGATACGATTTTATTTAACTTCTGTTTGTATGTAAAGGTGAAGTTACCTCTTTTTTTTTTCAAAGCAAAACCACATGAGTTTCTAGTTTAATGGGGCATTGTTTACCATCATTCGAAAGAACATTTTTTGGCATTTATTGTCCGCGGCTAGGTCTCAGATGGTCCATTCCTTAAGTCCAATATTTATTTACTCGTTCGAGCATGTTTTGCTCCAAAATCGAAATATACTTTATTTTTAATTCTTTTATAAAATAGTTCGTAGAGTAGTATTTAATTTTTATGTCAGCTAGAGTGGGCACTTCTTGCAATAAATTTCCTCTTTTTTTAATTAAATAATAATTGTTAAATATCCAAACGCTTTACACGTTTTCCTCCGGTAGGTTGTTACTTCAAGTAGTTAATATTGAATCATAATTATCCCATCCTCAAAAGGTATAAGCTGGCGCATGACAAAAGGCTTTGCTTATTATAAAATGAGTTTCGATCATGTCAATTAACTATCACTTAGACGGAGACCTCTAATGCCACCCTTAAATGTAGAGAATGTGAAATCCTAGTCAACAGTATCTGTTTTATTGCTATTGTATTGCAGAAGACTAATATAAATTAATTGACCACCTGATGTTCACATGCCAAAGTCAATACCAGCAGCACAAAGCACCGTTAAGAGTAGTAAGAGGAGAGGCCAAATTCTGAAGGCTGTACTCACAAAAGAAATAAAACCATTGAATAGACATATATCTTTAGATGCCAGATAGAGCTAGCAAATGAACAACTAGCTATAAACCGATCCAGGAAGGCTAGTAAAGACGTACCAATTTCACGAAACGCAAGCAAATGTGAGATGTTGTTGTCAAACACACAACTTATCGAGAGGGCGGTATCATTGCTACGAGTATATAATTGACAAAGTTCAAAGTTGACGCCAAATACACGTTGTGAGTGCAAAAACTTTATAGAAATTGCTTGCCCCTTTTAATAATGTACACCCCAATGATATCATAATGGATTTCAGGCCGTGAGTGGTGAGAACTGAAACAATTCTTTACTCCATATTTATTTACATCAAATGACTTGAGCAGATTAATTCGGTGCAGCTAAACCTACAGAGTAGACACTAGTTGTTATAACTGTATTATTTGTCTCCTAGGAGGGAAGAAATATTTCTGAAGAAATTGATTATAAAAGTTTCAGTGCTCTTGGCTTAACGTGGAAATGACACGAATCAAAGATAAATGTTGAAAAATGCTTAAAAGTTTTGAAGTGAAGCTAAACTTTTGGGAAAACGAGTTTGCAATAGTCACGTCTAAATTGCAGACGTGTCACATGATATTTACAACTTTTTAATTACCGTAAAAATGTAGAAAGATTTTCGAATTATGCCCGTTCATCAGTTTTGTACTCACAAGTTTAGTAGATTCCTTTCGTAACTGTTTTAGTCTTATAGTGATATTTAACTTTGACCCTTATCATTACATTTATCTACTTAAGATGGAGTGATACGAACGTTCTACGAAGTTGAGCTTAATATTTTAATCCGTCAAAAAATTTGCCTTAGACAAGTTCAAAAGCTGAAACTGTACAATTATGCGTTTCTAAGAAAAGTTGGTAAAGGCTAAAGGTAGTTTGGTGAAGACATGCAGATATTAACACCAAACGTTTATGTAAAATGAGAGTCCTGGAATATGCAACGTGCGCACATCAAGATAAAAAGAAATAGGAAAGAAAATAATATTTTAAGCAAAGGCTATGAAATCACGAAGCGATTAGAAATAAAAATCTGAATGAGCAACTAAAGCATCTGGCTTTTATGAAATAACAAATAATAAAATCTTACAGATGGAAGCAACTTTTTTTGAGGAGGCCAAGTGTTTCAAAATTAAAAAGTTTTTCTTTCGAAGAGATGTTGAATATTTAGCTCATGAGAATATCTAATGACCTTTTTCCAATAAAGAAGGAAAAAGATAATACAGTAGTTCCCATATCAAATTGATATAAAAAAAATTAAAATCGAGCCAGTAAAATACGCAGTTAACGAAAAGGTTTAAGAAAGCGGTCATTGGGGCACACCTATTTGATAGAGCGAATTCGCCACTTTTGTCAATGTGCCATCTATTACTTACATATGTAATAAATTTTTGGTCGAACATTCACGATAGTATTTTAACACGAATGGGTTTCAGGAAAAAAAAATGGGTATATGCAGTGCAGTGGGGTTTGCAACGTATTCTCGATATTTTATTAGACATATCTATGTATATTAGAATTCAGTGTTTAGTGGTATTATACACAACTGATTCTAAGACTTGCATATGAATATGGTCGAGTATTAACACAAGAATGTTGTTCATATCCATAAAAGTTACGTGTACGCCATGTGCACTAAGGATGACTACTTAAGGGAGAGCCCTCTATATATTTGAGGATTTTTTTGAGAGGGAGAGAAATAAGTGATTAAAGCGAAATTTCTGGGGTTTATAGTTATATATTTAAACATCATTCAAAATTTTTTGAATACGAAATCTTTGATATTCTGGCTTTGGCAAGCAATTGTCCGATGCATCTCGCATATGCATTTTTCGGATAGCGAGAAGAGATTCCAATTTTTTAATAATTTATCTTCTAGCTAAACTAAGAAAATTCCAAAAAAAAATGCAAAATTTTTTAAAGGTTAAAAACAACAGGTTTTTAAACAAAAAAATTTTGCTCTATGTTGTTTAAAAATATTTTCAAACTGAAATTTTAATACAACGTTATTTACCTTACCCCAATACATAACGAAAACAACTCTATCAGAGATAATTTATATTCTGAGTCTTGTTTAAGCTTAATAAAGTAAGTTAATTATTTTGAGTTTTGAGAATTTACATTAAATTATTTTATATTGCTCAATCTTTTTACCCCAGAAGGTATATTACGTTTGTTACGAAGTTTGTAACATCCAGAACGAGAGAACATAGCTTCCATTCAAATTGACTTATCAATGTCATTATTCATACATGTTCTCTTGCCAGTTATTTTTCAGATTTATTGCATTTAATAGTTCTTTTTTTTTGTCAAACATATTATCATTGTTATCCAGAAGGTTCCTAAAATTTAAATGAGTACCCTGAGTTAATTAATTGTTGAAATATTGTAGATAGCGGAAATAAAAGTTACGTATACGCAGTGCAGTTCTCACCATTATTTAAGTAATACATATTGAACGATGACTAGCAATATTAGCCGCTATATCAAAACAGTAAAACTAGGTGTATACCCAGGCTTGAATTCGAATTTTCGTTTCCTTGGTTAAATTAAGAGGCCTCCGTTTCTCTACTTTCGTTCCTCACAAGTTAAAAACAAAGCACATTCTGCGTATCATTTATTCAGTATACTACAAGTCGAAATATTTGTTGTTTTCTCTTCCTCTGTATTGCTTTATTCTACTCGTATTAAGAAAAAAGTATTTTTCGACAAAATTTTTTCGTACCAACTTAGTTCACTAATATGCCTTTAGAAATTCTAAGAATTTTGAGACAAATTGATATGCTTTTAACTGACTTTGCTTAAGATTACAATAGACAGCACTCAGTTGGGATGGAAAAAAAAGCATGCACATTCAGCATGTAGTTGTTTGCTAAGTTCTTATCTATGCCCTAGTAGGAAAATAATTAAGTTTCCTCCATTCGATTTTTTTTTGCGGTTGTGCTTAAAAGTTATTGAGGTTTCTTTTCTTAAGTATTTTCTGTTCTTATGCTACATTCTAGTTCCTAAAATGCATTTTTAGTAAAGATTGCAACTAAATAAATTTTTTTTTTTTGGAATTAATTATCTACAATTTCATTTGCTGTCCACTTGAAATATAAATCGTTTTTGAAAAGACTGAGACTTTCTTTCCGCATAGCAAAATTGTTACTGGCCGTCAAGGATCATCACCTTTTCGAAATCAAAGCACTGAGTCGATTGAAATACAACTGTTTGTTTTATGTCAATTACATGTCTCGTACTGTCAAATTTTACTCGCGTTTTCGATACTGCGGACCTTAAAATTGTTCTCAACATAAGCTTGAATCATTTATAGATTACATTTAAAATCAACTTTTCGAGCATTTAAACTGTCACTAAAAATAAGGAAGGCTTTTGTGGGAGTTTGGCAATAAAAGCTTCTGGTATATATACTTATTACTAACGATAGCTTTGTATGTTTATTTTCTCATAGTTATTTTCCTATACATTATAAAATTGAAATATATGTTATTCAAATTAATTTTAGGATCTGCTTGAGTGAAGTCAGTCATTAATATTGAAGCACTCTTTAACTACTTACTGATGTTTCCACTATTAAATAATCAGTTATGGATTATGTTTTTCGTTACAATGATTGCGTTGGTTCTTTTTTTCTTAAAAGCATTTTGAAAATTTCCTTTTAGTGCTTGAAGCAACTTATGTACCACAGTATGTTACATTGCGCCATCATTATCTACCGGGTACTCATTTGCATAGGTATGGCGTAAAAAGGTAATTGAGCAACTATGCCAGGAATGGTGATGCCAAATCTTTACGCTTCCTGTTTGGATATTAATTCTACACAAAGCATTTTTTCGAACACTACATACTGCTGAGCTGAAATGTATCTCTTCTTGCCACAGAATTTACATACAGTGTTTTAGCAGTTATACAAGGGTCAACATATACATATATATACATTTTTGATGGCCGAAGTCGCTAATGCTGACACCTTTTGTATTGTTAAGGTTTAATTGTATTATTTTCCCTTCCATTAATAATAATACTAATAATATATACATTTGCAGATTTCAATGTTAATGTATCCTAGAATGTAGACAAATCTTGATAAAATATAAATGATGAAATTAAAAATCAGAAAATATTCAAAAGATCATTGGATAAGTATATCGAAGACAGGTAAATTTGTCCTGGGTTGGTATAATTGTCCTTAATTATGATGCCAAAAATTAGCGCGATCCGTCAACCAGTGTGTTTACAGCGGCTGTTTATGTCAGTCGACCTCATTAGTGTTTGTCGAATTTTACAATGACCGAAAATATTAATCAACGTATTTGTGTTAAATTTTGTGTTGCGAGCGAACTTTCAGGTGTCGACATATTGAAATTGTTGCAGAAGACTTTTGATGGATCTGTCATATCACAAACGCGCACTTACGAGTGGTAGAGAGCATTTAAGGAGGGTTGGGAGACCGTTAGAGACATGCCTCTTCTGGACGGCCTTCAATGAGTATGACCGATGATAACGTGAAGGAAATTGTTGCCGAAAATAGCCATGCGAGCTTGATAGAGATTGCACATAAATTGGAGATGTTACACGAGAGCGTACGTTGGATTAAGCATGAAAAATTGGGCTTGCAACGCTTTGCTGAAAGACTTGTTCCAATAGAGCTGAATTTCCTTCAAAAAAGGTTTCGAGAGCAGGTAGCTGCAGACATACTGGATTGAGCCAATTCGGATGACACTTTCATGGAACGCATAATTACTAGTGACGAGAAAAGGGTCTACAAATATGACACACTTACGAAACAGCAATCATTCAAATGGCGGCTCAAAGGCGCGCCAAAGCCGAAAAAACCACGCCAAAGCTGATCGAAAGTGAAGGTAATGTCCGCTATCCGTCGTAAACGTCCCAGTTTGTGGCGCAACAATTCGTGAATTCTTCATCACGGTAACGCATCGTCGTACAAAGCCATCATTGTGAATGAATTTTTGGCCAAACTCTTAGCAAATATCATTGAGCAATCACTGAAATATCCACTTCGGGGAACACACTTCGACTAAAATGAAGACATCAAAACAAATTTGACGCATGAACTAAAGGCCGTCCCGGAAAGTGTCTATCAAAAATGTTTTGACGCTTGGAATATTGTTACTTTGAAGGCGCTAAATTAAATTTGGATAATGATTGAAAAATTTTCTTTTATTTATAAATTCCCGATACTTTCTTTACTAAATATTGTAGTAAAATATCATATGTATGCATCTATGCCAGGAGGCAATAAAACATTAATCAGAATTTAAATAATAAATAATTCAATAATTGCAGAATGAGGCTCGATTTATTAAAAAGAATATTAAACTGTCTGTGCGGCTCAACGCCTTAAACTTATAAAAAATCGGCCTAAAAATATATATGTAGGTAATATGTGTATATGAAACAAACACGTATATATGAGAATATGTGTGTATGTAAAGCGAAAGCAGTAACTGAAAAAATGAATCTGACTCGAAAACCCGAAATATGTGAGTGCTCAAAAAGATTCTGACTGAACCCGATATTTGTGCCTGGAGTGTACACAAATATTTGCATACCTTGATTGGCTGCCAACAGTGAAGAAGGCAGCTATGGGTGACTGGTGAAAGGATGAAGAGTTACCAATATGTTTGAGTGGGTGACTAACTACAACAGCAACAACATTTTATTGGAAAAACAACAACAACAAACGGTTTTTAAACAGCATGCATGTGCCCTTTCAGAACTTCGGTATTTATTTAAACAAGAGGGCTCTATAATTTATCATACCGATGCACCTTCTTTCTCTTTCATAACCATATGTGGAAAGCGTAAAGCCATGCGTCAGAAATTATTCAGCCATTTTGTTGGAAACTTTGAATTCAGGGAGGCATTCATAAACAGATTAGTTCGAGACAAAGTTTCATTGTAGCATAATTATTAAAAGCTTGGATAAGAAGTCAAATAAAAAAGGGACTGACGCATACGAGCGCATAATTTGCTTAAAAGTAAGAATGAACATCTTCGATGCTGAACGCTGTTTTGGTGTTGTAGTATTAGCCCTGTGGGGAAAACTTTGCTGGAGCAAAAAAAAAATTTTTTCCTCAAGATGTTGTAGTCGCTAATCCGTTTCGCTTACGACGCTGTTGTGGAAACGGTGCAATAAATGGTGCAATACACATTATTAGGTTGCCATATAATCACTTTATTACAACAATGATCATAAAAATATAAAAAATTAATTAAATGCCGAATTCGGGCAAACACGAACATTTACACCTTATGTTAAATTATGCCCATTCGATTTTAAATTTTTTATTCAATGCTACATATTTTGAACATGTCACATACTAATTAAATGCTCTTTGGGGTTCATTAAGGTACTGCACAAACAACCATCAATCTAGTCAGTCAGCCGGATGAACTCCATTATTAGGACTAAAAGTTTTGCTGTTATTATATCGTGTCGTGCAGCGGTCTATGTGTTAAATACAATAGTCCATGTTAATGAAAGGGTGGGTATACGAGGTATGGCAATTAAGTAATGAGACTGATTCCATAAAAACCGTATATTTGAAAATTATTCTACAACTCTGCCATTCACATCAAAGTAGTCCCCTAGGACAGCTAAACAGCGATTCCAGCGCGTTTCCCATGCTTCGTAACATTTCTGGAACGCTTCGACTGGGATGTCCGCGAATACTCTCGTCACGGCCGCCTGGTTGTCCGTAATCAACTCAAACTGGGTTCCTTGGACCATCGATTTTGTTTTAGGAAACAAAAAAAGTCACAGGGTGACGTGTCGGGCGAATAAGGCGGCTGTTGCAACACGGCGATCCCTTTAGAGGCCAAATAGTGGGACACGCCGAGGGCGGTGTGGCACGGTGCGTTTTCGTGATGAAGAATCCAGTTACGAGCGATGTCTGGGCGCACCCTGTTGACTCGTTTTCGCAATCTTTCGAGTACTTTGCAATAGAAGACTTGATTCACAGTCTTCCCCGCTGGAACGTATTAGGCAATAATCATCGCTTTCACCTTCGACTTTCTCATGAGAGCTTTTTTCGGGTGGGGGCGCGCAGAGACAACCATTGTGACCTGGGCACGAGTAAGAGCACTATCACCATATACTCTTGCAATTTTGTCGTACGTTTCCGAAGCTGTTTCGCCCAATTTGGCGAAAAATTTTATCGCGATGCGTTGCTCTTGATTTCGTTTTTCCATTTTCGCACTAAAAACACACGTCTACTCAACTTAACGCAGCAGGCGAACTAAAGAAGCTAGAGTAATGGTACATATATCAATGGAAAGGAGAGGGACGACGAAAAAAGAAAAAGGGAATTTCAAGGTCACAGGTTTCCCATAAGCGCGACAATAGAATCAGTCTCATTACTTAATTGTCAAACTTCGTATAAAAGGACAACAAATGTGGTTGTGATAGGAAAGCTTTAAAACTAAAACTAAAAAGCTCCACCTACTCGCATAATGCTGTTTCTGAAGTTTTGGTCGGTCGTATTCATTGTAGTAGTAGCTCTGATGAATTTCGAATACGTTAAATACATAATATTTTAATAAATTATTTAATTTTAAATATTACGCATCATTTTCAATATCGTAATATTTCTATACAATGTATTTGACAATTAAGAAATTGTACTTCAATGCTAAAATTAATTTACTTAGAAACTCGGTCAAATTAATTTAATATAAACCCTTGGGTGCTGATGCTTTAAACATTTCAATAAAACCAACATTTGGCATGTTTTAAAGAAACGATCGTCTCATCGGAATTTAATTTCACTGGTAGACACATAATTTATGTCATGAAAATTCTTAAGTGTTTCTAATGCAGTTTGATACCCTGAAGTCAAATCTATCAAATCTATGACGCACAGATATTCTGTAGTCTGCGTCCTTAGATTTTACGACACATAAATTTGGAATATATTGCATCATTTCATATTTTCTAATGATCAGGGATTTATTCGGTTTACACCGGTTCTGCCTACTTGTTCGAAGTAAACATTGTATTTTACAAAATTCATCAGTAGACTAAGGGTGTCCGAATCGGTTACATGTTCTAAGGTTGGATAGCAAAACGTTTATGAGTTCACATTCTTTTACGTTTTTAAATTACTTTGTTTAAGATATTTAGGTATAATGGCTAGGCAGAGCGTAAATAGCGTCAACAGATTTTGTTATGTATGCACAGAACTAACTTTTAAATTGCAAAAACGTATTTTTACTCCGCTTTCGAACTGAATTTTGGGGTTATCTCTGTTGTAAAACTTGTGTAACATTGTTAACAGATGCCTTTTGAAGTGCCAATGATTTAAAGATAACACAAGGACCATGTTACAGACGGCTATTTTTGCCGAATATTAAAGGTATTGGACCGAAATCCAAACATATAGTTAAGTACTGTAATTTACCACCAGCTTTAAGACGCGTCAAACATAGTGAACAACTTCCTATTCCAAAAGCACCAGAATTTTGTAGTCTCGATGAAGAACTAGAATCGACTAACTTTTTAAGTGATGTTACAGAAACCTCAAAGGAAATGAAAACCGACCCTTTATTTGATTTATCAAGATGTTCAAAAGTGCCGCATCTAATTTCACAGGGTGAATTTAATGATTTAGTTCGATATCGAAGCCTTTGAAAATCGCAGCCCGAACTTTTGGTATCCACACTAAAAGGTGGAACTTTCTTCAGAGTGATGTAAATATTACTTTTTACAGATAAAGGCAGAAAGACCTACCAAATTGCTTTCTTCAAGAAGGGGATTTAGTATACTGTTTAGAAGTTATCCTTTTGTTTAATGCACTAGGACAGAAACATGATTCACCTGATTGGACACTATTCATTGATTCCTTTAAATTTTGTTTAAGGTGGTATTGATTCACAACGGTAACAAATATCCATCTGTGCCCTTAGCTAATGCGGTTCATATGAAGAAATCATATGATAATATAAGAGTTCCTTTTCCGTTATTATGAGTTTGGTTGGGCAATATGTGGAAACCTAACAGTAATAGCCTTTCTTCTTGGAATTCAACTAGGATATACGAACTATTGTTACTTGGTTGATAAAATAATATAACACTTATCTGTCTATTGCTGTTTTTTTAATAAAAATCTTCATAGCAAGAAAACTATAGGCGACGGAAGAAATCTGTAGCTATTTTCAGTATTTATGGCAATAATAAACACTTTGTTCTGGTTTACCAGCGTAGTCAACTTAATATTTTTAAGCCGATTTCTGCTCCCGTCTGCTCGTCTCACTAACACTTATAAAGTTACATATTTACATAAGGTTTTTCTGAATCTTGTCTTCAATTGTCAAAGATATCACAGTAATAACAACTCCGATGTTTTGTCTTTTTAGCTTTCATACGATTATTACCGAAATATCATCATAACTTACCTTTCCAAATCGAGCCTCCCTCTCGGCATTTTCTATATACGAAGATCTTAGATATATCTTTTAAAGTTTCTGGTATCAAGAGTAATCAGCTTACTCCTGCTTAAATGGACATAGTTCTCTTAATCTCTTTCGTGGTCATCAGTTTGTAAGGAGGTTTCCAAAGTAAACAGGACTTTTTGAATCTAGCGCACCCTGATGGCACCATCTATGTGTCGACCAGTGCGTTAGAGTCTGTTATTTCTATATATTGTATATTTCATGACATTTCATAGATTCTAAATGAAGTTATTGCATTTTAAGTGTCAGTATGTTTGTGTTATCGATGCGAAAATGAGGTTCGAACAAAGAGCCAACATCACATTTCGTATTAAAATTGATAAAACTTTTACCGAAACGTTTCAATTGATGAAACAAGTTTATGGCGATGATTGCCTAGCAGAGTGCACGAGTGGTTTCAACGTTTTCAAAGTGGTCGTGAGGACATAAATGACCATCGTCATGTGGGGCAATCAAAATCTGTGATCATTGAAAATTCCATTGAAACAGTGCGTCAATTCATCAAAAATCAGCCGAAATCATCATTGAAATTCATGGAAATGGAATTGAACATCTCCAAAACATCGATTTATCGCCTTTTGACCAAACATTTGGGCTTACGAAAGGCAAGCGGTTAATTCCACAAAAATTTACTGTCGACCAAAAATTGCTTAGAAATAGTCTCATCGATTGACAATTGTGACCGATTATTTGACCAAAAATCACATTTCAACCACTAACCATTCCCCGTATTCACCTGTTATGGCACCGTCGACTTCTTGCTTTTCGGAAAAATGCATTTCCCCATGACAGGAAAGCGTTAAGCAGATGTAGAGGCCATTCAAAAGGCTTGCACCAGCATACTAGCAGCATACCGACCAACGAGCTAAAACACCCGTTCGACATGGTTTTTGACAGCGCAAAAAGCTGTATAGAAGCAGAAGGAGACTATTTTGAATAAAATAAATTGATTTTGCCAAAAACCATTTGTTCTGTTTTTTTTAAAGTCCAGTTTACTTTTGAACTCGTCTTTTATATATCTAATGCAACATTATTAATTTATTATGTATGAAAATACTGGGTTTTTAAACAAGGTGCTAAGTGCCCACA
This sequence comes from Bactrocera correcta, assembly GCA_027475135.1. NCBI lineage: Eukaryota > Metazoa > Arthropoda > Insecta > Diptera > Tephritidae > Bactrocera > Bactrocera correcta. Next base: position 7,423,289 of record CM050322.1, read on the forward strand.
CTATCTTCACAGTTCAATTCCAAGCCTTAAGGTGAACTCTAAACTTTTGTTCATTTATATTTAATATTGTTGATTTTACGTTCAATGAACACACGAACACATGCTTATTCGTTTGTGAGAACGCAATTGTGTCCATTTTTTCGCCTTGTTTTCCTCTGCGACCGTTCAAAACTTTTATCAATTTCTTGTGTGCATAATTAAAACGAATTTTACAACTTTGGCACCGTATAATCGTAAAGTCTTAATGAGTGTTTCATGGTGTATTTAATTGTTGGAGAGCTAAATTGGGAAACTTTGGAATGATTCAAATGTGACCTTTTATCCGAAACGGCTGTGTGCATAAACCTAAACATAGACCAAGATTTGTTTATGCTTATTGCCTCTTAATTTAATGAAAACATTAATCCATAACGATTATGACTAAAACATTTTCTGACTCTACAAAAGCTGCGGGTCGGTGAAAACTTTTGAAGTCGTAACCGGTTTTCTATTCCATTAACAGTTTCAAAGTTTATAAATGTTAAATACTCGTCACTGTTTTTGAAAGTGTTGAATAAGCTGTGGAGTATTTACCACTGCCCATTAGTACACAAAATTTTTTCAAAAATCATTTACCCATTAGAACAATTTATCCTCTGATTTGTAAAATATGATTTTTTCTCTCTTATCGGGTCAAGTCTTTTCATGCTATTAACTTACATAACATCTTATTTAGCATGTATTTGCGGAAGTCGTCTTCGATTTACTACTCTTATATTCTATTGTAAAAGAATTTACATTTAAAAGCCCCAGTGAACTTATTCGATTAAATTCAATACTATGTATCATGTATGTATGTGACGACTTTCTTAAAGTGGTGTGGCTGTTACTCTATCTGCATCTCTTTCTTTACATTATATCAGTAGTACCCAAGATTTGGTAAATAAAATACTTCCAAAAACTAATTGCTCCTAAATAGAGAAGGTACCATCTTCTATAAGAGTGTATAACTGTTGGCGTATGCCGAAGATATTGATATCATCGACCTCAACACCCGCGCCGTTAGTTCTGCTTTCTACAGACTGGACAAGGAAGCAAAACAAATGGGTCTGTCAGTGAACGAGGGCAAGTCAAAATATCTTCTGTCATCCAACAAACAGTCGTCGCACTCGCGACCTGGCAATCACGGCACTGTTTACAGTCATAACTTTGAAGTTGTAGATAATTTCGTCTATCTTGCGTATACACCAACAGCAAGGTCAGTGTCAAAATCCAGAGCAGAATTTCTTGCCAACAGGTGCTACTTCGGACTAAGTAAGCAATTGAGAAGTAAAGTCCTCTCTCGACGAACAAAAACAAAACTCCATAAGTCACTCATTACTTCTGTCTTTCTTTATCAAGCAGAAGCATGTATGATGACAACATCTGATGAGTTGTTGTTACAATTTTTCCAACAGGACGGTGCAACGGCACACAATGCACGTGCTGCAACCGATATGCTGAAGAATGCATTTCCCGGGCAACTTATCTGCCGTTTTGACGATTTGCACTGGCCAGCAAGATCGCCTGATTTGTCAACAAGTCTCAGACCCTTTCAGCTCTTAAAGACAATATCCGTTAAGAATGTGAGGAATTATCACCGGAAGTTCTGGCCAAAGTGATGAAAAATGCCATAAAAAGGGTTCAAATTATTATCAACTGTAGCGGCGGCTATTTACATGATATGATAGACTCGACTTGATGCAAAAAACTCTAAAAGATCAAATAAAATTAATCCAAAAGCAGAATCAAAGTTTTTAGTTTTTACAAAATTTACAGCCAAAAAACGTCGGGAGGTTATTATTGCTCCAGAAACCTTTTTCTTTCCATCACATTCACACTAGCTTTGAAGGTAGGGAGCTTAATCGGATGTGATCGTAGATTTTTTTATAGATGACCCTCAGCATGCAATAACTACAATCATATATTTTTATAGTCCTCTCATTTTTGGTACTACTTATATAAAAAATAACACCATAGCCGGGTGTGCTGTTACAAATACAAGGTTATACATATGTGATACACTTTCTTGTTGGCAAGAAAAGAAGAGGAAATTATCAACTAAATATACCGACGAGAGGAAGACTCTGCTCATTTATTTATGTTGAGTACGCCATAATGTTATGCCACAAGTGAAAGATTATTTAAATTATAAGCTTCGTCCAAATTTCGGTGGAAGTTCAACTTTTATAAAAAGATTTAACATGAAAGCTTATATCAGTCTGTAGGAAGGTGACTGCTCCTGTAAATAATAACAATTATAAATATTCTTCACACTCAATAGCAATGAGTGCTCTCAAATGATCTTATGCTCTCTCTTAATTTCTATAAACTTGTAGTTGAACTCTTCACTTGTCTTTACTTTGTTTTGCGTAAAAAGATTTGGGAACGTACCTCAAAGTCAATCACTTCAAACAGTGCTTCTTTGATTATCGTTAAGGCTTCTAATTCTATAAAGTTTACTTGGGCTCCACAAAAACTGCTCAAGTAAACCTGTTTTATAACCCGTGCATTTTTATCATGTAATTATGCAATATACTTTGTTGACTTATTTTACGACTGAAAAAAAGAAAAGACGCTTCTACTTTTGATCGTTATTAAGTGGTTATATCAGAGAATTATCGTACGTGAATCCTCCTTATGCTCTTAAGTACTCATAACGAGAGGAAATCTTGAGAGCAGTTGTGTTGATTTAGTCAGACTCAAAAAAAGCCAGAAGCGATGAAAATATAATTGTTTCCACTCACTGGAATCTGGTTTCTTTAATCTTAAATTCAGTTGAACCGCTTGGTTAATATTTTTCTTATCTTTCAAATCATTAACGAACGGTTTCTACTCATTTTTAATTATTACTTGCAATTAAGAACAGAAGAGAAACAGCATGAAACTGAGGGAAGGGGAAAAATTACTGTGGAGACAAATTACAGGAGCGAAAAGTGGGATTAAATATAAATCTTTCGAATGGTATCGCTTTAAGTGTAGAAAATTTTTTCCTCGAACTTACAGACTCAGATGATTGGGTGGCATACTATGACCACACAAAAATACATATACAGCTACACACAAGCCAGGAGCTCGATAAAAGGACGAATGATGTTCGCCACAGATACTCAAAAACTAAACTAAAACTGGCGGCAGTAACCGAGAAAGGGTTACAAAGTCGTACTGCAACTGGAAAGATTTGTGTAGCAAGAAAGCTCAGCACCTAACCGACAATAGGGAGGGCGAAGTGCAAAAGGGGTATAAAAAGGTTGGGAGAAAATGTATCTAAACGACATTGAATGCAATAATAACGACAGCTAGGTGATTTTAGACGTCGTAATTTTTACGGTTCAGCGATAAGCAAATGCAAAGAAATGCAAACAAGGGAAGGAACCCAACGAAAAATGTAAGAATTAGAGACAATGCACCGATTAAGAGATTAGATAAAAGGTGTCCCACGAAGTCGTGATAATTTTTAATTCAGAGACTATACCGAAATATGCTTGCGCTTTAGTTGATTGCTAATTGTTCCAGCTTAAAGTGCAAGAGTGGCAAACCAAACCAAAAAAAAAACGAAATATATATAAAAAAAGACGTGCACGTATCTATGCAAAAGTGAATGGGTGTACAGCTTTTGTGCTTGTATTAATTACTCCTTCGCTTCTCTTGTTTGTGATTACGCCCTTAAACTGCACCGTAACGAAGCATCCGCATGCTCTCGAACCCTATCTGGCGCTCCGTTGCACCCATTCACATTTATTGAAAGCGCCATCAAGACAAACTGCCAACAAGTCTTCAGATTCACATAATCAACAAACATCATTCGTCATGTTGAAGTTATAGCAACAAAGTCAATGCTTAAGCGTAATCGCGGTAAGTTGGTTCATATCAAGCAATCGAGTTGCAAGTTCATTTCAGCTACGCACTGTCTGCTATAATGTACGAAAATCGTGAATTTAAAATTTTTATGTTTTATAATTTTAAAAACTGTATGCCTTTATACCTTTAAATAAAAAATAAACTAAAATCGATATCTAAAGTGAATTTTGAGTTTGGCTGCAAAGCTTTATTTTTAAACGTGTTTTTCTCTAAACAGCATTTTTCAAATTGGCTACGGTAATATCTCATACATAAATGATTCGATTTGCCAATTTCCTCCTGTTCTGTGTATAACTCTAATTCTAACTGACCTTTCGGTTTTTTGATCTGATCAAAAATCGAATATTGGCAGACCAAAACTACGAATATTTAAGATAAAATTTCATTTTTTTTAAACAACTACCAATTTTTCAACTTTTCGTTTTAAGGTTTCATACACGGCGAATCACTCAAACTGTGGAGAATCTCTGCTAAACGCCGTCGCAGATCTCGTTTTATTTAAACAAATTAAATTTTTCAAAATGTTCATTGTGCATTCTTGAAACGTACGTATATTTGCTACATACCATATAAGTATACTCTCAAATTTGGAAGGCTGTCGGTGCATAATTTTTATTTTGTTCTTTTTTTGTTTAATTCCTAAGAATCGGTTATTTTTTAGGTTTTTTAGCTGTAACACTAGTACTCCGTGTTCAGATTGGTAAGTCAAGAAAATTCGTTTCGCCAGGGCTACAGAGTATTTAGGTAATACCTTTCGCCAAAATGTGTGTATGACCGCCTCAACCACTGAGCTGTAAATGAGTACACATGGAGGTTGGATATATGGTCAAAGGTGGTGATGTTGAAAAGCAACTGTCACCATGTCACAATGTAAAATATCGTTTTACATACCACATACTGCATCTGGTAAGTTGAGATGGTAAGCAAGGTACCACAATGTAAAGAGACTACAGAAAATTGCTTCAAATTATTTAAAAAGCGGACAATAAAGTAAATGAAGTGAGAACGCATATAACAAATAGAACACGAAAATGCAAAAATAGCATTTACGATCTGCAGTAGAAAAAACATATAAAATAAATAGGCGGGAGAGTAAGCAAATTGGTATATCAAGCGTTTGCAAATAAACTCCATCCAGCTAAACGGTTGGAACCAAAAGCAATGACTGCGGTGACGCCGACGTACAAGTTGAATGATTTTGTATTTTCTGCATAAGGTCAACTTCGTGCAGCATATTGTCTGGTGAATGTCAGTTTGTAAGGAATTATAAAGTCTTCAATTGATGGTTACGCTACGCACTGTGCGGAGAATGACATGCCCCTTCAACGGGTTGTTTCAAGTGTTGAAAATAGCATGGAAATCAATGATTTGCCCTTATAAGTAGAATTTGAAGGGCAAACTTTTGGAAGCCTATTTCGGCTAGTGATAAACTGCAAATCAGGTTTGATTATGCGTCGATTAATTTTTTCACGCATTTTTACAAACCCTTCAAGCATATTTATAAGATTTGATCAGTTTCTGCTGCAACGGTAAATTATTTTAAAACTGAAGAAATCTCTGTTATTTTACTAACGTAAAAAAAGAAACAGGAAGTATTTGGCCTAACTTCCGTTTCAATGTGCTGTACCACAGTTCATAACTTCTTTACTATGTTCGAAATATGAGTCTAAGAAAAGACGGTAAAACCTGTCGGCTGTTTATTCTGTTTTCGGCTTTATATACAGCTTCCATTGGAAAAAAATAATCGTTCTTTTGAGACGTGAATGAAACTTTCGACTTGGGTCCGGATATACTGTATAACAGCATCTAACTTCATCCTGTCCTCAGCTTCCTTCAAAAGAGTAGTCGCTAGAACGAAATTAAGCGTGTTTGAAACATGAAAAATTTTTACATAGAAAACGTGATTTTCCTTAAAGCAATATGAATGGAGAATGGAGTCATGTGTAGAAGTTCACGCAAGTGAGGGAAGTTCTCTGATCACCATTCACTTGGGAGTGTCCAGAAACGATTCTTTTACATATGACTCAAGCAGCTTACGACTTCCCGTCTTTGACCAAGTATCCTCTGGGTAGCCTAAGAACATCCGTTTGAAGGCGAGCTAAAGTGAGAACGCGAAACATCCCCTGTATAGTGTTGTGCGCTGGGTTTGGGACCAGCCACGTAAAAAAAACACCCCCAATGAAAAAACAACAACAGCCTCGGATGAGAGACCCTCATTTTGATGACGACAACGGCAAAGGAAATAAGGACTACGAATTGAGGGCATGAACCTGGAATGTCCGGTCCCTTAATTGGGAAGGTGCCGCTGCCAAGCTGGTAGATGTCCTCGTAAAAATAAAGGCTGACATCACCCCGTCCAAGAAATGCGATGGACGGGACAAGGACAGAGACGAGTAGGTCCTTGTGGCATTTACTACAATTGCCATATATGTTTGGTGTAAGATTCGTGCTGGGAGAGACTCCGTCGACGAGTAGTATCATTCACTGCGGTGAATGAACGTCTAGCCACAATCCGCATTAAAGCAAGGTTCTTAAACATATCGTTGATTTGCGCCCACGCCCCGACGGAAGAGAAGGACGATGTGACAAAAGTTGACTATTATGAGAGGTTGGAGCGCATTTATGAGAGATGCCCCCGCCGCGATGTGAAAATCGTGCTTGGCGACTTTAACGCCAGGGTAGGCAAAGAAGGTATCTTTGGCACTACGGTCCGTAAATTCAGCCTCCACGGGGAAAAAAATCCTCAAATGGGTTGAGGCTGGTCGACTTCGTCGGGGCACGAAGTATGGTTATCTATAGTACTAGATTCCAGCATAAGAAGATTCATCAAGCTTCTTGGCTGTCTCCGGATCGAAAAACTATTAACCAGATCCATTATGTCGGGATAGACGGAAGACACGTCTCCAGTGTTTTAGATTTGCATGCGTTCCGAGGTCTTAACATCGCCTCGGACCTTTATCCATTTGCAGCCAAGATTCGCACCCGCCTCTGTGCAGCAAAAAACGCACGTCAACGAACGCAAGGAAGGATATGCTATATTTAATGTTAAATATACATGTCTTGAAATGGATCGAAAAAAACCACAAAATTTATTCTTTTAAAACAAATAAAAGTGTCGCAATTTAATAGAACTAGCTGTATGTAAACTTTACTGGTCCACTGTACACACCACATTGTAAATTTTACAAGTTTTCCCGGCACTCACCTTGTAATGATTTGAAATGCCCAACGATAATCGATGTAAAAAGGGGGCACGGAGAAATGCCTGCGATGTACTTGTTGTCTCGTATTGAAAACCAAAAAGAGGCTACGGAGAACGTATATCATAAAGAAGGTTCACAGTTAGGGATATCTCACTTTTGGGATATTTACTGTTTTGGAAGAGCATGTTTCACCAACTACAGAAAAATTATTAGCGTGTTTCACCACGTTTAACATCAGGGGACATGAAAATGAGAAAAATTATGTTAATTTCAATGTTTAGAAATGTACGCTTAAAAATGTATATATTTGCAATGCGGAAACGACTCTGCAAATAATTTATTTCGTGGACAACTGCGTGCAACTGCCTTGTTTTCTTTATTACGTTTTCTTAAATACAATATTTTGCTTAAGCCTTGATACAAATAATTATCTTAAATTCTAGGAAGTATATCTACAATCCACTTAAGATAGGATATGTCAAGTGGAAAGATTAATTTTACAATCTATGAATTACATTTTGGGACCACCTAAGGCGGACAGTATTAGCAAAGTACATATAATGTTTCAATGCGGACCATATGGTGGTGTCATGTTACATATTTATGACAAATAAAGAATATGTTCATGTAATACTCGTTTGACGAACGATCGCCGTTTGTCATCGCTTCCCTTGCCGCTCTAACAGCTTTACCAACAAACTTGTGTAAATATGTATGTATTTGTATGATGATGCATACATATCTACGCAGATTTTTGCAAGCCGCGTAAAAATATTTTTCACATTCCTTTACAAAAACAGTCAATTCTGGTTATGTGCCACAATCAAAGATGCAGATTTTTGTGGTTTGTTAAAAATAAAAATAAATGTAGCACATAAGCAAGTGGTAATTAAAACAGTAATTTCATAAAAACAAACCGTGAGATGCAGCAACATACAGGCAGTTAAGAGGGATGATTTTCATTTAAGCAGAGTACTACTTAACCGGGATTCACTGTATATTAAAAATCAAAGGAATATTGATTATTTTCTTTCATACATTTCTTGACTGAAAATCGACACATAAACTATGTTGTCAATTTTATTCTAATATATTTGAATACTTATATGTATTTGCGGGGTTGTCACTTTTTCTTCTCGTACAAATCTCAGAAATTGTTCAATTTATAATTTTTAGCATTTGCCATCGTCGCGAAAAGACGCTTTTGGTCAAAGGCTTATTCAGGGAGATGTGATTGTGTCTGCTTTTATGAATGAATCGAGTTTGCCTGTTTAAAGCGGGCTTGCTTTTATGAATGAAAATGTTGTTGTTGTGTGTTTTTCTACAAATTTGGGCATCGACTATTTTGGGTTCCGTATTGACTTGTAACGCTGCTGATGCTATTTGAGACGATTAACGAATTCAATTGAATATTAAAAGGCTAATGCTAACTTTAGTAAGGAGTTGAGGTTGGCTAAAAGGCAATCATTAGAAAAATTAACAGCCAGTATAAACCCAACTACGAAGCCGAAACAAATATGGTCCGAAATAAAAATGCTAACAAGATCCACACAAGATTTAGTATGTCCCACATTATCACGCCTTCAGGACCTATTTACACACGTCAAAAAATCGCGGAAGAATTTATCGAAACATGGTTATCATATTCCTCTGAAACAAACTTTCCTCCTACATTTAACGTAATTAAAAAACGAATATGGAATGGAACCTTCTCTAACTCATCACCTTCCCAAATGCACTTCACATTGAAGCCGATATTACACTCAACGAATTCGATACGACACTTCCGACCTTAAAAGGGAAAACACCCGATGCAGGCAAAATATCCTACCCCATCTCAAAAACTCTCCCATACTCGCTTGGAGAAAGACTTGTGAACCTTTATTATAAAATACTAAACTCTGGTATATATCCTCAACAATGGAAAGTTTCCTTAGTCATTCCCATCCTTAAACCTAATAAATCTTCTTTCTGCATTGAGAATTATAGACCCATTTTCCTTTTTGCTGTATGTCCAAGGCATTAGAAAAAAAAATTCCTCGAGACTGATGTGGTATGCAAAAGTAAATCGATCAAATTTCGGTTTTAAAAAAGAATTAAGGGTAATAGACCTACTGTTACAATTTGAACACTTGGTTTCCACTAACTTGACATCCCGTAATTACGTTTTAATTCTAAGTCTGGATTTAGAAAAAGCCTTAGACGGGGTTGGAGCTCACATGGTACTTAGTGAACTTAAGCAATGGAAAATAGGAAACAAATGTTTAAAATTATTAAAAATATCGCAAGCAATTTACCAGCAACTCGGAATATGTTCAGCTATATAAAGAAACTAGAGATAATTGGGAGTTTATATTCACAGACGGATCTAAAAGCCATACCTCCACCTCATTTGCTTTGACAAAAAAGAACGGTGTCACCATAGATGCTTTTGTTTTGCCTTCGTACTGCTCGGTATTTACAGCTGTAATATTGGAAGTGGTTCCTTTTGTCGCTAGGTATGGAATGAAGATTTGCAGCGACAGTAAATCCGCCACAGATGCCATTTATAACAAATCAAACGATTCCTACCTGATTATAAAAATAAAAAAACCTTATTTCTTAACACAACATAATCAAAATTATGTGGATACCTGCACACATAGCGATTCAAGGAAACGAAATGGCTAACAAACGAGCGAAAGAAGCAAACAAAGAACCTTTGCACACGTCAACATACTTCACCACAAAGGATATTAAGAAATACGTTAAACAACATATCTTGGTCCGAAACCTATGCCGAAGGCCCTAGCAGCCAGTGCTTTACATATGGGCCATTCCATCAATTGGCGACATGTTTTGTACCCGTGGTTCTCCGATTTTGACCAAACTTTAGAATATCTGTTAACTTCTTAGTGGTCAAAGTTGCTTCATTGTTTTTTGGCGCACAATTCAAATTGAGATCAAACAAAAAAATAACTATTTCTTTTATTTTTAACGACCTCAAAATTGAATGAAAAATACTTTTAAGTTATTCAATGTTATGTAAAAAGATCTCAGCTTTCTGATTAAAATATTTTCAAAATTTAAAAAAATTTTCAAAATCCAAAAAAATATTTTTTTTTCCAAAAATAGCGTTTTTTGTGCTTTTCCCCCTCGTCTAATTTTAGATAAGAATGAGTGTTCAAGAATATTGGACTCTGATCCCATGAACAACAAAAAAAATGCAAAATTGTCGTATCAGCGCGTTTTCCATGCTTCTTAACATTTCTGGAACGCTTCGACTTCAATTTCCCGAGTCCCCGGACGGGCCCCCTTTTTTCCCCTTTTCGCCAAAATTTTTTTCCATATTTTTTTTTTAGGGCAACAGAAGTTAAAGGGGGGGCTTCCGGGAAAAAAAGGGGGCCTTTGCACCCCATCCCTTTTGGGCCCCCCCCCGGCCCGCTTAACGCTTTTGGGCCCCCCTTTCTTTTTTGGCCATTCGGGGGGGGGGGGGGGGGGGGAAAAACCAGGACACGGCTAAGAGCACTATTACCATACACTCTTACAATTTTAGCGTACGTTTCTGAAGCTGTTTCGCCCAATCTGGTGCAAAATTTTATCGCGACGCGTTACTCTTGATTTCGTTTTTCCATTTTCGTGACGAACACTACAAATACACGTCTACTCAAATTGACGCAGCAGGCAAACTAAACAAGCTAGAGCGGTGGAAAATATATCAATAGAGATGGGAGGGATGCTGAAAAAAGAAAAAGGAAATTGCAAGGTCATAGGTTTACTACAAGCACGACAATAAAATCAGTCTCATTACTTAAATGTCAATCCTCGTATATACTGATATACACCATGCATACAGCTCCGAACATTTTGCGAAAGCATGCTCAACGAGTTTGAAACTTAGAAGTTAAGATTGGGATAGGATTCGGGTTTGTGACTCACGCAACACATATATTGCGCAAATATGACGACTGTGATGTTATGAACTATAGTATCGTTAAAATATCTTGCTAATATACTAAACCACCCTTCTTTCAAGAAATATAAGTTCATTCTATAAATCTTTAATCCTCAGTTAACGTTTAAATTATCTATAATTTGTATAAGTATAATGGTCCATAATCTTATTTCATCTCATATCACTGTTTATAAAATTGAATGTTTTATCATTTTTTTCTTGACTCCGTGAAGTTTTTATGTATTATCATTTTTAGCTAATTCTGATACCGAAATTGTAAGCCTTTCGTGTTTCCATCCTCACAGATCACACATCGTCTTTAACATTTTCCATCCATACAATAATACCAGTATTGCTCTACAAGTTACGTAGCAGCTCATTGCTATTGTTCTCCAAGCTTCATTTACGGGTAAGATACCTGAATATGCAATTCCTTTTAACGCTGCAGATTATTGTTGTTGACGCTTTCGTTGTTGCAGTAGTCCCTTAACGCTGCGAGCGAGTATTTTGCATAACTCGCATTTTGTTGTTACGCACGAGAGGATGCGCAAATTAGAGTCATCGTCTGAGTTGTGCACATTTCAGTTCTCCAAAGCATTCATCTTAATGCTATCACATATGCTTTCCCAAACGCCATCAGCGCCAGTATAGCGGTAAACCAAAACTGCTTCAACGATGCAAGGTATTACATAAGATTTGGACTGCAAAGTTGCAAGAAATGTTGAGTATTCGTATCAGTTAAGTTGGTAGCGATGCTGCTTTGGTGCTTTGCGTCATAACGTGGATGTGTTAAGACAACTTCATAATTACAAACGGAAAGTGTATTGCTTTTGTTGTTGTCCAAGTCGGTAGCTTTCAACGTAGTTTTAAGTGACTTAAGTAATCATTCTTTGAGAATTTAAATTCTTGCACAAAAGTGTCAAGAAAAAGCAGTCTCACTCGAAGTAAAAAGTATTTGATTTCCGCTTGCTTGAAAATAATTCTTGTATTAATCCGCCTATATATATATATATATTTTTTTTTTTTTTTTGTTTTTTTGAACCTGAAAATTAATTACTTGCTTTATAACTATAAAGGGTAGTCGTATTTCTAATCAAACTTCATCTTATTTTTTATATTTATAATAAACTTTAATAACATAAAAATTTCCATTTTGGTCAACCGCTTTTTGCCTTTTTTTCACTAGAAACATTATCCAACAGTGTACAGTAAAACTTTTCTGGTTTCTCAGCGAAAAATTGCGACAAGTAGTTTCGATAGGCTTGCTTTACTCCATTAAGGGAAATTCTACATTTACCGGAACAAATATTAGCCCGAAGGTGCAAGGTCAGGGCTACATGGTGGATGCATCAAAACTTCACAGCCAAGCTCTCCCAGTTTTTGCCGAGTCATCAAATATGTGTGTGGTCTAGCGTTGTCCTAATCGAAGACGAAGCCCTTTCTGTTGATCAATTCTGGCCGTTTTTTCCGATTGCTTGCTTAAATCTCATCAGGTGTTGACAGTAAAATGTAGAATCAATCGTTCGACCGTTCTGAAGCAGCTCATAGTGAATGATTCCTTTTCAATCGCACCAAACACTCAGCTTAACCTTTCGAGGCGTCAATCCTGACTTTGTGGCCATTTGTTCAGCATTAATACGCTTGACCATAATTTCTTCGCACATTATTGTGGTCTCCTGTTACCAATCGCTTTTTAAAGGGTTCAATTTCATTTTGTTTCAGCAAAGAATTGCAGATGTTAATTCGGTTCATTAAATTTTTCATGTGGCCCAAAGATCGGGCTTCTTTTTGTAGTCAGCATGTTTCATATGGTTCAAGACCGTTTGGTGGTGAATGTTAAGTTCCTTAGCGATGTCATGGCTGCTTATGTGACAGTCCTGGTCAATCTTTCGCATAATTTCATCGACTTTCTCAGCTATAGGTCGGCCAGAGCGAGGAGCATCTTTCACATCGAAATTTCTAAAACGGAAGCGAGCGACATTGTTGTGCTACATTTGGAAAATTTTGTTTTTAAAAATTTTCTTTTTCCTTTGAAATTTCTTCCCAAATTTCTTTTTGTTCGCCTTGTGTAGCATTCTTCCCTTTTTTATAAAAACTTTCATTACTTTGACTAATTTTTAACAGCTGTAACTTTTTATATATTTATATATAAAATTGCTTGATTTCCGATTTTATGATTAACGTTTTACACCTTTCCCTGGTTTTGATTTCTGCCATTTGTAAGAGTATAAAATGTTCAGTTGCAGCCGAACTCAGTCCTTACCTCCCTGCTCATAATTATATTTTTAAATATTTGCGCAGTAGATGGTTGAAACCAGAACTGCCCCAATAAAATATTTGACGTATATACATATGTTTCATTAGAAACTGCAAATGTAATTTATCACTTAACAGAACATTTCACAAACTATCCGGGATCCAGTTTCCACATGGCATAAGCACGATTTCGTAGAGTTTTTGCCTTTATTAATTTATTTTAGATCAATAAAAGAAGAAGAGCTGTCTCTAAGTGCTGAAACCCCGGTACCATAGTACAGTAGTATGAAATTGAAAAATAAGATTCATGGATTTCTAGTATCTGATATTCTTGATTCTTTTGTGTTCCTAAGTTGGATAGCATTGTGAAACTAAAAAAAAAATTTATCACCCATTTTCAGGTGACCATATCTCAAATAAATTACAACAAAGTAGATATATCACCAAAGCAGAATACAAACTGGAAATTGGAGAGAGTGTCTTGTGTGCAATGTGCGTTTGTGACAATGTTTAAAGCTATGTATGGTTATCCAAATGGGTTTTACCATTGTAATGACATTCTATTTTATAGAACGTCAATGCACGCAACCGTATCAAATTTAGTACGGTCCGGAGAGAATTCCGCCAAACTAATTCAAAAAATGCGTGTGCAAGTGTATGCGTAAACAGATCTGCGTACATATTCCCAAAGGTTTGCAATAAAAGAGCGCATCTGCATATACGCTTCACAGCATGTTACGTATAAGCCATGGAAGCGGTAAAATGCTAAAACTCGTAGCAGTGGGAATTTAGCTGGCGTTTAAACTTACTGGCTGAATATGGCATTGGCATGTATGAGTATGCCAAGGTACACATATACAACAGATACACTGAATATTTATATGTATATGTATCTTTTTTGCCTATATTTTTTGCGCTTTCATTAAGGGTTTTTTCAATTTTTGCCGTTTTGGGTTTCAGTTTTTCTGCCCAGAAGTGAAAGGGGTTTGGGAGCTATTATGCTGTGTAAGTTTAATTGTTCTACTCTTCACACTGTGCACTTTGTCGCTCAAAACAGATAGCGTTGTCTGCTCGGTGAAAACTAACACTAACCAAGTTCTTTTCAACAAATGTGAACAACAACAATACGTCTGTGATAGAACGGCCAACTTTTTATATCTTGTTTTTTTCTATATTATTATATTAATATTTTTAATTCCTTCCTTTACGCGGCGAAGGTCAAAGCATAATATGTGTTTTTTGAAATCCTCTTTTAGTGGTGAACGATAAGTGGTTCTGGAAAGAGCGCAAAGACTTTCACTGGTTGTAGGGGTTCTAACCAATATACATATATCCGAGTACAGCTTCTGTGTTCGTTCTCAGTACTATTACTCGAGCATAATAACCATTATATATCGTTTAACAGATGAATTTCTTTTATAGAAAAAGTCAATTTCTCTTCCCAATTTTGAGATCTCAGAATAAAGTTTCATGTAGGATACATGGGCTGCTATATATATTTCTGGCCTAATAATGAAAATAGGCATATTTATCAACAAAAATGTTTTTTTTTTTCTTTTTCGTTGGATTTGGATCGTCTTGGAAGACCCACACGGTCGATTGCCGTTTTGTTTCGGGCTCATACGCATAGATCCATGATTCGACGATCTTATAAACGTGACGATCTTATAAACGTCTTTTAAATCACCGCGATCGTATTTTTTCAGCATTTCTTTACACCCAAACCACACGAGCCTTTTTTGAGCGATTGTCACATTGTGCGGGATAAAACGAGAACAAACCTTTTTTACTTCCAGGTGTTCATGCAATATCGAATGTATGCTGGTTGGAGAAATGCATAGGCATGTCTCTATCTGAAGGTATGTTACATGACGGTCTTGCATTATCAGTTCACGTACGGCATCGATGTTTTCTGGCACAACGGCTGTTTTTGGACGACATTCACGGAATTCGTCTTTGAGCGAGCGTCGGCCACGATTGAATTCGTTGTAACAGTTTTTCACAGTGCTATAGGATGGTGCTTCATAGCCAAGTTGTGAAAAATGATCGCACGAAAATGTTCACGAGTTAATTCCATTTTTTGGCCGAGATGAATTTTTTAGTTCCCTGTAAATAAAACAATTCATGATTAAATGACAAAGCGTTCTGAGTGATGTTATGCTTAAAATGTCAAACTTTCCAATGGAAATGTCAGATTCACCTGGCAACACTTAGTGTTGCCTAGTCCAGAAATATGTATAGCAGACTATGTATGGACGTATTCAAATCCAAAAGATTAAGTCAAACTGTACTTGTGGCACCTGTTAGTCCATCTGTGCTCTCGTTTACGAAAATCACGAACAACAATAAAAGTGCAGCTTACAGTGAGTCTGTTGATACGATATATAGTGTGTCAACAAAGGGAACGTATCGAAATATGTTAGTAACTCTTTCCGTTCTTTATTTTATTAACCTGTTGTTAAATCGGAAAAGCACCTAAAATTTGATAATACCATTCTCATCCCTTTGTTGACATCGAAAGTGAGGTTAATTTTTGAAGTCTTCTTATTTAAAAAGTAATACATTCTAATGTCCTGCCGGAAGTACTATTACAAGCGCAGTTCGTTATAAAAATTAAACTGTAAAATTTTACTTGATAAAAGCAAATTTATTTAATAATGCGTATTTTGATGAACGCTGTGCAAGAACAGCTTTTCCTTTAACTCAAGGCCCCAAACGATTTGGTCATTACAGAATAGCATCACGTATAATTTATATTGGTATTGACGACGCAGCGCGAACCAAAGACTTTTGAGGCTCACCAAATTTCTGTGGGGTAGTACATAGTTCATGTTCTCCAATTCTAATTACAAACTGTAGTAAAGTGGATTCCAATCTGGACT
>CM050322.1:7440442-7475607 GCA_027475135.1 Bactrocera correcta
CCACTGTTGCAATTTAAGCTGGAACAATTAGCAATCAACTAAGGCGCAAGGTTATTTCGGTACAGTCTCTGAATTAAAAAGTAGGCAATGAAGAAGCAAAGTCCTCTCTCGACAAACAAAAACCAAACTCTATAAGTCACTCATAACTCCCGTCCTGCTATATGAGTCGACGTTGCGAGTATTCGAGAGGAAGGTTCAGCGAAAGATTTATGGTCCTTTGCGCGTTGGCCACGGCGAATATCGCATTCGATGGAACGATGAGCTGTACGAGATATACGACGACATTGACATAGTTCAGCGAATTAAAAGACAGAGGCTAAACTGGCTAGGTCATGTTGTCCGGATGGATGCAAACACTCCAGCTCTGAAAGTATTCAACGCAGTACCCGTCGCGGGAAGCAGAGGAAGAGGAAGACCTCCGCTCCGTTGGAAGGACCAAGTGGAGAAGGACCTGGCCTCGCTTTGAATATCCAATTGGCGCCACGTAGCGAAGAGAAGAAACGACTGGCGCGCTGTTGTTGACTCGGCTATAATCGCGTAAGCGGTGTCTACGCCAGTAAGGAAGAAGAAAACTATTTAATTTATCTCTTACGCAAGGCTTATTTCCATCTATATGGAAAAAGTCATTTATAATTCCTTTGCATAAAAGTGGATTTAGGTCATCTTTGAAAACTATAGGGGAATAGTAAAGTTGTCTGCAATACCTAAACTTTTTGAAGCAATTATAACAGACGACATAGCCTTCCGGATCTCTCCACTAATTTCTTGTTCTCAGCACGGTTTTCGTAAAGGGAAATCTACAATAACTAATTTGCTTGAATTTGTATCACATGTATCAACGGGCTTTAGGGAGAATAAGAATACTGATGTTATATACACAGATTTTAGTAAAGCTTTTGATAAAGTAAACCATTCAATTCTTTGGCATAAACTTGATCTTCTTGGTTTTCAACCAATATTTCTAAAATGGGTTGCTTTCTATCTTGGTAATAGAATGCAACAAGTCATATTTAACGATCATTTTTCTGACATAATGACCCGAAACTCAATTTTAATCTTCACGCATCTTCCACGGTTTTTAAAGCTAAAGACGTTCTTACTTTTGTTAAACGTTGGTCTAAAGAATTTAGAGATCCGCTTACCCCAAAAATTCTTTTTACATCTCTGGTGAGGCCTATATTAAAGTATGCTTCTGTGGTTCGGAACCCTAGTTACCAAGTTCATTCAGATAAGTTAGAGTCCGTTCAAAAACATTTTTTAATTTTTGCCTTAAATCATTTGCATTGGGATTCCAGTTTAAATCTTCCCCTTTACACTAACCGTTTAAAACTTATAAATCTTCCGACTCTCGCTAGTCGTAGGGAGATGCTTGGTATAAAATTTCTTGTAAAACTCATGAATGGGTCAGTCTGTAGCCCACCTCTCTTATCTGATATTAATTTTAACGTTCCCGTTCGCTCTGCCAGGCAATTTAGACCTTTACTTCAAAAATTTTCTAGAACAAATTTAGAGTTAAACGAACCATTCCGCCGTATATGTCATGATTTCAATTCTCATTCCAGCACATTTGATCTAACAGACTCACTCTTTACCATTAAAAAAATTATTTTATCTACTCTTAAAAATTATAAATTTTAATTTAATTCTTAAGTTTGGCTGTTGAAATTTTTGTTTCTGTAGCTGAGCAGCTTAAGACCGCAACGCTTAAAACTCTATTGCCTTTTATGACTCGGCTTATTCCGCTCTTTCGCGGATTGCGAAACTGAAGTGCTTATGGTGTACCCTCAGAAAGTAGTGCAGGATCTTGTCCACCAGGTCCGTTCTAAGATATTCATACTTTTAGCTAGTGGTTTTTCAAACAAATACTTACGGAAATTTTCAGATATCTTCTATTCTTGGAACCAACTTAGTATAAGCTTTCAAGGTCTCGAGATATGTGATTTCACAAATGTCAGGTCCGTCTGGCATATTTAGATATTGATTTATTGCGCTTTTAATGGTTTTGGACACCACCGTTATTTAAGGAGTGAACGATTTGATCCATTTTCACACTGTCGGTGCTTTACATTTGTTATATTCTAGTTGATTTTAATATTTTAGTATCAACTGATAATTGACAAACTCATAAAATATTACATACATTTGTTCCACCATGGTGGCACATGGTTTGCTCAGCTTTTATTGCAGTACTGAAACCATATGTGATATGTGCATTACTAACACATATCTAACCGATATCGAATTTGGGCGACGACAGTTTTTGTTGTACGTTGCCTTTCGCTTGCCATCTTATAGCCCTAATTGTGTTGCTTTATTTTTTATTTTGGACAAGCATTCTATTTATGTAAAAGCGTGTTTTCAGTTAAAAAGAGAAAGAAGAAAAATTAAAATGAATTGAATAAGAAAAGACGAAAGAGGTGTGCAATTTCCAAAAATTAGCAAAGCGGTTAAGTAGGACATCTTGGCAATATACGCTCCTTGCACTCTTAAGGCTTTTCGTGCTTTGGCGCTTTTACCTTGATTTTAATATCTTTTGAATATTTGCAATTGTCATATTTAATGCTTACAAAAGCAACTACATATTAAATATTACAGAAACACTTCCAAAAAAATTAATTTAGCAGAAAATTTTCTGTTGCGCTTGCTTACGTCGCAGGCTTAAGGAGTTCATGTTGCAATTTTTAACGACTTTTCCCACAACGGACGCACCTTTTCAATTTGTGGGTACACGACCGGTTCTTATTATTAAAACAAATTTTCGAAAAGTAACGTTATGCTTTGTTATGTAGCATTCGCGACCATATCCTTAGTTACACAAATCCTCTTTCTGCAGTTTTATCAGGTTTAACTCATTTCTCAGAAGGAAATTTAATTTTCGTGCAACATTAATTTGGGTTCGTCTGTTAGGCAGTCTTTTTCGCCGTACAACGGTACTTACCACGCTGATGCCACTGCTCTTAACATAGCGTACGCCTCAACACTTTTATTTCCAGGGAAATTTCACAGCTCGTTTCTTGTTACGCTGCGCCTCGGGGCGATTACGATTGCGATTGGAATATTGTTATTACGGATGTTGTTACAGCGTTTGTAGCTTTAAGTAGGTAGGTATGACCACGGGCAAAATAAATGTCATGCACCGTATGTTTATCCTTTACTTCGGTGTAGGACGCGGTGTTGGTACGAAAGGGGTTTGAGCGCTTAGCTTAGATTTAATGATTTTATTATAAATATGAGTGATCGCCATGAAAATATGTGGCGTTTTTTGAGCAAATGGGTACCCAATAGTACAAATGTGTCTTTAGTATAGATTTAAATTGGCCTTTTAATTAAAATGATTGATATAACGTAATAAATATCTACTTTGTTTTAGTAGCTAAGTCTGCTAATAAAGCTTATGTTTCTTGACAGTCTCTCGAGCCATAGAAATCTTCAGGACCCTACTCAATGACTCGGTTGAGTGAGACCGAACACATCCGGAAGTATACGGAATTTGGCTGAAGAGTTCTAGAGTGCTAACCGCACTGCCAGGACTTTTTAATGCACATGGAATTATTTTGTCTATACTGTTTGCGAACACTGCCTATTTAGTAAAGTGGGATTAATTTTATTCCAAGATCATTTGTTAGATTAGTAAAGGGATAAAAATTCTTTTATTGTGCTTCTTAATAACCTTCTTGATAATATGTTTTTGCAATTGTTACCATTATAATAGAGACAGATCAACTCTTACGAAGGAAAAGAGTTTCTTTGGCTAGAAGCGCCTTTGAGAATTCAGTAAACAATAATCGTTGCGTAATAAAATACTGATCTGCCTTCTCTGCCATAAGTGTGATCTTAAAATTTACAGATAAGAACAAAATGATGATTCGCAACAGCTATGACACACGCGTCTTCTTGCAAAAGTGAGAAAGTTGTTGGGTTTGTGATGTGCAGGGTATAGATGCATATGACAGTAATGAAGCTTTACAAGCAAAAATCACTCGACAATATGGTGTCTTGCGCTAACTTTGTTGTTATTTTGCTGTTGTTGATATGGCGATGCGCACAGACTGCATCGGCGTTGACGTTGTACGTCATAGTCAACCCTCTAGGTTATAGAAATGCAAACATATGGTACACTAATATACTTATCCGCCAGTCCACAAGTTTCTTAGTTGATGTTACGGCATATTCGCGCTCTTTTTGTTTTACGCTGTTGATCCTTCTCATTTCATTAGTTTTATCGCTTCCTTTTTAAATAGTTTAACAAAATTTTCTGTAGTCTCTCCACGTGGCGCTGCCTTTCGCACTCACTCCACCCATGTGCCAATGTATGTGGCATGTAAAATTGCTCTGTAGTGAAATGATGACAGTTGCTTCTCACCAACACCAACCATAATCGACACCAGCACCCGCAATGCTTTACCGCAAATACCATGTATGCAGATGCTCTTACTTAAAATATAAGCTGTAAGCAGCGGAATTTCAGTAACCGAAATATTCCACGGTCGGCGGTTTCTGCAAAAAATGATGCGAAAAAAATAAGCTATTTAATAAATACAGGGTAGGCCATTTAAAGTTGACCCATTTGTTTCTAAAAAAAAAGAACAAAAGAAAACAATTTTTTTTGTTCATTTCAAAAATAATTTATTTTGGTCCAAGGGGATTTTTTTCAGCTAATATTTAAAAATTAGATCGCGTAAATGGGCACCTTTAGCTTTGACAGCTAAATGCACTCTTTTTTCGACATTTTCCATGACTTTGGCCAATGTTTCGGATGATATGGCGGCTGTTTCACGTCGAATGTTGGCTTTCAGTTGAGCTAAGGTCTTTGGCTTATTAGCGTATACCTTGGATTTCAAATAACCCCACAAATAAAAGTCTGGTGGCGTCAAATCTGGTGATCTCGGTGGCCAGTCAACATCACCATTTTTCGATATCAATCGCCCGGGGAAAAATGGTCGCAATAAATTGATTGTTGGTCGAGCTGTATGGCATGTAGCCCCGTCCTGTTGAAACCAGAAGTTATCCATGTCATTTTCGCGAATAATGGGTATCACAAAATCCGTTATCATGGCTCGATAACGCTCACCATTGACTGTTGTCGTGGCTCCATCATCGTCTTCGAAAAAATACGGTCCGATGATCATATTCGCGCAAACACCGCACCAAACTGTTACTTTTTGGTCGTAAAGAGGCTGTTCTTCAATTAATTGAGGATTTTCGGTGGCATAAAATCGGCAATTTTGCTTGTTTACGCCTCCATTCAACGAGAAATGTGCCTCGTCTGACATGATGAGTTTTCGCCAAAAGTCAAGTTCGTTTTCAGCCATTTCGATGGCCCATTTGCCAAAATTAAGGCGTCGTGGATAATCAGCTGGGTTTAGTTTTTGTGTCATTTGAATTTTATATGGAAACATCTTCAAATCTTTATGAATTATGCGTCGGAGAGTGGTGCGAGAGATGTCTAATTCCTGAGAGCGGCGATAACTCGATGTCGATGGAGTCTCCTCAATACTGGCTCGTACAGCTTCGATATTTTCATCAGAACGTCTTGTGCGTTGTCTGGATGCATGACTGGCATTACTGAGATTACCGGTGTTCACAAATTTTGCGTATAAAGACTTAATTGTGTTCTTAACTGGAGCACTTTTCACTTTATTTTTTTTGCGAAACGCACGTTGAGTTAACACAATTGAAAAGTTATTTTGAATATAAAGCTGAACAATTTCAGCGCGTTCTTTTGGAGTGTACTGTTCCATGGTATAAATTGTCTTCGAATGACGCTTCTAACGCGGTATGACATTAGCCGATTTGTCAGCGCTGTTAAAAGTTACAGCGTTGCCAGATGGGTCAACTTTAAATGGCCTACCCTGTACATATACTATTGTATAAATAAATAGTACACTATCAGACACATCAGGTTCCTTAGAATGCTGAAAATCACTATGCATATGTAGTATACAAAGAGCGTTCCAGAGAAAACAGGACTTTAAAAAAAAAAACAGAACAAATGATTTTTTCGGCAAAATCAATTTATTTCATTCAAAATAGTCTCCTTCTGCTTCAGTAAAGCTTTTTGAACGTTCCAAAGCATGCCGAACGAGTGTTTTAGCTCGTTGACCGGTATGGCCGCCACGTCTGCATAACGCTTTCCTTTCATGGGCAAATGAGTTTTTCCAAAAAGGAAGAAGTCGCGCGGTGTCATATCAGGTGAATACCGAGAGCGGTTTATGGTTAAAATGTGATTTTTGGTCAAATAATCGTCCATCGAATGTTGGATTGTGAGCAATTTTTGGTCGTCAGTCAATTTGTGGGGAACAAACCGTGCACACACCTTTCGTAAGACGAAGTGTTCGGTCAAAATACGATAAATCGATGTTTTGGTTATGTTCAATTCCGTTTCCATGAATTTCAATGATGATTTCGGCTGATTTTTGATGAATTCATGCACAGTTTCCATGGAATTTCCGGCGATCAGGGATTTTGATTGGCCCACATGTTGATCGTCATTTATGTCCGCACGACCACTTTGAAAACGTTGAAACCACTCGAGTACTCTGCTATGGGATAATCAATCATCGCCATAAACTTGTTTCATCAATTCAAACGTTTCGCTAAAAGTTTTACCAATTTTAAAACAAAATTTATTGTTAGCTCTTTGTTCGAAGCTCATTTTCGCACCGATAACACAAATATACTGACACTTAAAACGCGATAACTTCACTGGTCGATGAAATGTCATGAAATTCTCACTGGACAATCGATAAGTACAGTGTATTCTATCGCACTAGTCGGCTATGGGGCGCTAGATTCAAATGTTTACTTTGGAGCACTTTGTATGATAGCCGGGGTAGTATTAACCCAATTTTATATATAATATACAATTTTCACGCCACATACCAAAATAATTTTCCCTGGGTTTAATTGAGATACCTCACATATAATTTTCAATATATGTACATATATGGAGTAAAGTTAATTGGATGTTCGAAAATTCTGGTGTTTGTTATATGTGGGCTAGGTCAAGTTTTCGCCCAATTAGGATACACTAATATGATTAAAACATGCTCTTTCATTTTCATATTGACCGAAATCTGCGGTATAAATTCACCTGGAAGTTCCAAAATCTTTATATTATGTATATGGGGGTTCAGGAAAACAATGACTCGATTCAACCCATTTTTGACATATAGACATACCATTAGGAGAAAAGGATTACCCTGTAATTTCAATTCTATATCTCATACATTGAAATTTTTGGTTAAAAGTCTACCATAGATACCGGGATCCAAATATTCGGTACCTATGGACTTGAACAGTTTTTGTTGGTTTCACCCATTTTCGCGCTGCCAGTAGAAGTTCTTATACGGTATATACTCAGAAAATTTGGTTGTTGTATCTCAAACAGTATAGGAGATAGGTACATTAAATTTTATAGATGGCGGGGCCATGCCCTTTTTTTCAAAAAATGTTGCCCACAAGTGTCCGTTTCTACTGCGATCCTTTGTACCAAATTACAGTTTTTTATCTTAATTTAGTGCTTTATATGTTTTCGGTTAATGGCGATTTGTGGGCGTGGCATTAGACCGATTATTCCCATATATGAACTCGAAATTTTTCTTTGTATACGTACCAAGATACCCACATACCAAGTTTCGTCGGCATATCTCAATTTGTATACAAGTAACAGCTTGCACGGACGGATGGACAGACGGTCAACCGAATTTCAACTTTTCTCGCCATCCTGATCATTTATATATGTATAATTCTATATCTATCTCGATTTCTTTTAGCTGATACGTACTTCCGTTAGGTGAAAAAACTATAATACTTTTTAGTGACTGGTTGCAAGAGTACAACTTAATATATGTAATTCATTCTTACTTGTGACCATAGAGTTGTACGCCTTAAACAAGAATTCATCAGAACAGTTATTTAAATTGAGCTGATACTAGTATGTGCATACTGATATTAAACTTTCAAACAACAAAATGTTATTTCCTGACTAATTTTCCAGTTTTAGAGCTAAATATCTTTACATTAAACATTTATATTTTTTCGTTAAGAAAAAATTACACCGGTTGATACGATTTTTTTTTTTTTACTTCTGTATGCCAAACTTCGGTTTTTCCTACACCAAAATTAAGGCATAATTTTATGCCTTTGATTAAAGTTTCCTTTCGCAAATATATTGATTATGACAAAGTGAGATCGCTTACAAAGCCGAACAAGGGCATCCCCCAGTTTACACAATTGTAGGCGGACCAGATAATGCAGCTCATCAGAGTCTGCAATGCAAATTTGTCTACGAAGGAATAGAAATTTGTTAAGGCCTTCGAGGACCCCCAAGCCAAATCTGGTGGGAGATCACAAAGGTCACAATGTAAATTATATTGTAGCTAATAATGGAATCCAGCAGGGAGAGTAATGGCGGATTCACTAGGGTGAAGACAGCAAAATCAGTTCTTGGACTGAGGTAATACTACCAATTGGTCGCCTGTAATACGGTTTGCTAATCGAACTGTGGAAACAGTATTAGTATTTTTTAATCCTAAGTGATTGATCTGGAAAGAAAAAGAACATAAAACCAAAATTTATCTAAGCATTGAAAACCAACGTAAAATTGGGTTTTCTAAAAATGGTTTTAGAGATTCATAAGATACCTTCTACCTACGGATTTTCAACTGCATTGAAAATAAGTCCAAAAGCCAAGTCGATTCAACCAAGAAGTTGATTGCGGCGCAGTGATTATTGGCTTATGTAATGATGTAAGAATATACAACATACCCAAAGTTCCGGCTCTGATTAAGCTACCACTTGACACCAAAATTATGCAAAATTACATTGATTCTTCTCTTAACCAGAATTCTGAGCGAAGACTTCATGTACAAACAAAAGTGGAGTTCACTAGAATAGAAATTGAGTCTTCTCGTCTTCCATTTCGTGATAAACAATTTTGTAACTCATATTTTTATATATATGTTTGTTTGTTTAAAGACTTCAAGAAGTCTCTGAATAAATAAATATTAGTTATTTATGAAGTGCAGTAGAATGCTTCTGGTTTTTAGAAAATCGGTAAATTTTTCAGAAAGGGCAACTTATTTTATTTTGACTGGTTTTAAAGTATTTCCATTTTCAAATATTCATACCAGTTTTGTTTTTTCACTGCTCTCCAGGTTTATGTATCACGAAAGCTTTTGATAAACATTGGATGCTTACCCTTAAGTCAGGCTTAAGCTTAGTTGTTTAGTTGTTTTCTGTTTGTTATCGGACAAAGTTCCCTGTACTTGTTTACATTGAAAGTAGCAAAGTCCTAGGATAGGGGACATCTTAGGTATTTTGTTTTTGCCATTGGTATTGTATTATATGTTTTGAATATGAGAGATAATGCTCCCAAGGTACCGAAGCATCATATGTCCTTTTATTAATGATACTCGATGCTCGACCTATACTTGTAAATAAGTGTGTTTTTTAGTCCAGCATTCGTATATACATAGTTTGGAGCATGTATTGCTCCGTTGGTCTCAATGATGCTGTAGAATCACCAAGTGACCTAATTATAAAAAATAACAACAAGCAATAACAGAGTAACACTTAAATTTTAATTTTTCTTGTTACAGCATGAATTTCAATGAAGCATGGAGGCCGAAGTATGAGCCATTATACTCCCAATTCCACCTTTTTCCATCAACAGCACAAAAGGCATTTGCCCGAAATGAAAACAAATATGCGGCCACTCCGGAAATTTATGCGGTTGTCAGAGATGTCGAAATAAGGGCCAAAAAGACAACAGAAACAGCGAGTGTTCCTTCTCATTCTACATACGAGCAATGGACCACTCGCAGATACACTCTAAGCAGAACAAAAACAGTGAGTTGCAGCAATTGAAACAGGTGGTCAGCAGGAGTGAAATGAAAACAACAGAATGATGTGAATGTTGAAATTGTTGTTGTTCTTTTCGTTGTGCACTTTGAGCTATAGCCATAGCATTTCATTTACATAACAGGTTCCTCATGGTTGCAAACTACGGTCCGATCACTGGTGTTGATGTTGCCCTGTGTTTTGACATCGCATGTGGAGCATAAACCTTGAGAATGGAAAGCAAAGGTGTTAACATAACTTTGTACACATGTTGGACTCTACAGCGATTGAAACAATCACCGAAACAGGAGCATCTTCACAAATTCAAAACTTTTAAAATACTGAGACCATCTTAGTTTAGAATTCATTACAGTAGATTTTCGATACAAAATTTTTATCTTTGGCATAATTATTTTAATAGTACTTTATCATCGCGTGTGTAGTTCACCAAGTCACAGCATCTCTATCCAGTTTTTGCAAGGAGTACTTACCAATAATTCTGAGGTCTCCTTTAAACAAAGAACTACTCTACTTTTTAGTTTGGAGCCCAAGGTTAGTGGTGCCTCCGTGGGTGGATCTGGTGAAAACAAACTTTTGATATGAACTTCAAAGTTACTACTACGAACAGTGGAGCTGAACGCCAGCTGTTTGTTGTTGTTTTATTCCAATTGGTTTACCTGGTAGCATCAAAAGATCGATTAATGAAAAAAGACAAAGCAAAAAAAAAGGAGGAGATATGAAAATTAGGCGACGGTTGCAACACCACCCGCATTTCGGTGAAAATCCATTTTTCGGAACCTTTTTGGGCGATTTTAACCAAATTCGGTACAAAATGTTTCCATAACATTCCTTCAGCACAAGGCGAAAATGGGAAAAGTCAGACGACAAACACCGGAACCAATCAGTGTGTCTGGATAAAACTTTTCGCAAATACAGACAGAAGTTGTCGAAATCGGGCTATAGTTTTTCAAGAATTGAGATCCAAATATGTGGACCACAGCCCGAATAAATGACTTTTTTCCGAAAATATCGGTCAATCTGTAAGTAAAAATACGAGAGAATCTTTTTCTGGTAATAGTATGTCTATATGTAAAAAATCAGTTGAATCACATGAATATTTCCTTTGCCACCACACACTTGACATAAATGACAATTTGGACTTCCTTCTGTCTATACACTTCATATATCGACCAATATGTAAGTGTTTTCATGAAAATAAATGGGAATATTTTCTTCTAACGCACACGTGTTTAAATAAAATTGGAAGAAAATTTTACTTTATATATTGTTTATTGTATATGACGTATCTTATTATAACTTACCTCGCATTTGTTTCTGTTAGTAATATATAGTAATGCCAAAAATAAGTAAAATGGATTAATGTTATACCTATTTTTCATATACTCTTGTGATCTCGTGACTGATGCCCAGAACATACTAAAATTGTGGAGGGAACACTTCTCCAGCCTGCTAAAAGGCAGTGAAAGCATAACAACAGGAAAAGGCGAACCCAATTTTCCAATCGATAGCGATGGACGTTTCTTTGCCCGACCATTCAGAAGTTCAAATAGCAATAACCCGTCTGATTAAATCAAATCCGTCGGCGAAGAACTAAGGAGGATGCATCAACTTCTTTATAGAATATGGTGGGACGAAATCATGCCTGACGAGTGTGCTCTGCCAAGTCCACAAAAAGAGAAACTCCACAATCTGCGCCAACTATCGACTATCGAGCTTATTGTGTGAGAGATTAAAGCCCACCGTCAACAAACTGACTGGTACTTATCAGTGTGGCTTTCGACCTGGAAAATCAACAGCCGAGAAGATATTCACCGTGCGCCAAATTTCAGAAAAGAACCCTGGAAAGACGATCGACACAAACCACCTCTTTGTCGAGTTCAAAGCTGCCTTTGATAGCGCGAAAAGGAGCTGCCTTTATGCCGCTATGTTTAAATAAATGACGTTGAACAATACCAAAAGATTTATCGGAATCGGGAAACACCTTTCCGAGCTGTTCGATACCAAACGAAGTTTCAGACAGTGCGATTCCTTTTCGTTCAAACCACTCTTGGAGAAAATAGTTCGAGCTGCGGAACTAAATAGAGAAGGCTCTGTTAAAAATGCTGCCCAAATTTGCAAAAGGAATTCAAATCACTTTCGCAATCGTTAAATAAAAATACTTTATTTTAGATGTACAATTAGCTTAATTTATTATTTATTTAGCGCTAGTAAGAAATACAAATTTATGTTGGAAATTCGATATACGGAGCGGTATGAAGAAGATATTGATGCGGCGCCGCGTAGGATTGGAAATATTGCAGAGCGCGGGATCAGTGTTGAAAGCGATAATTGTATTCTAATGTGTACCTTCGAATGTTGACGTGCGAACTGAGCCGTAAGCGATTATCTTATCCCTTTTCGTTGATTTGGTGGCATGCGATGACGTCGAGCTTGCTGGGTGTGGTGATGTTCTCAAGAGTGGTGGAATGTGTTATTGTGCGTCAGTCTTTCCCGGGTAGAGTGGGGTGAAGCTTAACTCATTAGACAGGTTCCATCTTCTATAAGAGTGTACAGCTGCTGGCATATGCCGATGATATTGATACCATTGGCCTCAAGTTACTAATTTTTAAAATGGTTACAATACTCATAATTATATAGAATCAAATTGGAAAGGTTATCAAATGACTGAGCAATGCATTAGTATGTCTCTCTGAAGTCGAATAAATGTCGAATATATAGTTTCCATTATGTATATGTGTATTGGTAAAATGTCAGCTAACGAAATATATCGTGTTAAGTCATTTTATTTCTTACTGATTGTTTTTATCAAATGTTCTTGCTATTGCCGCCGTTGCTTCTGCTCGTGTAGATAAACAATTAATACAAGCACAGTGGCCTTTTGTGAAAAGACGGCGTAAGATTAATTGATATGTCAATTAAATGATCTTTACACGTGAATAAAAATGTTGAATTCAACTCAATATTTGGGAGTTATTCGCCATCGGTATATTGGATGCCTCAGTTGTATATAATTGTATTTGTTTGCAATCTCATAATTTCTTATGATTGTATGTTTGTTAGGAATCCTCTTTCCACTTTCTGTGGTGCAAATATAAGTAAACCATTGCTTAAATTATGCTTATTATTTGTAATTTAATCTAAGGATAAAAACCAAGGCTTCAAAAATATTAAAAAAAAAAAACAAAATATAAACAAATATTAAGAATTTTTGCGTTGACTAAATGGACCGTATTAAATTTTTAGAGGTGATAGTTCTTTTCAAAATATTTTTCCTTTTCAGATTTGGAAAACCTCTTTAGTCTAATATTCTTATAATAGGCAAGTTGTATATTATTTTTAAATTCGTATTCGATGAAACGATGAGCTGTATGAGATATACGACGACCATGACATAGTGACAGCAACTACACTGGATAGGTCATGTTTTCCGAATGAACGAAAACGCTCGAGCTTTGAAAATATTGGACGCAGTACCCGCCGAAAGAAGCAAAGAAAGAGGAAGACATCCACTCCGTGGGAAGGACCAGGTGGAGAAGTACCTGGCTTCGCTTGAATTATACGGCTATAATCGCGTATGCGGTGTCTACACCCATAAAGAAGAAGAAGAACCTTTCGTTAAACTCTCCTAAGTATGATATACTTAAACATATGTTCTGGTTTTTCAGCTATTGCATTTTTATCAAATTTGCAAAATTGGACTTTTCGAATAAGAGGTAAATCTTTTGAAATATTTGGTTAAGACATCTAGTTGACTATATGAATTATTGCTTCGTATTTCTTCGTTTATTCAATTAAACATCAATAAGCTCTTTTGATCAAATTTTATCTGAACGTTTTCTTAAATCTTTTCAGCCATTTGAAGGTAATTTGCTTAGTGGAAACTGTTAGGCAATATATACTGCGTAATTTTATATACAATTACAACAAATCAATGGCAATTCGAAAACACAAAATACCCCAATTGAAATAGAGAAGAGCAAGTCAAAACTTGGAAAAAACCAAATAAAACAGCGACAGACACTTAAAGAAAGCTGTGTGAGGACGGACTAATGCAAAGCAAAGAAAAGTTGAAGTTTTCCCTGTCAATCAGAGAGTAATTGAGTTGACGAACTGCTAGCAAGAATGATTTCAGAAACCTACAAACCCCAACAACTTTCAAAAAGAAGAACTATAAATTCATACGCACATAGATTTCTACGAATTTAAGCTTTGAAGTCAGACTGTCGGTGTAGCAAAAGCCGGAAATCGCATTGTAAAAATATTTACACACTCTGATTTAATATTGTGTGTTGGCGTTGAACTAGAATTTTCAATTCGCACGAAACAATTAAAACTACACGCAGAAAAACTTGGCAAATTCGATAAACATATATTTTGTACCATATAGTGTTTGAAAGCTAAAATATTCTTGTGAAAAATATTTATCCCAACCCCGAACTCACTCAAAATTTAAGGGAAAATTTGTTCACTATTTGCTATCGTTTTAAGTGCTTAAGCATCCTTTGTTTCAGTGATATATTTACTTTACTCATTCTCCGATTTTAGTATAGGCAATGGATACTATATCCAAAAGATATATTGCAATTAATAAGTTGAATATCAATCTCTTTCCGCATTTATTGAAACTAAAATACGAAGGAAATCAAAATAATTGACTCACTTCAAACAAGAGAACAAAAGTGGGGTACTTTGACTATTGTGAAATTGGATATCCTCAACAGTGTTTTTCCGGAAAGTAGTAGGACTGATTTTCTTCCGCCGCGGCTGTACTATGGAGCGTGCGCGCACAGATTGGTTTTGGTAGAGGACGTTCCTAGCTAATGAACGAGCGGTTGGTCAGTTGTCTCCGAGCACCTGGAGAGTCATGGCAAACAAGCAACGTTCATTAGAGCAGAGGTACGCTATTAAATTTTGTATGTGAAACTCGGTAAATCTGCGACAGAGACGTTTGATATAATCAAGCAGCCTTACCCAGATGTTGCAAGGCTAGTGATGGCTTAAGTAAGTCATCGTAAGTTATTCATAATAAAATTAAATTTTCATGGGTTGTTTGACTTATTGCTTCGTTATGTTGGAACATGTAGCCTTTAGATGGTTTGTAATAACATGGTTACGTTGGTGTTATTCTAATTTCTAATAATAATCTAGTTTAATGAAAAAAAATGGTAAATCCATTTGTTTACTTTGGCAGCTGATTGTGCTCAAGGAAATTAAATACCTCATATAACTAGGAGTAATCCTGAAATTAAAATTCACTTCATTGCATAACACTTCTGTACCGTATATCGGGAGTTCCGTCACTAATTTTTTCTTAAAAAGCCACATATACATACAACTGTTTGTACAACATATACGTAGTATGTTAAATGCTATGTTATCACATCAGAGAGAACTGTAAGAAGAAAATGTGCATTTGTGTTGTGCTTCTGTACGATTTTATTTGAATTTCCTTAATGGAATTTACAGAAATGATAAATACTTATATGAAAAAAATAATAACAAACTAAACATTGAGAGCTATTAATTTGAATACTCTGGTGGAGACCTGCTCACGCAGTCGATCATAATTCAACACATATTTACCTGAAATGTATGAATAGCTCCAGTTTACATTATACAAGTTATTAAAGTTGAAATATTAGTTATTTCATACATGTTTCCGAACATTATTTAAAACATATACCTCTACAAAAACATACTGAATTTGTAACAAAATGCATATGCAAAATAGCTTTTTGATTGTAATAACAGCCAGCTATTGAAATGGGACCGATAATTATCGGTAATAATTATAATTATTTTTTTTTTTTAATAACTGTGCTTAAAACGTTTCTTCATGCGGATCTGACGCAGTTATTTTCCCGAATACCTCGATATTCACTCACATAATCTTACTGACGAAATAAATAAACGTATTACCACAAATATTACATTGCTTGACCAGAGGATCGATGCTTTAAGCGTTTCGACTAAGAAACTTCGTTTCGCGGTAAACTTAAAGGCTATTGCATGCCTACAAAGATTGCTAGCTATTTTCTGTTTGAGATTTACGCGATGGAAAATTCAACCATGCTTAGTATCTTCCAAAATATTACCTTTGATGATCAACACAATTTTGAAATTTGACCGAGTCAATTCTCGAAGTATTGTGTCCAAGCCGATAGATACCACTTCGAAACAAAAGAATTTAAACTGATAATTCGCATCTTCCGCGTCGAAGAGCTTTGACGACGTAATGAATATTAGGTGAAGATTACGAAGTTATTTTAAAATTGAAAGAATAAGTTTTTCTTGATCACTTTTGCCAACACAAAACCGATAATTACGAAAGTTTTTTGCAAAGCAATAGTAGCTTTGGAATGCATTCCCAAGCAAAATCTGCCATGCCAGAAGATGTTTTTAGGAAATTTTGGGTTAAGACAGCTACCATTTGTTTCTGTAGAATCACTACATGTATAATGGAAATACATTTATATATACTATATGCCTTAAAATGTAGAACAAATCGGTCCTCAGGTAGACTTGAACTTGCGTTTCCTTCAAAAAATTTAAGTTTGAATCGATGCCCCTACATAACGTTTGAGAATTTACATCTACGGATAACACGTACGTTCTATACATGGATATATAAGTGCGTCAGTATGAGAATAGGTTGGTCTGCTGACAAACAGGCCCCTTATAAATCGTGGTTACGTGGTCATAAGCCGTTTGTGTTTTGCTATGCTATGCCGGCGGCAACAACATCAGCATTGTATGGCAAAAGACCAGTATTTAACGTTATTGTTGTAGTAGTGGCAGCGGCAGCTGCACTGAAGTGCACAGCAATTATGCTGAGAGTCGTTGCTTTTGTATTTCTGTCATGCATCAGATGTTTTGGTCACAGTGACAACGAAACCCACTTTTAATTCCTTTCCTGAAACTATAAAGAACAACTCTGTCATAAAAATTTTGGCGAAGGGGGCTGTCGCCCCGGGCGCAACTTTTTGGGGGCGGCAAAACAATCTTCGCTGATTTTTAATATTCAGAAAAATACTTCCACAAATTTTTTCAAAATTTATCATGAAAGATAAAGAGTTGTATACTCGCAATGTAGTAATCTGAATAACAATGAAAAATATTAATTTTTACTCGAATACTCTTCAGTCTTTAAAATAAAGAAATAAACGAATATTCTCGAAAAGGCATTTGAGAAGACTAATTAAAAGTGAAGAAATTGAAGCACTTTAATGCGTTACTATTTGGTAAGTTTTTCGTGTTTTTATCATTGATGGAAATTTATAATTACATACAGTTTAAAATTTTTTTGTAGAACATGTAAAAATAGAAGGCTTCACCGTATCGGAGTATGCTCACCAAATTCAAAAACACATCAGACTCGCCAAAGACCGTTTCTTTGAATATCCAAACTTAAAGGAAAACCATTCCTTTTTATACATAAATATTTATACATGCACTTTCATAAATAAAGCAAAATTGATATGCCAATTTTTCTATTCTACCATTGACCTTGGCATCGAAGAATTCATCGTCCCCATGGGAAGCGAAATAGGTGATCTCTTACTCTACTCTACTACTGTTTGCTCGCTTACCAATGTCTACCATATCCCGCTGGGAGCAAATACTTTATTTGTTTCTCAAATTTTCACAAATTGTATTTAAAAACTCCAACTCCGATAAAAATTTCTGCGAATTGTGTCAAAAGTGTACAAGATATACGGCAAAAATGGCTTTTTTCTATGGCTTTTAATCAGACACCTTGAAAATTTACTACCAATTTCCTCAAAAAGCGTATTCAAGAATTTTGGAACTTCAGAATTTGCGTGGCTTATAGTTTCTAAATTTTATATACTTAAAATCAAATATCGAAGATATTTTGTAAAAATTCACTTTTATTCGAACCACCTCATGAAGCTTGTAGGTAGATAGATACCGAAATTGAAGCTACGCCACTGATTAGGGATTGTTTACTATCACTAGCTACAAACCGATCCAGGGAGGCTAGTAAAGACGTACCAACTTCACGAAACGCAAGCATATGCGAGATGTTGTTGTCAAGCAGACAACTTATCGAGAGGCGGTATCATTGTTACGAATATATAATTGACAAAGTTCAAAGTTGACGCCAAATGCACGTTGTGAGTGCAAAAACTTTCTAGGAATTGCTTCCCTCTTTTAATAATGTAGACCCGAATGATAGGATAATGGATTTCAGGCCGTGAGTGGAGAGAACTGAAACAATTGTTTACTCCATATTTATTTACATCAAATTACTTGAGCAGATCAATTTGGTGCAGCTAAACTACAGCGTAGACACTAGTTGTTATAACTGTATTATTTGTCTCCTAGGAGGGAAGAAATATTTCTGAAGAAATTGATATAAAAGTTTCAGTGCTCTTGGCTTAATGTGAAAAGGACACGAATCAAAGATAAATGTTGAAAAATGCTTAAAAAATTTTGAAGTGAAGCTAAAACTTTTGGAAAACGAGTTTGCAATAGTCACGTCTAAATTGCAAGCGTGTCACATGATATTTACAACTTTTTAATTACCGTTAAAAATGTAGAAAAGATTTTCTAATTATGCCCATTCATCAGTTTTGTACTCACAAGTTTAGTAGATTCCTTTCGTAACAATTTAGTCTTCGATAGTTTACCTTAGTACGAAGCTTGTTTTGAGCAATTGTCTTAAATTACTCAAAAATATCCGTCGGGTGTAGAAATTAATTTCATACTAATTAGCGGAGATCCAATGAACCTTGCAATATATATGAAGAAGAATTTCTATAATTTCTTTATTCCTAAAAGTTACAGTTTAGACTACTTTGGAACTTGTGACAAAACCTTTGTACATTCTTCAACTATTTATAATGCCAACAACCTTCAGTACATTTTAATGAAATTTATACAGATTTTAGAAAACATAATAAACTTATTACTACTTTTGTAAAATAACATGATAAGCAAAAAAAAAAATACTGAAAACTCTAATTTTTTCGTGCCTCGACTACTCCTAACTTCTTAACTCAGAATATCTTACAATTCACTTGATTTTGATATGAATCTTGGTGAACTTTCATATTTGCAGAAATATGAAAAAGGCGAAAAGTAGAGTGAATCGGTCATTGCGAGCTCTGAGCTTAAATTTGCGAGTAATTACTCTGTAAATATTTAACTTTGACGCTTATCATTTATATTTATCTTCTTTAAGTTGGAGTGATACGAACGTTCCACGAAGTTAAGCTTAATACTTTAATGCGTCAAAAAATTTGGCTTAGACTACTTTCAGCAAATCATTCATTCGGATAAAATGTGAGTCATGGAATATGCAATGTGCGCACATAGAGAAAAAAAGGAATAGGAAAGAAAATATTTTTTGAAGCAAAGGCTATGAAATTACAAGGCAATTAGAAATAAAAATCTGAATGAGCAACTAAAGCATCTGCCTTTTGTGACATAAGAAATAATAAAAACGTACAGATGAAAGCAACTTTTTTTGAGGAGGCCAGGTGTTCAAAAATTAAGAAAGTTTTCTTTCGAAGACATGTTTAAAATTTAGCTCCTGAGAATGTGGAATGACCTTTTCCTAATAAAGCAGGAAAAAAATAATACAGTAGTTCCCTTACCAAATTGATATAAAAAAATTAAAAACAAGCGGTTAACGAAAGATGCTTAAAAAGCGGCCATTGGGGCTCACCAACTTGATAGAGTGGTACTCTTTCATAAAATAAGTATAATAATACTTAGCGAATTCGCCACTTTTTCCATTGTATCATCTATAATAAATTTTTGGTCGAACATGCATGATAGTATTT
This sequence comes from Bactrocera correcta, assembly GCA_027475135.1. Classification (NCBI taxonomy): domain Eukaryota; kingdom Metazoa; phylum Arthropoda; class Insecta; order Diptera; family Tephritidae; genus Bactrocera; species Bactrocera correcta. The sequence goes on from CM050322.1 coordinate 7,460,116, forward strand.
TAACACGAATGGGTTTCAGGAAGAAAAAAATAGGTATATGCAGTGCAGTGCTGACGTATCTATGTATATTAGAGTTCTGTGTTTAGTGCTATTGTACACAACTGATTCTAAGACATCCATATGAATATGGGAAAGTATTAACATAAGAATGTGGTTCATATCCATAAAAGTTACGTATACGCAATGTGCACTAAAGATGACTACTTAACCTGGAGTCATTCTTGCCGGGTATCTGACACCCGAGCGATTTTAAAATTGATTGATCTCAGAATTAATAGTTTTGTTGATTTTTTTAATAAATAAATGTTTAATTATTATAAGTAATGTGGCTAGTAATGGCTAATAATCCAATTATTTAATGTGGCATACTAGTATTGACAAAACATTGATTCAGTTTTCAGCAATGTCCACGGGTAAAACACACCCTGCCGCAACGGACAAGTTCTAATTAGTAACCACAATGACGTCGGGTTAAGGAGGAGCCTGCTTCAGAGGCTTCCAAAAACCGATATTTTTGACAGGGAGAGAAATAACTGATTGAAATTAATTAATTTCTAGGGTTTTTAGTTATATATTTAAACATCATTCAAAATTTTTTTGTAAACAAAATCTTTGTTACTCTGGCCATGAAGAGCAATTGTCCGATGCATCTCGCATGTGCATTTGCCGGATGGCGGGAAGGAGAGACACAGAGATTTATATTTTTTAATATTTTATCTTCTAGTTAAACTAAGAAAATTCCAAAAAAAAGTGTAAAATTATAAAAAAATTTTAAACGTTGAAAACAACTGGGTTTTGAGCAAAAAAATTTTACTTTATGTTGCTTAAATATATGTTCAAACTTAAATTTTAATAGAGGGTTATGTAATTCCGAAGATAATAAACTTTACCCCAATTCTATACGACGTTCAGTTTTTTTCCGTCCTGCCCGCCAATTAATGAAAATCGTAAAAAACGAAAAATCGAGAAACGTTCCGTGAGATTAATGGTGTTTTGGGGGATGGTACTCTATCACTTCGAACTGTGGACGAAAGATTTCGACGATTCAGAGCAGGTGAAAACGACACCATGGATAAGTCAGCCGACGGTAGACCTGTGACGACAAATACCGATCAAACGTGGAAAACATCGAGTCAGTCTGGCCGCACCATACATTTCTTGGAAAAAAATAGAAGGAGTGGTCGTACAACAATGAAACTTTGCAGAAATACTTCTCTGGACTAAATTAAGAAATTTTGAAAAAATCTTGGAAAACCGACCACTGCCACACCCACCTCCCATATAACTGCAATTGCCAAAGTTTTTATTTTTGGACCTAGAGACTTGAAATTCGGGACACTTCTTAATTGAGTTCTCTTGATGAAAAAAAATTAAACTTAAATGCAAAGTGACGTTATTTATACCTTTATCTTGATAAAAATCCAATATAATATGCAATGTTTTAATTGAATATATAACAGACGAAAAATTGTGTTAGTTTTTATTTGTAATATTATGCAAGCACCATATCTTTAACAATGGGATCTAGTTCTAAGGAAATTTTGTTCGAATGACGCCTTAAGCTACTTATGTAAGGATCCGAAGTTATAAGAAGTCTGTTGAAGACATCAGTATTTGTGGAAATTAAAATCGATGTTACTAAAAGGGACGATAATTGGCGGTTGTTTTTTTTTTTTTCATTGAAAGTACAGACTCGGAACTTTCATTTTTTTATAGTAAGAGGGCTAAGCAAGGCAAAGCACATAAAGTTTTTTTCCATCAAAAAAATGAAAAGTTGATATTTTTTAGTATAATTTTTGAAAAATTATAAAAAATTAGCTTACTTTGCCAATTTCAATAATTTTTATTTTTATAAACAAGTAGGTGCTATATTTTCACTAAAAAATAAAAGAAAAGCCATAGCTATAAACTGCACACAAAACAAATTCTTTATTTGGACAATAATTTTAATCTGATTTTATTGAATAACTTTCGTCGACTTCTGTTAGTTTTTTTAACTATAAAATTTCACTTTTTATAAAAAACCTTGTTGAATTTTTCTTATCCAAATATTTCTTTACAAAACAAAATCAATAAAGTTTTGAAATTGGAAAAATCCTATTTTTTCCGCAGAAATGCCACTGTGTATCGCCCAGAAGATTAGAGTTCGTCACCAAGCCAGTTTAAACCATCTGCAGAAGGCTGGATACACAAAAAAGCTTGATGTTTGGGTGCCGCATTATTTGACGCAGAAAAAACTTCAACGCCTGCGATATGCTGCTAAAACGGAACAAACTCGACCCATTTTTGAAGCGGATGGTGATTGGCGACGAAATATGGATACGACAACATCGTCCAATCGTGCCGAACAATGGTCAAGGCGGGATTGACGGTTAGGAAGGTTTCGCTGTGTGTTTGGTGGGATTGGAAGGGAATCATAAACTATGAGCTGCTCACATATGGCCAGACGCTTAATTCTTCCATCTACTGCGAACAACCAGAAGCGTCCAGAATTACCGAACAAGAAGGATGTAGTGTTCCACCTGGACATCACCAAATCACACACTTCTTTGATGACTCGTCAGAAGCTATCTGAGCTTGGATGGGAGATTTTAACGCATCCACCATTTAGCAAAAAAATATCTATTTGAAGCTTCTAAAGCAGGCTCCCCCCTTAAGCCCTGCATGCTGGAAGATATCCATTTTTTAGAGATCAGTGAGCCGTAAAAATACTTTTACATCATACTGATAGGTGAACTCCTTTCAAAAAGTGAAAATGAAAAAACAATCTCTGTATCAGAGATAATTTATATTCTAAGTCTTGTTTAAGCTAAACAAAGTAAGTTAGTTATTTTGAATTTTGAGAACTTACATTAAATTGTTTTATCCACTTACCCCAAAAGGTATATTGCGTTTGATACGAAGTTTGTAACATGCAGAATGAGAGCATATAGCTTCCATTCAAACTGATTTATCAATATCAAGCGTACATACCACACAACATATATAATAATATTCTCATGCCAGTTATTTTTCATAAATATTGCATTTACTATTTTTTTCTTTGTCCAACACATTATCATTGTTGTCTAGAATGTTCCTAAAATTTTACTGGGTACCCTGAATTAATTAATTGTTGAAATAGATAGGGGAAATAAAAAGTTACGTATACGCAGTGCAGTTCTCACCAATATTTAAGTCAAAGTATTTATATATATTGAATTGTTCTATAACTTTATTGACGATGACTAGCTTTGTTAGTCGAAACAGTATAACTACTGAGCCTTAAATTTGAATTTTCGTTTCCTTGGTTAAATTAAGAAGCCTCCATTTCTCCACTTTCGTTCCACACAAGCCAAAAACAATTTAAATTCTGCGTATCATTTATTCAGTATGCTGCAAGTCGTATTATTTGTTGTTTTCTCTCCGCTTTATTCTACTCGTATTAAGAAAAAAATATTTTTCGACAAAATTTTTTCGTACCAAGTTAGTTCACTAATTTGCCTTTAGAAATTCTAAGAATTTTTCGAAAAATTGATATGCTTTTAACTGACTTTGCTTAAGATTGCAATAGACAGCACTCAGTAGGGATGAAAAAAAAGCATGCACATTTGCATGAAGTTGTTTGATTAGTTCTGATTTATGCGTTAGCAGGAAAAAATTTAGTTTCCTCCATTCGATTTTTTTTACGTTCGTGCTTAAAAGTTATTGAGCTTTCTTTTCTTAACCAGCCGCATGGTTTGAATGAAATTAATTATCTACAATTTCATTTTCTGTCCACTTAAAATATATAGTACATCGTTTCTGAAAATACTGAGACTTTCTTTCTGTATAACAAAATTATTACTGGCCGTCAAAAGTCACCACCTTTTCGAAATCAAAGCACTAAGTAGATTGAAATACAACTGCTTGTTTTATGCCAATTACATGTGGCGTACTGTCAAATAATACTCGCGTTTTCGATTCTGCGGACCTTAAAATTGTTCTCAACACAAGCTTGGATCATTTATAGATTACATTTAAAATTAAATTTTCTAGCATTTAAATTATCACTAGAAATAAGGAACATGAAAACTGATGTACGAGTAGACTGTAAATCCGATTTTTGTAGGAGTTTGGCTATAAAAGCTTCTTCTATTTGTAATACTAACAATAGCTTTGTATTTTTTATTTTCCTATACATTATAAAATTGAAATATATGTTATTCAAATGAATTTTAGGGACTGCTTGAGTGAAGTCAGTCAATAATATTGAAGCATTCTTTAACTACTTAGTGATGTTTCCACTATTAAATAATCAGTTATGGATTATGTTTTTCGTTACAATGATTGCGTTGGTTCTTTGTTGAGAGCATTTTGAAAATGTCCTTGTATTGCTTGAAGCAACTTATGTACCGCAGTATGTTACATTGCGCCATCATTATCTATCGGGTACTCATTTGCATAGGTATGGCGTAAAAAGGTAATTGAGCAAATATACGAAAGTTTGCCAGGAATGGTGATGCAAACTCTTTTCGCTTATTTTTCGGCGATTGATTCTACACAAAGCATTTTATCGAACACTACGTACTGCTGAGCTGTAACGTACTTTTTTGCTACAGAATTTGCATACAGTATTTTAGCAGTTATACAAGGGTCAACTTATGTACATTTTTGATGGTCTTAGTCGCTAATGCTGTCACTTTTTGTATTGTTAAGGTTTAATTGTATTATCCCTTCCATTAATAATAATACTAATAATATATTCATTTGCAGATTTCAATGTTGGTGGGTTCTAGAATGTAGAAAAATTTTGGTAAAATATAAAATATGGAATTAAAAACCAGAAAATATTCAAAAGATCAGTTTAGAAAGTATCGGGAATTCTTCATTTAAATCTCCCGCTTACACGGAAGACAGGTAAATTTTTCCTGGGTTGGTACAACTGTCCTTAATTATGATGCCAAAAATTAGCGCGATCTGTCAACCAGTGTGTTTACAGCAGGTATTTATGTCAGTCGACCTCATTAGTATTTGTCCACTTTTACAATGACCGAAAATATTGGTCAATGTATTTGTGTTAAATTTTGTGTTGTGAAAGAATTTTCGTGTTCTGGTATATTGAAAATTTTGTAGAAGGCTTTTGTTGAATTCGCTCTATTAAAAACGAGCACTTACCAGTGGTACAGAGAATTTAAAGAGGGAGACCGTTAGAGCATGCCTAGTTCTGGACGGCCTTCAACGAATATGACCGATGATAACGTTGAACAAGAAAAAATGTTAACTTCAGCTGCACCGAAGCTAATATACCATTCACAGTGGTATTTCTTTTAGTAACTTCGTGTTCAGTTTGTGTTGAAGCTAAATACCTATTTTTCCGGAGATTATGTTATTACCTTAAACAGTAATCCATGTCAAGTTTCGTGAAGATAACACGTCAAATGCGAAAGTTTTCTATACAAAAGTTTCATTCCGATCGTACGATTTGTATAGCAGCTATATGCTATAGTAAACCGATCTGAACAATTTCTTCGGAGATTACATTGTTGCCTTAGAAAATAATCTTTGCTAAATTTCGTTAATATATCTTGACAATTGTGAAAGTTTTCCATACAAGATCTTGATTCAGATTGTTCAGTTTGTATGGCAGCTATATGGTATAGTGGTCCGATATCGGCAGTTCCGACAAATGAGCAGCTTCTTGAAGAGGAAATGACGTTTGCAAAATTTCAAAACGATATCTTAAAAACTGAGGGACTAGTTCGTATATATACAGACAGACAAACAGACAGACAGACAGACGGACATGGCTAAATCGACTCAGCTCAACATGCTGATCATTTATATGTATACTTTATAGCATCTCCAACGCTTACTTCTTGGTGTTACAAACTTCGTGACAAACTTAATATACTCTGTTCAGGGTATAAAAAGTGAAGGAAATTACTGCCGAAAATAGCCATGTGAGCGTGAGAGAGATTGCCCAAAAATTGGAGATGTCACACGAGAGTGTACGAACGATTATGCATGAAAAATTGAGCATGCAACTATTTGCTGCAAGACTTGTTCCGATAAAGCTGAATTTCCTTCAAAAAAGGTTTCGAGAGCAGGTAGCTGCAGACATGTTGGATCGAGATAATTCGGGCCAAACCTTCATGGAAAGCATTCTTACTAATGACGACACATAGGTCTATGAATATGACACACTTACGAACCAGCAATTATTCAAATGGCGGCCGAAAGGTGTGCCAAAGCCGAAAAAACCACGCCAAATCCGATCGAAAGTGAAGGTTATTCTCATTATTTTCTTCAATATTCGCGGTGTCGTCTACTATAAATACATTCCAGCTGGTCAAACAGTCAACAAAGAGTATTATCTTGGTGTTATGAGGCACTTACGAGACGCCATCCGTCGTAAACGTCCGAGTTTGTGGCCCAACAATTCGTGGATTCTTCATCATAGTAACACATCATCGCACAAAGCCATCATTGTGAATGAATTTTTGGCCAAACTCTTAATAAATATCATTGAGCAAGCACCGTATTTACCTGATATGAACCGCTGTGACTTTTTCTTATTCTCCACACTGAAATATTTTCTTCGGGGAACACACTTCGACTCAATTAAAGACATCAAAACAAATTTGACGCGTGTGCTAAAGGCCATCCCGGAAAGTGCCTATAAAAAATGTTTTGACGATTGGAATAGCCTTGGCGCTGTTACTTTGAAGGCGCTAAATTAAATTTGGATAATGATTGAAAAATTTTCGTTTTATTTATAAATTCCCGATACTTTCTTTATTAAATATGGTAGTAAAATATCACATGTATGCATCTATGCCTGGAGGCAATAAACTATTAATCAGGATTTAAATAATAATTATTTCAATAATTACAGAATAAGGCTCAATTAATTAAAAATAATATTAAAATGTATGTGCGGCTCAACGCCTTAAACTTATAAAAAATCAATCAGCCTAAAAATATGTATGTATGTAGGTAATATGAGTATATGAAACAAACACGTATATATGACAATATGTGTGTATGTAAAGCGAAAACAGTAACTGAAAAAAGGAATCTAACCCGAAAACCCTAAATATTTGAGTGCTCAAAAAGATTCTGACTGAATCCGATATTTGTGCCTGGAGTGTACACAAATATTTGCATACCTTGATTGGCTGCCAATAGTGAAGAAGGCAGCTATGGGTGACTGGTGAAGGGGTTAATTATATGTTTGAGTGGCTGACTAACTACCACAGCAACAACATTTTATTGGAAAAACAACAACAACAAACGGCTCTTAAACAGTTTAACCCAATTTCGGGAAATCCACAGCCAAGCTTCCTTCTACTTTCCCTTTTACATTATTTTGCAATTTCCCCAAGAGATTTTCCGGAAACGAACTAAGTTGTCTGACATACGTGTTTGCCTGAGTGTATTTATGTTTGCATGTGCGCTTTCGGAACTTCGGTATTTATTTAAAGAAGAGGTGTCTTTAATTTATCATACCGATTTACTTTTTTTCTTTTTGATTACCATGTGTGGAAAGCATAAAGCCATGTGTCGGAAATTATGCAGCCATTTTGTTGGAAACCTTGAGTTCAAAGAGGCGCCCGTTGACAGATGAGTTTGAGACAAAGTTTTATTGTAGCATAATTAATTAAAGCTTGGATAAGAAGTCAAATAAAAAAGGGACTGACGCATACGAGCGCATAATTTGCTTAAAAGTAAGAATGAACATCTTCGGTGGCGAACTACCCAAGGCACATAATTCATTTTGAAATATGTGACAACAAATGGTGCTGCTGTATTAGTTTTGTAGTATACGCCCTTAAGGAAAACTTTGCTGGAGCAAAAAAAAAATTTTTTTCCTAAAGATGTTGTAGTCGCTAATCCGTTTCGCTTACGACGCTGTTGTGGAAACTGTCCAATAAACGGTTGTCTAGATACATCCTCAGGTTGCTATATAATCATTTTTGTAACAAAAATGTTCATAAAAATATAAAAAATAATTAAATGCCGAATTCGGGCGAACCCTTTGCATGTTATACAAATATAAAGAGAGAAAAGCAAAGAAAATGAAGAAATTCTCTATATTTTTAAATTTTCGTATAAAAAAGGAAGAATGCTACGCAAGCGACCAACGAAATTCATGAAGTTTACGGAGACGATGCTGTATAAGTTCGTGTAGCACAACATTGATTCGCTCCCTTCCATTCTGAAAATTTGGATTTGCACTGAAGAAAATGTTACACTGATGGAATAGCGGGAAAATGGCAAAAAGTGATCGACTAAAATACTTACTTGTAGTATATAACTGTTTATTTACTTATTTGTTATTAGAAAAAAAATGTTAAAATTTGACTAAAAATACGAAAAGATTTTTTCGACTACCGAATATATAATAAGAATTAATTCCTGTAAAAGAAACATTGGAATGTAAGGAAAAATTATTAGCATATTTTTCTCTATATCTCAAATATTTTAACTTAAGTTAGGCGGTGCATGTGTTATAAAATTCGAAAAGACAAGTAAGAAAGGACTAACTTCGAGTGTAATAGAACATTTAACACTCTTACAAATCGTAAAGATGGCAGCCAGCCGAGAGTAAATTACACTTTATGTTAAAATTATGCGCTTTCGATTTTATCTTTTTTAATCAATGCTACTTATTTTTAATATATCACATGCTAATTAAATGCTCTTTGAGTTTCAATAAAGTACCTCACACACAAACATTAATCTAGTCAGTCAGCCCGATGAACGAAAACTTCATTATTGGGACTAAAAATTTTGCTGTCGCTATAAAGTGACATGCAGCGGCCTATGTGTTTAAATTAACGATCACGTGGATGTTCGCTAACGTTTTATGCTGAACTTCTGACAAAGCAAGAACCCACGATCAATTGTAAAATCCATATTTTTTTTTGCAGTTATAGAAACTACTAAGAAAAGGGGAACACTAGGGTATAATACATTTATTGTATGTGTTTATCGAGGTTTGTTACAATATTTCAAGTTAATGAAGAGGTGGGTATATGGTACTATTTATCCTAATAGTAGGCAGGACCACATGCACGTTTCTATTTTGAGGGCACATCTCTCTCTGGAACTCAAAACATAAATTAGGGTTGTCCAAATAATTCTTTCCGTGGACGAACAGAAATCAATTCGTTCTTTAATTCCACTCATATTTTTATACACAGACATACATGTATGTATATCTATCATATATTAATTAGTTGTACCATGAGGTAATATAATCTTTGAATCTTCTAGTAATCCAAATAATTTCTCATTTATAGGTGATACAAATAAAAGGCCTCGAATTCTCTTATTAATTTTTAATTAAATTTTATAGTCTTGATTGTGTTTCTTTAAATTTTTTTCTTTGTAGCTAACAGAAAATATTCAATTTGTATAACAACTTGTCATATATTTTTAAGCGCAGCTAAAATGGGGAAAAAGAAAGCGGCTGTAACAAAACTTCGACTTTTATGCAACATTGCGTTATGATTATGGAAATGTGAAAGGTGTAGGTCTAATGTGCGAAAAAAGATGCTGGCGAAGTAAGCTTCTTGCTGTTCTTCATATGTACTACTCTGAGTGGATTTTCTTTTTTAACGCTTTATCTTTACACTCTTGCAACATGTCACTTATTATTGTCATACGTTTTAAGAGAGGTAGGGGGACAAAAATTCAATATCTTTGGAATGGTATGAATGAAAAAAAAATTTTTTACGGATTATTAAAGGAGAATATTTTCCATGTTGTGTCACGTACTTTTCATTTGTTTTAGCGTGAAGAACACTTAAAAAATTCAATTATTCAGCAAAGAGTTATGTAAAATATTATTATTTAAACAAAAAGGGCCATGAAAAAATATTTATAATAAAGCACGATTAATTTTCTTTGAATTCACGAAATTTCACCTTCACATTTCAAACTTCAATAACTGTATTAAAAAAAATAATGATAGTCTGGTCCCCTTCCTAATGAACTGCTAATTTTAAAAATCGGTGTTTTTGCTAAATTTTCTTGGATCACTTGATATATACAAATGACTTGAGTAAAATGTAGATATCTTGATGAAACTTGGTATGCGTGTGTTTTAGTACAAAAAAATTACGAGCTTGTATATGACCCCTACGTCCACAAATCGCCAATAACCGCAAACATATAAAGTACCAAAACTGTTCAATTAATTAAGATATAAAACAAGAATTTGGTACAGGGAATTGCAGTAAAAAAGGACACTTGTGGGCAAAAAATTAATGAGTTTTCGTTGTGTGAGATATATAATTGAAATTCAGAGATAATTCTCTTCTGACAATAGTTATTCTGTTTACCAAAAAATTTGGGTTTAAAAGGTCATTAGTTCTCCAAGTCTTCCAAAACTTATTATAAAAAATTTCCAACTTCTTGGTGACTTCATGCTAGATATGTCGGCCAATATTTGAAATATCTTAATGAAAATAACTATCAGAAGGTTTCCAAACCGGAGCATATTTTTGTAGAACCCCTAGTGGTGATTAGGCATACAAAAATTATGGAGGGGGCACTTCTCCAACCTGCTAAATGGCTTTGAATGTATAACGGCAGGAAAAAAATCGATACGATGACAATGGAGCAGACGTTCCATTGCCCGATCATTAAAAATTTCGAAAAACCCAAATTTCCACCCTGAAGATCAACAAAGGGGCGGAAGCCGAAGGATTGCTGGCCAAGCTATTCAAACGCGGGGGCGAAGAACTGGAAAGGAGAATGCATCCGATTTTTTTTAAAATATAGTCGATGAAAGCTAGCCCAACGATTGGAATTTAAGTGTGCTCTACCCAATCCACAAAAAGAGAGCACGCAATCCGCACCAACATCGCGTATAAAGTTCTATCAAAGGTATTGTATGAAAGACTAAAGCCCACCGTAAACAAACTGATTGGACCTTATTAGTGTAGCTTTAGATCTGGAAAATCAGTAACCGACCAGATATTTAACATGCGCCAAATCTTGGAAAAGACCCGTGAAAAGAGAATCGACACGCACCACCTATTCGTCGATTTCAAAGCTGCTTTCGACAGCACGAAAAGGAGCTGCCTTTATGCCGCGATGTCTGAAATTGCCAACTAATACGGCTGTGTAAACTGACGTTGGGCAACACCAAAAACCTCGGCAGAAACGGAAAGGACCTCTCCGAGCCGTTCAATACCAAACGAGGTTTCAGACAAGGTGACTCTTTTTTGCGTGACTTCTTCAACCTACTTCTGAGAATAATTCGAGCTGCATAACTAATCAGAAAAGGTACAGTATTGTATAAGGGTGTACAGCTGCTGGCGTATGCCGATAATATTGATATCATCGGGCTTAACACCCGCGACGTTAGTTCTGCTTTCTCCAGACTGGACAAGGAAGCAAAACAAATGGGTCTGGCAATGAACGAGGGCAAGACGAAATATCTCCTGTCACCAAACAAACAGTCGTCGCACTCGCGACTTGGCTCTCACGTCACTGTTGACAGTCATAACTTTGAAGTTGTAGATAATTTCGTCTATCTTAGAACTAGCGTAAATGCCGCCAACAATGTCAGAGTAGAAATCCAACGCACGGTAACTCTTGCCAGTAGGTGCTACTTCGTACTAAGTAGGCAATTGAGAAGCAAAGACCTCTCTCGACAAACAAAAACCAAACTCTATAAGTCACTCCTCCCGACCTGCTATATGGTGCAAAGACCTCTCTCGACAAACAAAAACCAAACCCTATAAGTCACTCCTCCCGACCTGCTATATGGTGCAGAGGCTTGGACGATGTCAACAACGGATGAGTCGACGTTGCGAGTTTTCGAGAGAAAGGTTCTGCGAAAGATTGATGGTCATTTGCGCGTTGGCTACGGCGAGTATCGCATTCGATGGAACGATGAGCTGTACGAGATATACGACGACATTGACATAGTTCAGCGAATTAAAAGACAGCGGCTACGCTGGCTAGGTCATGTTGTCCGGACGGATGAAAACACTCCAGCTCTGAAAGTATTCGACGCAGTACCCGCCGCGGGTACTGGAATGACCAAGTGGAGAAGGATCTGGCTTCGCTTGGAATATCCAATTGGCGCCACGTAGCGAAGAGAAGAAACGACTGGCGGGCTGTTATAGACTCGGCTATAATCGCGTAAGCGGTGTCTACGCCAGTAAAGAAGAAGAAGAAGATGCCCTAAACAATGTATTTTTTAGTTATCAAATGTGTACTTTGATATGGAAATTAATTTACTTATTAACTCAGTAAAATTAGTTTATTATAAGCTCGTGGGTTAACATTTGTCTGTACCACATAAAAATGCTTTAAAACATATTAATTAAGCCGACATTTGGCATGTTCTAACAGAACGATGGTCTCATCGGAATTTAATTACACTGGTAGACACATACTTTTTGACATGAAAATTCTTAAGTGTTTCTACTGTTTCAGGGTATCAAAGTCAAATCTATCAAATATATCACCCACAGATATTCTGTAACTTGCGGCTTTAGATTCTACAATACATAAAATTTCATTACATTGCATTATCTCATATTTTCATACGATCAGGGATTTATCCGGTTTAGACCGGTTCTTCTTGCTTGTTTGAAGTAAACAGCTTATTCTACGATCGTTTTATTTTACCAAATTTATTACTAGAGTAACGGTGTCTGAACCGGTTACATGTTCTACATATGTTTGGATAGCAAAACGTTTTTGAGTTCACATCTTTTACGTTTTTGAAATTTAAGCAAAGATTTTTGGGCACAATGCCACAGCACTGCGTAAATAGTGCCAACAGTTTTTTTATGTGTGCGGAGAACTAACTTCTAAATCACAAAAACATAATTTTACTCCGCTTGTGCGAAAAGCTGATGAACTGCATTTTGGTGTTAAAGTTAGGGACCAAGACAAAACATGGATTCCTCATATCTGTTGTAAAAATCGTAAAATGTCCTTTGCAGTGCCAATGATTTGGAGATAACCTAAAGACTATGTTACAGACTGCTATTTTTGCCTCACGAATATTAAAGGTATTAGACCAAAATCCAAACCTACGGTTTAAGTACTGTAATTTACCATTAGCTTTAAGACCTGTCAAACACAGTGAAACACCTTCCTATTCCACAAGCACCAGAATCTTGGAGTCTCGTTGATGAATTAGTTGTTCAAGTGATGTTACAGAAACCGCAAAGGAAATGAAAACCGACCCTTTTATTTGATTTACCAGAATTTCAACAGTGCCGCGTCTAATTCCACAGTGTGAACTTAATGACTTAGTTTAGATCTCGAAGTTTTTTCCAAAATCGCAGTCCGAATTTTTAGCATTCCGACAAATGGGAGAAATTTCTTCAAAGTGATGTAAATATTACTTTTTACAGAAAAAGGCCGAAAGACCTCACAAATTGCTTTCTTCATGAAGGGGTCTAGTATACTGTTCAGAAGTTGACCTTTTGTTTACCGCACTAGGGCACTATGCGGTTCATATGAATGAACCATTTGATAATATGGGAGTTCTTTTAGAGCTCATCCGTTATCATGAGTATGGTTGGACAATATGTGGAGACCAAAAAGTAATAGCCCTTCTTCTAGGAATGCAACTAGGATTACGCAATATTATTAGTTCTTTTGCGAATGGGTTAGCAGTGCGAGGGGACTGTCATTACGTACGAAGCGGTGGACAGTCCGTCAGGCACTCACTCTGGGGCAAAAAGCAGTTACCAGTAAACCTCTATTTGACCCAAAAAAAGATATTACTACCACCTTTACGTATTAAATTGGGTTTAATGAAGAACTTTGTTAAGGTAATGGACAGAAATGGAAGAAGGTTCTTATAACAGAAAAAAAATTTCAAAGGGTTAGAGAAGAAAAAATTAAGGGGTCATATTTGTGGGTCCGCAAATAACACTGGTCAACACTCTTTTTGGGTTTGCCTAAGGTTTGATACCTGAGTTTGGAGGTATTTTGTGAATCGATACGGAAAAACAAGTCACTTTTTCCATATCAGCTCTAGTTCATAAGAAAGAAGAACAAAACAACTAGTAGGGGGAATCTGGTTCATCCCACCTACTACACCGACTACTGATGCGCACAGAGCGCACCAAACCAAAAAAAATTGTTTGTAGGCCAGTGGTTCATTCACATAAATTTCCAGAAGTCAATTTTTGAAACGGCTGACCTCATGCAGGACAGTACCATACAAGCTTAAATTACTTAGTGTATGCCGGGGCGTATGAGTGATGCGGGATGCGGTGGCTGGCAATTGCTTGCAAACACAGTATACGGGGAAATTAAAATGAGAATTGTAGGTAAACTAGAGCTGTTAGCTGACATCTATGTAGTAGCAGGAATGTGGTTCATCCTACCTACTATACTAATCAAAAATAAAAAAAATTTTAAGACAATGTTCAATGAAAATTAAATAGGATCCTGGAATGCTATAAAGGGGTTGTTAAAAATTTTCTTGGAAATACGAAAGCTGACAATTAAAAAGATCTTGTGACTGAACTACTTACGGCCTATAAAAATGGGTTCCAATATGTCCCTTAATTCACTTTCTGCACTGCCATCTGGAATTTTTTTCCGAAAATTTAGGAGTCGTAAGTAACGAATATGGGGTACGATTTCACCAAGACATTTCTGCTATAGAGAAACGGTACCAAGGCAAGCGGAGTGCCAGTTTCCTTACCCATTACTCCTGGACATTATTAAGGGATACTTCCAAAACAAAATATTACCGAAAAACCCTCGACAGTTACATTTTAAGATACAGTTTTGGGTTAAAAAAAATAATATAACAATAATATATCTATCGCTTTTTTTTTTAAAACAAAAAATTCCCATAGCAAAAAAATTATAGGTGATAGGAGAAATCTGTAGCTATTGTCTGCATTTGTGGCAATTTTTACATAATAAACACTTTGTTCTGTTCGTGTCACAAAAAAAAAAAGTGAATTTTTGTTTACCAGTGATTTAATATTTTCAAGCCGATTTCTGCTCTGGTTTATTCTCGTCTAACTGACACTAAAAAAGTTACATACCTACATACGATTTTTTTGAAGATTAGATTGTTCTTTTTTGGGACATTACAGTTTGGGGAACACGAATTGTCAAAGATATCTGTGTAATACCAACACTGACCTTTTGTCTTTTCAGCTTTCGTCTGATTAATGTCGAAATATCACCATAACTTACTTTTTGAAGTCCAATGAGTCCCTCTCGGCCTAGAACAAATTTTTAAAAGGACGGTCTTTATGCATTTACGACAAGATCAAAGCATTGTCTATATATGAGGATCTAAGATATATCTTTAAGATTTTCTGGCATGAAGAGCAATCAGCTTAAAACTACTTAAATGTACATAATCCTTTTGATCTTTAACGTGAACATCAGTTTATATACCTAATGTAACATTATTAATTTAATATTTTGACTGGGTTTTAAACAGGGCCTAGTGACCATGGTATCTTCATAGTTCAGTTCCAAGTTTTAAGGTGAACTCTAGATTTTATAGTACTTTTA
>CM050322.1:7476607-7493079 GCA_027475135.1 Bactrocera correcta
GGACAAACATGTAATGTTCATTAGAGCAGAGGTACGCAATTAAATTTTGTGTGTGAAACTCGGTAAATCTGCGACAGAGACGTTTGATATAATCAAGCAGGCTTACCCAGATGTTGCAAGGCTATTCCGGAAAATGCCTTCAATGATTGAAAAAGGAGCCCATTTTGAAAGCTATTAAGGAATTGTAATGATTGTCTTAATAATATTTTTTTTTATTCGGAATCAAATTTGATGTCCTAAGCATGTCATCAAAAATTATTCATAACAAAATGACATTTTAATGGGTGGTTTGACTTATTGTCTCGTTATGTTACAACATGCAGCCTTTAGATGTTTTGTAACAACGTGGTTACGTTAGTGATATTTAAATTTCTAATAATAGTCTAATTTAATGAACATAAATGGCTTACTTTGTTAGATGATTGTTCTCAAGGAAATTAAATACCTCATATAACTAGCAGTAATTGAAGTACACTTTATTGCATAACATTTCTGTAACGTATATCGGGAGTTCCGGCACTATTTATTTTTGTTGAAAAGCCACATATACTCACAACTATTTTGTACATCAGAGAGAACGGTAAGAGCAAAATTTGCATTTGTGTTGGGTTTCTGTACGATATTATTTGAATTATATATATATATATTGAGAATTTACATTGCATTGTTTTATTCTCTTCCCCCAAAAGGTATATTACGTTTGATACGAAGTTTGTAACATACAAAACTAGAGCATATAGCTTCCATTCAAACTGATTTATCAATATTAAGCCTACATCCCACACATCATTCTTCTGCCCGTTATTTTTCATAATTATTGCCTTTAATATTTTTTTTTTGTCAAACACATTATCATTGTTATCTAGAAGGTTCCTAAAATTTAAATGAGTACCCTGAATTAATTAATTGTTGAAATAGATAGGAGAAATAAAAAGTTACGTATACGCAGTGCAGTTCTCACCATTATTTAAGTCGAAGTATTTGTATATATTGAATTGCTCTATAAATTTATTGACCATGACTAGCTTTGTTAGTCGCTAGATCAAAACAGTATAACTAGGTGTATACCCAGGCTTAAATTCGAATTTTCGTTTCCTTGGTTAAATTAAGAACCTTCCGTTTCTTTTCTTTCGTTCCACACAAGCCAAAAACAATTCAAACTCTGCGTATCATTTATTCAGTATGGTGCAAGTCGAAATATTTGTTGTTTTCTCTTTCTCTGTATTGCTTTATTCTACTCGTATTAAGAAAATAGTATTTTTCGACAAAATTTTTTCGTACCAACTTAGTTCACAAATATGCCTTTAGAAATTCTAAGAATTTTGAGAAAAAATTTACATGCTTTTAACTGACTTTGCTTAAGATTACAATAGACAGCACTCAGTTGGGATGGAAAAAAAGCATGCACATTCAGCATGTAGTTGTTTGCTTAGTTCTTATTTATGCCCTAGCAGGAAAATAATTAAGTTTCCTCCATTCGATTTTTTTTTTTTGCGGTTGTGCTTAAAAGTTATTGAGGTTTCTTTTCTTAAGTATTTTCTGTTCTTATGCTTCATTCTAGTTCCTAAAATGCACTTTTAGTAAAGATTGCAAATAAATGTTTTTTTTTTTTTTGGAATTAATTATCTACAATTTCATTTTCTGTCCACTTGAAATATAAATCGTTTTCGAAAAGACTGAGACTTTCTTTCCGCATAGCAAAATTGTTACTGGCCTTCAAGGATCATTACCTTTTCGAAATCAAAGCACTGAGTCGATTGAAATACAACTGTTTGTTTTATGTCAATTACATGTCTCGTACTGTCAAATTTTACTCGCGTTTTCGATACTGCTGACCTTAAAATTGTTCTCAACACAAACTTGAATCATTTATAGATTACATTTAAAATCAACTTTTCGAGCATTTAAACTGTCACTATATATATACTTATTACTATCGATAGCTTTGTATGATTATTTTCTCATAGTTATTTTCCTATACATTATAAAAACGAAATATATGTTATTCAAATTAATTTTACAGACTGCTTGAGTGAAGTCAGCAATTAATATTGAAATACTCTTTAACTGCTTACTGATGTTTCCACTATTGAATAATCATTTAGGGATTATGTTTTTCGTTACAATGATTGCGTTTGTTCTTTGCTTTTTGAGAGCATTTTGAAAATTTCCTTGTAGTGCTTGAAGCAACTTGTGTACCACAATATATTACAATGCGCCATCATCATCTATCGGGTACTCATTTGCATAGGTATGGCGTAAAAAGGTAATTGAGCAAATATGCCAGGAATGGTGATGCCAAATCTATACGCTTCCTGTTTGGCGATTAATTCTACACAAAGCATTTTTTCGAACACTACATACTGCTGAGCTGAAATGTATGTATCTCTTCTTGCCACAGAATTTGCATACAGTGTTTTAACAGTTATACAAGGATTTTGTATTGTTAAGGTTTAATTTTATTATCCCTCTATTAATAATAATACTCATAATATTACATTTGCAGATTTCAATGTTAGTGTATCCTAGAATGTAAACAAATCTTGATAAAATATAAATGATGGGAAATTTTAAAAACAGAAAATATTCAAAAGATTATTGGATAAGTATATCGAAAACAGGTAAATTTTTCTGGGTTGGTACAACTGTCCTTAATTATGATGCCAAAAATTGGCGCGATCTGTCAACCAGTGTGTTTACAGCAGCTGTTTATGTCAGTTGACCTCATTAGTGTTTGTCGAATTTTACAATGACCGAAAATATTGATCAACGTATTTGTGTTAAATTTTGTGTTGCGAACGAATTTTCATATGCTGATATATTGCAAATGTTGCAGAAGGCTTCTATTGAATCCGCTCTATTAAAAACGCGCACTTACTAGTGGTACAGAGCATTCAAGGAGGGTTGGGAGGACTTAGAAGACATGCCTCGTTCTGGACGGCCTTCAACGAGTATGACCGATGGTAACGTTGAAAAAGTGAAGGAAATTGTTGCCGAAAATAGCCATGTGAGCTTGATAGAGATTGCCCATAAATTGGAGATGTCGCACGAGAGCGTACGTACGATTATGCATGAAAAATTGGACATGCAAAGCTTTGCTGCAAGACTGAACTTCCTTGAAAAAGGGTTTCGAGAGCAGGTAGCTGCAGACATGATGGATTGAGCCAATTCGGAGCAAACCTTCATGGAGCGCATAATAACTAGTGATGAGACATGTGTCTACGAATATGACACACTTACGAACCAGCAATCATTCAAATGGCGGCCCAAAGGCCCCACGCCAAAGCCGATCGAATGTGAAGGTAATACTCATTGCTTTCTTCGATATTCAAGGTGTCGTTCACTATGAATACGATGCAACTGGCCAAACCAATCAACAATCAACAAAGAGTATTATCTTCGTGTTATGAGGTGCTTACGAGACGCTATCCGTCGTAAACTTCCGAGTTTGTGGCCCAACAATTCGTGGATTCTTCATCATGGTAATGCATCATCGCACAAAGCCATCATTGTGAATGAGTTTTGGCCACACTCTTAACAAATATCATTGAGCAAGCACCGTATTTACCTGATATGATCCCCTGTGACTTTTTCTTATTCTCCACACTGAAATATTTACTTCAGGAAATACACTTAGACTCAATTGAAGACAACAAAACAAATTTGACGCGGAAAGAGCTTATAAAAATATTTTCACGATTTGAAGAAGCCGTGGCACTGTTACTTTGAAGGCGCTAAATTAAATTTGGATAATGATTGAAAAATTTTCGTTTTATTTATAAATTCCCGATACTTTCTTTATTAAATATGGTAGTAAAATATCACATGTATGCATCTATGCCTGGAGGAAATAAACTATTAATCAGGATTTAAATAATAATTAGTTCAATAATTGCAGAATGAGGCTCGATTTAATAAAAAGAATATTAAAATATCTGTGCGGCTCAATAAAATAAATGTATTTGAAAAAAGACACGTATGTATGAGAATATGTGATTATGTAAAGCGAAAGCAGTAACTGAAAAAAGGAATCTAACCCGAAAACCCTAAATATTTGAGTGCTCAAAAAGATTCTGATTGAATCCCATATTTGTGCCTGGAGTGTACACAAATATTTGCACACCTTGATTGGCTGCCAACAGTGAAGAAGGCAGCTATGGGTGACTGGTGAAAGGATGAAGAGTTACCAATATGTTTGAGTGGGTGACTAACTACAACAGCAACAACACTTTATTAGAAAAACAACAAAAACAACCGGTTCTTAAACAGTTTAACCCAATTTCGGGAAATTTACAGCCAAGCTTCATTCCACTTTTCCTTTTCCATTATTTTGCAATTTCACCAAGAGTTGTTCTGAAAACGAAATAGGTTGTCTGATACACGCCTTTGCCTGAGTGTATTTACTTATGTATGCATGTGTCCTTTCAGAACTTCGGTGTTTATTTAAACAAGAAGAGTCTATAATTTATCATACCGAGATTTACTTCCTTTCTTTTTGATTACCATGTGTGGAAAGCATAAAGCCATGTGTCGGAAATTATGCAGCCATTTTGTTGGAAATCTTGAGTTCAAAGAGGCCACCCGTAGACATATTAGTTTGAAACAAAGTTTTATTGTAGCACAATTAATAAAAGCATGGATAAGAAGTCAAATAAAAAAAGACTGCCGCATACGAGAGCATAATTTGCTTAGAAGTAAGAATGAACATCTTCGGTGGTGAACTACCCAAGGCACATTAATCGTTTTGAAATATATGACAACAAATGGTGCTGCTGATTCTGTATTAGTATTGTAGTATATGCCCGTATGGAAAACTTTGCCGGAGCAAATAAGATTTTTTTCCTAAAGATGTTGTATTCGCTAATCCGTTTCGCTTACGACACAGTTGTGGAAACTTTGCAATAAACAGTTGTCTAAATACTTACTTAGGTTGCTATGTAATCTTTTTTATAACATCAATGTTCATAAAAATATAAGTAGTTAATTAATTGCCGAATGAAGAAATTGTCTATATTTTTTTAATTTTTGTATAAAAAAGGAAGAATGCCACGCAAGCGACCAACGAAATTTGTGAAATTTACAGAGATGATGCTGTATAAGTTCGTGTAGCACAATATTGATTACCTCCCTTCCATTCAGAAAATTTCGATTTACACTGAAGAAAGTTTTATACTGATGGAATAATGTCTCTAGCGAGAAAATAGCAGAAAGTGATCGACCAAAATACTTGTAGTACATAACTGTTTATTTATTTATTTATTATTAGAAAAAAAATTTAAAAAAATACTTTTTCGACTACCGAATATATAATAAGAAATTATTCCTGTAAAAGAAACATAGGAATGTAAGGAAAAATTATAACGATATTTTTCTCGATATCTCAAATATTTTAACTAAAGTTAGGCGGTACATGAGATATAAAATTCGAAAAAAACAAGTAAGAAAGTGCTAAGTTCGAGTGTAATCGAACATTTAACACTCTTGCAAATCGCAGGGAGGGCAGTCGGCCGCGTTAAAGTGTTAAAGTTATGCCCATTCGATTTTATCTTTTGTAGTCAATGCTACGTATTTTTAACCCATTTACGACCATTGTACTGGCTTGTGTACAGAAAACCAGTCAAGTTTAGGCATGTGACGTAACTCAATGCTAAATATTTGCACACAAATTTTTGATCATATGCGTACTTTTTTTCTTGGAAACAACAAAAAAAATACATTTGCTTCACGCGAATTCATAACGGCACTTTTTGTGGCGTCAACTTCTGTGCGGTTTTTTCATATTGTGTGATTTTGTGTCTTTAGTCATTTTTTTGCTGCTTATGAGCTATTATCTCTCAGTTGTTAGTTTCAAAATTGTGTGTTGTATGAGATAAGACTAAAGAGATCAATTTTACCAAAAACATTTACATTTGAAAAATCTATTCTTATTTGAGGTGTGTGCCTTTTAAAAGTTGTCTACCCGCTTAGGTACAATGGCATTTTATTTTACTCTGGTTACCATTCAATGCCAAATGAATCTATGTACTGGCAATTGGATGAAGACACGTTATTACTTCTTGTAAGCAATAACATTTCTAAAAACAGATTTTTGGAAATAAAACGCCACATTCATTTTACAAACAATAATGAAATTGACAAGTCTGATAAAACGGCAAAAACTCGCCCACTGTCGAATCTATTCTGCGAAAAGTTTCAAAGGTGGGGTTTTATGCACGATAAGCTTTCAATTGACGAGGCAATGGTAAAATATTTTGGCCATCGTTCAGCGAAACAACTCATCAAAGGAAAGCCTGTAAGATTCGGATTTAAAAATTGGATGCTCACAAGTAGCTGGGGGTACTTGTACCAATTTGATAATTACTGTGGTGCTAAAAATGTTGATAGTGATACAAGACATCTTCCCTTGGATCTTGAGTTGTGTTCGATCTAATATAAACCATAAATAACCTAAGCGATCATATTATCTATTTTGACAATTTTTTTATAAGTCATGAACTTCTACGTATGTTGCGTGAGAAATATTTCAAAGCCGTAGGAACAACGAGAGAAAATAGAACTAAAAAATGTCCTTTGAATCCAAAAAAAAAAATATTTCCAAAAACAAGCAAGAGGATATTTCGAGATCAAATACGACCACAATAATAAAATATTGTTTGTCAAGTGGAATGACAATAATGTCGTAACTATGGGAACTAATTTTGATACGGTTGAACCGTTGAAATACGTAAAGCGTTGGTCAAAGCTGGAACAAAAAAAGATAAGTATACCTCAGCCAAATTTACTTTCAAATTACAACCACGGTATAGGCGGTGTTGATCTACATGATCAGACCGTAAATGTATACAAAATTGGGATTCGAGGCAAAAAATGGTGGTGGACGCTGTTTACTTGTATGATGTGCTCCACAATGGTAAACGCTTGGAAGCTGTACAAAGACGTGAATAATAGTACCAAAGATTTGCTTGAGTTTCAACGTAACATTACACGATACTACCTACGACACTACACATTGAAAATATATTCTAAGCGAGCGTTAGCTCCAAGTGTTTCTACAGCTGGAGGAGCACATTTTCCAAAGGGAATCCTCAAGCCTCTTAAACGCAGAGACTGCCATGAACGAATCAGGTGGATTTGGGAGCTATGTGGTACTGCTTTGTGCGTGGAACGCGACTGTTTTAAAATAGCCCACTCATAAATATTTTATACACTTTTGACCATTGCACTCGTGTGGGTATAGAAAAATTTTCGTATATCTAAGAGAAAAAAAAAATTTTTTTTTGTTCATCCCTGCGATGGTATAAATCAATAAAAAACTGAAAATTTTAAATAAACTTATTTTTTGACTCCTTGGTTGTAAATGGGTTAATACATACAAACTAATTAAATGCTCTTTGGACTTCATTAAAATACCTCACACACAAGCATCAATCTAGTCAGTCAGCCGGATGAACGAAAACTCCATTATTAGGAATAAAAATTTTGCTGTGTATAAAGTGACGTGCAGCGGTCTATGTGTTTGACAAAGCAAGAACCCACTCTCAATTGTTATAGAAACTACTAAGTAAAGGGGAACACCAGGGTATAATACACCTATTATATGTGTTTATCGACATTGCGTTATGATTATGGAAATGTGAAAGGTGTAGGTCTAATGTACGAAAAAAGATACTGGCGACGGAAGCTTCTTGCTGTTCTTCATATGTACTACTCTGAGTGGATTTTCTTTTTTAACGCTTTATTTTTACACTCTTGCAGATGTCACTTATTATTGTCATACGTTTTAAGAGCGGTAGGGGGACAAAAATTCAATATCTTTGGAATGGTGTAAATGAACAAACATTTTTTTTACGGATTATTAAAGGAGAATATTTTCCATGTTGTGTCACGTACTTTTCATTTGTTTTAGCATGAAGAACACTTAAAAAAATTCAATTAGTCAGCAAAAAGTTGTGTAAAATATTATTATTTAAAGGACAATGAAATAATATGTATAATAAAGCCCGAACAATTTTCTTTGACTTCACGAAATTTCACCGATTTATCTCTAGTAAATTATGAGAAAATAATTTTAAAATTTATCGTCCTATAAATTTCAATCTTCAATAACTTTAACAAAAAAAAATAATGATAGTCTGGTATGTGTGTGTTTTAGTACAAAAAAATTACGAGTTGGTACATGGGCGTCATACGACCACCCCTGTGTCCACAAATCGTCATTAACCGCAAACTTATAAAGTACCAAAACTATTCAATAAATTAAGATATAAAACTAGAATTTGGTACGGGGAAAAAGTAAAAAAGGGAATTTGTGGGCAAAAAATTAATGAGTTGTCGTTGTGTGAGATATATAGTTGAAATTCTGAGATAATCCTTTTCTGGCAATAGTTATTCTGTTTACCAAAAATGTTTTAAATGGGGTCATTAGTTCTCCCAGTCTTCCAAAACCTTCTATAAATATTTTCCAACTTATAAGAGACTTCATGCTAGATATCTCGGCCAATATTTCAAATATCTCAATGAAAATAACTATCAGAAGGTTTCCAACCCGGAGCATACTTTAGAAACCCCTAGTGGTGATTAAGCATACTAAAATTATAGAGGTGATACTTCTACAGCCTACTGAATGGCAGTGAACGTGTAACGGCAAAAAAAAAACTCGATACGATGACAAAGGAGCAGACGTTCCATTACCCGGCCATTAAAAATTTCGAAAATCAATTACCACCCTGAAGTTCAACAAAGCGGCGGAGGCCGAAGGATTGCTGGCCGAGCTATTCAAACACG
The DNA here is from genome assembly GCA_027475135.1 of Bactrocera correcta. Taxonomy (NCBI): domain Eukaryota; kingdom Metazoa; phylum Arthropoda; class Insecta; order Diptera; family Tephritidae; genus Bactrocera; species Bactrocera correcta. The sequence goes on from CM050322.1 coordinate 7,485,392, forward strand.
GCAAGGAACATGCATTCGATTTTTTGTAAAAGGAAAGCATGCCCAACGATTGGAATTTAAGTGTGTTCTACCCAATCCACAAAAAGGGAGGCCACGCAATCTGCACCAACATCGCGTGTAAAGTTCTATCGAGCGTATTGTGTGGAAGACTAAAGCCCATCGTCAACAAACTGATTGGACCTTATCAGTGTGGCCTTAGACCTGGCAAATCAACAACCGACCAGATATTCACCATGCGCCAAATCTTGGAAAAGGTCCATGAAAAGAGAATCCAGACTGGACAAGGAAGCAAAACAAATCGGTTTGGCAGTGAACGAGGGCAAGACGAAATATCTCTTGTCATCAAACAAACAGTCGTCGCACTCGCGACTTGGCTCTCACGTCACTGTTGACAGTCATAACGTTGAAGTTCTAGATAATCTCGTCTATCTTGGAATTAGCGTAAACACTACCAACAATGTCAGCCTAGAAATCCAACACAGGTGCTTCTTCGTACTGAGTAGGCAATTGAAAAGTTAAGTCCTCTCTCGACGAACAAAAACCAAACTATAAGTCACTCCTCCCGACCTGCTATGTGGTGCAGAGGCTTGGACGATGTCAACAACGGATGAGTCGACATTGCGAGTTTTCGAGAGAAAAGTTCTGCGAAAGATTTATGGTCCTTAGCGCGTTGGCCACGGCTTATATCGCAATCGATGGAACGATGAGCTGTATGAGACATATGACGACATTGACATAGTTCAGCGAATTAAAAGACAGCAGCTACGTTGGCTAGGTCATGTTGTCCGGATGGACGAAAACACTCCACCTGTTGTCAACTCTGTTATATCCAAGTAAACGGTTCAACGCCAGTAAAAAAGAAGAAATAAAATAACACCACATGTTTAACTCATTATTGCACAATTGAGGTGGATTGAAATTACTCTGAATAATAATAGTTATAGCGCTGCGTTTGCTTTAGTTTATTTAATAATTAATTATTATGTAAGCTTTGTATAAATAAATGAAATAAATAGTTGAACAATTCTCATCCGACGATCATGTTTTTTTTCGTTTTCACTTTCACCACGAACTTTATCGAAAGATTTTAAATACATCCATTTTCCAGATTATAACTGTTAATTTTTAATTAATTTCGTCGACTTCTACAATTTTAGCCAATAATTATGTAGCCCGATTATTGAGCCATTTATTTCAGGAATATACTCCCACTTAATCAAGTTTTTTATGAAGCACTGTATAGTTAGTTACAGTTCTATTCTTTCGTTCCCAATATATAGTAATTTTATTATATCTGAGACTGGATCAGTTTACAATTAACTTCCAAATTTATTTTATTACGCTTCATAAAAATATAACAAAGTTATAGAAACTTCTAAATTACTTTTCAATATCTTGACAAATATTTGAATATTGTTCCTAATTATGGCACGATCTATAAACTTTATGTAATAGATCTTAAAACTTTAAAACTAGAAATAATAATTTGCATAGCTCATATTTTTTTCACAAATCGTATTTTCCCACATTTCACCTCAAAAAGCGTCGGAGTTTTTATTCCTTTTGTAACTAACGCCCCTGGAGAGCACACATCGTCTAAGTTCACAACTTTCGAAAGCTGTTCTGGATATGCGCTTTCTTTTAATATTGCATATTATTGTTGTCAACGCTTCGTTGTTGCTGACGGCTACTGCGGCAATCGATGGGGGAGTATTTTGCATAACTTGCAGTTTGATGTTATCCATTAGAGGATACGCAAAGTCATCATCAAAGTTAAGCACAATTCTCCAATGCACAGATACTAAAACCTATAGTAACGATATTAGCGGCACAAATATTTACCAAAACTTTACAAAAGCCGTCAACGCCGTTTGCAAAAGCCGTCTTTTAGTCCAGGTTGCATACATGTTTTTACTGTACATATAAAGATAACAAATGTGGTTGGGGTAAGAAAACTTGAAAACTACAACTGGAAAGTTCAACCGTTGTAGTAGTAGTCTTATTGCATGAAAACTCCTAACATTGGCTCTCAAGAATTTCAAATACGGTGAATACATAATCTTTAAATAAATTATTTAATTTTAAATATTACACATCATTCTCAATCAGGTAATATGCTCTAAACAATGTATTTGATAATTAAACTAGTGTACTTTGATACTGAAAATAATTTACTTAGTAACTCAGTAAAATTAATTTAATATAAGCTTGTGGGTTAACATTTGTCTGTACCAAATAAAAAATGCTTTAAAACATTTTGAATAAACCGACATTTGGCATGTTCAAACAGAACGATCGTCTCATCGGAATTTAATTACACTGGTAGACACATAATTTTTGACATGAAAATTCTTCAGTGTTTCTAATGCAGTTTGATACCCTGAAGCCAAATCTATCAAATATATCACCCACCTATATTATGTAACTTGCGGCTTTAGATTTTACAATACAAAAAATTTAATTTTACTCCGCTTGTGCTAAAAGCTGACGAACTGCATTTTAGTGTTAAAGTTAGGGACCAAGACAAAGCATGGATCCCTCATATCTGTTGTAACATTGTTAACAGTTGCGTTGAAAAGTTCAAATCGTAAAATGTTCTTTTGCAGTGCCAATGATTTGGAGATAGCCTAAAGACTATGTTACAGACTGCTATTTTGGTTCTCACGAATACTAAAGGCATTAGACCAAAATCCAAACATACGGTTAAGTACTGTAATTTACGATCAGCTTTAAGACCTGTCAAACACAGTGAACAACTTCCTATTTCAAAAGCACCAGAACCTTGGAGTCTCGTTGAAGGAATAGTCTAGTTGTTCAAGTGATGTTACAGAAACCGCAAAGGAAATGAAAACCGATCCTTTATTTGATTTACCAGAATTTCATCAGTGCCGCGTCTAATTCCACAGTGTGAACTTAATGACTTAGTTCGAGATCTAAGCCTTTCAAAATCGCAGTCCAAATTTTTAGCATCCCGACAATGGTGAGAAATTTCTTAAAATTGATGTAGATATTACTTCTTACAAAAAGGCAGAAAGACCTCACAAATTGCTTTCTTCATGAAGGAAGTTAGTATACTGTTCCGAAGTTAACCTTTTGTTTAACGCACTAGGGCCACGGTAGAGGAGGAGTAGAGAAAGTATCAGCTAATGTTATGTAAACAAAGACACAGCTGAGAGGTGCCACTGTAGAAACGTTAAGTGTACTCCGCGGTTGAGTTTCTATTGGAATCCAAGATGGCCGACTTTTAACCGGAAAATGGTTGCATTGTGTTATTTTCTTAAAATTTATGGAAATGTTGTCCCAAAAATATTGGTTATATATAAAACTTTAATATATTTCCAAAAGAGAATTGTTTTATTTTAATATATAATCTTAAAGATGAGTACAATATGAGCAGATACATGAAAAATTTAGTTTTTTATTTATGCCTCTTTTTAACTGTGGTAAGTCAATAAATGTTCACCACAGAAAAATGTTACGAAGAAGTAAGCAACCGTGTCGAATGGTGGGGTCTAGATTATGCTCATCCACAGCCATATTTACATTTTTGTCATCGTAACGAAGGTTTTTGCAAGACAATTTGTTTGAGTTTATTTCATGATTAAATGCTTTACGATGGCTTATTTAGTCAATAGCTTGGCTGATATTTTATTCCAATAAAAGTACGAAATAACTTAACATGGCCTCGTTAATATTGCTGTGTAATGGGTCAGGCGCTGTTCCAATTTAATGATTGAAGAGATGAAAAAGCGATACGCGATGCTGTGAAGTACTCAAGTGTAGTTATCAAATTAGTTGGTCGTGAATTCGAGAAAAAATTTTAAACTCAATGACGTGCTCGTGGAAGGTGCACGTCGCATTGCTAGGTAAGCTATAATTAAACTTTATTTCAAAAGATTTAATAAGTATTTTTTATTTTTTTTTATAGAATCAGCGAAGGAGCTGGTGTAGAACGCTAGTCCCAAACTAATGAGCTTTGTGTTTGAGGGTGGAAGCAACTTTTTGAAGAGCAAATACTACGGTGAGTACATTCGGATGTTGCACAAGCTATTGTCAATTTCGCTAAGAATCCCGATACTGCTAGTCAGGTTTATCAAGCTGATGGGTAAGTTTAGAGCAAAATTGAATTTACATAAGGCTAAACACTCAACACCCATCTTTCAGATCAAAAGCGTTACCAGTTGAGTGAATCAATTGACTGGTTCCATCGTGTTATGCGCAAAGATGAAAAATGGTGGGGAAGAGCATGTTGGGAGAGTGGGAGGAACCAGCTCCACCAAAACCGATAGAATAACTACGTATGTTTGCATAAAACTATTATAATGACAACAACGCTAACAACAGCCAAGCAAATTATAAAAACACTAATCAAATGAAAGTTGGCAGCGCTGGTGACCAAGCAGCGATTTGAAAAATAAACATTTGCATCTACGCGAATTACATGTCGTTTTTACATCTGGTGAATTATGGTCGATTATAAATGGTGTGGAAGTTTATATTAAAACTTTAGAAAACAAATAAATGTAATTTCGCTAATAATGAACCGCTATTAAAAATTAAGGAATTTGAGTTGTATTTTTAATTGGGCAAACAAGTTATTGATTTGAATAATTTCAAACGGAATATATTTGGAACAATCATTTATTTTTTTTAAATACTATGCCAGTATTGCTACTGAGCATGACAAAATAGTTTTGCGTAAGCTAATTTAAACTACTTTTTACTACTATATAGATATTGCAAATTCAAAAAATAATTTCTTTCAGAATCCTGTTTATTTAAAAACTTAGCTTAGAACTAGAAAATAATGTGGTAAGTCTGTGAGAATAATCAAACACTCCATTTGGGAAAGAGTAGGATTCCTGATCGCCGGCATATAGTTAAATTCTGACATATAAAACGTGTATGTAGTTTGTGACTACAAAAATTTATACTTAAAATTCAGAAAACATGGCTATTATAATTATCTCTTGATTTATCTTAGAGTAAGAAATTGTGTTTTACTGTTCAGACGAATTATTATGATATGTAATACCAAATTTTTCCACAACAGTTATCTCTTCATTATCAAAAATAGTTTTCAATTTGTCCATGGAATAAATTAACTAAAACGCTTTAAAATATGTAGCATATTTATTTATATCAGGAAGATATAATTAAATCTTTTGATAACAGCATTAAACTTCATTCTATAACAGAAATTGAAAATAGTATTTATACATATACAAATATAGTACTATAAATTTATAATTTAATAGTTTAGCATTTTCGCTTTCTGCAACCCGTTTTGACCTCTCGCCACCCTTATTCACCATAGGTGGCCATGTCATTTTTATATTGACGTACACTTGGGGGGTAGCTTAAGGACTGTGAATGGCTCTTTTTCTATGGTGAATGGGACTTTCCCTACTCCTCTATACCATGCTAGGGCACTATGCGGTTCATATGAATGAACCATTTGATAATATGAGAGTTGTTTTAGAGCTCATACGTTATCCTGAGTATGGTTGGACAATATGTGGAGACCAAAAAGAAAAAGCCCTTCTTCTAGGAATGCAACTAGGATTTACGCAATATTATTAGTTCTTTTGCGAATGGGATAGCAGTGCGAGAGACTGTCATTATGTACAGAAGCGATGGCCAGTAGGTCAGGCACTCAATCCGGGACAAAAAGCAGTTACCAGTAAATCTCTAGTTGGTCCAAGAAAGATATTACTACTACCTTTGCATATTAAATTGGGTTTAATGAAGAACTTTGTTAAGGTAATGGACAGAAATTGAGAGGGTTCTTGTAACTGAAAAAAAATTCCAAGAGTCAGAGAAGAAAAAATAAAGGAGGCCATATGTGGGTTTAAAAATAAGAGAACTAATGAAAGATAAAGCATTTAAGGAAATGCTCTATGAAACTGAAGTACGAGCCTGGAGTGCCTCTAAATGTGTTGTTAAAAGTTTTCCTGGAAATGTAAAAGCTGACAATTACAAAGACCTTGCGGCTGAACTACTACTACTACTACTACTCTGTAAAAAAATTGATTGCAATATGTCCCATTAAATTCACTTTCTAGAATTCCATCTGGATCTTTTCCGAAAATTAAGGGGTCGTAATTGCCGAATATGGGGAACGGTTTCACCAAGATATTTCTGCTATAGAGAAACTGTACCAAGGCAAGTGGAGTGTCAAATTGCTTACCGATTACTGCTGGACATTGTCAAAAGATACTCCAAAAACAAAATATCACCGAAAAACATCGGTATCGACAGTAAAATTTTACGGTACTTTTTAGTTAATGAAATAATATAACAATAATATATCCATCGCTGTTTTATTTTTAAACAAAAATCCTCATGGAAAAAAAAGTAATAGTAGAAATCTGTAATCAAAGATATTAGAATAATACCAACACTGACGTTTTATCTTCTCAGCTTTCGTACGATTAATGTCAAAATATCACCATAACTTATCTTTCGAAATCGAATTAGTCCCTCTCGGCCTAGAGTGACAGCTTGGGACGTATGGTTTTGACGGAGTTACGACAAGCTCAAAGAATTTTCTATATATGAGGATCTTAGATATATCCTTAAAAGTTTGTGGTATCATAAGTAGTCAGCTTAGAACTGCTTAAATTTACATAGTCCTCTTGATCTCTGATGTGGAAATCAATTCAAATATCTAATGTAACATTACTAGTTTAGTATATATTAAAATACTGGGCTTTTAAACAGGGCTTAGTGACGACAGTATCTTCACAGTTCAGTTCAAAGTCTTAAGGTGAACTCTACATTTTGTAGTACTGTTATTCAATATCAATGATTAAACTCAAAATTTTTGGGCATTCATATTTAATATTATTGATTTTACGGCCAGTTAACATACGTGCACATGCTTATTCGATTGTGAGAACGTAATTGTGTGCTCCATTTTGTTTTGTTTTCCTCTCCGACCGTTCAAAGCTTTTAGCAAATTTTTTGTTTGCGTATTTAAAACGAATTTTACAACTTTGGCACCATTTAATCGTACAGTCTTAATGAGGGTTTCATGGTGTATTTTATTGTTGGAGAGCTAAATTGGGAAACTTTGGAATGATTCAAATGTGACCTTTTAACCGAAACGGCTGTGTGCTTAAACCTAAACATAAACCAATATATGTTTGTGCTCATTGCCTCTTAATTTAATGAAAACAGTAACCCATAACGATTATGGCTAAAAAATTTTATGACTCTACAAAAGCTGCGCGTCGGTGAAAAGTTTTGAGGGCGCAACTGCTTTCCTATTTCATTAATAGTTTCAAAGTTTATAAATGTTTAATACTCGTCGCTGTTTTTGAAATTGTTGAGTAAGCTGTAGAGTATTCATCACTGCCCGTTAGTCCACAAAATTTTCTCAAAAACCATTGACTTATTAAAACAATATATCGGTGGACTTTTAGAATATGATTTTTTTTCTCTTATCGGGTCAGGTCTTTTCATGCTATTAACTCACATAACATCTAATTTAGCATTTATTTACGGAAATCGTCTTCGATTTGCTACTACTCTTTAGCTTGTGTTCAACTTCTATTAACTATAAAAGAATTTATATGTAAAAGCCACAGTGAATTTATCAGAATGAATTCAATACTATCATGTATGTAACGAATTTCTTAAAGTGGTATGGCTGTTAATCTAATTATGTATGTATATCTTTTTTT
>CM050322.1:7494079-7509704 GCA_027475135.1 Bactrocera correcta
AAGACGAATATCTCTTGTCATCAAACAAACAGTCGTCGCACTCGCGACTTGGCTCTCACGTTACTGTTGACAGTCATAACTTTGAATTTGTAGATAATTTCGTCTATCTTGGAGCCAGCATTAATACCACCAACAATGTCAGCCTGCAAATCGAACGCAGTAGGCGTTCTGAGTAGGCAATTGAGAAGCAAAGACCTCTCTCGACAAACAAAAACCAAACTCTATAAGTCACTCCTCCCGACCTGCTACATGGTGCAGAGGCTTGGACGATGTCAACAACGGATGAGTCGACGTAGCGAGTTTTCGGGAGAAAAGTTCTGCGAAAAATTAATGCCCTTTGTGCGTTGACCACGGCTTATATCGCATTTGATGGAACGATGAGCTGTACGAGATATACGATGACATTGACATAGTTCAGCGTATTAAAAGACAGCGGCTACGCTGGCTAGGCCATGTTATCCGGATGGATGAAAACACTCCAGCTCTGAAAGTATTCGACGCAGTACCCGCTGCAGGTAGCAGACCTCCACAACGTTGGAAGGACCAAGTGGAGAAGGATCTGGCTTCGCTTGGAATATCCAAATGCCAGTAAAGAAGAAGAAGAATATGCCCTAAACAATGTATATCATAATTAAACTAGTGTACTTTGATACGGAAATTAATTTACTTATTAAGTCAGTAAAATAAGTTTAATATAAGCTCGTGGGTTAACATTTGTCTGTACCACATAAAAATGCTTTAAAACATATTAATTAAGCCGACATTTGGCATTTTATAACAAAACGATCGCCTCATCGGAATTTAATTACACTTGTAGACACATACTTTTTGACATGAAAATTCTTAAGTGTTTCTACTGCAGTTTGATACCCTGAAGTCAAATCTATCAAATATATCACCCACAGATATTCTGTAACTTGTGGCTTTAGATTTTACAACACATAAAATTTCATTATATTGCATTATCTCATATTTTCATACGATCAGGGATTTATCCGGTTTAGACCGGTTCTTCTTGTTTGTTTGAAGTAAACAGCTTATTTTACGATCGTTTTAGTTTACCAAATTTATCATTAGAGTAACGGTGTCCGAATCGGTTACATGTTCTACATATGTTTGGATAGCAAAACGTTTTTGAGTTCACATCTTTTACGTTTTTGAAATTTAAGCAAAGATTTTTAGGCGCAAAGCCAAAGCAGTGCGTAAATAGTGCCAACAATTTTTTTATGTGTGCGGAGAACTAACTTCTAAATCACAAAATCGTAATTTTACTCCGCTTGTGCGAAAAGCTGACGAATTGCATTTTGGTGTTAAAGCTAGGGACCAATACAAAGCATGGGTCCCTCATATCTGTTGTAAAGCTTGTGTAACACTGCTATTAGTTGGGTTGAAAAGTTCAAATCGTAAAATATCCTTTGCAGTGCCACTGATGTGGAGATAACCTAAAGACTATGTTACAGATTGCTATTTTTGCCTCACGAATATTAAAGGTATTAGACCAAAATCCAAACATACGGTTAAGTACTGTAATTTACCATCAGCTTTAAGACCTGTCAAATACAGTGAAACATCTTCCTATTCCACAAGCACCAGAATCTTGAAGTCTCGTTGATGAATTAGTTGTTCAAGTGATGTTACAGAAACCGCAAAGGAAATGAAAACCGATCCTTTATTTGATTTACCAGAATATCAACAGTGCCGCGTCTAATTCCACAGTGTAAACTTAATGACTTAGTTCGAGATCTAAGCCTTTCAAAATCGCAGTCCGAATTTTTAGCATTCCGACAATGGTGAGAAATTTCTTCAAAGTGATGTAAATATTACTTTTTACAGAAAAAGGCAGAAAGACCTCACAAATTGCTTTCTTCATGAAGGGATCTAGTATACTGGTTAGAAGTTAACCTTTTGTTTACCGCACTAGGGCACTATGCGGTTCATATGGATGAACCATTTTGTTGACGCCGCCCCCGCCCAATTTCTTTAGCCACGTCTGTGTCGGCAGAGCCATTCTCTTCTTCGAAGTTTTTTCGAAGTTTTTATTCGCGCGCAACTAAACTCTAACTAAAAAGTTGCGCGCTCTCTCCCTTTGCGACAACGCTGCGATACAGACGTGGTAAGTGTGGTTCCAATCTATTTATAATTAAATATATATATTATAAGAAACCTTTGTTTTTTATTTAACATTTGTGGAATAAATTTGCGCCGGACGTTTCTCCACGGCCAACCACATCATCGGAACGAGCTAGCACCGTGCTCCACCACCTGAATTATCACATTTGATAATATGAGAGTTCCGTTATCATGAGTATGGTTGGACAATATGTGGAGACCAAAAAGTAATAGCCCTTCTTCTAAGAATGCAACTAGGATTTACGCAATATTATTAGTTCTTTTGCGAATGGGATAGCAGTCGAGAGACTGTCATTACGTACAGAAGCGGTGGACAGTCCGTCAGGCACTCACTCTGGGGCAAAAAACAGTTACCAGTAAACCTCTAGTTGATTCAAAAAAAATATTACTACCACCTTTACATATTAAATTGGGTTTAATGAAGAACTTTGTTAAGGTAATGGACAGAAATGGAAGAGGATTCTTATAACAGAAAAAAAATTTCAAAGGGTTAGAGAAGCAAAAATTAAGGTGGTCATATTTGTGGGTCCGCAAATAGCACTGGTCAAAACTCATTTTGGTGCCTAAGATTTTATACCTAAGTTTGGAGGTATTTTGTGAATCGATACGGGAAAACAAGTCACATTTTCCATATCAGCTCTAGTTCATAAGAAAGAAAAACAAAACATCTAGTAGCGGGAATCTGGTTCATCCCACCTACTACACCGACTACTGATGCACACAGAGCTGCACCAAATAAAAAAAAAAAATTGTTTGTAGGCCAGTGTAATTGGTTTGTTCACATAAATTTCCAGAAGTCAATATTTGAAACGGCTGACCTCATGCAGGACAGTACCATACAAGCTTAAGTTACTTAGTGTATGCCGGAGCGTATGAGTGATGCGGGATGCGGTGGCTGGCAATTGCTTGCAAACACAGTATACGCGGTAATTAAAATGAGAATTGTAGGTAAACTAGAGCTGTTAGCTGACATCTAGTAGCAGGAATGTGGTTCATCCTACCTACTATACCGACTAATGCTGCGCACGGAGCTGCACCAAACCAACATTTTTTTTAGGTCAGTGTAAGAGAACTAATGAAAAATAAAAAAATTGAGGAAATGTTCAATAAAACTTAAATACGAGCATGGAATGTTATAAAGGGGTTGTTAGAAATTTTCTTGGAAATATGAAAGCTGACAATTAAAAAGATCTTGTGCCTGAACTACTTACTGCCTATAAAAAATGGGTTCCAATATGTCCCTTAATTCACTTTCTGCACTTCCATCTGGAATTTTTCTCCGAAAATTTAGGAGTCGTAAGTAACGAATATGGGGTACGGTTTCACCAAGATATTTCTGCTATAGAGAAACGGTACCAAAGCAAATGCCAGTTTTCTAGCCGATTACTCCTGGACATTGTTAAGGGATACTCCCAAAACAAAATATTACCGAAAAACATCGACAGTTACATTTTAAGGTGCAACTTGGTTAATAAAATTATGCAGCAACAATATATCTACCGCTTTTCTATTTTTAAACAAAAATCCTCATAGCAAAAGAATTATAGGTGATAGGAAAAATCTGTAGCTAGTTTCTGTATTTGTGGAAATTTTTACATAATAAACACACAGTGATTTAATATTTTCAAGCCGATTTCTGCTCTGGTTTATTCTCGTCTAACTGACACTAAAAAAGTTACATACCTACATACGGTTTTTGTGAAGATTAGATTGTTATTTTTGGTACATTGCAGTTTGGGGAACACGAATTGTCAAAGATATCTGAGTAATACCAACACTGCCCTTTGGCTTTTCAGCTTTCGTCTGATTAATGTCGAAATATCACCATAACTTACTTTTCGAAGTCCAATGAGTCCCTCTCGGCCTAGAACAAATTTTAGACGGACGGTCTTGATGCATTTACGACAAGATCAAAGCATTATCTATATATGAGGATCTTCTATATATCTTTAAGATTTTCTGGTATGAAGAGCAATCAGCTTAAATCTACTTAAATGTACATAATCCTTTTGATCCTTAACGTGAACATCAGTTTATATACCTAATGTAACATTATTAATTTAATATTTTGACGGGGTTTTAAACAGGGCCTAGTGACCATGGTATCTTCATAGTTCAGTTCCAAGTTTTAAGATGAACTCTAGATTTTATAGTACTTTTATTTAATATCAATGACTAAACTCTAAATTTTTGTGCATTCATATTTAATATCATCGATTTTAAGGCAAATTATCACACGCGCAAATGCTTATTCGTTTGTGAGAACGTAATTGTGTGCTCCATTTTGTTTTGTTTTCCTCTCCGACCGTTCAAAGCTTTTAGCAATTTTTTGTTTGCATAATTAAAACGAATTTTACAACTTTGGCACCGTATATTCGTAAAGTCTTAATGAGGGTTTCATGGTGTATTTAATTGTTGGAGAGCTAAATTGGGAAACTTTGGAATGATTCAAATATGACCTTTTATCCGAAACGGCAGTGTGCATGAACCTAGACATAAACCAAGATATGTTTGTGCTCGTTGCCTCTTAATTTAATGAAAACATTAACCCATAACGATTATGGCTAAAAAATTTTCTGAATCTACAAAAGCTGCGCGTCTGTGAAACCCTTTGAGGTCGTAACCGGTTTCCTTTCAATTAGTAGTTTCAAAGTTAATAAATGTTAAATACTCGTCGCTGTTTTTGAAAGAGTTGAATAAGCTGTGGAGTATTTGTCACTGCTCATTAGTCTACAAAATGTTCTCAAAAATCATTGACCCATTAGAACAATATATCAATATATCCTCGGATTTGTAAAATATGAGTTTTTTTCTCTTATCGGGTCAAGTCTTTTCATGCTATTAACTTATACAACATCTATTTTAGCATTTATTTACGGAAATCGTCTTTGATTTACTAATCTTTAGCTTGAGTTCAACTTCTATTAACTATAAAAGAATTTATATGTAAAGCCACAGCAAATTTATCAGATTAAATTCAATACTATGATGTATGTAACGAATTTCTTAAAGTGGTGTGGCTGTTACTCTAATTATGTATATCTCTTTCTTAACATTATATCAGTAGATTGTCTAATATGCTACGCCCCAAGATTTGGTAAATAAAATACTTCCAAAAATAAATTGCTCCTACAATGTCTTGAAGATTTTAAAGCCTTACATAAAGTCGGTATCCCTACTTGTGCGTCAAAATATTCATCACTTCTTACGTGTCCACATAATTTTCCAACAAATCTTTGACCCACTAGAAAAACATATCCATATAATTGTATAGTGCTAAAAAACCAATCTTTGTTGGAAATGATATTACACAGAAAACTAGAAATATTCAAAATAGTGGACTTCACTGTGAAACCTGTCCCAAATAAAGCGAAGACTGTTCCATCGGCGGGAAAAAAGCTTATTACCGTTTAGGGAGTTCACAAAATGTGCTCTGTCGACTACTTTGCAGATCTCTACAAAGTTTGGGGAATAGCTGAGTCAAGTACAAAGAAGTAAAAGGAGAATAAGTAGAGAAGTCAGTCACCGAAATTGCTTTAGTAATATAATAGTAAGCCTTTAAAATTATGTTAAATACGATACACTAAAAACTAGGATTTCAGTAAGCGTCAAGTATTTAACTTGATTTCTCACAAATTAATTAGAACCAACTTTGACACCCACAAATTAAATGTTGGCCACCAAAGCAAATTAAGATGCTGCAACTAACTTAACTAACTTTCTTTTCAACTTTACAATTATTGCACTCGTTTCTAATAAGATTTATAATCTTCCTTTAAAGTCATAAATATGCCAACCCTCGTAATATTCATTTTGAATTTTAAATCTGGAAAATATCAACCATTTTACTGATGCACGGGCTCATGCTGCAGAACTCCTACGTTACAAACATATAAATTCTCAAAATTACGGTTCCGCTGCATACGCAAATAAGAATAAACACCACGAGCAAGCAAATAAAAAACACACAGTTGTAAATGGTAATCAGAATCTTAGAAATTATACAAAGTTGGCTGATAGAAGTAAGCTGAAATGTTTGTAAGTCACTGCGTATACGCAACTTGCAAGATTAATCACCAAAGCACAACATTGGGCTAATAATGGTATATGCCAAACTGAAAATTAAACCAGCGTAGACAGAAAACCAATAAAATAATATCCACACGCAGGCCATTCGATAGTTAGATTGTGGAGCCTTGCAGTTGCAGCTACATACAACCCCACACAAATATACGAAGAGAAGTTTTCATGAAAAACATTTTTCAGTCGATGAGCGAAAATGAAAATGGAAAACTTGATAGCTTCGAAATTTTACACACTATATATCAAATGTATGTACTAACATACGGTCATACTATTATTTGCAGTTGGTGTTGTGTGGAAAGTAGGCCTCAAATGCAGAAACATACTACCAAAATCTTCTTTAGAGTAATATTCATTACGTTTAGAATGAAATTGTATTCTGATCACACATGGAGCATAGTGGTTGATCCGACCACCAATTTAAGGCACTAGCATTGCGTAGGCTTTACTGCGATCTGGCTTGGCAAAATTTCCAGCGCCCAATATTTATTTCTGGATTGTGGTAAGGTGGCTGCATTTGTGGGCGTTTACAGTAAACTATATTTGATTAGTTGAAAGTAGATGAATATACTAATGAGTGGAGCTTGTTTGTTGAAAAAGTTCAACTTTAATGGGAAATTTGGCAGATTGCGAATCAAATTCAAGAAACCTTTATTTAAACCTTGACTTCGTCTACAATAAAAATACTTCAGTACAGAAGATAAAATAGTTTTCAGAGAATAGGCCGTTGTTCCCATCAATAATATTTTAGTGACATTATAGCATAATTCTTCCCCAAATTTTAGTACAGGCTTTTTATTATTTTGCATTACAGTTTTCGGAAACTAATGACAAAAATAATTAATATCATTCGGAAAATATGTTAGTTTATTAAGTTTACATATATGACTTGAATTAAGAGAGCGTCTCTGAAAAAATGAGAAAAACTTGCGAACCAAACCATGTTTTGTGCCTTTATCAAACTAAATGACGCTAACTCGGTAAAAATAAACAACAAAGGAGAGTCAAAACTTTATCATTAATTTAAACAAAATTTATTATACAAAAGAGCGGTGACCAAATTTATTAAAAACAATAATATCTGGAGGATGGAGTCATGTGTAGAAGTTCACACCACTGAGGAAAGTTCTATGATCGCCATTCACTTGAGACCGATTCTTTTATTTAAGCAGCTCACGTCTTGCGATCTTTGACCAAGTATCCTCTGAGAAGCCAAAGTCTCCGTCTGAATTGTGCGCATTTGATTTCTCCAATGTATCCATCTTAATGCTGCCACATATGTTTGCCCGAAAGCCATCAACGCCAATCTAGTCTGGAGCGGCAAACCAATACCGCTGCAACGTTGCAAACTCTTACATAACGATTTGGATTTCAAAATTGCTAGAAATGTTGAGTATGTGGCTGCGGCACTATGAAAGTACCGATTACGTTGGTCACGTTGCTTTGGTGCCTTGCGTCTACAAGTGGATGTGTTAAGTCAGGTTGATAACTACAACAAGAAAGCTCGACTTGAACTGCTATTGTTGTGGTCGTAAGTAGTTTTAAGTACATATGCGTAATAACATAGTACATAAGTATATATGTATTTACAAAAGCAAGAAAAATTAAACCATTACTGTGGCTTTCAAAAACTTCGCATGGTTATACTGAAAACTTTTGTTTATAGTATATTAAACTTGAACAATAGGAAGCCACTTGCTTTACATACTACATACATACTATATGTATACTATGTGAAAATAGAAACGCAATAGAAATTGCATACATCATAGCATGAATACATTGCTTCAGATTTCTTGTTATAATTTATTTGCAAATAAGAATGTCCTTAGACCTTTTCTTCTTCTTTAGAGGTGTAGAAACCGCTTACGCGGTTATAGCCGAGCTAACAACAGCGCACCAGTCGTTTCTTCTTTTCGCAAGGTGGCGCCAATTGAGGTCTTCCTCTTCCACTGTCTTGAGGCCTAGTCAATGATAAAAATAACTTTTTTATTTGCAGAAGATAAGGGTTTCCTTCCTGTTTTCTCCAACAGCGAAAAGTAATTTAAAAGGGCATTTTTCTGCAAAAGGGGGCGTGGCCTCGCCCTCTAATAAGTTTAATGTACATATCCCCTAAACCACTTAAGCTACAGCAACCAAATTTTCTTGATGTCTTTAGTGTATGCAATTTTACAATCAAAAGCTATTCAAATCCAACCAAAACTCTTCAAGGCACTAGGTACCGAAGCTGTACCAAGAGCTGACTTTTGATCGAAAATGCCAATCAATGTGTGATATATATAACCGGAATAAAAGGATAATCCTTTTCTTATAATGGTATGTCTGGATGTCAAAAGTAAGTTGAATCTTACTTTATTTAGACCCAATATTCCTGATATAAAGATAACACTGGGGAACAATGTCAAACAAAATTTTTGTTGCTTTCGATTTTACAGCTGTTTTCGAGTGTTTAGGCATGTTAAATTCAAATCCGAAGTCAGTTTTCTTCTATCACGTCAAGTTTTTTTGCTACAGCTTATAGTAATGAGACCACTCCCTGCAGTGTGCTGCTTAGATCATAAAACGGGGTACGCTCTTCTATAGACGGAAGTTTAATTTTTTTTATTTGGAATAAGTGAATATCGTTGTAGGAGAATAGCAGCAGGTTCATGCTTGTGACGATAATCGTCTAGACGGTAGTTGGGACATGTATGAACCTGTCTTTGGTGACCTACGGCGTCATTCTCTTCTTCCTATACAAGCAAGTTCAGTTTCGCGCGAGATTTTGTGGTGAGACGTTGTTTGTGCTCATACGTTACGTCCGGTTTTTCAAACAAGGATTTTTTTTTACATTTATTTCTGAGAACAACTTCTCTTTCCTTTAGATCATGTCTGTCTCTGGCATTTCACGTCGAAGGTGTATTAACAGTGCTGATTCGTTTTGCTATATTTTTGGCAGTTTTCGCTTTTATTTTGAGAAACCGCTATTTTGTAACAACACTTTATTTGCTTATTCCTTTGATTAGTTTCTGGATTTAACATTATTTTTACGAACTCTGTATAGTAAAATTGTCGCCTCAAAACGTGGTTTTTGAGAGGAGTTAAATACTAATTCTTAAAATACAGTTAAAAGATATCATAGTGTGTGTACATATTCTAGGATTAATAAATTTAAAAGCTTTCGAAGAAAATTTTTTTTAAAAATTTGCATTTTATCGGCTACATATGAGGATCTTTGTTTGTCGGTCAGTGATGACTTATTTAGGGTGTAACTACATATACATAAAATTGCTTAGATCCCGATCCTCTGCTTGACTTTATTCATCTTAAGGTATTTCCTTGGCTTTGATTGCAAGGGTAGAAGATTGTAAAATGTTCGGTTGCGCCCGAACTTACCCCTTTCTTACTTGTTAAAATATTTGTTCATTTTTAGTTTTGCTGGCTACATTATAGAAAGTGATGTTGAATGCAACAATAGTACAATACCAGCAGGGATACTGTGAGATGATGCCAGTATGAATCCTCACCGAACAATTACTGGCAACATTTAATGATTTCCATGGCTTTTAATCTATAAGAGTGAAGGAATTGAATCGTCATGATGAAGCGATTAATTAAGAGGACATAAACCTGTTCATGTGTTCGTGTAGCTTCTCTGTTGCTACTTACCATTTTGCTTGGAAGATAGTTCTCTGCCGGCGCAGTTGATTACTTAACCGTTTTTTTCCATTGTAAAATTTTGTGTTCGACATATATTTGTTTTTTCATTCTAAGTAACCTCATATTCCATTTTCGATGAGTGAAGCTTTTCCGGGTCGTTTTGCACAAATTGAATTGTTAGAACTATCAGTTTAAAAGTGCAACATCTTTAAGAGAGGGGAAGATATATTTGATTTGATAGATACTTTAAACACACAAACATTTATGTATGTATATATATCATTTTGCAAACTGCCGTTTAACGATGGCAAATTAATACAAACTCAAACAACGAAATGACTTTTATAACCTCTTAATTTCAGTATGAGGGAACTGCGTGTGTCTGTGCGCGTTCGTTAAGTTGGGGAAGTTAAAGGCCGCAATTCAATTTCTCTAAAGTTAAAGTTAAACTAGCTCTGTATAAAGTTTTTAGAAAATTTTTTTCTTGAATAGCAGTCTTTACAAGTTTATATCCGGAACATTGTGTGTGAATAGGTTTCAACTCAAAAACTTATAATCAAAAGGATGTTGGTTCCTACAAACGTAAATTGAATTGCATCTATAATATATATATTATATAGTCTCTATGCACGAATCTTATATTTTTTTCGGGTCCACAGCAGCAATAGCGTCTTCGGTGCGCAGTGTACGGCGTCCCCGGGGGATGCACTTTATACACTAAAGTAAACATGATGTTAAAATGATCCTTGCTTGTTTAAATTACTGACTTGGAGGGGAAAATTGGGTGAACTATATATTGCGCGCATCGCGAACCGATAAATATGCACGTTTTTAAAAAACACTTATAGAGTAAATCTTTTAAATTTTTTCCCCAGAAAGTGCTGTTTTTGACTCAGTAGATTGGTATGTACTTACTCGTAGTACAATTATTTTTCTCTATGTAATTACGGAACTAATATTTAATGGCTTTTCAAAATTGGAAAAGTTGGAATGATAAGGTGTAAAAACGCTGTGGTTTGGGAATTAAATACCGCCATATCATTTTGTTAAAACTGATGGTGGTTACTTATTTTTGTGGTAGAAATGAAATATTGATTTTAGTTATTCGAATTTGGCTGAAGCACAAATACATGAATAGAATTGAAAGTAACCAAATTAATATTCGGTCCAGGGCTGTCAGTTCGACAGCACACTCCAAACCGATTTAGATATTGTCTAATTATACTATAAATATTGTTGGTTATCAAGACGGCGATATAAAAGATGGAGTTAGATCTTAAATTAATTTTCAGTTTGGTAACAAGAGATGACACCACTTCCAAATCAACAGTTTTCCCTGCCAGCAATACCGCATCAGCATTATAATTCAAAAGTCAGTCGTTGCATGATTCCTTCCCCTAAAGTTCCGCTTGCTTCCGCCGCATGTATAATATGCAATGCATTTGTTATTGCATTAGTATAAACGCAGACGTAAACGCATAATGAGCTGTGTGAGTATAAAATGTGTGAAACTCATCCATGCATAGACGTGCAGCACATTTTGTGAAATTTTAGAAAACAGATGCTATTCATAATAAGCCACAGATAACACTGAAAATGCTGTCGATTTCAAATGCTAATAATTGAGGTTAACCGCCATATTTGCAGGAACGAGACCGATACATAAAAACGAACAAAAATACATTAGGGTTACTATGGTTAGCAAAGCACGAATTAAAGATCTTTTATTTATATAAAGGTAGACTAAACCAGGATTTTCTTCTGTATACCGAAATTGTTGATTCATTTATATGGAAGTTTTATCATAGGCTTAAGGACAGTATTCAAGTTCAACTAGAGCAGCGCGAAAGTTTTAATTTATTTGTTCGGAAAAGTTTTTAAAATCTCTTATTATGAGTTTTTAGTGCCAATCTGTTTATTCTATCAACTAATCTCCAGATCACATTGAACGAAAACCTATCAAATGTCGTAACTAGCAACTAAATTAATTAATTAATTCTGTGGAAGGAGTCGCAGTAGTAAGAGGCACTTGTGGGCTAAATATTGCTTAATGTGGGCTTGGTCTCGCCCTCAAAATTGTTATATATTTATATATATATATATATGTGTTCTTCCAACAATGAAGGTAACGCAACCAAAGTCACGGAAAAGAACTACTTTTAGTATTATTGAGACTACCCAAATAATTTTATTGCATACTATGGAAATGGGCGAATTCAGTTCACAACAACGCCTACGTCCCACATAACACAATTTTAAGTTTCATTCGATTCTTTCACTTTCCAGTACATAAATCAAGAAATAATTAATATACCGAGATACAATAATGCACTAATATTGCCTGTTCAAGCCCCTAAGTACCGAACATGCGGACCCCATTTTATATTTAACATTTGACCGAAAATATCGGTAAAAAAGTGGGATATACAACTGAAATTCAGAGAGAATCTTTTTCAGATAATAGAAATTATGTGTATCAAATATGGGTTGAATCGGGTCAATACTTCCTTCATCCCTTGTATGTAACTCAATGAAAACTACAGAATGGGATTCACTTTATATCTGTGTGTAAAATACCTACGAAAACTTGACGTACATGCCCTATAGTATCCAATGAATTTGATCCATATGAGCAATGCGAATATGTGGCATGAGAGTAGTTAAGAGATATGATTGTTTCAGGAGAATTATGTGGACGACCTTTGGTTCCAACAAGGAGCTACATGCTATACAGCCAACGAAATAATCAGTTTATTGAAAAATATGTGATTTAATACCGCTGTAATAATTTTTGTCAGGTTATGTAAAATCGCTTGCCCACGCAAATAAGTCCGAGACGGTTAGACGCTTTCTACAGCTTTGCAGCTGGAATATCTACATATTTTTGTTTATGCCGTATTTCTTGACATTGTTAGAAATGACGAACATGAATCTTTGATTATCGAAAGAATCAGCGGCAGCTAAATCCGGCATATATGTTTTCTCAGCGGTCATGTTTTAAGTACAATTAACAACGTTTTGCATACATTTGCAAGACAAAAAAATTTTAATTTTTTATTTATCATCTAAACTGGTAAAAACAACGTAAAGCGTTATTGCAAAAGATAAAATACCACACCTTTGCATTGCAAGTGACATATTTATATATTTCAAGTGGAGATTAAGAAGTATAACATATTTTTCATATTAATTTAACATCTCTTTTAATTTTACTTCAAATTATTACTCTCCACTCTTTTTAAATTACGGAGGTAGTTGCTATCTTGAAAGGTGATTACTATAGCTTCAATTATGTTGGTTCCATTTTTGTCTAACACCATTGAACCAACAATGGTTTAAGTGTGTTTTTTTATAATAGTGGGTCCGTAAAATCGTATAAGTTTGGTATAAGCATTAAATTCGCCTATTGTCTCTCATCAATTCGCCCCTATACATTTCATTTTCCCAGATCTACCGTATGCCACCTATAAATTAAATAGGCCTGCCTACTCTTCGACTTCTACATCAATAACCAAATGAGACCACGTAAAAAGCTTGCATACATGCGGCTTTTTCTGTTATGCTATATTTCAACTGAGGAGGAGCAAAAGAGCAGGAGCACTGCTAGTGAAGAGCACAGAAAACTTTGGAAAAAATAACGCTTTGAAAAGTAGCTCCGACGTAAAGGTGAGGCCAAAAATGTTGTCTACATTTCTGAGGTAAGCCTGCGGTGAAAAAAGATGCTCCCGTTTTATCCAGAGTGTTATTCGTACCGTGTATATTGGACTGATATGGAGCAAACACGTAAATTTGACTTCATTTGGCGCTGCGAACTAACAGTTCCCCTTTTAATCAATCAGACCGGGCTACATATCACATCGATATACTGGTCCTAAGAAAATGATTCATATGACTAACATAAATTAAAGCTGGAAGGCATCGGAAATGACGGCAACGGACAAGAAAAGGAAAAAAAGCGTTGCGGTGAGTATGATGTGTATTGTTGAAGCCTTTTACAGGCCATATACTATACAACAAGGATATAAGAATCGTTCCCAACCGCTTAAGTAGAAGATATTCTGGACCTCACTCCCGTTCCAAATCGGTAAAGAAATAACATCAAAGAGGGATATTTTAGTTCTGCTGGCATCAGGACATGGTAAGAATAGGGTAAAAGCGCTCTTTATAAGATACGGCATTACCAAGAGAACGATATTTGGTAAAGTTTAAATGCGCAGTAAAAATGAAGGATTTAATCTTCGAGGAGTACCTTTGCAGAAGCACAATGCAATGGTTTACAGGCGGCTTGAAAACAGCAGAAAGTATTTGGGGGTTTAGATAGGGGAACCACGTACCAAACTACACCTCTATGGTCAGGTTTCCAAGCAGTTTTAAAATTGTAGTCAGTGCCATTGGCAGCGATCCAGAGAAGTTATAGTCAAACGCCACTTACGCTGGGGTAGCCCGTTGAAATCAAGTCAACGCTGTTTTCCTGTGAGATATACAATTGAAATTCAGACAGAAACCTTTCCCAATAATAATATTTCTTTGTACGAAAAATGGGTTGAATCGAGTTAATACTTCCTTGAGCCTCCATTTCACCTAATATAAAAATATTCGAGCTTTGAGGTGACTTTATACTGCATATATCGGCCTGTATGTGATTTACTATATCTCAATGGAAATTATAGAAGGTGGTTTGTTCATAACAGTATATCTTTATGTCGAAAATAGCTACAATTGGGCGAAAACTTCACCTATATACGGTATAAATAATATTAGATTTTCGATTATCCGACTGACTTTACTCCATGTGATTGATGATTGTATGTGAGGAACCTTAATAAAACCAGAAACAATTTTAATTTTTTTTAGTACGTGGCATGATAATATTTAATAGATAACATCGGGTCGATACTTCCTGAACACATGATTAAACTGAAAAGCACTTGCTTAGAAATTCAGTTAGAGGCAGAAGCGAAAAACTAATGGTTTGTCAAAAAAGTCTTGCGGTATTTTTATTGAATCAATTCGTGTGGCGCCCATACATCGAGCTTCTTAGTGACTCCAAGCTTCCTCAAATGGTTCATAACGGTTTGTTTAGTTATGACTACTATGCCGGTCTCTTTCGACCAATTCAGCGATTTTATCGCAATTTTCGAAAACAGGCCTTCCGGAGCGTAGCGCATCTTCGACCACCTCTACACCAGAACGAAAACGTTGAAACCATCGTTGTGCGGTGGAAATGGAAACTGAATCGGGTCCATAAACTGCACAAACTTTATTGGCGGCTTGAGATGCATTTTTGCCTTTATCGTAGTAGTACTGTAGAATATGCCGTATTTTCTCTTTACTTTGCTTCATGTTTGCGACGCTATAACTCACGAACGACTTAAAAGAAACGACAATCAATCAAACACGTGTTTGCGCGTGAAATATGCTTTCAAAAAAGGTATAGCATGACCCGATTCGACGAACTAGAACTACGCGCTTTCAGCGCCAACTAGCGAAAATACCGCAAGACTTTTTTGACAACCTAATAAGAGAAACAAGTTCTTTACATTTTTTATACTCATGAATTATGCCAACTCAATATTTTGCGAAGAATTTTCGATTTTTTACTTTGTGAACCAGAATATGAATATACTTGTAAGTATGCAAATATTTTTGTATTTGCATATCTCTGTTAACAATCAATCATGAGTTAGAGGCCTCCTCCAATTTAGGTATTTATGTATTTCACATATAGTATATAAATGCAAGTATATATGGGTATAGATGTGTAATATTTCGT
>CM050322.1:7510704-7589557 GCA_027475135.1 Bactrocera correcta
TACCTTCTTCTAGTATGTCGGCATATATGTCACTTCCAATGACAATATCGATTCGATCTGATTTATTGAAATTGGGATCAGCTAAAGTGTAGTTTTTCAATTGTTCTACATCCCATTTAAACGTTTTGTCTGGTTGAGCACTCGCTAATTTCGGCAAAATTAGTGCTTCGACATTGTACGCCTCGTTGCTTAGGAATCTCGGCTTGATTTTAATGTTGATTTTAAATTTGGACACTCCCACTGTGGTATTTCCTAAACCTTGTAGTTCAGTTACTTCTCTTCTTCTTGGTAAATGAAGTATTTGAGATGCTTCTTCGGAAATAGTAGTTTTTTGGGATCCTTGATCGATTAGAGCTCGCAATGTCACATACTCTCCATTTGCTGCCTTCACCCTTATCTGTGCTGTTGCTAGGAGTATCGCCATTTCCGAATGTTTCGTCATCATTGTGGAAGATGTTTTTGTGACATTTTCTTCACTTCCCTCCTTTTCCTTTTTGGAATTCATTGAAGTGCAATAATTTATGATGATTTCTTTCACACTTATTGCACTTCTTTTTATTATTACATTTTCCTTCATATACGTGATCAAGGCAAATGTAGCATAACTTGTTGTCGTAGTCAATGTCTGAAACTTTCTGCATTCACCAATTTGATGCCCAGGAACCTTGCAGTATACACAATTATTTTGTGCCGCTGTATAAAATGTAGGTGTTCGCTGTTGCTGCTTTGTTCCATTTAGTTGGTTTTCTGTCGCGTATTGCTTCTAGAGCTTGATATTTCTGTTCTAGAAAACTGAAGACGTCATCTAGGAATCGAATCATGCACCAAACTTTTAAAAAGATCGTGGAATGACGACCATTGTTTCATTTCACCGTAAAACATCGGAATTTTAATTTCCTGCAGTTTTATATTGGAATACATTGTTTGTGGTGAATTATAATTATTTAATTTCTCCGTTATCCTTTCGATGATGATTTTGTATTCTTGACGAAATAAATCTATTTGTTCCTCAATAGTTTCATCAGTTGTTTCAACTAATTTGATATTTTGAGTTTCAAAATATGATTCTTTAACATTTTCAAATTGTATTTGAAGCTTGGTTTTGAATTCTCTCATTTGCTCGAGAGAATCCAATGCATTTCTTCGTATTTTATCCATCGTGCTATTGAGCATTTTTGCTCGACGTTGATATTTTCTTTCAACGCCAGACGCGGCTTCAGGTGGTGCGACCTGAATAGTTTGTGGCGTAGATTCTATTTGCCACATGCTGCTCACTGCTGAAACACCTTCGGCAGTACTCTGAATTCTTAATTCTGAATAGAATTCTCCATTGTTTGCATTACATGTTCGAAGTAGTTCTTCGCACTGTTTTCCCTTGGCTTCTTAGCCATTTTTTTATTATGATTTGCGGTAAACTCTTTCATAACAGTCTGAATATGATCCATATATTCCAGACATAAAGCCTTTCTTATTTTTCCGCTCAGGATTTTCTGCTCCTCGAACGCAGCTAGATCTCCCAACTCCTTCTGTCGTGTTAGCAAATTCTTCATATTTGCTTCTTTATAGATGGTTTTGTATATATATATATATATTTTTTTTGTGCACTGTTCTTGTTGTTATAGCCACAAGGACGCTTTAAAAAATTTTTTTTTTTTTTTAAATTTTACTAAAAGTAATTTTTATAAATGCGGGTAGTCTTTGCTATTCCGGCTTACATTTATTTTTACTTGGCTAAGTAATGCTCTTTTTCTTTTAAGAGGCTTCTAGTACTTGCACTTGCTCGATTCTTTTTCAAAAAGAGGATCGAAGGACCAAATGTACAGAAAAAACAGTCTTTGATTAAGTCTGTACTGTGAGAGTTCACTTTTGACTCTGATTTTCTTTATTAAAATTTCTTCCCTCAATACATTTCTTAATTCTAATTTGTTAACTATGTATATATGTATATGTGTGTATGCTTAGTGTGCATACACATGTGTAAATATGTATTATATTTTTATTGCATTTTTACAGATACCAACGCATTGATGTTTTATAGTTTTTTAGATTAGTGCATCTAACGCACTTATACACATACGTACACACGCTTGAGACTTTCTTATCTGTTGCTTGTGTGCATTAATATTTCGAGTATGTATATTTTGTATTTTAATATTAGTATTATGTATACTCTAATTTATGAGTTTTCTTTTATGTGCAATGATTTTCACATTTTTATGAGCAAGTCTCATATTACAATTTTGTTGCTTACCATTGCACTTGACATTTAGTGGACTATATATACTTTTTATTTAATTTATTGTTTACATGTATATTTTTATGTATTAATGTAGTTGTGTTAAAAATATAATTTTGTATATATAATTCTATCTTAAGGTTACAAAACTTTCATGTTCATATCTTTATGAACAACTGACACATACGAACGCCAAACCCTTTGAGGGTTTTACTATACTTACTTAGTACCTTCACCCTGACTTGGAATTTCTCACCCCCCAGATTAGCTGTTGTTGTCGAAAACTATTTATAATATACATAATTTCTCGTTGATATTGTCTCACAATATTTGTTCCGATTAAGCATTCCATTTTGTTGATTTCTTTTGAAATAACATTAAAAAATAAAGTTTGCTTTCAACAATTTCTAGCCGGAATGCTTATTAAATGATATACTCAAACGCTGTTTGTGCAAAATTGAATACCGATATATTCATTCCTGGTTGATCCATGTGTAGGAAAGTAAATGCGTTAGATGGAATTCAGAGAATGCAAAGCGGTTCCACCTCCACGGGATGCATCCTTGGTAACACTAAATAGCCTGCGACATTCACGGCATTTTTAGACTTCTATGGATCTCTAACCCTTTGCTTGAAACGGACATAGCTCGAACTATTAGATGGATGGGTTTAAACCCCCGTGTGGTGGTCACTGTCACCTGAGTATGCAGGGGTGACGCCTTGCAGAAATGGCTGATAGGTTAATACTCTGACATTTAGCCTGGCCTTCACCACATAATAATCTTGACAGCATTTCACGTGACTAAAGGCGGTATACCGGAGCTCTGAGTAGGGACCCAACATGCCTCTCCATTTTTCAGGGGCTTACGTCTTCAACCTGTGGAAAAGTTTATCCTTGAAGGCAAACTTTGCTGCATAGAAGCTATAGGGAAAAGGTGGAGACTCACACCATAGATGGTCTTTTGGCTCTAGAAAACAGTAGTCAAGCCAATAATATTCTATAGTATAGCAAACCTTATGCATTTTCATTGCTTTGTGGGGTATGTTTGATTTCCAAAATTTATGGTATTTTAGAAATGAGTTTTTAATTCTTCGTAAATATATGACGTACGTATAATAATTTTGGTTTTTTTATTTTTTTGCGGAAATTCCATCAAACGGAGAGATGCGCATTTCAACGCTCCAAAAACCTTTTGCAACCACCGCACGCATTTATAAGTCCAAATGTGTGTGCAATACATAAATAATACATATTCCTATGTGTTCGAGCTTCTGCATTCACAAAATGAAAACGCAAGCTGATATGTATCAAATGAAACACGTTTGTACATACATATAAATGAGCGCGCTAGGAATACGAAAACACAACAGCAAAAAGTCTGTGTCAAAAACATCAATTTTCAACGCAGAAATATGCAAAAGCGTATAAAAATCTGACAAAAAAGGATCTGGCAACACTGGAAATGCAATCTCATTGTATACTTCCTGCGGGTACACCGATCACCAAGCCGGCCGAATAGTAGCAACAACAAGCTGGATGAAATGTGGTGAAAAGTAAAAAGTAAATTAAACTTTAACAAAAGCTACAGCTAAAACTCGTATTGCACATAAAATATTTTTTTGCTGTTTTCTTTACTTTTTTGAAGCTTTTTCAGTCACATGTGCATTCAATTGCCTCCTGACGCACGCATCCATACAAATAAAATGGCATCTAGGGAGCTAAAAGTAAAATAAGAATACATTTAGAAGATCTTCCTAATATATATGATGTTGATGTGTATTTTCGTATATCTATGATTTATTTCGCATGTTTCTGCCTTATAGAAATTAATGATTCTGTGGGCTTGAAAGTCAAAGACTTGATAAAACTATTTACTAATTTTCATTTCATTTATTTATTCATTTGACTTCTTTAAAACAGTGGGGAAGCGTTCACAAAAACGCTTCAAACAGTTAACCTTTTCTATATATCCACTTTCTTACGTAATGTAAATTAATTGGTGTAATTGCGTTTTTTAATTAGGGAAAACAAATTTCTTCAATTTGATACCAATTTTGTTATAAATTTTAACATATTATGTAAAAGAGTATCGTAGACCAAACTGTTGGTTTGTTGCCTAAACACGCTGTTAGTTCTAAGAACATTTCCAACATCCACCTTAAGATATCCCTGCTAGGTGTACTCGTATTAATGCGCTTGCACAAAGATTTATTTTTACCTTCCCTCGGTAAAGGACTAACAATACCATGACCAGCACAGAAATTTGGTGAGTTTGTGAGCAACAGCTAATTTTTTTGTTTGACTTGGTTTTGGAGGTTTTCTATTTTATCAATTTCTACCATTTTTTTGTTTCCATAGCGCTTTTGTTTGCTTACTACTCTTCGGGTTTGATATATCATGAAAGCCTCTGGTGGTTGATGTATGCCTCCAATAGGCAGCTGTAATTGAAGCAGCGAGATAGTAAAATAACGGTCGAATTAGTTGTAAATATAAGCTATGTGATTAAAAAAATAACATTGGATGGTGAACAATGACGTTGTGATGTAAAATTTTTGAACGATGCGAAGCCATATGAAGTGAGTGACGTTCGTAAAATTTTGGCATACAAACACCTTCGTTGCCCTATCACTATCAAAAATAGGGAAGCAAAAGAATGAAAATTCAATAGAAAACACTGATCGAATTTTCATTTGGAGTTGGTATGGCTTAATTCTTTTTTTGGTGGTTGCAGTGGCTTTAAAATGACAGGTTTGTAAGTCATAAGGGATATATACTTCATTTTTTTGTACACTATAAAATACCAAATTGATTAAGAGTTTACTTTACTTTATTATAACAAAGATAATAATCTTTCTTCACATAAAAATCTTACGATCTAAAATTTTTGGAAGTATGACCCTTTGTTTAACAGAAACTAAGACCTCCAACTTTTCATTAAAATCTTAAAAATAACTTTTTTGGATTACAGTATGAGTTTTAAGAAAGCGCGTAAATAAGAATGGAACCAAGGATGCCAAAGCATAAACCATTATATCCCAATTCCAAATTTATCGCTTAACAGCACAAAGGACATTTGTCCGAAATTAAAAGTGAGTTCAGGGCGGAAGTATTTTCGTTTGTCAGAACTGCCCAGCTGATGGCTGAAAAGACAACAACAATATCGACACCCAGGGTTGCACTCACGTACGCCGACCAACGTATCTTTCTATCAGTTGAACAAACAAAAACAATGAGTTGCAGCACAGCAAACAGCCATTTTTATCGTCCTGCTGGATCTGGAACGGTCAAATGTCAAATATCGATTTTTGTTAAACCAGAAACTTAATTGTGCGTGCAGTTCTGTAAAATAGAAATTTCGTATCCAGATTGTGCAAGAAGCACGAAGTGAATAATTCCACGTCTCCTTTGAGAAAAGAGTTTTTTATTTCTACCAAAAACACTACCCATTGTAACCATGTAACCAGGATGGAATCGAGATATAATATATCTACTTAAACAAAATGGTCTTGAGACTTGATCGCAGCTAGTTTGTTCCCGGTTTTGCCAAATCAGTACTAGTCGCAGATGTTTAATATGCTCGTGCCAATTTTCTATTAGCAGAAACTTGTGCTTGTGATTAAAAAAGCTCGTATGAATTCTAGAGACATTGACCAATCTTTGATAAGATAAAATTTATCTCTATCCGCGAATTTTAATTATGGGGTTGGTGGTGTCTTCATGGTTGGATCTGGTGAAAGATTTCTTTTGATACGAGCTTTATATTCTACTCGTACTCCTCAGTATATCGGCCATTTTGTGATTTTTATTGTTTTGAGCCTAGCTTACTTAGTTCTTTGTGTCAAAAGGTCACTTACTTTTCTAACTTCAATAAATGTTTCAGGGAATCGGTATTTTTTCGTTAATGATCGAATCAACTGGATGTTGCGAAACGAAATAGGGTTTCTCTGCCAAAAGACCCTTTAATGTTAAGCGAATGTGTCGTCTATCAAGGTAGCAGGACATTACCCTTCTGTCCTAAAATTATTTTCACCAACAAACGCCACCTCATAAACGTTTCAAATATTTTGGCTTCCATGTTTTCTTTCGAACTCAACAGGCAACTCTTCTTGCAAAGGTCATTAAAGGCTCTAATAGTAGAATAAAATCACTTCTTGAAGCTGCAACGTCTCTTAAAACATTAAAAGTAATAAATAAAAGAAATAAAGAAAGACTGGTACGGCCAATCGGTGCTGTAAGGAAATAAAATAATTACAAATCAGATGCTCGATTCAACGAGTCTTATCTCGATTCAATGTTCCCGCGATAGTCGTTTCTTCGCACCAGGAATAGACGCAGGTTTATATGCGTGCAACTGAAGAAAACTTGGCAATTTACTAAACTACACTAAATTTATTTGAGGAATTTTTCGTGCAACAACAAAAAACAATTTTCACCGATTTTGTAATGAATACTTGAGGTAAAACACCCTGAAATGCATTGTTGTCTATCAATGAAATTAGTGATTGTTGAAAACTCAAATTCCATATGTGTCAATAGCTGCCAAAATGGAATTGACAACAGAGATTAAGAATTTGGGGACCCTGCTAATGGAAGTGATTTTTTAGAACGATATGTAACCGAGACACTAACATAGTTCAAGCTACACAATTAACTACATTTTCGAAATATGAGACAATGTTGGTTTGTGAAGCATCTTCTCTCCGTTCCCGTCATCGTTCTCTACCAAACTATGTTAGCACATGATTCTAAAGTTACAAGCTGGCTTATGCAACACCAGCTTTCCACAACTTTTTTCACAATATACGAGTATGGAATACGAAAGTTTATTGACGTTGGTTGGGGCTCTAGTGGTGATAATAATAAATCAGTTGTTTTCCTGGTGTATGCAAACCAACAGTGATGCCCGTTTCCTTCAATTCAAGGGTTTCTATTGGGTCCACTCGATCATTCTCGTTGCTCTCCAAACACTCACAGAAACTATCTTCTTCAACTCTGCAAAAACTTCCGAAACATAGCCCGGTTACATGTGAAGTTCTGGATGCATGTAAATAATTTTGTTGCTCATCTGGGTGGTATGCAAATGTTGTTGGTGGCTACAGCACTTCACGGACATAGCAGATCATATCAACTTTTTGTTGCATGACTGTAACTGTTATTCTTGTAATAAATTAGCCAATGGCAAAAGCAAGTGGTGTACAAAATAAAAACGAAGCTTCTGGTGCTTCCAACCAGAAGTGAAGCAAAAATTTTAATGCACATATGTATCTCCCAAACCACTTAAAGTACCATATCCAAGTTCGATCAGGGCAAATCACTTAAGCGCCTCAAAAAAAAAAACATTGTCAAAATGTACTATTTTTCTTTATAAAAACAACAGAAAGCTAATGAAATTGTGAAGAGACAAAATGATATTTTAAACATTTCCGAGTTATTAGTTAACACCTGAAAGGTTTTCTCACAAACCAGATATGATATGAAAATTTTAAACAAACAGATGCATGTTAAGGATTCAGAATCAATTTAAATCTATAATCTTAAAATCTTTCCGTTTTTGTTTCTTTAATTCCAGCTAAAAGATCAATGGGGTATATAAGCAAAACAACAACTTGTTTTCTACATCACTCAACTGGATTAGTAGAAAATACATACCCGCTTTCAGTTCTACAGTTCAAATATTTATATGTAAAAATATGTAAAAGAAACAACTAAAAAAGGCTAAGTTCGTGTGCAATTGAACATATTATACTCTCGCAACTTGCAAGAAACAAAGCCGGCAAAATACTACTGTGATAAAATTGAAAGGTTTCATCAAAATACCTTAATATTTCTTTGTTTTGTTGGAAGGACGTCCAAATTCGCATCAACATCAGAAAACATAGCCAAAATACATGGGTTTCCAACCCATCATCGATTGAACCATATCTTAAGTGAAATTTTGGGTTTTAGAAAGCTGTGTGCACAAGGGGTGCCGCATTCGCTAACAATGGAATAAAACCACATTCGAATACGAATCTTTCAGCAACATTAGGAGCGCTTTAAAAGGGATAAAGAGGGTTTTCTGCGTCAATTCATGACTATGGATGAGACTTGGGTCTATCACCATGATTCTGATTCAAAACTTGAGGCTAAAGAAATGTGGGAACCTGGTTGGTTTTCTTCAAAACGAGTTCGTGTCCGGAAATCGGCCAAGGAGGTTATGAAATCAGGTTTTTGGGATGCGAGAGAAATTTTGTTTGTGGATTTCTTGCAAACTGATAGAACAATTAATTCTGAATATTATTGCATTCTTTTGCTCCAGTTGAAGAAAAAAATTCGTGTAAAAAGACCCGGTTTGCAAAAAAAAATCTTTTTCATCAGCAAAATAAACCGTGCCACCAGGGCATTTTGACAATAGCTAAAATCAATGAATTAAAGTTCAAATTGTTTAAGCGACTTCTATTTATTTCCCGAACTCAAAAAATGTTAGCGTGGCAAGCGCCTTTCATCAAATGAAGAGGTCACAACGACTGTTGAAGCATATTTTGCGGGCACTTCGGATTCTCACTTCAGGGATAGGATCCCCGAATTAGAGGATCATTGGAGGAAGGGTTCAGGGAGATTATACTGAATAATAAAGTGTTTTTTGAATCATAAAATTGTGTTTTTTTATGAACCCACAAAACTTATTCAACAGCCTGGTATTTATAACATAACAAAGATTGATTTTTATATAGGTCGCCTTATTATAGCTTTTACAAAAATACATATACTTTCTTTTACTTTGTACTTTAACATCACTGTCTTAATGTTATCTGATCGGTATGAAGCTCAATTTCTATTCGAGTTAATTTCAAAAGAAATAATACATATAATAAGCAAAAACGAATGACTCTTGGTGTACATTTTCCATAAACTAATTCTCAAAAAAATTTTTAACAACCCTATATTAGAAGTCTGATTTTATATCCATGAAAAAAATGGCTTTTTTAAAAGAATCGGCATGGTAATGTTTCTATATCAATCACATTATTTGGAATTTCGGTTGTGATTTCTACATAATCCGGAAAGCAAAAGCCTGTTCACCAATATATCATTAATTTTTTTACGTCTTTGTATAAAAGTACTTCTTCCTCTCCAGCTGCTTAGAAGGTTTGTAGAAGCATGAAGTTTCTAAAGTCATAAGATCACAGTCGTCACAGTCACAGTCGCATCTGTCATCAACACAAGCGTACCAGCTATGAAATTTTTCCTTATCTCCAACCACTACTGCTGTTATCTTCAAAGACTTTTCACTGTGCATGTAGAGGAATTCATATGCCGACAACACAACAAAAACAATTCGCCATTCACAGTGTAAGCGCCTGTTGGAGCGAGGATATGTGCATTGTGAAGAGTAGAACAATTAAACACAGATGGCTGGTAGCCCCATCCATTTCTATTCTGGCCTTTTTCACAAAATTAAAAAGCAGAAAAACTAAAAGCCAGAACGGCGGAAACAAAATAAAAGTATTAAGGAAACGGCTGAGATAAGGAATAAAGCGTAAGGATGTACAGACATGTTCTATTCCACTGCTATGACGTTTAGCGACCATGACGTATACGTAACATGCGGTGAAACTATGAATGCAGATGGTTTTGTTATACATATTAAGTGTATATGCGAAATTATGGTTGTATGTATGCGTGTGCATATACGACGTGTATCTCTTGGGTCTAAGTCAATTAGATACGGTCGAGTGCATTGACATGTCATAAAGTAATATGCCATAACGATGTGAGAATCAGTGGCATAACCACTCACAAGCCTATGTGCAGAAGGAAACAGATTGCCAACCTGATTCGCTTTTTGTACCAGTTGGGAGTATATACTACATTTATTGTGTTTTATTTTTTACCGCGAAAAAATGGAACGTGCAAGGAGGAAAACTAATTAAAAAAACCTTTTTTATGAAATTAATTTTGTAAAATTTCAAATTTCCTTCAATTGTATTCTTTGTAGGCATCTTTTCTTACATATAAACTGCACACTTTTTCTTTGGTTTCTTCCTTTTTGAATGAAATTTTTAACTGGGGATTTACTCTTTCATTAGATCTTCGCAGGTACAGTCTTTGAATTTCTCGTCTATATTTCTTAGAAAACAATCTGTTCTTTTTCTTAACTTTGAATCTGGCAATCACGAAGTATTGTCACACAGGCGCATGCATCCATTACAACAACACGGAACTGAGGTTTGAATATTCATTTAGCCTCAAAAGCGTTTTGAGAAGTGAAGCAGAGAAATATTTCT
Organism: Bactrocera correcta; assembly: GCA_027475135.1. Taxonomy (NCBI): domain Eukaryota; kingdom Metazoa; phylum Arthropoda; class Insecta; order Diptera; family Tephritidae; genus Bactrocera; species Bactrocera correcta. The sequence goes on from CM050322.1 coordinate 7,521,209, forward strand.
ATTTAATTGCTATTTTATATCCAGTTCAATTAGCAGTGTGCTCATTATACCGTATCAATACGGAACGGATTAATTGGTGTTGAGTTTTTCACCTAGAAGTCGGACTTTTTTGTAAAAATTTTTTGAGGCATCGCTCCTCGTCCTATTACAAAAAAATATGAGTTCGTAATGAGCGTAGTGGAACCACTTCCATGCCCACGAAACGCCCTTAACTGAAATCCAATGAAGTGAAATAACTAAGCACTACATTAAGATATAAAACTCTAATATGCCCAGGGGATGGCACTAGCAAGGGGCACCGGTGGATACAAAATTTTGATAAAGTGAGTGTTACGTCAAGTGACATCCTTTAAACATAAATACAATTTTTTTAAATATTATACTAAACTAATATAAATTAATTAATTTTATATAAGATATTGAATTAAAATTTTAAAGTTTATTTTATATAAAGTACTCACCCTAATAATGTTGTTTTATATACTAACCATAATTTTCTACCATAGTGAATCGAAATGAATTCTGCTTTCCCCTACCCCCTTCTACTTACTACACATACTTACGCGTCCCGTTGGTTTAAGCCGTTAGGTTAAGGTTTAGGCTAAGTCATAAAAATCCTAGAATAAAGAATTCAATTGTGTTAGAAGAGAATTCGCGAGTGGTCGTTATTTTTTTCGGTACAGGCTATTTAGTTTTCACGCATTTCCATTTAATTAACTTTTCTCAAAAAATCTTGAGGTTTTTCAGTGGGCTTGGCACTGCCCCCTAATAAGTATAATGTAACTTATCTCCTAAACCACTAAAGTTACAAATTTTCTAAGCTCGAATATCACCAAAACTCCTACCGACAGTGTGAAAATTAATGAAATTTAAAGATAACCACGATCTCTTCCCATTTGGTGGTACTACTCAAAACTTCTAAAAGCGCAATAAATTAATAAACTAAATTTACCACCCAGATGGTACAAGAGAGCTTTATGGGAGCCTTTGGAAAAATTGGACAATGGGCAAGACACCGGCCACTTTTTGGTGAAATCCCATATTTCGGGACTGGACTACAAAATTTAGCACGTGGCATCTTCTTAGATTTTTATGTCACAGAGTGAAAATGGACAACAACCACGCCTACTTCCCGATTAGCACAATTTTAAATTCCTTTTGAATCGTTTAGTTTCCAGTACACAATCACGAAGCAATTAATGTAACGAAATAAAACTTTGCACAAATAATGCCTGTGATGTGTACCACATTATGACCAAAAAATGTTTAAATCGAATGAAAACTATTCAAGCCTCTAGTTACCAGATATTGACTTTTGATCGAAAATGTCGGTCAATGTGTGATATATACAAATATAACTAAAATAATAATCCTTATTTTATAATGGTTTGTCTGCATGTCAAAAATTAGTTGATTCAGACCAATACTTTCTTTAGTCCCCAAATACCTAATATAAAAATTTTCAAACTTCCGGGTAACTTTGTATTGCACATATCGACCAGTATGTGAGTTATCGCTATGAAAATTACAGAACGTGTTTTTTCGTATCAGTGTATTTCGCCTTTTCTTTAAAATTATCTGAATATACAATATTGGATGTATGTACTGAAGTTGATGCCAAAAATATGTGGAGTTGGTCAACATATTACCCAAATTACCAAGAATATGCAATTGCCTGGATTCCGAACCTCTGGTTGATGTTTTACAACTTAACACACGTCTCTGTTTCTGGTCCTCGCAAGTTGTTAAAGTATGAAATGTTCGGTTACACCCGAACTTAACCCTTCCTTTATTGTGAAGTTTGATACTCGTATTTCCAGCAACCAGAAGGAAACGTCGAAGGCCCTATAAAATTATTAGGATGACGAGTTGAGTCAGTTTATTTATGTCAGTCTGTAGGCTTTTCCGTCCATCTGTCTGTCCAACTGTCTGTATATACCCGATTTAGTTCTTCAGTGTGCATTGAGCACACTGTTGTTTCTGCAAGAAGCTGCCGTTTCGTTGGAACCGCTTGTATTGCATATCACATAGGTTTCATACAAACTGATGTTTGTTTACCGATATTTCCGCTTGGATGCCACAAACTTCGTGGAACTTTAAACATACCGGATTCCGTACATAAATATATTTATACATCCGCGTTCGGATTTTATAGTAAAAGAATTCGAACGGGAATTTTGAAAATTCTTCCGGAGTGACTGATTTAGTCGGTCTTGCTCACATCTTCGTTAAAGCTTTACTAAGAGAAGCGATTAGACCGCAAAGAGAATCAAAAGCCGAAACCATAACCAGTACACACAGGGTTATTGAGTTAATCGTTTCCCTGAACTTGTCAGCGTAGCTATGTTTAACGACAACAATTTTAACAGAACTGAGCTGTGCCTTATGCCAATAATATACAGCTTTTTCAAAATCAATATTTGTCAATGCTGATTTTCACACGTTTACCTTTCACATGTACCATATACATATATAGGTAAAAAATTACCATTGAATTTTGTACTAATTTGGAGTTAGCCATAGCTCGCTACAAATATTGTCGACTTACTCTATGCACACTATAGTCATAGGGATTTTCAACAAATTTTAATTCCCGTTATTTGCTGAGCTGAGCCAGGCCAGTGTAACATGCAAAACTAGCAGTCGCCCCTTTTAGCCCCTTGTGGCAGCTATCCAAATCTTCTTTTACAACTACCGTTGTCACTTTGCACTAGCTCATTAAATAGAAAATTCTTTACAAAACCGCACATTCATTTTGGTTGAAATGCCATTTGAGGTATTCTGAAAAAATTTGGTATTTGCGAGTTTCGGTTATCCTTTAGCATTTCCGGCGCGTTTAAAGAAAAATAAATAAATTAGTCGTTAAGTGTTGCTTGACGTTTCACACTGTAACAAAGATATATGACTCCTTATGTGGTTTACTATTTTGTCGTTGACATATGGTAGGGTTTCTTCATTGAATAGATGTAAATAATATCTTAGTATAATTTTTATGAAACTAAGAAAAATAGGATGAAAGGAAGTTCAGATAATTATTGAGTGTCGATTTATCCAATTGAGTTAAATAAAAATAAATTAAGAATCGTGTGGAAGTAGGACGAGCACTAATTGAGTAGTCTTTAGATTGCCTTATCACGGCTCTACTGTCTTTCGAGCAATCTAGATGAGGAACTTCCTATAGCAACTTTTATTTGCAGGAAAGCAATATTCGGCTTGTCATAAAGACCATTTTTCTCCAATCCTACAAAAAGGCCATTTCTTTGGAAATAATATATTATATATACAGCTTTGAAAGCAAATTATTTTTAATTTATTTGTCGCCTTTCTTGAGCTTTTTTTAAAAGCACACTTATTTTAATACAATTCAGCTTTGTCAATCTAATCATAGTAATTAGGTTTAGCTAATGTAGTCTTTGTGTGAAGATGAAGAGGTTTTGACTCCATCACTACAGCTTGTTAACCGCTAAGGTAAGATTTATGTTGCCTATTAGTTTTCAATTACTGCCAAATATTGAAAACAGCTCGTATTTTTTTGTTAAATTTCTTTTCTTTTCTACTGGCTGCTCACAGAGTAGAGGAGAGAATTGTTATTAAGTGAATACCCCGAGATGGTGTCCATATTTATACAGTTATAAACAAAACATTTGCATGCAAGGTATTGCTGAAGATGAATTTAGATACTTATGATACAAGGTGTATATTGACAATTATCATCATAAAAGTCAGCTTTCTAATTTTATAACAGTTTTTGAGTGACCAATTTCGGATGATTTGGATGAAAGGGATCGTTTATATTTCGCTCCAAGATTTAGGTTTTGAAAATGTTAATTCAAAGATAAAAGAGGATTTTTAATTGGAGAATTCAAATATTTTAGTTGTCTTTGGTATTCGAGATATCGAATATTTGTGATTTCACGATTGTTATTTGTATTCTTCTTTTTTTCAGCATTATTTAACTGATGTAAGAAGAAGTTCGTATAACACAAACTTATCTAAAATAGTCCCTCCAAATTTAATGTTTGAGTTGGCAGACTGAAACCTTGTCATAAAAGTTTTTTAGCCCTTCGATCATGAAGAAGCTGTAGAAGCCTTATTGCTTAGCATTAATTAAAAATTCAACGTAAACGGCATTCAAGCATATGCGGATAACATAACTTACAAAAAAAAACTGAACTGTTCATTTTAAATTATTATTATAAATTATTAAATTTACCAATTTTATAGCAACTGTAAGTATGCGAGCGTACCAAAAACAACAAGCAATAAATGTTGCGCCATTTTACCTACAACGGTGGCAAATCAAATGCAATTCACTCTGACCAAATACTTGTGTGATAGGGAGAACCAAAGCAAATTAATTGGTTTGCACTTGAAAGCGAAATAGCGACTGTGATGGAGAGAAGTATAAAAGCACCCAGCAATGGCAAACTGAGAGCCGCAAAATAGTTGAGATAGTAAGTAGAAAATACTTGAAGAAATTTGTGTGAGTGGAAGTGGGTAAGAGTGATATAAAAAAAAATGTTGGTGATGATTCGCAAGGCAAACCATCGTTCGGAGATGCCACAGATCAAAGCCAAAGCAGATGCTTTCAATCAAACAGTTAGGGGAGGTTGCGAGCGGAGTCAAATGGTGATGATTGCAATCGCCTAAAGAAATAACTGCATACATATACTACATATATTGCCATATACATACAAAAATGCCGTTTTGAAGCGGATCTGTTGGCGTAGAAAAAGCCGGCTATCGCAATCGTAACATTTTGTGAAAATATTTACACACTTTAATTGAATGTTGTGTGTTTTTGTTCAACTAGAATTTGCAATTCGCTGGAAACACACACAAGCACACGAGTAAAAGACACACATACTATACACTATATATATTTTGTACATAAAAGTGTTTTACAAATACAAATTTATTTTGAATTAGAGAATTAACAAGAGCAAAATACATGGTCTCGATAGAGAGCTCTTCTAGCATTTCACGTTTTTCGTTGGCTTTTACTCTATTTCTACTTAGTGTCGATACCTCGCCACAATATATAATTTTTTTGATTATCAAATCAAAACACTTTTAATCCACACTTACTAAACTTAAAAAGAAACTAGAGAGCTAAAGTGAAACATCCAATAATTCTTAGTTTAAAGATAATATTGGAGTCGATGGACAGTAGCTTGTACTCCTTTCTTAATATTATGTTAAATATTTTGCATTTCTTAGTGAAAACAACACTATTTAATTCGCTACATGTGACGATGTGATCGAGCAGAAGAGACAATATCCGGATGACATTAGATGACGTGCAGGTTGGACATAGCACGGAGGATTGTTGACGATCGAAGTAAATATCGAGAGTAACGTTGAGCGCGATGATTCAGTAATTTTTTTAATTATTGGTGTCCGCATGTTTGATGTCTTCGCCCATGTTGTTGTGAGCTGTTGAGTATGGTGTTATGTTCAGATAGGGCGAGTTGTGCTAGGATGCGCCATTTTTAGAATATTGTGGTAGAGGGAGGCTTAGGTCATTTACACACCCGCTTTTTCAAAAATTTTCCCACAAGTGTCCCTTGCTACTGCGATCCCTGTGCCAAATTAGAGTTTTATATATGGTTTGAATACGCCCATCTCCAATGCCAGATATCTTACGACGCCGAAAATAAAGTGCACCAAGTTGCATTAAAATGTTTTTATTTATCTTTTCTACTGGCTGCTCACAGAGTAGAGGAGAGAATTGTTATTAAGTGAATACCCCGAGATGGTGTCCATATTTATACAGTTATAAACAAAACATTTGCATGCAAGGTATTGCTGAAGATGAATTTAGATACTTATGATACAAGGTGTATATTGACAATTATCATCATAAAAGTCAGCTTTCTAATTTTATAACAGTTTTTGAGTGACCAATTTCGGATGATTTGGATGAAAGGGATCGTTTATATTTCGCTCCAAGATTTAGGTTTTGAAAATGTTAATTCAAAGATAAAAGAGGATTTTTAATTGGAGAATTCAAATATTTTAGTTGTCTTTGGTATTCGAGATATCGAATATTTGTGATTTCACGATTGTTATTTGTATTCTTCTTTTTTTCAGCATTATTTAACTGATGTAAGAAGAAGTTCGTATAACACAAACTTATCTAAAATAGTCCCTCCAAATTTAATGTTTGAGTTGGCAGACTGAAACCTTGTCATAAAAGTTTTTTAGCCCTTCGATCATGAAGAAGCTGTAGAAGCCTTATTGCTTAGCATTAATTAAAAATTCAACGTAAACGGCATTCAAGCATATGCGGATAACATAACTTACAAAAAAAAACTGAACTGTTCATTTTAAATTATTATTATAAATTATTAAATTTACCAATTTTATAGCAACTGTAAGTATGCGAGCGTACCAAAAACAACAAGCAATAAATGTTGCGCCATTTTACCTACAACGGTGGCAAATCAAATGCAATTCACTCTGACCAAATACTTGTGTGATAGGGAGAACCAAAGCAAATTAATTGGTTTGCACTTGAAAGCGAAATAGCGACTGTGATGGAGAGAAGTATAAAAGCACCCAGCAATGGCAAACTGAGAGCCGCAAAATAGTTGAGATAGTAAGTAGAAAATACTTGAAGAAATTTGTGTGAGTGGAAGTGGGTAAGAGTGATATAAAAAAAAATGTTGGTGATGATTCGCAAGGCAAACCATCGTTCGGAGATGCCACAGATCAAAGCCAAAGCAGATGCTTTCAATCAAACAGTTAGGGGAGGTTGCGAGCGGAGTCAAATGGTGATGATTGCAATCGCCTAAAGAAATAACTGCATACATATACTACATATATTGCCATATACATACAAAAATGCCGTTTTGAAGCGGATCTGTTGGCGTAGAAAAAGCCGGCTATCGCAATCGTAACATTTTGTGAAAATATTTACACACTTTAATTGAATGTTGTGTGTTTTTGTTCAACTAGAATTTGCAATTCGCTGGAAACACACACAAGCACACGAGTAAAAGACACACATACTATACACTATATATATTTTGTACATAAAAGTGTTTTACAAATACAAATTTATTTTGAATTAGAGAATTAACAAGAGCAAAATACATGGTCTCGATAGAGAGCTCTTCTAGCATTTCACGTTTTTCGTTGGCTTTTACTCTATTTCTACTTAGTGTCGATACCTCGCCACAATATATAATTTTTTTGATTATCAAATCAAAACACTTTTAATCCACACTTACTAAACTTAAAAAGAAACTAGAGAGCTAAAGTGAAACATCCAATAATTCTTAGTTTAAAGATAATATTGGAGTCGATGGACAGTAGCTTGTACTCCTTTCTTAATATTATGTTAAATATTTTGCATTTCTTAGTGAAAACAACACTATTTAATTCGCTACATGTGACGATGTGATCGAGCAGAAGAGACAATATCCGGATGACATTAGATGACGTGCAGGTTGGACATAGCACGGAGGATTGTTGACGATCGAAGTAAATATCGAGAGTAACGTTGAGCGCGATGATTCAGTAATTTTTTTAATTATTGGTGTCCGCATGTTTGATGTCTTCGCCCATGTTGTTGTGAGCTGTTGAGTATGGTGTTATGTTCAGATAGGGCGAGTTGTGCTAGGATGCGCCATTTTTAGAATATTGTGGTAGAGGGAGGCTTAGGTCATTTACACACCCGCTTTTTCAAAAATTTTCCCACAAGTGTCCCTTGCTACTGCGATCCCTGTGCCAAATTAGAGTTTTATATATGGTTTGAATACGCCCATCTCCAATGCCAGATATCTTACGACGCCGAAAATAAAGTGCACCAAGTTGCATTAAAATGTCTCCATTTTTATTCAAATTACATCTTGCACGAACGACGGACAGGCAGACAGTCAACGGAATTTCAACTCCTTACTTCATCCTTATCATTTATGCATACATATGTTTACAATATAATACCATATGTCTGACTCAATTAGTTTTAGGAGACAATGTAGAAACATGTTGCTGGAATATAAATATCCTGAAGAAGGTCCTTCTGCTCCTTTGCATCAAGAACTTAGTAAACTGCTATATTAAAACTGAAGATAAATTAAAACAAGGTAATTGTCAATGGTAAGCCGGAATAGCAGAAGCAGAAATATTGACCATTCCATAAAATTTTTTCATTTTATTAAAAGCAAAAGTTGTGTGTTCTTCAAAAACACAATACTCGTTCGACATGCTTTCAGACCATGCAAAAAGCTGTATTGAAATAGAAGGGGACTTTTTTGAATAAAATAAATTGATTTTGCCGAAAATACCATTTGTGCTGCGTTTTTAAGTCATGTTTTCTTTTGAAAGCAAATTGTATACAGCAGTTTACAGACATAATCTAGCGTTTCAAAATTTTGTGACTTGACTGCAACCGTCAGTCATTATTTCTGGTCTTATTGATGTTTTTGAGGATGACATGAATTTGGCAAAACATTTTTTTTTTTTTTCATTTTGTTTGTTAACCGATTTTTTACTGCTTCATTTTTGGTGACAAATTAATCATTGATGAAGGTAAGCGGTTTCCAACTTCTACTTAAGCTGGCTACTTAAGTAACTAACTGGCTCTTGTGTGCTTAAATGATGGGAAAGATACTAATATAAAAGGAGGAAGCAGCAGTACTTCCTATACTTTTAATTTATTCTAGTCTAGAAATCAAATTTGGCAGTGTTTTGAATTTTATTTAACAAAAACCAAATAATATTTTAACTATCCATTTTTTTATGGTGTTTTTATTGATATCTTAAAAATACAGAAAAAAATGGCGCATCCTGATGACATTGATCCTGACATTCCTGGTGGTCTGAAAAAAAAAAATAAAAAGAAATTCTTGATCAGTAAGTTATAGTCCCTACCTCAGGGAACATGAAATTTTTTTGAAAAATGGCGACTGCCTGAAAATAAAAATCATTTTTTACGCTTTTTTTGAAATTCTTGAATTTTTTTAAAATATTAAAAATAAAAATTGTGACACGATGCTGGTAGGAACGATAAAGGCTTATATAAAGAAGTTTCATACAAAATTTCAAGTAAATCGGTTGTATTGAACTTGAGATAATGCCGGTACCGTGTGGAAAAAAGTAGTTTCCAGAAAAACGCGTTTAAAAAATAGAGTACGGCCGAATCGGGCTAGGTACTGCATCACTAAAGAAACTGTATTTCTTAAGATAATTTTAATTTTTAAAAATCCGGTTAATAAAGTTTCAGATGTCCTTAATTTTTTGAAAGAGAATCACGTTAAATGCCAGGCGTGCTTAGTACGCGTCGCGCTACGAGGCTGTGTTCCTTATGAGAAAGTCGAAGCCATTTGTACAGAAGTGGATACAGCGATATAAGGTGGCTAAAAATTTCCCTGATTTACCAGAAAGTGGTTTGATAGGAAAAGTGACAACAAAGATGAAAAAGAATATTGAATCTGCAAAATTAATGGCAAAAGGTTTAGATATATCCTACGAAACTATCCGAACCTTTCTTCATACTCATGATCTGAAATGGCGCAATACAATGAAGACTGAAAAACTTGACACAAAGCGACTCGCTGGGCGCATGAGAATAATGAGAGATATTTTGAAAATGTAAGTTTTACTGCTGAATGTTCTATATGGGAACGTTCTGTCTTCACGCAAGCCTGGTCAACTCCCACCAATAGGCTTGTTCAGCGGACCGTAAAACGTGAAATAAAAGTGCATCTTTGGGGCTGCTTCTCAAAGTAGGAATTCGGCACTTCGTACCTCTTTACTGACCACCTAAATGCCGAAAAAATCATAAAAATCTACAAAAAGGCTTTACTACTATCTGCCAAACGATGATTCATCAGAAAAAATGAAGATTGGATTCTTCAGGAGGACAACGATCCTAAACACCGCAGCAAGCTTTGTACTCAGCGGAAAACTCAATCTGGCATCATTACATTGGATTGGCCGTCGCAGTCGCCCGATGCAAACCCTATTGAAAATGTGTGGGCATATATTAAACAGAAACTTCGCAGAAGAAGAAGCACATACACTTTGAAGCAGTTGTCTTACGAATCTCGTCGGATCAGGAGATCCTTGCCACGGAGATGCCAGGCAATTATCGACGCCGGTGGTGACTGGACATATTATTGACCAAATTGCATCATTGTTAGTAATATGTATAATGTATATGTATATAAATACTAGCTGACCCCGCAGCCGTTGCCCTGCGTGAATTTATGTGTTTTGAAATGAAAAGAAAGTTGAATTTATGTTGTGTTGAAATGTAGCGCAGCTTGATAAACAAATTTTTTTTTATTTTCTGTTCTGGTGCGTAAATATACAGAGAAGACGGGTTTCCAACTTCTGAACACGCCACGTATATCTGGTCATGTGAAAAACATGGCTTCTCTGGATTTATGCCACACTTCTATCTATCTATCCTTTTGTCCTGTTGATTGCCATCACAAATGTAATTTTCTCTGGAAACGGAATATATTTGAAATGAAATTACTGTCCCCTTATATTCGGTAACTGCGTCACAATTATTGGGGTTCTTTATACAGTTTCGGTGAATAAATGAAGGTTGTGAAACATACTAATGACAGATCTAACTTTCTTTTCCAACGAATTTAGAAATTCCGCTGGATAATTCGCGGCTTTGTCTTCATTGTCAAGACGATCGATCGATTTGTATGAGCGCAAACCCTTCTGAATTTGACTTTGAATGAATTTGAATCTTCAGCTATTATCATGTTCCAGTAATTGTACTTGCTGGCTTGCAAACACTCTACCATTCACAGTACGCAATGAAGTTGAACCGCGAGGCGCACCATAGTCGGAAAACTTTCGTGAAATGCAAAAGTGAATACCCTACAAAGCGCTTTATTGCAGTTCACGTATCGACCCATTTGATACTTACTGATCTCATCTCATTCGAGGCCAATAATCGCAATGTAGCTTTCTTTGGTGATGAATTTGCAAGCGTATTTCAGTAATTTCACCAAACTGTAATACTCAAGTTTTGAATGTGAATTAGACAACAGTGGCGAATATATTACGATTCATATGATGTCAACTTCGATATTCACTCCTCTAAATTGAATGCTAAATGTTCTGCCATTGTCGTCTTGTGACCGACGCAGATATAGTGGATATCCACCATTTCCAGTTTGTGTTTCCTAAAGAAATGCACGTGGATAGTGTTTCGACGCGAAGAAGGATTGTGGTGTTCGCAATGTTCATGAACCATATTGGTCTTTACCACTTCTTATAATTCTGGATCTTTCTCTGAATCAGGAATTTACGCAAAAAATATTGCATCAATTTAATCTAATGTAACCACCATCCACCATCCAAAAAAGAAGAAGCGGCAAACCTCTTTTTTGCCCCTCAACAGAGTACATCCAGCATCTAGCAGCACGTTGATTTAGGCTGCCATAAATTGATGCCAAACAGAACGCCGACCGATATTAGCGCGACCTTTTCGTGGCTTCGTAAAAAATTTCAATCTGTAATTGATCTTTTTAGTTTTCACTGAATAATTTTCCAAAATTTTTCTTTTGAATAGCTGGATTAAAAAAGCAAGCGACCGAAATTAAACGATTCAAATAATTTACAAATCAAAATATTGAAAAACAAAAATTGAAAAAATTACATGAAAAGAAATTATTTTTTAGAATTGTCCAATTTTCCGATTTTTCCTAATTAAAAGTATAACGTGTTTTTATTTCTAAACCTTCCCCGATCCACAACGAACACATTAAAAAAACAATCATCAAATTTGCTTCAGTCGTATGAAAGTTATGAACGTACATACATTTTGGCGATTCATTTTTATTTACCCCGCAACCGTTGTCCTGCGTGAAATTATGTGTTTTGATATGAAAAGATAAAAATTCATATTGTCATATATTTGCTATTTTTCTACATTTTTATTTCAATGTAACGCAGCTTGATAAACAACATTTTTTGGTTTCTGTTCCGGTGCGTAAATGTACAGAGAAGATGGTTTTCTAACTCGTAAGCACGCCACGTATATCTGGACGTGTGAAAAACAAAGCATTTACAAATTTATGCCACCCACTATACGACTATCCTATTGATCGTCATCTCAAATTCCATTTTCACTGGAAATGGAATACGTTTGAACTGAAATGGCAAATCGTTAGAACTCAAAAGAAATCCGTAGAGTCAAGCATTCTGCCCCTTACATTTGATAGGTGCGTCACAAGTCTCCCCGCAAGTCTCCTGGAATGAGACTTTGAATCTTCCAGTTTAAGTCAACAATATAGGTATTTGTGGCAGCTAACATTGCGCGTGCACTCAAGGAATCGTACTAACGATAATTTGGTCAATGTTTGTATAAACATTCGTGATGGATCCATCTTTCGTGAGCTGAATTGATATCAAACCACCGGAAGTATCAACCGGTATTGACTTATTTCCAATTCTAAACGTATACGATGTAAAATGTGTTCGGCAATGTAATTTTTGGTCGTATCCCATAATTGACGCAGATTTAAAGGCTAATGATCTCAAAAAGTGTGCGAATTTTAGTGGCATTCGAAGTAACTATCGCATCGTCCATCGTTTGATTCCAGTGATTATCATGTTCCAGCAATTGTAATTGCTGGCATGATACTCAAAAAGTTGCACACACCGAACCATTCACAGTCTGCAATGACTCAAATGAATTTGAACCGCGAACATTAATCAATAGCAACCAAAGATAAAAGCAATCGTCGTTTTTCGGGGGGATTGCGCAAATTCGTTCTAAAACATTAGTTGAGAACACACCCGGATATCCATCTACTGGTTGGCCTTGCTTTCTGCGTAACTATTTCTTCGACAATGCATTCTATGTATAATATCTAGGCATTTCCAAATAGAGCAAGTTCTTGCAAACGGTTCACTGACGAACGTTGAGAAAAAATTCATAAACATTAGTTTTGTTGGTGGCGGTGTTTCCACTGGATATACGTATACTGTATTCTCTGAGTAGAAATAGACCCTTTGGTCATTCTCCAAACTAACTGCGAGATGCACAACAGTCGGAAAACGTTCATGAATTGCAAAAGTAAATATCCTACAAAGCGCTTCATTACAGTTCACGTATCGACCGAATCGTTCAAGACCAATAACCGCCATATTGCTTCGTTTGGTGTCGTACTTACAAACGTATTTTACCGATTACAACAAATTGCAATACACAACATTGACATGACTTTTGAATGTGAATTAGACAACAGTGGTAAATATGGTACGATCCATGTGTTGTTAACTTCGATGTGTTGTTCGATATTTAGGCCTCTAAATTGAATGCTAAATGTTCTGCCATTGTCGTCTGGTGAGTGACGCCAATACAGTCGATATCCATCATTTCTAGTTTGTGTTTCCGAAAGAAAAGCACGTGGATAGGGTTTGGTGCATTTATTGTCAGACATGCAAACCGAAGTGGGATTGTGGTGTCCGCAAGGTCCATGAACCATATTGGTATTCATCACTTTGTATAATACTGCACCTTTCTCTGCATCAGAAATTTCCGCATGATTGAATGATTTCATAAATTTGATCTGGTGTAACCACCATCCAAAGAAGAATGTGTGCGTGCGGCAAACCCCTCTTTAGCCACTCAACAGAGTACATCTAGCATCTAAGAGCACCATACATATATACATACGTTGCTTCAAGATAAAGTTCATTGAAGCTGTTGCTTGAAAAGTCTTGCTGTGACATCGTGACGATCGCTTTCTGATTGAACACGATCCATTATACCGCACATATGTCATCGTATTCTAGGATTACTCGGTCACGTGCCTTGGGCTGATAATGTATGTTGATGCCAAAAAGAACGCCGACCGATATTAGCGCGACCTCTTCGTGGCATCGTAATAAATTTCTATCTCTAATTGATCACTTTGTGTGGAACACACATAACATTTTCACTGAATAATTTTTAAAAATTTTTGAAGCAAACGACAAATTTGAACGATTCAAATATGTAATTGAAAAACAAAGCTAAATAAATTGAACAAAAAATTTGTATGGAAAAAACTAACTTTTTGGAATTGTCCAATTTTCCGACCTTTCCTCATAAGAAGCATAGAGGTTTTTTTATTTCTAAACTTTCCCCGATCCTCACGGAACATTCTCTGAAAATTTCATTAAGATTGATTCAGTCTAGCTGTTTTTAGGAGTTTTCCGGCAATTATTTGAAATTTTCTTGCCGTAAAAACCATCTCTGAGCCTCAACTAACATTTTAAAAAAATAATTGACAAAATTGGTCCAGGCGTTTTTGAGTTATGCGCTTACCAACACATTTTGCGATTCATTTTTATATATAAGATGAAGTTTCATAAAATAAAATTTTTTTATAAATTAACATGACTACTTGACAGACTGTACTTGAAGCGCTTTTAGCAGGACAGTTTGGTGCAACTGAACCACACACAAAAACAAGCAAACTGATTACTATAACAGTAATATTTATCTCCAGCGAATGAAGAAGAGATCTAAAACTGTTTTTTTGCCAGTGTAAATGTAGAAGCGATTTCCGAATTATGTCCATCTGTCAGATTTGTACGCATAAGCTTAGCGGATTTTTAGTAAATTTAGTCTTCGGAAGTTTATCTTATTATAACACTTTTTCTGGGCAATAGGAATTACGTAAAATCATTCACGCAACTAGCTCTCTCTGAGTGAGTTCAGACTAAAACGAGAAAATGTTCCCAAAAAGGGGAAAATGAGATTATATCCGCACATTCACTAACTTCTTACAATTCTAACATTACATCGTATAATGCTTTGTTGTTTGAAAACAAAAATTATCATGGAACTAAGAATCTTACTGTTGACTCGATTTGGTCATTTCTGGATGTGAATCTTGGTGAATGGTAATAATAATAAAATAATTAATTAGATGCAGTCGCGAGTAATTACGGTGAGAATATTTGACGCCCATTATTTAAATTGATCTATATAAGATGAAATGGTACGGCCGCTCTATGGAATCTTGCTTATGGGTCAAACCACGTCAAATGGTCCAAGAAAATTTCAAAAAATCACTCATTTTGAAAATAAGCAGTTCATTAAGGAGGGGATCAGATGCATACCCCGTGGCATTTCGTCAAAATTATTACTTTATTTTTGTAAAATGGTTGATGGTTGAAATTTAGAGCACGATAAAGTTGTAAATTATTTTCTCATAAACTACGTGAGATAAATCGATAAAATTTGAGAAGCCAAAGACAAAGGTTCGTGCTATATTATAAATATTTTTTCATGGCCTTTTTTTTAATAATAATATTTTACATAATTTTTTGTTAAACAATTGAAATTTATTATGTGTTCTTCACGCTATAAGAACTTTAAAAGTATGTGATACAACGCAGAAAATATTCCCCTTTAATAATCTGCAAAAATTTTTGTTCATTCACACCATTCCAAAGATATTGAATTTTTTGTCCTCCTACCTCTCTTAAAACGTATGGCACTACCGTCGTCGCGCAGTTCGCTCGTTAGCTCCCGCCATCTGTGTCGCAAGAAAAGCATAACCGCATTGAACAAAACCAATTTTCAAAATCTGCTCTTTTCACATATCAGCTAACATGCATACTTCATTTGAAACACAGTCAACGCAAAGTAAATATTTTGACACCGGTGATAAGCATATTACAATCAGCGGATATTGCGGTATTTACCACTAGTACTTTTTGGATTCTATTTTCTCGCATTTTTTTTCTGAAATCCACAGTCTGTACCAAACAACTCTAATTAACCGATGCCCTTAGAGTCAACATAGCTAAGGCCGGTGCGGTGAAATACTCAGCTTTGAGGAGTGCTAAGAAAAAAGTCAACACTTAACCACTCTTATCTAGCACCAAACCGGAAACGAAATATAAATATATCTACGAACTACTCTAAATGCACTAATATTGAAGAATATGCTGATACTTCATCTTCATTAGCTTTGTTTTGACGGCAACCAAATAAAAATGTATTCGTCTCCTTTCCTTGCCTTCTCAAGCTTTGTTTAATTTTATTGCCCACTTTTCCTTTTTCTAATTTTTTCTTTTTGTTTGAATGCACAATTAATTAAACCTCTCTTGACAATGTCCCCTGGCCAATTACATGGCAGACATACAATACAATTATTATCAAAGACCAACTATACGGCCATTTATTATAACCTCCTCAAGGATATTCGCCCATTTAAAATACATACTACCAAGAAAAAAGTTGTCATTTGCACAGTCGGCAACAAAATATGATTTTATAACGGTACAAGTTGGGTGAAGAAATAAAAATACAAAAACAAGAATTCAAAAAAATGTGAGTTCTGTAATATGAATACGCACACACACGAGGATACATAGAAAGGAAATATAAAAGAACATCTAAAACAAAGGATATGGAAGCTCGCAAAGACTAACAATAAAAATTACAATGAGCAATTACAACTTCTGGCTTTTCTGATGTAACAAACAATATGCAAATGGAAAATAAGAAGAGGAGGGTATAAATCACAGATGGAAATGTACCAATTTGCGTGTATGTGAATAGAAAAATGGAAAATTGTGAGCAGGTGGGTATCAGTATCAAACAGCTTAACTTGAAATATATGAGTTGAAAGTTAAAAATATAAAAAGTATAAACAAGTTTGCACTAATCTACGACTCTATTTGCTTTTACTGATACTTTAAAAATTAGAACTATTATATCGACTTCAACCGTGAAACTTTTTTAGTAAAGTTAGTATGCCTCTTACCAAACCGAAATTATAAAAAAATGTTTTGTTTGTCACCTATTAAATACTATCCAGAAAAATGCATGGTTAAATTAATAAATTTTTGTAGAAAATGCACGATCATATTTTTACAGGAACTTATTTTATGAAAAAAGTTACGTATTCGTATTGGAGCCCCTTTTGAAATCTAACTCAGTGTTCAGTGCCTTTGTCATTGTAAACCACAAAAACTGAGGTTAAGACCTTCATGTGCATTTGTTCCAGTATTACAAAATAGAAATTAGTTCATAAACAAAAAATTTACGTATACGCAATTTACACGAGGAACAACACTTAATTCCATCATAGTCTGAAATACGCATTTCTAGTTAACATTGATTTGTAACACTTCTTCATCGGGTCCTTTAATAGACAGTGAAACCGTGGAAACTAGTAAGACCTTATCAATTTAAATTTCGCGCGAAAACCCATTCGTCGAAATATATACGAGTAGTAATATCGGAAATTTTGAAAGATCGATCATTTGAACCTAAGAAAATTTTTTTTTTTTTCGAAAAACAATGCCGCCTTAAAGTCTGTGAAATAATGCTTTCCGACCACCAGGATGTCTTGAAAAGTATTATTAGTGCCGATGTGTCAACATGGAAGAAGATTATAAAATGACCAAATGTCGCGGAAAGGTGAGCCGAAGCCGGTAAGTCTACGTCAAAGCAGGTAAAAAATCAAGGTTAATGTTGAGCTTCCAACCTTTTTATATAGCTATAAATCGCCATATTGAACAACAATAATACATATTTTTTAATATGATTTATTAGTGTGATTTATTAATATTTATGTATATATAATACAACGAGTTACATGGCTGGTGGTTTACCGTAGCAATGACCTTGCGTCTGCAGGTAGCATATACACATGTTAAAGGATAAAGGGAAATGAGGAATTATAATAACGAGTAATGTAGTAACTTGCTCTTTCGTTTTATACGCGCCAAAAAACTCCCTTTCTCCGTATAGTTTTTTCAGTACGCTGCATAACGAAATGTTTATTATTTCCTTTTTGTCTGGCAGTACTCATTCTAACATTCTCGTATTAAGAAAATAGTATTTTTCAATATTTTTTTGTACCAACTCAGTTCATTACATGCCTTTGCTGATTTTATGAATTTTTCGAAATGTTGAAATGCTTTTAGCAGTCTTTGCTACTGATTACAATAGACAGCATACACTTGAGATGTAAATAGAATCATTCACTTTAATATATTTGTAGTTCTTTACTTAATACTTAAACTAAGTTTCATCTATTCGGTTTAATACAATAGATAATCGGCTATTGCTTTTATGCATGCGTACTTATTAGTTTTCGAGGTTTCCCTTCGTATCTATTTTCTATTCTTATGCTTCTTTCGGTTTGAATTTTAGTGAAGAATACGAGTACGAGTATATGATATTTAACAAACATATTTTCTAATCAGGAAGAGTGTGGTTGAAACTAACTTTCATCTCGGTCTCTTCCAGCCCCTCTGAACTCTATGTATACGTACAGCATTTTACTTTGTACTGCATCAAAATTAAATGTGTGAAACTGATTTGGAGAAAAACTGAAGGGAATGTGAGGCAGAGTAAATGGACTTGAAGCTTTAACGTTAGCTTTTCAATAATATTCGGAGTTCATTATGTGGTCAGAGCAACTGCCCTATTTATGAATATGAATATTTATGCCTATGAATTGACGAAGCGCATTGAATCAATTACAAATATTTTTAGGCGTCTTAATAAACATGTATATCTTAATATATGAAGTATAACACAATTTTAAATCCAAATCAAGCACAAATAATGATATCGAGATTATACTTTCTGTATAATGTTGTAACAGTTCGTTTTAATATTAATTAGATATATTAATAAAAATCTTTAATGTCTCAATAAAAGGCAGGGAACATATTTTCTTGTAATATACTAACTATATTTATGTCGTGGTGCCAAAAATTGAAAAGAATTATAGAGATAATGTCAATATACAATTTTATTTAAATTTTCCAATGAATAGTGCATAGGCCGAACCTATTATGTTTCCTAATTTTGTAGATAATAAGTAATATTTCGTATCTATAATATATCCTTAGTGTTGCAGATAATTTCGTCGATGCTAATGCTATGGTTTAAAAGAGCTTTAGAGCATTTTTACTTTATTAATAGATTACTATATATAGTTTACACCGAAATTGAAAGGACGCCTTCGGTGTGATGAAAAAAGGGAAACATGGAAAAACGTTGACATCGGTTGCTCCGATAATTCCCTTTACAAAAACAAACGATTCCTTACAGGAACTTTATTCCTATCATTGAGTTTTTTTCACTTCTTATATTTATTTGAATTTTTACCATTTTCACATTTAATTTCCATAACTACCAAAAAACATGAAATTGTAACAAAAACATTTTCAACGAAATTAATTTTGTGGAAAATTGTTAGCGTTATCCACTTAAGGCATTCTGGTTTTATATGTACTTTTTTTACGCTTCTTCGTGGTTCAACGGCCTTATCTTTCCTATTTCCCTACATACTATATATCCGGTTCTTATTGCCTCAAAACTAATTTTCGTCAAGTAACATTAGGTACCTTAACTTCAATCCCTCTCATTGCTATTTTATTTATTTCGCAGTAAGAAACTTAATTATCGCGCAACATTAATTTGTGTTTGCCTTTTAGGCAATGTTTGGGGGTGTACTTACAACGACGACGACACTGCTCTTAACTTGGCATACGCCTCAATACTTTCATTTCCTAGCGAATTTCACAGCTCGCTTCTTGTTATGATGCGCCTCGAGGTCTTCATTGTGATTCGAATTTTTATATTACGGATGTTGTTATAACGGTTGGTGCTTCGCTGCTGCGGGTCAAATAAATATCATGTCTCGTATGTACATATGTCAATGTTTTGCTTTGATGAGTGACACAGCGTTCCCACGAAAGGGTTTTGAGCATTTAGCTCATAATTTAATGATATTATTGTAGGTTGACTGTGACGAAACGTTTTGAGGACAATTGTGTGCCCGATGATGCATATACGTTTCTTCTACTGCACATTAAACGAAAATCTTTTCACACTCATTTAGAGTATACTACAAAAAACACAAATTTAGCAATCTACATCACAAGTACCGACTGGTTTCGAATTAGTTTAGTTAATAAATCGAAAATTGACTGATAATATTTTCAAGAAGCCATAATAAATTCCAAACCCTTATCAATGATAAGCTTGAATGTTTAATTTTTTTCTGGAAACACTTGTCTGACATGATGGAAATTTCATATTGTTTTATCGAAAATCACGTTTTTTATGTAAAAATTGCTTATGTTTTAAACATGCTAAATTTCTTTCTAGCGACCACTCTCTTAAAGGAGGCTGAGCACAGGATGAAGTTAGATGCAGTTGTACAGTATATCCGGGCCCAAGTCGAAAGTTTTATTCACGTCTCAAAAGAACGAATATTTTTTTCCCAAATGAAAGCTGTTATAAAGCCGAAAACAGAACAGTCTGCCTACAGGAGTTTCCGTCTTTTCTTGGATTCACATTTCGAACATGGTAAACAAGTTATGAACTGTGGTACAGCACATTGAAATGAAAGGTACTCCAAATACTTCTTGTTTCAAGTAGTTAAACACATGTGAGGTAATATTATTCTGATGCTTGTTCTTTTTTTTACATTAGTGAAACTACAGAAATTATTCAGTTTTAAAATTTTTTACCGCTGCTATCGAAACTGATCAAATCTTATATATAGTATGTGCTGGAAGGGTTTGTAAAAATAACTATAACAAACTATGCAAAATCGTTCAACTTGCACGCCGTCGTCACCTCAGTCATTGCTTTTGGTGCCAAGCTTTTTGCTGGATGGAGTTTAGACGCAAACGATTGATATATTTACTTTATATGTTTTTTTCTTTTGCTGCAGATCGTAGTTGTTAATTTTGCATTTTCGAGTTCTATTTGTTATATGCGTTCTCACTTCATTTGCTTTATCGTTCACTTTTTAAATAATTTGAAGCAATTTTCTGTATTCTCTTTACATTGTGGTACGTTGCTTACCAGCTCAACTTACCAGATGAAGTACGTGGTATGTAAAATGATATTTTACAAAGTGACACGGGACTTTCAACACACCACTTTTAACCATATAGCTCGGTGGTTGAGATGGTCGTACGCACATGCACAAGTATGTTTCGCAAATAAAGGCCGTAAGTACTTCAGACTAGCTTCTGTATGGTGTGTGGTTGTCACATAAGTTTTTGCGAAAATTTGTTTAAATCATACGAGATCTGCAACGTCGTTAAACAACAATTCTCCACTGTTTAAGAGATTCGCCGTGTATGAAACCTTAAAATGAAAAGTTGACAAATTGGCGGCTGTTTAAAAAAAAGTAAAGTTTTATCCTAAATTTCGTTTTGGTTTGCCAATATTCGACTTTTGATCAGTTCAAAAAACCGAAAGGTCAATTTGAATAAGAATTATATACAGAACAGGCTGAAATTGTCAGATCGAATCATTTGTGTACGAGATACAACTCTAGCAAACTTGAAAAATGCTGTTTCGCAAAAAACACGTTTAAAAATAAACTAATGAAGCTTTTAAGCTAAGCGGGTATCATTTAAATGGCTGCAACTCACTTCTTTAGATATCGATTTTAGATTTTTTTATTGAAAGGTATAAACGCACAAATTTTTAAAATTCTAAAACAAAAACATCTTAAGTTCACAATTTTCGCAAATTATAGCAGACAGTGCGTAGCTGAAATGAACTTGCACCTCGATTCCTTGATATGAAATGACTTTTCGCGATGACGCTTAAACATTGACTTTGTTTCTTTAATTTCAACATGAGTGATGTTTGTTGATTATGTGACTCTGAAGACTTTTTGTTACGGCGTTTCCCGGCGTTTAAATGGCTGTTGGGTTTGAAGAGTTGAATTGCAGTTTGTCTTGGTGAAGCTTTCAACAAATGTGAATGGGCGCAAACAGATAGGGTTCGAGATGCTTCGTGACGGTGCAGTTTAAGGGTTACAACATTCGTGCAATAACAAACAAGAAAAGCGACGGAGTAATTGAAGCAAGCACAAAAGCTGTACGAATTATATTGCTATTAAGCTTACTCGAATGCAAAAAAAAAAAACACACACCCAATCACCTTTGCATAGGTAACATGCTTGCACGTCTTACTTTCTTTATATTTCCTTTTTTTGGTTTAATGACTGCGTATGTGAGATGCCACTGTTGCATATTAAGCAGAAACAATTAACAATCAACTAAATCGCAAGCGTATTTCGGTACAGTCTCTGTATTAAAAATTATCAGAATTTTGACGGACACCTTTCCTCAAATCTCTTAATCGTTGTATTTTCTCTACTTCTTACATTTTTCGTTGGGTTCCTTCCCTTGCTCGCATTTCTTTGCGTTTGCTTATTGCTGAACCGTAAAAATTACGACGTCTAAAATCACCTAGCTGTCGTTTAGATACATTTTATGACAGCCGTTTTATACCCCTTTTGCACTTCGCCGTCCCTATTGTCAGTTTCGTTCTGAGCTTGCTCTTGCTACACAAATCTTTCCAGTTGCAGAAAGACTTTTTAACCCTTTCTCGGTTCCTACTGTCAATTTTTATATTTTAGTTCTTGAAATTTATTCTTTTCTTCCTTGGTATCTGCGACAAACATCATTCTCCTTTTATCGAGCTACTGGCTTGTAGCTATATAATGTGTAGCTTTATTTATATTTTTGTGTCGCCACAGACCGTCTGAGTCTGTAAGCTCGAGGAAAAAATGTCCAACACTTAAAGCGATACCATTGGAAAAATGTATATATAATCCCACTTTCCGCTCCTGTGATTTGTCTCCACAGCAACTTTCCCATTTATCTGTTTCTTGCTGATTCCCTTCCGTTCTTAATAGCAAATAATCATTGAAAATTAGTAGAAATCGTTTGTTAACGATTTGAAAGATAAGAAAAATAATAACAAAGCGGTACAACTGCAATTTAAGACCAAGAAAACCAGATTCCAGTCAGTGGAAACAATTATATCTTCATCGCTTCTGGCTTTTTTTAAGTCTGACTAAATTAGCATAACTGCTCCCAAGATTTCCTGTCATAATGAGTACTTGAAGTTCATGTGGAGGATTCACCTAAGATAATTCTCTGATATAACCACTTAATAAAGATCGAAAGCAGGAGCATCTTTTGTTTTTTCAGTCGTAAAATAAATCAAAAAGTGTATTTTATAATTACATGTTAAAAATGCACTGGTAAGAAAACTGGTTTATTTGAGCAGTTTTGGAGGAGCCCAAGTAAACTTTATAGAACTCGAAGCCCTAAAGATAATCAAAGAAGCACTGTTTAAAGTGATTGACTTTGAGGTACGTTCCCAACTCTTTTTACGCAAAACAAAGTACTCTGAAGAGAAGTGAAGAGTTCAACTACAAGTTTATAGAAATAATCGTTTTAAAGCACCAATTGCCATTAAGTGTGAAGAATATTTATAATTGTTATTATTTAAGAGAGCAGTCATATTTCTACAGACTGATCTAAGCTTTCAAGTTAAATCATTTTATAAAAGTTGAAGTTCCACCGAAATTTGGACGAAGCTTTTAATTTAAATAATCTTTCGCTTGTAGCATAACATTATGGCGTGCTCAACATTAATAAATGAGCAGAGTCTTCCTCTCGTCGGTATATTTGGTTGATAATTTTTTCTTCTTTACTTGCCAACAAGAATGTAATGGAAAGAAAAAGTTTTCTATCTCACAATAGTATACTTTCGGCTTAACTCTTGCTGTCATGCATTTTTTGCATGCTAAAAATTACTGATTCCTACAAAGCAGTTATTGGCCTTCTGATCACTGCCAACCCATATATACACTAATTAGTAAAAAAAGAATGTTTTAATTGCTTGGATGTAAATTTTATGAAATTTTATTTACCGTTATAATTTCAATTAGTTACAGCATACCACCCACTTAACATATAGTATAATGTTATGTGTATCTCAAGTCCTTCTAAATCCGCACATATTAGTAGCTTAGTTGTGCTTAAATCTTATAAGGGTTGGCATTATTTGCATAGCCCCTAGTGATTGTCTTCAAGTGCACCATTTAGATAAACTAATTCAATTAACCCACAGCTTATGGTTAATTCTTACGCCAAGTTAACGCAGCTTTGATTTAGTAATTCGCGGAGATCTGGAGCTATAACAATAATAATATATACAATATAATAAATTTATTTACTGTCTAAGCTAATTCACTCAAAAAAAAACAAAAGAGATAAGGGGTTGCTACAAATTTTATCTGTATAAATGTCTTTTTTTTTTAATTAACTGCTTTTAAGTATTTTTGGTTCTTATATATTCAAGCATGTGTTTGCTCTTTTGTATGTCATTGCATTTGCTACATTAAATACTTTATTTGACTTCTTGAAGCAGATTGCTTTTAACAGCACAGCGAGTCATGACTTAGTCTTTTCGCTAAATTGTCGACATCATGCTATTTAGTTACTTTATGCTCCTGTTGTTTAGTGCTTAACCTAAGCAAGAGAACAACCAACCAACCAAAGAAAAAACGTTAACTTCGGCTACACCGAACCTAATATACCCTTCACAGGTGCTGTCGTTTAGTAACTATGTGTTCAGTTTGTATGGAAGCTATATGCTATAATAATCCGATCTGAACAACTTTTTCGGAGATTATATTATTCGTTGGTGAGTATACTTCGTCAAATGGTATATATGACAGCTATATGCTATAGTGAGCCGATCTGAACAATCTCTTCCGATATTATATTATTTCTATGAACAATAACTCATACCAAATTTCGTGAAGATATATCGTTAAATAAGGAAGTTTCCCATGCAAACATTTGAATCCGATCATTCAGTTTGTATGGCAGTTATATGCTATAGTTAACCAATCTGAACAATTTCTTCGGAGATTATATTATTATCTTAGAAAATAACCTTTAACAACTTTTCTGAAGATAAATTGTCAAATGTGAAAATTTTCCATACAAGAACTTAATTCCGATTGTTCAGTTTGTGTTTGTGGTCCGATATGGGCAGTTCCGACAAAAGAGCAGCTTATTGAAGAGAAAATGACGTTTGCAAAATTTCAAAACGATATCTTAAAAACTGAGGGACTAGTTCGTATATATACAGACACACAGACGGACACATGGGCAGACAGACAGACATGGCTAAATCGACTCTGCTCAATATACTGATCATTTATATATATGTATATAATTTATAGGGTCTCCGACGCTTCCTGCTGGGTGTTACAAACTTCGTGGCAAACTAAGTGTACCCTGTTCAGCGTATACATATATATAGGAAAAGATGAAAGAAATGTGCGATTGCCCAAAAAATGGAAAAGCGGTTAATTAGGACATCTTAGCGATATAAGCTCTTTGCAGTCTTCAGGCTACACTGAGTGTCTTTTCTTGCTTGGCGCTTTTAACTCAATTTTTATATTTCTTTGAATGTTTGCAATTGTCCAAACTAATGCTTATAGCAGCAACTACATACAAGTGTTGTGCTTGCTTGCGTAGCACATTTAAAGTGTTTGTATTGCTTTTTTAACGACTTTTTCCACAATTTGTGGGTACAACCGGTTCTTATTGTTAAAGTAATTTTCGAAAAGTAACGTTATGCTTTGTTATGTAGCATTGGCGACCATATCCTTAGTTACACAAGCTCTTCGCTGCTGTTTTATCAGGTGCAACTCTTTTCTCAGGCAATCGTTTTCGCCGTAGAGCGGTGCTTACCACGTTGATGCCACAGCAGCATAGCATACACCTCAACAATTTCATTTCCACAAATTTCACAGCTCGTTTATTGTTGGGCTGCGCCTCGGGGTCATTATTTTAATTAGAATATTGTCATTACGGATGTTTTTACAGCGTTTGTAGCTTTAAGTAGGTAGGTATGGCCGCGGGCAAAATAAATAAACTTTGCGTCGTATATCTATTCTCTACTTCAGCGATAGGCTCGGTGTTGATACAAAAAGGCTTTCAGCGCTAAGCTTATAATTTAATGATTATAAATATGTGAGATTGCCACGAAAATGTGTGTCGTTTTTTGAGCAAATAGATACCCAATTGTGCATGTTTTCTTCTTTTTTTACATATTCACCACAAAAGTTTTCTCGTTTCTTTAGTATAGGATTAAATTGACCATGCACTTAAAATCACATCACATGATATCACATAAGTAAATATCTAATGCATCTTAGCTAGGTTAGTTAACAAAGTTTTAGTTTATTGACAGGCTTTTTGAGAGCCATAGAAAACTTCAGGACCCTATTAAATGATAAGCTTGAGTAACCCCGAACAAATCCAAAATTATGCTGAATTTAGCTGACTACTAAAGAATTCGTCACGAACAAAAAATTATAATCCCCGTCCTAGAGTACTGAATGCAGCTTTTGTCAAAGTTTCATGATATTTCGTTCAAGTTCCCAAGTTATTGGCAGGATAGATGACTCTACTACTGCCACAAAACAGACACACTTTTCAAACAGGGCAAAAGAGGACGGATATCCTTAATATTTCATTCGGAGACTAACAAATGAACCCGAGTGAGAGTGAGAAATACTTATTGTTAGTTTATCTCAATTTCTGGCCTTGTACAACTAAAGTGTGCTCTTAAAATTTACAGATAAGAACAAAATGATAATTCGCAGCAACTAAGCCACAATGATTTCAAAATTTGTTTGTAAAAAGTTCTTGGAGATTCGTAGGTATACGTCTGCGCTCGAAAGCGCAAATGTTCATTAAATGCTTGCCAGCATATGCTGCCTGCATGATTTAATGTGGCAGCGCGTAGCCTCTTGCCAGACGAGCGTCCTCTTGCAATAGTGTGGCATTTGCATCGTTTGTGAGGTGCGGGGAAATAGATGCATAACTGTCAATTGAAGCTTTGCAAACAATAACTACTCGACAATATGGTGCCTTGCGCTAATGTTATTGTTCTTTTGCTGTTGTTGATATATCGTTGCGTACAGAGTGCATCGGCGTTGACGTTGTACGTCGCAATCAACCCTCTAGGTTATAGAAATGCAAACACATGGTATATATGTACATATACTTATCCGCCAGTCCAAAAGTTACTGTTTCGCGCTCTTTTTGTTTTATGCTGTGTTTGCAGTGATAAGAAGTTTCTTATCTTTAAACCCGAAGAAAAACCCAACTGATTCAAAGGAGAATCTAGTGTAATAAAGCTCTTATGTTTATCCGCAATTCTAAGATTTATACCAAAAGGTTCTCATATTAAGTGTGTTTTTGTTTGGTGAACCAGCAATCAAACTGGTAAGGAATACTGCAGAAGTTGTTGACGAGGTTAAGTATTGAGCTCATAACTCAGGTTTTGACTAGTAAACAAACTTAATAAAATTTTCATATTAAAAACTATTAAAAATTCACACTGGTGGCTTTAAAAAAATTATCAATTGAGAAAATAACTACTACACTGACAGACACATCAGGCTTCTTAGAAAACCGAAAATCAATATACATACATACGTAGTATAAAGTAGTCGGGGTAGTATCGACCCAATTTATATACACAATTATCATGCTACATACTAAAAAACTTTTCCCTGGGTTTCATTGAGGTATCTCACATACAAATACCAATATACATATTGGAGTAAAGTCAATCGAATTTTCCAAAATCCAGGTGTTAGTTATATATGGGCTAGGTCAAGTTTTCGCCCAATTTGGATACACTAATATGAGTAAATCATGCTCTTTCATTTTTATTCAGATAACTCACATATTGACCGATATATGCGGTATAAAGTCACCTGGAAGTTCGAAAGTCTATGGGTTGAGTATTGGAAAATATTAACCCGATTTAACCCATTTTCAACATACAGACATACCTTTATCAGAGAAGGCTTACCCTGCAATTTTAATTATATATCTCACACAACGACCCACATTTTTGATTAAAAGTCAACCATAGATACCGGGATCCAAATATTCGGTACCTAAGGGCTTGAACAGGTTTTGTTGGATTTGAGCAATTTTTGATCATAAGGTGGCACACATAAAAGGCATTATTCGTGCAAAGTTTCATCCTGTTCTATTAATTGCTCTTGATTTATATGCTGGAAGCTGGATGAATTATGGGGAATTTAAAATTGTGCCATATGGGAAGTAGGCGTGGTTGTTGTTCAATTTCATCCATTTTCACAACGTGATATAAAAATTTTATCGAAATCGTTTGCACGAGTCTCGAGATATGGGAATTCGTTAAAAAGGAGCGGTTCCACGCCCATCGTCCATAAAGCCCCCATAAAGCTATCTGGCACCATCTAGGTGGTAAAATTTAATGTCTCTTGCATATCTAATTTTTGGGTTATCGCGCTTTTAGTAGTTTTAAAGAGTATCGTTATGTGGGGAGTGAGCGGCGTTATCCTCCGATTTCATCAATTTTCACACTGTCAAATTTGGTTGTTGTATCTTAGATTATATAGGTACATTAAACTTTTTTAAAGCGGGGCCATGCCCACTTTTTCAAAAAATTTTGCCCACAAGTGTCCCTTTCTGCGATCATTTGTACTAAATTATAGTTATATGCCTTAATTTTCTTGCTTATGGAACTTTATATGTTTTCGAATAATGGCGATTTGTGGGCGTGGCATTAGTCCGATTACGCCCAGCTACGAACTCGAAATTTTTCTTTGTACCAAGACACCCATATACCAAGTTTCATTGGTGTATCTCAATTTTTATTAACGGACCAATGGACGGACATTCAACCGTATATTAACTTTCCTCGTCCTCCCGATCATTTGTATATACATATTCCTATATCTATCTCGATTAGTTTCAGCTAATACGTACTTCTGTTAACAAAACTATTATACTTTTTAGCGACTGGTTGCAAGAGTATAACTTAACATAATTTATTCTTACTTGTGACCATAGAGCTGTACGCCTTATATAATAATTCATCAGTACTGTTATTTAAATTGAGCTGATACTAGTATAGGCGTACTGGTATTAAACTTTCAAACAACAAAATTTTTTTTTTTTTGACTAATTTTCCAACTTTAGAGACCGAAGAAGGTTAGCTGATGGGGCTAAACCGTCTGTCAAATACCGAAGAAGAAGGGAGTAATGCCCGAGACCATATTATCAATGAAACAGTGGTTCAACCACTGTCATGAACAGATGCTGAGTGGTACCAGGGCCTAATCAAAACGATTGTTTATGACAACGTCAGATCGGTCGAACTATACATAGCCGTTATAGCCAAGGTAGGTGAGGTTATCTTGTAGCTGAACTGGTAGCGGTTGCAGATTATGGTGATGGTGGTGGTGTTGGTAGATTATGTTGTAATTAACAAAAGAATCCAGCAGGGAGTGCAAGAGCGGATTCACTGAGGTGAAAACAGCAAAATCAGCTCTTAGGTAATCCTACCAATTGGTCGCCTGTAATAAGGTGTGCTTAACTAGAACTAGAATGGAAAAAACCAAAATTTATTTAAGCATTGAAATCCGACGTAAAATTGCGTTTCCAAAAAAAGGTTTTTAGGGATTCATAGGATACTTTCTATATACGGATTTTCAACAGCATTGAAAATAAGTCCATAAGGCAAGTCGATTCTAACAAGATGTTGATTGTGTCGCGGTGTTAATTGGCATATGCAATAATGTAAAAAAATCTACAACATACCCCAAGTTCTGGCTCTGATTAAGCTACCGCAACTTGACACTTAATTTATGAAAAATTGGATTGATTATTTTCCTAGCCAGAAGTCGGGGCGAAGACTTCATGTACAAACAAAAGTGAAGTTCATTAGAATTGAAATTGAGGCTTCTCGTCTCCCATTTCGTGATAAACAATTTTGTAACTCACATATTTATAAACAGGTATGCCATTTAAAGTTGACCCATTTGGCAACGCTGTAACTTTTAACAGCGCTGACAAATCGGCTAATGTCATACCGCGTTAGAAGCGTCATTCGAAGGCAATTTATACTATGGAACAGTACACTCCAAAAGAACGCGCTGAAATTTTTCAGCTTTATATTCAAAATAACTTTTCAATTGTGTTAACTCAACGTGCGTTTCGCAAAAAAAATAAAGTGAAAAGTGCTCCAGTTAAGAACACAATTAAGTCTTTATACGCAAAATTTGTGAACACCGGTAATCTCAGTAATGCCAGTCATGCATCCAGACAACGCACAAGACGTTCTGATGAAAATATCGAAGCTGTACAAGCCAGTATTGAGGAGACTCCATCGACATCGAGTTATCGCCGCTCTCAGGAATTAGACATCTCTCGCACCACTCTCCGACGCATATTTCATAAAGATTTGAAGATGTTTCCATATAAAATTCAAATGGCACAAAAACTAAACCCAGCTGATTATCCGCGACGCCTTAATTTTGGCAAACAAACAAATGGGTCAACTTTAAATGGCCTACCCTGTATATGTTCTTTTGTTGAAAAGCTTCAAGAAATCTCTGAATAAATAAGTATTATTTATGTATGAGAGAGAAAATTATTTTATTTGGATTGGTTTTAGAATATTTCCATTTTAAAATTTTCATACTTGTTTTGTTTGCTCACTGCTCTCTATATTTATGGATCACGAAAGCTTTTGGTAGGCATTACGTGCTTTAGTCATGCCCACTATTCCATAAGCTTAGTTGATTAGTTGTTTCCTGTTTGTTGTGGGACAAACAGGGAGATCCTCGAAGTTTTAGCTCGCCTTTGATCATGATCTGCAAGACGTCGTTGACGAAACAATGGGTTTCATCTCAAGTCAAATTTTGTGGCCTTATCAATAGAAAATAGCTAATAGAATATGGGATATTTGAAAATGCAGCAATTCAACTAAAATATATTAGATAGCCGTCTGAAAAAAAGACTATAGTTCCAGATCCCAATACAGTTGGCAAATACGATACCTAGTATACAAGTATTACCGTTGTCAATATTCAAATGATATTTCAAAAGATTAAGGCATGAAAAGTTCGCTTTGTGTAATGCTATGGTACCCTGTACTTGTTCAGATTGAAAATAGCAAAGTCCTAGGATAGGTGACATCTTCGGTATTTTGTTCCTGGCATTGGTATTGTGACTAAATGGTATTATATGTTTTTAATATTAGAGATAATGCTCCTAAGGTACCAAAGGATCATAGTTCCTCTTATTAATGATGGTCGACCTCCTCAGGAAAAAACTCCTCGCCGTGCCTACATAAACTCGCTTCATCTTGATCGGACATATGTGTATGTTTAAACGTAAAGTTACATATTAAGTGCATATACTTGTACATAAGTGTGTTTTTACTCCACCATCCGTATATAAGGAAGAGTTTTGCCATGGAGGTCGAAGTATAAGCCATTATGCTCCCAATTCCACCTTTTTCCGTCAACAGCAAAAAAGACATTTGTCCGAAATGAAAACACGTATGCGGCCACTGTGGAAATTTACTCGTTTGTCAGGGATGTCGAAATAAGGGCCAAAAAGACAACAGCAACAGCGAGTGTTCCTTCTCATTCTACATACGCGCAATGGACCACTCGCAGATACACTATCAACAGAACAAAAACGATGAGTTGCCGTAATTGAAACAGCCGGTCAGCGGGAGTAAAACAACAGAATGAAGCGAATGTTGAAATTGTTGTTGTTCTTTCCGTTGTGCACTTTGAGAAATTTGAGCACCATAGCATTTCATTTACATAACAGGTTCCTCATGGTTGCTACCTACGGTCGGGCAACTGGTGTTGATGTTGCCCTTAGTGCTGATGTGATGAAGCAGCGCTGTGTTTTGCCATCGCATGTGGAGCATAAACGTTGAGAATGGATAGCAAAAGGTATGTTGACAACCTGTGCACGCATGTCGGACCCTACAGCGATTGAAACAATCACCGAAACAGTAGCATTTTCTTCAAAAATTCAAAAATTTTCAAATACTGAGACCGTCTTAGCTTAGAATATATTACTGTAGATTTTCAATACAAAATTTTTATCTTTGGAATGATCTTATTAATAGTACTCTATCATCGCGTACGCAGTTCACCAAGTCACAGCATCTTTATCCTGTTTTTGCAGCGAGTACTTACCAAAAATTTTACCAAAAAACTACTATAATTTTGAGCTTGTAACCTTTATCTTACGGTCGTTTGTGGTACCAAAAATTAATGGAAAAAGATAAACCAAAAAAAAGAGAGGATATGAAAATTAGGCCACGGCTGCGACACCACCCACATTTCGGTGAAAATCCATTTTTCGGAACCTTTTTGGGCGATTTTAACCAAATTCGGTACAAAATTCTTCCATAACATTCCTTCAGCACAAGGCGAAAATGGGAAAAGTCCGACGACAAACGTCCTTACTTCTTATAAATATAACACAATTTTAAATTTTATCAGATTATTTCACTTTCCAGTGTACAAATCCAGAACCATTCACTGCGTCTGGATAAAACTTTTCGCAAATACAGTCTTCAAGGTATTTAATATTGCACTTAAAGGTTGTTGAAATCAGACTATAATTTTTAAATATGTGGTATATGGTATATCTGTATGTAAAAAATGTGTTGAATCACCTTTTTCCCTTTGCCCCCACAAACTTTACATACATAAATATTTTCGAACTTCCATCTGACTATACACTTTATATGTCGACCACTACATATGTTAACTATTTTGATAAAATTCCATATAATTAATATCAGAATTTTCAAACATCTGTTGACTTTACTCCTTGTCAATTGTTGACGGTATATAATGTACTTTATTATAACTTACCGAGCATTTTTTTCTATCTTATATATAAAAATGAATTGCAAAATGTGTTGGTAAGCGCATAACTCAAAAACGCCTGGACCAATTTTGCCAATTTTTTTTTTTAAATGTTCGGTGAGGCTCAAGGATGGTTTTTACGGCAAGAAAAATTCGAAAAATTGCCGGAAACCACCTAAAAACAGCCTTTTTCTTTTTTCCATACAAACGAATGAATGTTTATTTATTAGTAATGCTAAGGGAACGACTGAACCAATCTTGATGAAATTTTCAGAGAATGTTCTGTGTGGATCGGGGAAGATTTGGAAATAAAAAAAACCATATGCTTTTCGTTAAGATAAGTCGGAAAATTGGACAATTCCAAAAAGTTAATTTTTTCCATACAAGTTTTTTTTTAATTTTTTTGTTTTGTTTTTCAATTATTTGAATCGTTCAAATTTGTCATTTGGTTCAAAAATTTTTGAAAATTATTCAGTGAAAACGTTATGTGTGTTGCACACAAAGTGATCAATTACAGATTGAAATTTGTTACGATGCCACGAAGTGGTCGCGCTAATATCGGTCGGCGTCACACCTGAGCGAGAACTCTCAGGATGCGATGACATACATGTGGAATTATGGATCGCGGTCAATCAGCAACCGATCGTCACAATGTCACAGCACGACCTTTCAAACAAAACTTGCGATGCTTGATGGACTTTATCTTGAAGCAACGTATATGTGGTGCGGTTAGATGCTAGATCTACTACGTGCTTTTCTTTCGCAAACGCAAACTGGAAATGATTGATATCCACTCTATTGGCGTCGCTCACCACTATTGTGCGTCTCGCAGTAAATTTGGAGAAGGACGAAAGAGTTTGTTTCAACCCAGAGAATACAGTACAGCGAGTGAAAACACCGCCAGCAACAAAATTAACATTGACGAGTTTTTCTCAACTTTCGTCAGTTATCCGTTTGCTAGAACATCTATTCAGAAATACCTTGATATTACACATGGAATGCATTGTCGAAGAAATAGTTACGCAGAAAGCTAGGCCAACCAGTGGATTGACATCCAGGTGTCTTATCAGCTAATGCATTAGAATAAATTTACACAATCCACCCGAAAAACGACGATTGTTTCTACCTTCGGTTGCTATTGATTAATGTACGCGGTTCAACTTCATTTGAGTCATTGCTTACTGTGAATGGTACGGTTTGAGCAACTTTTTGAGTAGCAAGCCTGCAATTACAATTGCTGGAACATGATAATCACTGGAATCAAACGATGGACGATGCGATAGCTACTTCGAATGTAAATGAAAATCGCACACTTTTCGCGATAATCATTTCGACATACAGTAGAACTCCAATTATCCGAATTTATGTGGACCGGGACCCATTCGAATAATCAAATATTCGGATAATCGGATTTTTTTTTTTTTGATTGCCATTGGAGAGAATAAAAGCTACATTTTGATATTGCACTATTTTTTTTATTGAATTAAATGAAAGAAACATGAAATTTTCACATGTTTTAAATATAAATAAAATGTACTTATGTACAAGTTTAGAAATAAAAATCATTGTTTTTTAAACATCTCCGTCAATGTAAGCTGTTTTGCGGTCTTCAACCGTTTTCGGGCAGCCAGCACAACGGCAAGTTAAAACAAGTCAAGTCAAGACTTGACGCGCAAACACTGGCTTCGCGGGGGGAAGAATAATAGCGCACTTAGACTTTTTTTGGACAATTTTTTGTGATTCGGATAATCGGCGATTCGGATGGTCGGAGTTCGGATAATTGGAGCCTCCAATCCGCGTCAATTATGGGATATGAACAAAAATTACATTGCCGAAGATATTTTACATCGTATTCGTCAAGAATAAGTCAATTCCGGTTGATACTTCCGGTGATTTGATAACAAATCTATCCTCTGTTTATTAATTCACGAAAGATGAATTTATCACGAATGTTCGTAAATTTGCCAAATTATCGTAACTATAATTCCTTATGTGCACGCGCATTGTTAAATGCCAAAAATACCAATGTTGTTGACTTATACTGGAAGATACAAAGTCAAATTCCGAGAAACTTGCGCTCATACAAATAGACCGATCGTCTTGACAATGAAGACGTCGCCGTGAATTATCCAGTGCAATTTCTAAATTCTTTGGAGATTCTTGGTATGCCACCGCATCATTTGCGTCTTAAATAATTGCGACGCAGCTATGGAATACAAGGGCCGAATACTGGATTCTACGAATTCCTTTGAGTTCCAACGGTTTGCCATTTCAGTTCATAAAGATAATCGCTAGAAATCTGTGACATAAACTTGGAAATGCTATGTTTTTTACACGGCCAGGTATACGTGGGGTGCCCAAGAGTTGGAAAACCATCCACCAGAAACCAAAAAATGTTGTTTATCAAGCTATGTTACATTGAAAAAAAAATTAAATGATAAATTCAAATTTCTTTTCATCTCAAAACACATAATTTCACGCAGAACAACGGCTGCGGGGCCAGCTAGTTAATAATATATCGTAATGCCAAAAATAAGTAAAATTACTTAATGCAATACCTAATTTTCATAATTTCTTGTGAACTATTGACTGATGTCTAGAGCAAATTAAAATTGTGAAGGGAACACTTCTCCAGCCTGCTGAGGAGCAGTGAAAGCACAACGACAGGAGAAGGCGAACCCAATTTCCCAATCGATAGCGATGCAGCAGACGTTTTATTGCCCGACCAGGAAGAAGTTCGAATAACAATTACCAGTCTGAACAAATCATATCCGTCGGCGAGGAACTAAGGAGCATGCATCAGCTTCTTAGTAGAGTATGGTCGGACGAAAGCATGCTCGACGATTGGTGTTTAATTGGGGTCTGCCCAGTCCACAAAAATAGAAACTTCACAATCTGCGCCAAGTACCGTGGGATAAGACTTCTCAACATCGAATATAAGGTTTTATCGAGCTTATTTTGTGAAAGATTAAAGACCAGTGTCAACTAACTGATTGGACTTTATCAGTGTGGCTTTCTGGCCGACCAGATATTCACCACGCGCTAAATTTCAGAAAAGACCCGTGAAAAGACAATCGACACAATCTACCTCTTTGTCGAATTCAAAGCTGCTTTAGATTTAGAGCCGAGTTTTATATCTTTTTAGGAAAATGTAACCTGCAGTATTCCTCAATAACCACAAACCGTTCTCATCGGTTGTACAACAATCCCTTGCTTGCAACTGATTTAATTAGCCTCCTATCTACCTAACAAATTAGTAGTTGTTGCAAAATAAAGTTCCCTTGGAGTCAATAGCTACTACTGTTCAATTAACTGTTTGTCGGTCAATGGACCCTGTTTTTGAAATCGCAACGACTTTTAGATACATCCTTAGTATGTAATAAAACAAACTTCAAATGAGTCACACCTGTAACCGACACACTAATGTATTTCCAGCTGAGCGATAAACTACATACAATTTGAAATATGAGACGATATCTTACAAAGGAGCTCGTAATCCAATAGTCATCATCTGCTGCCCTTCGTC
Source organism: Bactrocera correcta (assembly GCA_027475135.1). Lineage (NCBI taxonomy): Eukaryota > Metazoa > Arthropoda > Insecta > Diptera > Tephritidae > Bactrocera > Bactrocera correcta. Next base: position 7,557,275 of record CM050322.1, read on the forward strand.
AATGTTCCCCAAACAAACCGTATTAGTACACGACTCTAACCCCAGAAGTGGCTTCTTTCTCGTTCACTGCTTTTACTTGTATATATGATACAAGAGACGAGCATAAGAGCTCTAGTAACGCTGGTTAGTACTCCAGTGATATAGTAATAACTCCATTGTTTGTCTAGTGTGTGCAAACTGACATTAACTTTGACGCATTGCCTCCGAAATGCGTTTCTTCAAAGGCTGTGTTCTTAAATCCGTCTACTTCATCAAGCTCGTCTGTATTTACATATGTACGTACGTATCCAGAAATGTCTGTTGCATTTGCTTCGATGTAGATGTAAATTATTTTGTTGTTCTCCTTGGTAGCATGCAAAATTTCTTAGGACATAAAGCAGCATAGTTACATAAACAAAGCAAATGAACCTTCGAATATTGTTGCGTGACTCCAACCGCCATTCGTTATTTCAACGTTTATTATTGTGGTTGATGACACCATGGGCAATAATTTATCTGGACCTCTTCAATCTGTTCAACGATTCCTTACTGTTTCAGTACCAGTGGAGGCAAGTGGTGTCTAAATTGTGGTAAAGAACTCAGTTTCTGGTGTTTTCAACAAGAAGTGCAGCAACTAGGTGGGAAGTTTTTTCTTTAAGCCAATGGCAACATATTTATGTGATATTAGGTAGTATAGTCCTCAGTATTTTTTTAAAACCGCTATTGTGACTACGTTGCATTTTTTGGCATTCGCTTCTTTGCCTATTGTGGTAAGAAAACATTTCTCGTCATGGAGAGCTCCGATCGTTAAACCCACTTTACATTTCACCGAGCAACTTCTATATATCGTAGCATCTCTTACATAACTACTTTTACTAAAAATTAACAATTATTTCGCCCGTCTGAGGTTTTAATGAAAAATTTACATTATTTAAAATTAAAACACAATATTTTATAAAATCTTTATAAATGTAAGATCTTGAAGAGACACTCTTTAGTACATAAGTGAAAGTGCGTTCGAGGTTAAAAATCCGAACTTTACGAACAAAATACTTATGAATTAGTTGATACAATTGTCATCACCATATTTGTCACTATTGGCATCTCTGCAATTTATTAGAATACACATTCATTTTTATTTGTTCCACTGTATATATTCATTTTAACATGTAAGCGTCAGTCGCATTTTGAGTTCAATAAAGAACGGTCATCTGACTCTTGAAGGACAGACTTCAGAAGTGGGATGGACTAAAATAATTCAACGGTAGTGCAACTGAAAGAAGCGTTAAAAAGGTTAAATTTAAAGACCAGCGGGACAAAAGCCGAATTAATAAGCCGACTCCAAGACGTCAATACAGATTTGCTAAAGCAGGTTATGGCGTCAGGTGAATCATGTGGCGCAGAGTTAGCGCAGGGAAGTGGTGAAAATCAGGAGGAGAATGGTGGGCCATCATTGAACAACGATCGGGTAAGGACGCAGTTGGAGGTGCAGGTTAGTGCGTTATGTAGGGCAGTAGAAATGCTAACTGCACAACTGCATACCCTACGTTCAACAGGGCCGGACATTCGGGAAACAGTGCACCCAGTTACCCGAGCGCCGATAAAAACGTCGTCAGCATCATTTGCGTCGCAAGGAGAACGCAATTTATTTGCGCAGCCGTATGTATATACACAGTCGCACACATATATGCAACCGTCGTCATATCTGCATATGTATGAGCGGTCACGGGTAACAACGCAGCCAAGTACGCAGCAACCACCTACGTCGTGGCATCCGAATCAATCGTTCGTCATGCAACAACCAGTAATTGCGACACAAGAAATTAATGCGTCAAATGCGCACTTGCTAACTACGCCACAAACAGAAACGCATACAGAACATAGAGAACGATCAGCGCCTTGGTTCGATGAAATATGCACGAGAGCGGGAGAGAGAGACCAAGCAACAAGAAGCAGATGTCATACACCAAGTGAAATAGCAGCGATTCTGCCTGAGTTCAACGGTTGATGAGTGATTTTGTAATTTCTTTTTTGTCAGATTTTCCGTGCGTTAGAAATTCTGCAGATACCCATATAAGAATGATGAATACGAAAAGGAGTAATACGCTGAACACTATGGTTGCGACAGAGGACAACCGACAGCTGTCAAATATTAAAATACACACGTTCTTATGGACACTGTTATTTAGACAGCTGCACGACTCCACGACGGTAGGCCGACAGTTGTCGTTCTCGCTAACTTCGATATTTTCCTATATTTGCCTGCGACAGTAGGACGACAGTAGAGTTGACAGTAGAATGGAAGATAGAGAGATGAGGAAGAGTGGTGGTGCCACTAATATGTAAAATGTAAAATTATTCACAGATCTTACAAACTTAATGTTATTTTAAAAATAAAAGCATAAAATAGCTCTATTATATCATTTGTAATAACAATTGATAATTTAAAACAAATATATATACCTACTTACTTATTTTTGCATAAAAAATTTCACTTTGAACAAAATATTAAAATTTCATTGAAGTGCAAGGTATTAGTATGGCCACAACGAAATTGTGTTCATGCAAAATGGATAGCTGTGTTGTCTTGTGTACATGCGTTCATGTAGTAGGAGGCACAACGCCGTTTTCAGTTCACTGTCGTGATGCAATGTTGTGTCGCAACCATTGTGTTCAGCGTATAAGGGTGAGAAAATTGATGAATTTTATAATAAAATGCAAGCAATAGGCAGACGAGATAATATTGACGATATGTCTATTATACGATATATTATTAATGGATTAATGGACGATAATTTGAGTAGGGTTTTAAGTGCAATGAAATTTAATAAGTGTTCTGATTTATTACAATCGTTGTTGAGTATACCACCGGGCGGGGAGAATAAACTTAAGCTAAACGAATTTCACTACAAACAACAGCAAACGCCAGAAGTGGCAAGTAAAGTAAGCAAGAGTGTAAATGGCCCTATATGTTTTAATTGTCAGGAAAGAGGGCATATTGCAAGGAATTGTGTGAAGCCTCGGAAAAAGAGAGAGGTTAAACAGAATGAGCGAGTGCATCGAATAAAAGATAGTGAAAGTAGGGAAAGTGCTAAAAGAGTAGAAGTTGAAGAAAACGATATGTCAGTGAATAAAATAGAAATAGAAAGAAATCAGTGCAAAGAGTTGTACATGAGCATTGAAATTTTTGGCAACGAAAATGTAAGGTGCAAGGCACTAATTGATTAATTGGTTTTGGAGGTAGTCAGATTACCTGCCACGGAAAAATGTTAGCGCATATTAGAATGAATAAAGCTACACGATCTGTCGAATTATGGGTAATAGACGACTCATTGATGACTTACGAAGCAATTGTTGGTATTGATGTCCTATCCAAAGGCACTGTAGTGATTGAAGAAGGCATGTGCACAATCATGCAAATTAAAAGGGATGTCTTAGATATAGGTGCTGAGTTAAGGGTAGGGATAGAACAAAATTTAGTTGAAATAGTGAATATATATGCGAATTGTTTCGGTGAAAAGTTACCTGAACTGGGTATATCAAAGCGATTCAGAATGAATATCAAATTAACGTCACCGAAACCAATTTATAAGAAACCATATAGTATTCCAATTCCTAAACAGCGTGTTGTTGAGGAAATCGTAGATGAGTTAATGCAATTGGGTATTGTGCGTAGATCTAAATCCACATATGCATCACCAGTAGTTATGGTGCGTAAGAAAAATGGGGAGGATAGGTTGTGCGTCGATTTCCGTGAGTTAAATGCTGTAACTGAAAAACAACCGTGGTTGATGCCGACATTTGATGGCGTTTTGGCGACACTGTCCGGTAAAAAGTTTTTCACCACGTTGGATTTAATGTCTGGCTACTACCAGATTGAGTTAGAGGAAGACGCAAAACCGTTTACCGCCTTTGTAACGCACAATGGCCATTATGAGTTTAATAGAATGCCATTTGGTTTGCGGAACGCTCCGTGTACATTCCAAAAAATGATGACTCAGCTGATTACACCGCTGAATAAAGCAGTTGTAAGCTATGTGGATGAGGTGATTATATGTAGCTTGTGATACGGAAGAAGAAAATTTATTTTACTTAGAAGAGTTTTTAAAAGTCGTTCAGAAGGAAGGGTTAACGCTAAGATTATCAAAGTGTTCATTCATAAAAAACGAGGTTACTTTTCTAGGGCATCAGGTAGATAAAAATGGTATTAGACCGGGTATTATAAAGACATCGGCGATTGAACATTTTCCAACGCCGCGAAATCAGGTAGAAGTTAGAAGGTTTTTAAGGTTGACAGGGTTTTTCCGGAAGTTTGTTCCCGAATATGCATTGACGCAGCGTTTAATCGAGTTGATAAGTAAAGCCCCAATTTTTACAATCTACGACATCACGAAGGACGATGAGCTCCATGCAGACGCATCAAGTATGGGTATAGCCGCTATTCTTATGCAACGAGATGAGAGTGGATTGAAGCCAATGGCATATTATAGTAGGGCATGTACGCAACAGGAAAAGAATTGGCATGCATATGAGCTGGAAGTGCTCGCTGTGGTTGAGTCATGTGAACGCTTCAGAATGTTCTTACTCGGTAAACGTTTTACAATCGTAACAGATTGTCAGGCGATGACGACTGCAAAGATGTCAAAACCTATGATTCCGAAAGTAGCGCGTTGGCTACTACGATTGTTGGAATACGACTATGACATAATACATCGGGCCGGGTCAACGATGAGTCACGTTGATGCTCTAAGTCGTGCACCAATAAGAGGGGACGAACAGTTAGAAGACGTATCCAGTAAGATTTTGACGCTGACAATTGAGGATTGGGTTTGCACCATGCAGAGGCAAGATAACAAGCTGAATGAAATTATACGCGTAATCGAGGATAAAGACGCTGGCAATCAACGCAGTGACATAAGGAAAAGTTTCTGTTTAAAGACGGTACTTTGAAAAGGATCATGCAACATTTTTGGTTTCCGCGCATGAGGAACTTTACAAAGGGCTTTGTCAAGTCGTGTATTGAGTGCTGTTACAGTCGCGAACCGATTCGTAAGGAATGCGAGCTCTATGGCATGGAGGTTCCAAAATTACCATTTCACACTTTACACGTTCTTGTCATCGTGGACGCACTCACGAGGTACTCAGTAGTTGTCCCAACTAGATCTACAAAAACCAAACCGGTCGTAGATGCATTGAATGATTTGACTCTATTTTTTTGGCTTACCGCAAAGAATTGTAACAGACAGAGGTACCGCATTTACGTCCGCAGCATTTGGTAACTATTGCGAGGCAAACAAGATACAACATATTAAGGTAGCTGTGCGTACACCACGTTCGAATGTTTGGCAGAAAGGTTAATCAAGCAGTATTGGCATTTTGAGAGCATCGACCAGTGAGGCGAAAGATTGGGATACACATGTTCGTATGCTGCAATGGTCCTTAAATACTAAGGTGAACGCGACAACAAAGTTTGCACCGATTGATTTGGTATATGATTTTCCCCTACGCGATTTAAGTGGTAACTTGATGCTAGCAGCCATCCAGAATGAAGAAGAACATTTCCAAATGAATGGTCGACGAAGTGAAGCTATACGAAATATCAAATTGGCACGAGTTAAGTGGAAGGCCAAGTTTGATTCGCGTCACTCCAAACCAGTACGATACGAAGAGGGAGCGCTTGTGCTGGTCGAAGCTCCTCCTCCAAACACGGGCGAGTCGAAGAAGTTACACCCGAAGTACAAAGGTCCCTACCTGGTTAAGAAAGTATTGAGGTTCTATCGTTACGTGGTTGAAGATATCGAAGGTATGCAGCGAACACAACGTCACTACAGTCAAATTGCAACATCCGACAAGATGAAACCGTGGTGTGCCTTGTTTCAAGAGATAGACGATGATGGTGATCCTGAAGATGCTATTAATGACGACTAACTCAGGACGAGTTAATGTCAGGAGATGCCGAGCTGTTATCACCATATTTGTCACTATTAGCATCTCTGCAATTTATTAGAATACACATTCATTTTTATTTGTTCCACTGTATATATTCATTCATTCATTTTTACTTTGAATAAGTTCATTTTAACATGTAAGCGTCAGTCGCATTTTGAATTCAATAAAGAACGGTCATCTGACTCTGTCTTCAAGGACACAATAGGAACTGCAATTCGAATTAATGACATGACCGATCTTTTCAAAAATTTTCTCTTAAGGAAATTAAATTATAAATTCATGCTGGTTGTCGATTAAGGTCGTATTCTCAAAGATGCAGTGAAATATTTTTGCTAGAGATAGGCAATTTGCCTGTTTGACAAAAGCCAATTTTGGCCTCATATATATTATAAGGTTACCTCGGCCATGGAAAACTTAGAAAAGTCTTGTTTAATTACCAAAAATACGGTAATTTCAAAGACCGATCTCCCAAAATCTGTCACTATAACTCTATACTCTAGTAGCAAGGAAGCAACCTACTACATAAATGCAGCTCTATTCACTTGGATTTTTATCTGACAAGGGCCTGTCATCTAGACGTCATAACTCAATATTTGATTTAAAGTTCTTCATGAATCTTTACTGGATATGAAAAATATTATTTATACCTGTTCTACAAATGCCGCATTAGAAATTAAGTATTCGTATTAGTAGCCAAAAATAGAAGTGAATCGTTGCTTTTCTAAGTAGCATAGCAAAGGCCAAAACAGAAAGATTAAACTCCATTGCAAAGTGATCTTTCCTAAAAGAATTTACATCAGAGCTAATATATTACTAAAAAAATAAAAACTGGGCATTGCAGCAAGAATTAAAATATATTTGTGCGTCCACATTATGCTTGTGACAATGTTTGATTCTTTGTATAGTTATGTTACTGTGGTTATGTCATATTATTTTATAGAATGTCAATCAGCTCAACCGTATCAAATATAATACGGACTTGAGAAAATTCCCCCAAACCAATTAAAAAAAATTTCGTGCAAGTGTATGTGAAAACAAAACGTATACGTAATATTCCCAATTGTACACAATAAAAGATGGCATTTGTATTCATGCATGTTACGTATACGCCATGGTCGCAGGAAAAATGTTGAAACCCATAGCAGTGGGAATTCATCTGGCGTTTATTTTTACTTCTTGGTAGAATCGTACGAGTGTGTGAGCCGAGGTTTTTACTAAGCACATATATATCGGCATGCGAATTTATGAGTATGTGTAACCCTTTTACCTTCCTTTGCCTCGCTTTTTTGGCGTTTTCATTAATACAACATATTTTATCGGTTTTGTTTTATTTCTGCTGTTCTGGTTTTTAGTTTTTTCAGCTCTTTTATTCTGTGAAAAAGCCCAGAATTGAAGTGCGTGTCTTTGGCCGTCCAGCCACGTGAGTATAAATGATTTACTCTTCACACTGCGCACATCGTCGGCCCTAGCGGTCTTTACTCTGAGGATGACGAGTTGTCTTTGTTGCTCAGTGGGCATGCGGGTCCTTTTGTCTAAACAGTGAAAGGACTTAGATAGATGAGACTGTGTGTTGCGACTAAGATGGCTGTGGAATAATGATTTGAGTGTATACTCATACAGTTTTTCTCTGCAAAATATACATATACAAGTAAGTGATTTGTCAGCGTGACGAGCTGAGTCAGTCTAATCATGTCCGTTTGTCACTCCTTTGGTTTTTGAGATATCCATGTGGAATTGCACAGATTATTTGCCTTCAAGATGCTGCTTATATATAGGAACCACTGCTATCCGAACCTTATAGCGCATAGACAACTACTCAGACTCACCAATCAAAATCAAGATAAAGATCTTTTTGACTTTTTATCCTTTTTTATAACCTAAATTCGATAAATTCGTAGAAAAAGTTTCAACTATTTATATTCCTCAACAACCAGCGTTCCAAATACCACATCAAAGACGTCGGTGAAATGGTTGCCTAGATATTTCTTCGGACACAGTGATGCGGTTTGCTATGAATTCATTTGGGACGATCAGACTTTCCAAAATAACTTCTCCCAACTCAATATGTTATGTCGAGCCGAGATTTTTGATACCTGAAATTTCATTTTTACTCATGCCTACCATAATCACAAATGGCAGCTGTATTGTACTTACTATGGATTCATTGAGGTATAGGAACTAGTTCAATGTACGACTGTCTGCAAACACTCACACAAAATTTTTCCTTATGTGACATGAAAGAATTGTCGAACTCGACACGTAAACGATATTGTATCAGTTCGTGTAGCACAAAAAATGATTCACTCGATTCCCTTTTGGAAATTTCGGTGTGAAAGATGCACCTCGCTCTGGTCGACTAGCGGAAAAAAGTGTCGACAAAAATATTACATATTTGGTTCATTATAAATATGAAAAAAAAAGTTGAAGTGTGATTAGAAATACAAAAATATTACATATTTGGTTCATTATAAATATGAAAAAAAAAGTTGAAGTGTGATTAGAAATACGAAAGACTAGCTAATATTTTTACTTTCGAGATTTTATAAACCTCTTTAGTGTGATGTCCTTATCATACGGATATGTCAACAACTTTTGTATTACTTTTTTTACAAAAGACACATATTAAAACAATATTTTCAACCAGAAATTCGAATAAGAGGCAAATATTTTGAAATATTTGTTTAATAGATCTAATTTGGTTTATGAATATATCGTATTGCTTCGCTCATCCAATTAAGTATAATTTTTGAATTATTTAGCTCTTATAATGAAATTTCAACTGCAAGTTTTCTTAAACCTTTTCAGCCAGTTGAAAATAATTCGAACTTTCATAATTTAATAAAAACTGTTACACAATATATATTCTGTGATTTTATCCACAATCAGTAGGAATTCGAAAATTCAAAATACCCGAATTGAAGAAAGAGAAGAGGAAGTCAAAACTTGAAAAAAGCAACATGGCGAGAGACACTTAAAGAAAGCTGTGTGAGGACGGATTAATGCAAAGTAAAGAAAAGTTTATGAGCACATCATAAGTAAAATCGAAGTTTTCCCTGTCATGAGACAGTGATTGAGTTGACGAACTGTTAGCAAGAATGATTTCAGAAACCCCAACAACTTTAATAAACTAGAGCTATAAATTCATACGCACATACATATGTATTTACCTACGTATTTGAGCTTTGAAGTCAGACTGTCGATGTAGCAAAAGCCGGAAATCGCACTGGTACCATTTTGTGAAAATATTTACACACTCTAATTGAGTGTTGTGTGTTGGTGTTTAACTAGACTTTTCAATTCGTTTGAATCACTTAAACGTACACACAGAAAACCTTGGCAAATTCGATATACATATACAATACATATATCATATATTGTATGTAAATTAGAAAATTCTTGTTCAAAAATATTTTATCCCGATCCCGCACCAGTTCAAAATTTGAAGAAAATGTTGTCCCCTCTTCACTGTCGCTTGAACTGATTAAGCTTACGTCATTATTCCGGTGATATAATAACTTAAACTTTAAATTTTAGTATATGCAGCTGATACCATATCGAAAGGACATTTAGCTATTGGATTCTTTGGAAGGCTGAATATCACTCACTCTCCGCAATAATTGAAATTAAAGTACGTAAAAATCAAAGGGTAAAATTCAAAATAATTGATTTATTTGAAATAAGATAATAATAGTGGGGAATTTAATAATAAACAATAGGTTCTAAATGGTTATGGTAAAAATACAAACTAATACTATTCTATTAATACTATTTCCAACAGATATATCGAAAGACGACTTAAAATGAGTTAAATAATATTAGTAACCCGAAGACCATATTGATGAATAATGGAATAAATCCATTAAACCTTCTTTTAAGGATATATAAAGCTGAAGGTGAAGGAAGAGTCACAAATTTCCAGATGATCAAATTTGAGAAAAATTTAAGTAGCCAACATTATGAATAAAGGAAATTAACCATAGAATTTGTTTTCAACTAGTCAGCCGGAATCAAATCTGATGACCTAATGAGGTGACACTTTCATAGGCTGTCGTTATGTTGGAATGGATATTATAACGTTAGCACTATATTCATTTCTAATGATCAACTTAATTTGAATGAATATACAGGCAAATGGTTAACACATATATTTGCTTTGTCAGCTGATTCTACTCAAGGAAATTATATACCTCATATAACTAGAGGTAATCCTAAAATTTTATTTCACTTTATATCATAACATTACAATACCGTATATCGGGAGTTCCACTACCACTTTTTTTTTGCCAAAAAGTATCATACACATACATAGTACATATATTTGTACAACATATACGTATCACAGCCGAAATAGCTGTAAGAGAAAAATGGTGAATTTGCGTTGCCTTTAGTACGATTTTATTTGAATATCACTAATTGATTTTGCACAAATGTTAAATAAATGAAAAAAAGAAAAACATACCAAAAATTGAGAGCTACGAATTTTACGAATACTCACATATTTACGTGAAATGAATAGCTCCGGTTCATATTATTCATACACTGTTGAGTGGGTATAAGTATTAATACAACTAAAAATTCGTAATTACAAATAACTAATATTTTCTGCGAGCAATTTTTAACCTTTTGGCTTAAATGTATTTTTTTTTTACTAAGTGGATCTATAGACTGGCTTCTTATCTGAATTGGCTTATTAGGTCCATTATATCTACAAACAGATACAGTTTGGTATAGTTTAGATGCCAAAGTTAGTACTAACCGAAAATTTGCGAAGGTTAAAGATAAGAGCTACTTAAACGGGCATGGCAAGCCTGAAATTCTCTCCCAGCACCAGGTGCTATGAGTTCTTTGAGTTTTTAGAGTTGAGAGTTTGCATATTTTTCATTTCATATTTTGGTTCTTATAAATCTCATCTATTGCAATATGATCTATAAACGATCTTTTTTAATGATTGTGCTCAAAATCTTTATTTATTTGCATCTGATGTAGTAGTTTTATGAAGTACCTCAATATCCACTCTAATAATTTCATAGAAATATAATAAGTTTCACTTGATCATTAATGCTGGCGCAAAAGCCGATCATTTCCAAAGTGCTTTAAAAATCAAGATTATATATTGGTATATCTAAAAAACGTCGGTTAGTGTTGGTGGTTTGGGGATTCACTGCAAAATCCCGTGCATGTAATGTGGTACCATCATAATTTTTAAACATATTTCTCTTATTAGAAATTTCACTTTTTCAATATGTGTCTCTAAAGTATTATATAAGTATATAGTGGATACATAGTGGATTGAAGTCTAAATCAGTTCTCAGCTAGACTTGAACTTGCGTTTGCTATAAAAATTTTAAGTTTGCTTCGGTGCCCCTACAAAGCTCTTTTGCCAGTTTACAACTACATATCCGGTTAAACACTCATATTGCATACATACAACATATATATATATATATATATATATATAAGTATATAAGTGCATATGTATGAGAATACGTTGGTCCGGTGACAAACAGGCCCCTTATAAATCGTGGTTATGTGGTCATAGGCCGTTTGTGTTTTGTTATTTATGCCGGCGGCGAAATACGAGTATTTAACGTTGTTGGTTCTGTTGTTCTAGTAGTGGCAGCAGCAGCTGTACTGAAGTGCACAGCAATTATGCCAAGAGCCGTCGCATTTGTATTTCTGTCATGCATCGGATGTTTTGGTCACAGTGACTAGAAAAAAATTCATTTCCTTCACTACAAAGAACAACTCTGTCATAAAATTTTTGACGAAACTTAAAGACTTTCTGAAGACTCAATGTATATGCAGAGGCTAAGATATTTGTGCAAGATTCCTCTCGCTTATATCTTTACTGTAAACTAAATTAGAACCTGGTGAGTATCTTACACAGTTTTAAAAAGTGCATGAAGCAGACCACTGAAAGAGATTAAATAATCCTAACGCTTCCTTCTTAAATGTTCCAGCCTTACAAGACAGACAGAAATTTTCTAACTTTAGCCGTCCAAGTGTCTTCCCCACTTTGGGAATTAGCCGGTTAATCTAATCTGACAGAACTTAAAAAAATACTGAGGTTACAATCGATCCGACGAAATATCAAAATCCCTTTGTAAGTTAAGTTTTTAGCATATACTTTAAGGTTTATTAAATATTATTGAAAGTTTTCAACGATAGTTAATATTTGTGGCATTTTTAAAAATTCAAGGCTCCTCTCTTTCAGCTTGTCAACTCTCAAAACGGTGCTACAATATCCACCGGTTACGTACGATGCTATATATATTTCGCCTTGGGTTTTATATGAACGGTTTACATATAATATAATGTCAAGTGTATTTTTTTAAACATCAATCAATGAAATTATACCAAAGAATCAACGAATAAGTAAATTACTTAGTCAAATTATATTTAGTACTGTATTTATTCCATTTTCCCCACTGAAAAATGTTCTTGTTTATAAATAGATATGTGAATTTATTTCACGTACACAGTACGTTTCACACACCAATTTAAATCCCTTGAAAAATATTTGTAGGCATTTGTGGAGCACAAATCGAGCAACAGCAATGCGGAACGTGCAATTTCCGCGTAGCACAATTGCATGCATTCAACAAAAGGTACAATCGTTTTATTTAACTTCTGTTTGTATTTAAATGATGATCCCTACCTTTTTTTAAAGAAAACCACATAAACTTCAAATTTATTGGGGAATGTTTATTATCATTCGAAAGAACATTCTTTGGCATTTTTGAATATTAACTCTGTTAAATGTTGGCCGCGGCTACGTCTCAGATAGTCTATTCGTTGAGTCCAATTTCCGATTACTCGTTCGAGCATTTCGACTGGTAGCTGACAAATGGCACACGGGATGTTTTGCTTCAATGCCTGAAGGTTTTTCCGCATAGACTTTATCTATATATATAAAAATGAAACCCTTTTTCCCTTGGTCACGGAATCACGCGTGAATGGGTGGACCGATTTCATTAATTTTTTTGGTGTATTTGATATTATTAGGAGAAGGTTCTTAAGTATATAAGAAAAAATTAAGAAAGTTGCGTAGGAAACTATAACATTCCACTTTTTTAATACAATGAGTGTTTTTATTTGCGCTTACTATTAGTCAATTTTCCTGACCCAACATCTGCGAACTGTTAATGACGTATTGTGCGGCGCATGCAGAGAAGCCTATCAACGTTTGGGATTGCTAGAGAATGACGCTCATTGGGTCCACACTCTAAAAGAAGCTGTGATTTCGTCATATGCTAAACAAAAACAAACATTGTTTTCAATAATTTTATCTACATGCTTTCCATCAACACCGATTGATTTATGGAACAAATACAAAGATCATATGGCTGGAAAAAACTACCTGTTGACTCATCGTTTCCTACCAATTTCTTCCACTTTATGAAATCTAAGACAGAACTGATTGATAAGGTTTTCCCAAATATTGCACAAAATTTTAAAGATCATATTTGGATGAACGATAGACTTATATTGGCTGCAAAAAATATTGATGTCAACGATATGAATTTTCAAATTCAAAACTAGATAACTGATGAATTAATTACATACAAATCGATTGATTCAGTCACTAACCAAGATGACATTTTTAACTTCTTCTTTTTCTTCTTCTTTACTGGCATAAACACCGCTTACGCGATTATAGCCGAGTCAACAACGGCGCGCGTCGTTTCTTCTCTTCGCTACGTGGCGCCAATTGGATATTCCAAGCGAGGCCAGGTCCTTTTCCACTTGGTCCTTCCAACGGAGTGGAGGTCTTCCTCTTCCTCTGCTTCCCGCCGCGGGTACTGCGTCGAATACTTTCAGAGCTGGAGTGTTTTCATCCATCCGGACAACATGACCTAGCCACCGTAGCCGCTGTCTTTTAATTCGCTGAACTATGTCAATGTCGTCGTATATCTCATACAGCTCATCGTTCCATCGAATGCGATATTCGCCGTGGCCAACGCGCAGAGGACCATAAATCTTTCGCAGAACCTTTCTCTCGAAAACTCGCAACGTCGACTCATCCGTTGTTGACATCGCCCAAGCCTCTGCACCGTATAGGAGGACGGGAATTATGAGAGACTTATAGAGTTTGGTTTTTGTTTGTCGAGAGAGGACTTTGCTTCTCAATTGCCTACTTAGTCCGAAGTAGCACCTGTTGGCAAGAGTTATCCTGCGTTAGATTTCTAGGCTGACATTGTTGGTGTTGTTTACGCTGGTTCCAGGATAGACGAAATTATCTACAACTTCAAAGTTATGACTGTCAACAGTGACGTAAGTGCCAAGTCGCGAGTGCGACGACTGTTTGTTTGATTACAGGAGATATTTCGTCTTGCCCTCGTTCACTGCCAGACCCATTTCTTTTGCATCCTTGTCCAGTCTGGAGAAAGCAGAACTATCATCGGCATACGCCAGCTGTTGTACACTCTTATAGAAGATGGTACCTTCTCTGTTGAGTTCTGCAGCTCGAACTATTTTCTCCAGAAGCAGATTGAAAAAGTTGCACGATAGGCAGTCGCCTTGTCTGAAACCTCGTTTCGTATCGAACGGCTCGGAGAGGTCCTTCCCGATCCTGACGGAGCTTTGAGTGTTGCTCAACGTCAGTTTACACAGCCGTATTAGTTTTGCGGGGATACCAAATTCAGACAGCGCGGCATAAAGGCAGCTCCTTTTCGTGCCATCGAAAGCAGCTTTGAAATCGACGAATAGGTGGTGTGTGTCGATTCTCCTTTCACGGGTCTTTTCCAAGATTTGGCGCATCGTGAATATCTGGTCGGTTGTTGATTTGCCAGGTCTAAAGCCACACTGATAAGGTCCAATCAGTTTGTTGACGGTGGGCTTTAATCTTTCACACAATACGCTCGACACAACCTTATATGCGATGTTGAGGGGGCTATTCCCACGGTAGTTGGCGCAGATTGTGGGGGGTTTTTATGGATTGGGCATAGCACACTTAAATTCCAATCGTTGGGCATACTTTCGTCCGACCATATTTTACAAAGAAGCTGATGCATGCACCTTATCAGCTCTTCGCCGCCGTGTTTGAATAGCTCGGCCGGCAATCCATCGGCCCCTGCCGCTTTGTTGTTTTTCAGGCGGGCAATTGCTATTCGAACCTCTTCATGGTCGGGCAATGGAACATCTGCTCCATCGTCATCGATTGGGGTATCGGGTTCGTTTTCTCCTGGTGTTGTGTGTTCACTGCCATTCAGCAGGCTGGAGAAGTGTTCCCTCCATAATTTAAGTATGCTCTGGGCATCGGTGGCTAGATCACCTTGGGGGGTTCTACAAGAGTATGCTCCGGTCTTGAAACCTTCTGTAAGCCGCCGCATCTTTTCGTAGAATTTTCGAGCATTACTCCTGTCGGCCAGCTTATCAAGCTCTTCGTACTCACATTTTTAACTATCCAACGGAATTATACCAATTAGATTGAATAATTGAGTACCAAATCTCACTTGGAAAGCGGCCTCCATAAAAGACGTGATTGCGAAATCCCTGTCAACAGTGTCTTCATTGTTACTATTATATTGCAGGAGACTAATATAATTTTATTGACCACCTGAAGACCACTTGCCACCGTGAATACCATCAGCACAAAGGACCGTTGAACATAGTAAGAAACGAGGGCAAATTCTGCAGATGGTACACACAAAATAAATAAAAATATTCGGTCTTTATGTACTCCAGAAAATACAAGAAAAGTGGTGAACAACTAGTGATATAAAACCTTTGATAAGGAGAGGCTTTGCTAGCCCAACGTACAACATTTGCGAAACAACATCTGATGCGAGATCTTGTGGTCAAGTATAAGCAACTTTGAGCGACGAGGGAATTGTTACGAGTGGTATAAAAGTTAAATGGCTAAGTTCGATACCAAACACATGAGTGACATTTATTTCATTAAACTAATACAAAATCTTCAAGAAATCCCCCTCCTATTTAAATATTGCATACGCGAGTGGATGATGGATCTCAGGTAGTGAGAGGTGGGGTTTTTTAAAATTCATATTCTGTACCAACTCCGATCAAATGATGCCCTTAATGTCAACGTAGTCCAAGCCAATTCCAATGAAAAATGCAGCTTTGAAAGTCAACTCTCAACAACTTTTATCTAGCACCACGTTTTAACAAAAAGTTTCCACAAACCCGATAAAATCGAAATACTCTATATATACTTATGTCCCGGAACTTGCAAGTGCTGCCACTTCACTTTCCTTACCTCCTCAAGCGTCTCATTTCCTTTTTATTTCCTATTTTTCTTTTTCTGTAACTCTTACATTTGTTATGTGAACAATTAGTTAAGTCCCTCTTATCAACGTCTCTTGGCTAATTATAAGAGAGACATTTAATTATTATTCTGATATATAAGTTCTTTTCTAAGGATACTCGTCCACTTAAAGCAGACATTATCTTGAAGAAATCTGCGCTGTGTTCAAAATTAAGAATGTATTCTTTCGCAGATATGTCAAATATTTGGCTCCTGAGAATGTGGTGTGACCATTTCCTAAAAAACCATCAAGAAATAATATAGTAAGCAACAAGCCGGTAAAATACGCGGTTAACGAAAGGTGCTATAGAAAGCGGTCTTTGGGACACGCTTATTGATAGAGAGGCGCTCTTTCATAAAATAAATAATGTATATTATTTAGCGAATTCGCCACTTTTTCCATTGCATCGTTTAATATGTAATTAATTTTTCATAAATTTTGCAGGAAGAAAAAATACGTATACGCAGTGGAGTGTCGTATTAGAATTAAGTGTTCATGTTATTGTACACCAAAATGGCAGAGGTTAAGACCTCGATTTGAATATGGTCGAGTTTTAACACAGGAATGTAGTTCATATCTATACAAGTTACGTATACGCCATGTGCAGTAAGGATTACTCCTTAATCCCATCATGCTATGAGATATCTATTTCCACGTGAACATTGAGCCCTAAAACTACTTTTCCGTTATACTGATAGGTGAACTCCTTTTATAAAGTGAAATCGTTATATTCGTCAACTGAATATGTGAGATTTTTAGAACATTACATGACATAAATAGCTGTACCTTAGATAATTTACAGTCTAAGTCTAAATGGCTAAATTTTTGTACCCTGATAAAATTTATACGAAGTTTGTAACATGCAGAACGAGAGCATAAAGCTGTCATTCATGCTGACCAATCAATATCAAGCCAACATCCTACACAACATACGTTTTAATACTCTCCCACCAGTTATTTGACATATTTATAGCAGTTAATGGAATTTTTTCTCAAACAGATTATCATTGTTATCTAAAAGTACCTAAAATTTAAATGAGTGCCCTAAGTTAATTATTAATTGAAATAGATAGACGAAATAAAAAGTTACATATACGCAGCGCTGTGCTCGCCATTGTTTTAGTCAAAGAATTTATATATTTATATGGAATATTTCTATAACATTATTGACGTAGACTAACCTTGTTAACCGCAAGATCAAAACACTTTGAGGGGAGCCTTCTTTAGAAACTTAAAAAATTGTATTATTTTTTTTGCTTAAATCTTTTTAAAAAATATCTCCCCATTAAGGGTGTATACCAGGGCTTGAATTTGAGTTTTCGTTTTCTCGGGTAAACTAAAAAAAATCCATTTCTCTTCTTTCGTTCTCTACAAGCCTAAAAAAGTCAAATTTTTCGTATCTTTTAAGCATTATGCCATAAAACAAAATGTTTGTTGTTTTCTCTTCGTACGTATTGCTTTATTTTACTCGTATTAAGGAAAAATTATTTTTCGTCAATATTTTTTCGTACTAACTCAGATCACTAATATGACTTTGGTGACTTTAAGAATTTTCAGAAAATTGTATATGCTTTTAATTGACTTACCTTGCGATTGCAATAGACAATACTTACATAGTTAAGATGTAAATGGAAGCACTCACATACGTATATATGTAGTTGTTTACTTATTACTGCTTTGCATCCTAACAGGTAAACAATTAAGTTCCCTTTACTCGGTTTACTACAACAGGATATCGGCGAGTGCTATTGTTTTTATGCATGTGTACTTACTAGTTTTTGAGCTTTCCCTTCTTACCTATTTTTTGTTCCTTTATTTCTTTCTGTTTCCTCAAATGCAATTTTAATGAAGATTGCAATAATGTTTGTTATATTTTCTAACCAGGGTAAGTGTGGTTGAAATTCATTTCCATGTCAATCTCATACAAATTGGAGATGGACGCAGATTCTTTACATGCTTTCACCGATTTTAAGTTTATTATAGGTGATTTTATTGGAATGGATTATTGGCTATTAATTACTTACAATTTCTTTTGTAGAAAGAATTCGATATCATTTTTGAAAATACTGAGACCGTATTATAAAATTGTTACTGGCAGTCAAGGATCGAGACCTTTTTGAAATCAAAGCACTGAATTTATTGAAATGTAATAAACTGTTTATTTTAAGTCATATATAGAAAAAGTAATTGTTGCCTGTCAAATATTACTCGTGTTTTCGATACTAAGAACCTGATAATTGTTCTCAACACACGCTTGGATAACTTATAGATTTACTTTTCCAGCACTTAATTATCACTAGAAATACGGAAGATGAAAAATGTTGTACGAGTAGTCTGTAAATCCGACATTTTTTTTTTTTTGTAATAAAAGGTTCATGTACTTACAATACTACCGATAGCTTCGTATGATTATTCTCCCATATTTATCCGAAGGTATACATTACTGATTCGAAATGTATATTATTCAAATTAATTTTAGAGACTGCTTGAGGAAAGTCATTAACATTGAAGTACCCTGTAACAGGTTAGTATTGCCTCCACTCTTA
Organism: Bactrocera correcta; assembly: GCA_027475135.1. Taxonomy (NCBI): domain Eukaryota; kingdom Metazoa; phylum Arthropoda; class Insecta; order Diptera; family Tephritidae; genus Bactrocera; species Bactrocera correcta. Next base: position 7,576,017 of record CM050322.1, read on the forward strand.
TATACTCAATTATGGATTATGGTTTTCCATTAATTGAGTATTTAAGAGTGGAGGCACTTTGTTTTTTTTGAGCAATTTCCTTCCATTGCTTGAAGCTACTTATGTACCACAATATTTTACATTGCCACCATTATCTATCAGGTACTCATTTGCATTGAAGTGGCATACAAAGGTTGCAAGTATGCAGAAGTTTGCATGAAACGGTGATAACGAAAATTTACGCTTCCATTTAGGCGATTGATTCTAAACAAAGCATTTTATCGAACACTACGCACTGCTGAGCTGAAATGTATCTTCCTGCCATAGAATTTGCATACAGTGTTGTACATACACTTCACTGTTGATGTGCTCTTGAATGTAGGCAGATCTTGGTAAAATTAAAAAAGTGGAATTAAAAACCAGAAAATACTCCATTGCATTGCAATTTTGTTAAAACTTTCTTTTGTTTGTTTCAGTCTAGAAAGATAACTTTTGTTTATGATTAAAATATTGTCCTAAACTAGTATAACTGGCAATAGCGAGAACCTCGTGTGGTTGAGAGCGCCTAAGGTTAGTCAAGATGATCAAGTGATAATTTCTATCTTGAACGGTAACCTAAGCTAAATAGTGTCCGACCTTAATTCATGGAATATGTGTGTACAGCAAAATGTTTACCAGGACGATTTCGCATCAGTTTAGAATACCCCGCGAAGTCTTCATCCATGTGATCCTTCTAACAAAAATACAGTAAGCACTTTCAGATCTGGAGCCTGACAATGGAACCTGATAAATGAGCAAATCTTCTTCTTCTTCTTTACTGGAGTAGACAACGCTGACGCGTTTATAGCCGAGTCAACAATAGCGCGCCAGTCGTTTCTTCTCTTCGCTACGTGGCGTCAATTGAACATTCCAAGCGAAGCTAGGTCCTTCTCCACTTGGTCCTTCCAACGGCGTGAAGGTGTTCCTCTTCCTCTGCTTCCCCCGGTGGGTACTGCGTCTAATACTTTCAGAGTTAGAGTGCTTTCATCCATCCGGACAACATGACCTTGCCAGCGTAGCCGCTGTCTTTTAATTCGTGGAACTATGATGTTGTCGTCGTATATCTCGTACAGCTCATCGTTCTATCGAATGCGATATTCGCCGTGGCCAATGCGCAAAAGACAATAAATCTTTCGCAGAACCTTTCTCTCGAAAACTCGTAACGTCGACTCAACGGTTGTTGTCATCGTCCAAGCCTCTGCACCATATAGCAGGACGAGAATTATGAGCGACTTATAGAGTTTGGCTTTTGTTCGTCGAGAGATGACTTCACCTTTCAGTTGCCTACTCAGTCCGAAGTAGCACCTGTTGGCAAGAGTGATCCTGCGTTGGATTTCCAGGCTGACATTGTTGGTGGTGTTAATACTGGTTCCTAAATAGACGAAATTACCAACAACTTCAAAGTTATGACTGTCAACAGTAACAGCAGATTGAAGAAGCCGCACGATAGGGAGTCGCCTTGTCGGAAACTTCGTTTGGCTTTCCTCTTCAACTCTTAAATAATCGGTTTTACTAAACTTAGCAACAGCTCTACAAATATACATGTAGCAATGTTCACAAAAAAAAAATATCTGATCTAACAGCGACGCCAAAGTAATTCCAACTCCTTTCCAGACATAAACTTGATACATAATACGGATGATATCAGAATGACTTTAAAGCATATTTATAATTTTTTACTGTTATCTAAAATTAAATTTGCTTTTATTGTCGTATTTCGTCCCCGTGTTCCACATAGTAAATTAGTTGTGTATAATATAAGCTAAGCCGTTTATAATTTATTCTTAAGTATGTAATGCCTTCCAAACATCGATGATGGCTATTGCGATTTTAATAAATACATTCGTTTCGCTTGTATTAAATTTGGTGGCAAAATATATACACGTATGTATCTAGGAGCTAATATTTTTGCTTAAAGCTATATAATAATCCAACGACAAGTAGATAGAGAGGCAGAATTTTCACAAATTTTTGCATACCTTGATTGGCTGCCAACAGTGAAGAGGGCAGCTTTTGGCGGCTGGTGAAAGGATGAAAAGGTAACAATTTGTTTGGGTGACTGGCTAACTACTACAGCAAAAACATTTTATTGGAAAAACAACAACAACAAACGGTTGTTAAACAGTTAAACCAAAATTTTGGGAAAGCCACAGCTAAGATTGCTTCCACTTTTCCTTTTTATTTTGCAACTTCACCAAGAGATTTTCCGAAAATGAATTAGGTTTCCTGACATGCCTGCTTGCCTAAATGTATTTATGTATGCATTTGATCTTGAGGATTTCAGTATTGATTTAAAAATGAAGAGATCTATTATCCGGATTAGTTTGTTCGGAGTTTATTTTTTGATGAATATATGTGGAAAGCGTAAAGCCATGCGTAAAAACTGATACAGCCATTTTATTAAAAAATTGAACTCAGTAGTTTGAGACAAAGTTTTATTGTGGCATAATTGACAAAAGCTTAATGAAGCTCAATTCAAAAGGTCAAATTCAAGAGGGACTGACGCATAAGAGTGCATAGTTTACAAAAAGTAAGAATGAACATTTTCGGTGGTAAAATACTGAAGATACATAATTCGTTTTGTAATACGTTACAATGCAGGTTGCTGATGGCTCTGCATTGGCATTGCAGTATATGTCCTGTAGGGAAAACTTTGCTGGAGCGCGAAAATATTTTTTCCCTCAAGTTGTTGCAGTTGCAACGCTAATCCGTTTCGATTACGCCACTGTTGGGGAAATATAAAAAAAAAAGCAAATACTCTGTTTGTTTTCTTGTAAATGGGCTTAATTTATTTATATTGGTCAGCAAAAAGTCTTTTCGTATTTCGTGAAAAGATGTGCTATAATATAATAGTTACAGCTGTCCAAATATAAGTGAAAATACTGAAAAATCTTGATATATTATATGCAATTTTGTATAAAAAGGGAAGTTCAACTACCGGATATGAGAATTAATTTCTGAAAAGTAAGAAGAAACAATGGATTGTTAGGAGAAATTAAAACGATATCTTACACGATATCCCATATATTTTAAGTAAAGTTAGGCGGTATATGAAACAGCGGAAATTAAATAGTTTTTTTTAGGAGACTAAGGTTAGACTTTAAAAAACTATGACTATTTAGAAAAAGTTGGAATATATAGAGATATATTTTCTAAGTTTCAGTGCGATCTATAGCAAGTTCAAAAAGGCGTTCCTGTGAATTATATGCAATTGCAGACTCACTTTCAATTCATATACAATTTTTTTCCGAAATTATAAAAGCGTTATAACTCCTAATTATGTGTTACTAACCACTATATATAAACGAGTACAAATAGAGAGAAAAATATACTTCCAAGCAAAACTCACAATAATGAGAAGTCTTTGAATTTTGGTCTAACACAACTGATTATTAATTTTTTCATATTACCCCAAACTTAATACGTCTCGCCGATTTCAACGCATTTTTGATTACCGTCGCTTTTTGTTTAGAATTTTAATAAAACCCCCTTCACATTTGGTCTCACTAAATAAAAAGAGATTTCACTATTTATTTTCTCCCACAAATGAGCTTGCAATTAAAAATATTTTTTTTCATTGAGTTAAAAAATTTGAAAAAAGAAACAAGTAAGGAAGGGCTAGGTTCGTGTGTAACCGAACATTTTTTACTCTTACAAATGACAGGTATCACAGCCGACCTTAAATGGATTACACTGTATTTTTAAAATTTTTCCCAATTCGAATTTATCTTTTTTAGTCAATGCTACATAAGGTAAATGCAGTAAAAAAGGACAATCGTGGGCAAAAAAATTATGAAAAAGTGGAAGTCCCCCCGAAATTGCCCAATTCAAACTTAAATTGTTCAAGCCTCTAGATACTGGATGTGTGGACCCAAGTATCTAAATCGATTAATGTGTGAGATATACGATTGAAATACAATACTGGCAATAGTTATTCTGTGTATCAGAAATGGGTTAAATCAGGTCATTAGTTCTCTGAGTCCCACATGCTTAATACCTTATGCTGGATTTGTCGGCCAATATTTGAGATATCTCAATGAAAATAGCTAACAGAAGGTTTCAAGACCGGAGCATATAACGCTAGGAAAAAGGGGAACTCGATTCCCCAATCGATGTCAATGGAGCAGACGCTCGGATTTACCAGACGTAGCAATTACCCGTCTGAAGAACACGAAAAAGGCGGAGGCTGATAGATTGCGCGTCGATCTATTCAAACACGGCGGCGAAGAACTGATAAGAAACGACAGCACGACCAACGATTGGAATTTAAACATACTCTGCCCAATCTCCAAAAAGGGAGACCCCACAATCTGCGCCAACATCGCGTTTAAAGTTTAATTGAGCGAATTGTGTGAAAGATTAAAGTCCACCGTTAACAAACTGATTGGAAATTATCAGTGCGGCTTTAGTCCTGCAAATCAAAAACTGACCAGATATTCACCATGCGCTAAACTTTGGAAAAGACCCGTGAAAAGAGAATAGACACACATCACTTCTTCGTCGATTTCAAAGCTGTCTTTGACTGCACGAAAAAGAGCTGCCCTTTATGCCGTGATGTCTGAATTTGGTATCCCCACAGAACTAATACGGCTGTGTAAACTAACGTTGGGCAACTCCAAAATCCCGATCAGAATCGGGAAGGACCTCTCCGAGCCGTTCAATACCAAATGAGGTTTTAGACAAGGTGACTCTCTTCCCGTGACTTCTTCAATCTACTTGTGGAGAAAATAATTCGAGCTGCAGAACAACATAGAGAAGGTTCCATCTTCTATAAGGATGAACAGCTGCTGGCTTATGATATAATATTATTGGCTTCAACCACCGCGCCATTAGTTCTGCTTTCTTCAGAATGGATAATGCAGCGAAACAAATGGGTCTAGTTGTGAACGAGGGCAAGACAAAGTAATTCCTGTCATCAAACAAACAGTCGTCGCACTCGCGAATAAGCACCTAAGTCACTGTTGACAGTCACAACGCCGAAGTTGTAAATAATTTCGTCTATCTTGTAATCAACGTCAACACCAACAACAACGTTAGCCTCGAAATTCAACGCAGGATATTTCTTGCCAACAGGTGCTACTTCGGACTAAGGAGGCAATTGAGAAGTAAAGTCCATTCTTCGTGAAAACAAACAAAACTCTGTAAGTCTCTCATTATTCCCATTCTGCTATAGGGTACAAAGGTATGGACGATGACAACATACGATGACATCATCTGATGAGACGACGTTGCGAGTTATCGAGAAAAAGGTTCTGCGAAAGATTAGTGGTCCTTTGCACGTTGGCCACGGAGATGAGATATTCGACGACATTGACATAGTTCAGCAAATTAAAAGACAGCGGCTGCGCTGGCTAGCTCGTGTTGTCCGAATGGACGCAAAACAATCCAGCTCTGAAAGTATTCGACGCAGTACCCTCTAAGTGGCGCAACCTTGCGAAAAGAAAAAACGAATGACGCTGTTTTTAACTAGGTTATAACCGCGTAAGCGGTGTGTGCGCTAATAAAGCAAAAGAATTAAAATAACAGCACATGTTATTTCAGATATATACTCTCATTTAATCAAGTTTTTTTGTGAAGCACTACATATTTAGTTGCAGTTTTAGTCTATTATTCCCAATATATAGAAATTGTATTATATCTGAGACTGGATCAGTTTGCAATGAACTTCCAAATTTATTTTATTACGCTTCATAGAAATACAATACAGTTATAGAACCTGCTACAGTATTCTTAAATATCTTGAAATGCTAATTCATGGCATGCCCTATAAACTTTATGTAATAGATCTTAAAACTTTAAAATTAGAAATAATAATTTGCAGAATTTATATTCTATTCAAAATAGTTGCTGCTGGCATCTGCTACGACAATTGATGGACGAGTATTTGCATAGCTTGAGGATACGCAAAGTCATCGTCGAAGATAAGGGCATTCGAATTCTCCAATGCACAGATACTAAAACCTATAGTAACAAGATTAGCGGCACAAGTATTAACACCAAATGTGCTTGTGATAGGAAAGCTTGAAAACCACAAATGGAAAGTTTAACCAATAACATTGTTTTTGCAGTTTCAGTCGGTGGTATCCATTGTGGTAGTAGTCTTATTGCATGAGAAATCCTAACTTTGGCTCTGACGAATTTCAAATACGGTGAACACATAATATTTTAATAAATTATTTAACTTTAAATATTACAAATCAATTTCAATCACGCAATATCTTCTAAAGAATGTATTTGACAATTAAACAAGTGTATGTACTTTGATACTGAAATTAATTTAGTTAGTAGCTCCATCGAAATAATTAATATAAGCCCTTGGGTTAATATTTGTTTGTAGTATAATACACACAAGTAAAAAAATGCTTGAAAACATTTCAATTAAACCGAAATTTGGCATGTTCTAAGAGAATGATCGTCTCATCGGAATTTATTTATACTGGTAGACACTTAATTTATGACATGAAAACATTGAAACACCTATTCAAATGCAGTTTGATACCCTGAAGTCAAATCTATCACCCACAGACATTCTGTAACCTGCGGCTTTAGATTTTACAATACATAAAATTTCATTATTTTCATACGATCAATGATTTAACCAGTTTAGACCGGTTTCGACTGCTTGTTTCAAGTAAATAGGGTATTTTACTATCATTTTATTTTATAAAATTTATCAGTAGACTAACGGTGTCCGAATCGGTTACGTGTTCTATGTTTGGATAGCAAAACGCTTTTGAGTTCACATTGTTTTATGTTTTTGAAATTGCTGCGTTTAAGATTTTTAGGTACAATGCCTAGGCAGTGCGTAAATTGTGCCAACAGTTTTTTTATGTGTGCGGAGAACTAATTTTTAAATAGCAAAAACCCAAACCGAGTTAAAGTTGGGCACCAAGACAAAGCATGGGTCGCTCATATCTGTTTTAAAACTTGTGTAACATTACTAAGAGTTGGGTTGAAGAGTTCAAATCGTAAAAGTTCCTTTGCGGTGCCAATGATTTGGAGATAACCAAAAGACTATGTTACAGACTGCTATTTTTGTCTCGCGAATATTAAAGGCATTAGACCAAAATCCAAACATACGGTTAAGTGCTGTAATTTACAATCTGCTTTAAGACCTGTCAAACACAGTGAACAACTTCCTATTCCAAAAGCACCAGAATCTTGGAGTCTCGTTGAAGAACTAGTCTAGTTGTTCACGTGATGTTACAGAAACCGCAAAGGAAATGAAAACCGATCCTTTATTTGATTTACCAGAATTTCAACAGTGCCGTGTCTAATTCCACAGTGTGAACTTAATGACTTAGTTCGAGATCTAAGCCTTTCAAAATCGCAGTCCGAATTTTTAGCATCCCGACAAAGGTGAGAAATTTCTTCAAAGTGATGTAAATATTACTTTTTACAGAAAAAGGCAGAAAGACTTCACAAATTGCTTTCTTCATGAAGGGATCTAGTATACTGTTCAGAAGTTAACCTTTTTTTACCGCACTAGGGCACTAGGGCACTATGAATGAACCATTTGATAATATGAGAGTTCTTTCAGAGCTCATCCGTTATCATGAGTATGGTTGGACAATATGTGGAGACCAAAAAGTAATAGCCCTTAGCCCTTCTTATAGGAATGCAACTAGGATTTACGCAATATTGTTAGTTCCTTTGCGGATGGGATAGCAGTGCGAGAAACTGTCATTATGTACAGAAGCGGTGGCCAGTACGTCAGGCACTCACTCCGGGACAAAAAACAGTTACCAGTGAACCTCAAATTGATCCCAAAAAGACATTACTACCACTTTTGCATATTAAATTGGGTTTAATGAAGAATTTTGTTAAGGTAATGGAGAGAAATGGAGGAGGGTTCTCTTATAACTGAAAAAAATTTAAAAGGGTTAGATAAGCAAAAATTAAGGAGGTCATATTTGTGGGTCCGCAAATAACACTGGTCAACACCCATTTTGGTGCCTAAGATTGTATACCTGATTTTGGAAGTATTTTGTGAATCTATACGGGAAAACAAGTCACATTTTCCATATCAGCTCTAGTTCATAAGAAAAGAAGAACAAAACATCTAGTAGTAGTGGGAATCTGGTTCATCCTACCTACTACACCGACTACTGATGCGCACAGAACTGCACCAAACCAAAAAAACATTGTTTGTAGGCCAGTGTAATTGATTTATTCACATAAATTTCCAGAAGCCATTATTTGAATCGGCTGACCTCATGCAGGACAGTACCATACAAGCTTAAATTACTTAGAGTGTGCCGGGGCGTATGAGTGATGCACGATGCGGTGGCTGGCAATTGCTTGCAAACACAGTATACGGGGAAATTAAAATGAGATTTGTAGATAAACTAGAGCTTTTAGCTGACATCTAGTAGCGGGAATGTGGTTCATCCTACCTACTATACTAACGAAAATAAAAAAATTTAAGGAAATGTTCAAAGAAACTTAAATACGAGCCTGGAAAGCTATAAAGGGGTTGTTAAAAATTTTCTTGGAAATATGAAGGCTGAAAATTAAAAAGATCTTCTGACTGAACTACTTACTGCCTATAAAAAATGGGTTCCAATATGTCCCTTCACTTTCTGCACTTGCATATGGAATTTTTGTCCGAAAATTTAGGAGTCGTAAGTAACGAATATGGGGTACGGTTTCACCAAGACGTTTCTGCTATAGAGAAACGGTACCAAAGCAAGCGGAGTGCCAGTTTGCTTACCGATTACTCCTGAACATTGTTAAGTGATACTCCCAAAGCAAAATATTACTGAAAAACATCGACAGATACATTTTAAGATACACCTTGGGTAATAAATTAATATAAAAATAATACATCTATCGCTTTTTTATTTTTAAACAAAAATCCTCATAGCAAAAAAATATATAGGCGATAGGAGAAATCTGTAGCTATTTTCTGCATTTGTGACAATTTTTACATAACAAACACTTTGTTCTGTTAGTGTCACAAAAAAACAAGTGGAATTTTGTCACTGGTAAATTAAATATTTTCAAGCCCATTTCTGCTCTGGTTTATTCTCGTCTTACTAACACTAATAAAGTTTCATACCTACATACGGTTTTTGTGAAGATTAGATTGTTATTTTTGGTACCTTGCAGTTTGGGGAACGCGAATTGTCAAAGATATCTGAGTAATACCAACACTGACCTTTTGTCTTTTCAGCTTTCGTCTGATAAATGTCCAATGAGTCCCTCTCGGCCTTGAACAAATTTACAATGGACGGTCTTGATGCATTTATGACAAGATCAAAGCATTTTCTATATATGAGGATCTTAGATATATCTTTAAGAGTTTCTGGTATGAAGAGCAATCAGCTTAAAACTACTTAAATGTACATAATCCTTTTGATCCTTAACGTGAACATCAGTTTATATACCTAATGTGACCTTATTAATTTAATATTTTGACTGGGTTTTAAACAGGGCCTAGTGACCATGGTATCTTCATAGTTCAGTTCCAAGTTTTAAGGTGAACTCTAAATTCTATAGTACTTTTATTTAATATCAATGATTAAACTCTAAATTTTTCTGCATTCATATTTAATATCATCGATTTTAAGGCCAATTATCACACGCGTAAATGCTTATTCGTTTGTGAGAACGGAATTGTGTGCTCCATTTTGTTTGTTTTGTTTACTTTTCCGACCAATCAAAACTTTTAGAAATGTCTTTGTGTGCATAATTAAAAAGAATTTTACAACTTTGGCACAGCATAATCGCAAAGGCTGTATTTAATTCTTGGAGAGCTAAATTGAGAAACTTTGGAATGATTCAAATGTGACCTTTTATCCGAAACGGCTGTGTGCATAAATTTAAACGTAAACCAAGTTATGTTTGTGCTTATTGCCTCTTAATTTAATGAAATCATTAACCCATAACGATTATGGCTAAAAAATTTTCCGACTCTACAAAAGCTGCGCGTCTGTGAAAACTTTTGAGGTCAGAACCGGTTTTCTATTCCATATATAGTTTCAAAGTTTATAAATGTTAAATACTCGTCGCTGTTTTTGAAAGAGTTGAATAAGCTGTGGAGTATTTGTCACTGCTCATTAGTCCACAAAATGTTCTCAAAAATCATTGACCCATTAGAACAATATATCAATATATCCTCGGATTTGTAAAACATGATTTTTTTCTCTCTTATCGGGTCAAGTCTTTTCATGCTATTAACTCACATAACATCTAATTTAGCATTTATTTACGGAAATTGTCTTCGATTTACTACTCTTTAGCTTGTATTCAACCTCTATTCTATTATGAAAGAATTTACATGTGTCAGGAGATCTCTTTTTATACCCTGAACAGGGTATATTAAGTTTGTCACGATGTTTGTAACACCCAGGAGGAAGCGTCGGATACATTATAACGTATATATATAAATGATTGAGCTGAGTCGATTCAGCCATGTCCGTCTGTCCGTCTGTCTGTCCGTCTGTCTGTATATATACGAACTAGTCCCTCAGTTTTTAAGATATCCTTTTGAAATTTTGCAAACGTCATTTTCTCTTCAAGAAGCTGCTCAATTATCGGAACGGCCGATATCGGACCACTATAACATATAGCTGCCATATAAACTGAACGATCGGAATCAAGTTCTCATATGGAAAACTTTCGCATTTGACAATGTATCTTCACCAAATTTGGTATAGATTATTTACTAGGGAAAAAATGTAATATCCGAGAAATTTGTTCAGATCGGTTAACTATAGCATATAGCTACCATACAAACTGAGCGATCGGAATCAAGTTCTTGTATGGACAACTTTCACATTTAACAAGATATATTCACGAAATTTGGTATGTATTATTTTCTAAGGCAACAATGTAATCTCCGAAGAAATTCTTGAGATCAATTAACTATAGCATATAGCTGCCATACAAACTGAACGATCGGAATCAAGTTCTCATATGGTAAACTTTCGCATTTGACAATGTATCTTCACCAAATTTGGTATAGATTATTTTCTAGAGCAAAAATGTAATATCCGAGAAAATTGTTCAGATCGGTTAACTATAGCATATAGCTTCCATACAAACTGGACACATAGTTACTAACAGAAATGCACCTGTGAAGGGTATTTAGCTTCGGTGCAACCGAAGTTAACGTTTTTTCTTGTTAGTTTTAGTACCGTTTTTATTCTTTTCGTGTTTGTCACATATGTTTCAATATTACAAAATTTCTGAATTATAACAATGTTAAAAATACATATTGTGAGTACGGCAAGTGGGCGTAAAAGTGGGCAATTTTCCTAATATTTTTTTTAAAACTGGAATTGTCTCAAAAATAACCTGTGCAAAATTTTAGAGCTCTACAATGACTCTTTGTATTTGATGCCGGCGTTGTCTCACTGTGCGCCACTCGACGATTCTCTTCACGTATCGATGCGACCTCTTGGCTATTACTGTTTTTTACCCAGGTAGCCAGATTGTTGACACATGTAAAAGCAACAGTGAACTTATCAGATTAAATTCAATACTGTCATGTATGTGACGAATTTCTTAAAGTCGTGTGGCTGTTACTCTATCTGTATCTCTTTCTTTACATTATATCAGTAGATTGTCTAATACGAGTATGCTAGGCCCCACGATTTGGTAAATAAAATACTTCCAAAAATAAATTTCTCTTACAATATCTTGAAGATTTTAAAGCCTTACATAAAGTCAGTATCCCTACTTGTGCGTCAAACTATTCATCACTTCTTGCGTGTCCACAAAATTTTCCAACAAATCTTTGACCCACTAGAAAAACATATCCATGTAATTGTATAGTGCTAAAAAACCAATCTTTGTTGGAAATGATATTACACAGAAATCTAGAAATATTCAAAATAGTGGACTTCACTGTGAAACCTGTCTCAAATAAAGCGAAGACTGTTCCATCGGCGGGAAAAAAGCTTATTACCGTTAAGGGAGTTCACAAAATGTTCTCTGTCGACTACTTTGCAGATCTCTACAAAGTTTGGGGAATAGCTGAGTCAAGTACAAAGAAGTAAAAGGAGAATAAGTAGAGAAGTCAGTCACCGAAATTGCTTTAGTAATATAATGGTAAGCCTTTGAAATTATGTTAAATACGATACACTAAAAACTAGGATTTCAGTAAGCGTCAAGTATTTGATTTGATTTCTCACAAATTAATTAGAACCAACTTTGACACCCACAAATTAAATGTTGGCCACCAAAGCAAATTAAGATGCTGCAACTAACTTAACTAACTTTCTTTTCAACTTTACAATTATTGCACTCGTTTCTAATAAGATTTATAATCTTCCTTTAAAATCATAAATATGCCAACCCTCGTAATATTCATTTTGAATTTTAAATCTGGAAAATATCAACCATTTTACTGATGAACGGGCTCATGGTGCATAACTCCTATGTCACAAACATTTAAATTCTCCAAATTACGGTTCCGCTGCATACGCAAATAAGAATAAACACAACAAGCAAATAAAAAATACACAGTTGTAAATGCTAATCAGAACCTTGGAAATTATACAAAGTTGACTGAAATTTGTAGTTGATACAAGTAATCTGAAGTGCTTTTACAACAATGGGCTAATAATGGTATATGCCAAACTGAAAATTGAACCAGTGTAGACAGGAAACCAATAAAATAATATCCGTACGCAGGCCATTCGATAGTTAGATTGTGGGCCTTGCAGTTGCAGCTACACACATCCAAACACAAATATACGAAGATAAGCTTTCATGCAAAACATTTTTCAGTCGATGAGCGAAAATGAAAATGGAAAAGTTGATAGCTTCGAAATTTTACACACTATCTAGGCACACACACGCACTTACAAATGTATGTACTAACATACAGTCATACTATTATTTGCAGTTGGTGTTGTGTGGAAAGTAGGCCTCAAATGCACAAACATACTACCAAAATCTTCTTTTGGGTAATATTCATTTCGTTTAGAATGAAATTGTATTCTGATCATACATGGAGCATAGAGGTTGACCCGACCACTAATTTAAGGCACTAGCATTGCGTAGGCTTTACTGCGTTCTGGCTTTGCAAAATTTCTAGCGCCCAATATTTATTTCTGGATTGTGGTAAGGTGGCTGCATTTGCGGGCGTTTACAGTAAGCTATATTTGATTAGTTGAATGAGTGGAGCTTGTTTGTTGAAAAAGTTCAATTTTAATGGGAAATTTGGCAGATTGCGAATCATTACTGTGGCTTTCAAAAACTTCGTATGGTTATACTGAAAACTTTTGTTTATAGTATATTAAACTTGAACAATATTAAGCCTCTGGCTTTATATACTACATACATAAGTACTACATGTATACTATATAAAAATTGAAACGCAATAGCAATTGCATACAGCGTAGCATGAATAGATTGCTTCAGATTTCTTGTTATAATTTATTTGCAAATAAGAATGTCCTTAGACCTCTTCTTCTTCTTTAGAGGCGTAGAAACCGCTTACGCAGTCGTTTCTTCTTTTCGCAAGGTGGCGCCAATTGGAGATTACAAGCGACCTGGTCCTTCCAACAGAG
>CM050322.1:7590557-7618555 GCA_027475135.1 Bactrocera correcta
AAAAATTTTTGAAAACAAACTTTTAAAAAACCGTGGTTTTTCAAATTTAGCGTTTTTTTTTTTAAAAAATTATAATCTTAAAAATCCGTACTTACTTGCTGTTGACCCAAGTATGACTCGACTGCGACAAGATACCATCAGAAATCAATGGATTGTCACAATTCCGAACATGGTCGAAAAACCTTAATATTGCACTTATTGCATATTTATTAAAAGAGAGTACTTTAGAATTTGAATAGATATATTTATTTGAGTACCTCTTTTTAAAGTGAATGAAGTTTTTTTTAAACAAAATCTTATAATCTTACGTTCAAAAATTTAAATTTTTTTCTTTAAAGAAGGCGAAAAATGAAACCAGATCGGCAAAGCGTACATTAAGATTGGACGGAGAGCCACTTTATAAATCAAAATTTTGGTTCTTGTACTTAAACTTGTATTATTCATTATCATTGATAAGGCATGAAAACGGTTATTACATTTTTTCACCATGTCGTTAGCATGAAAATTGAATTTAAATAAGTTGGTGAAGGTTACTCCAAGATATTTCATTTGATTCTGAAAACGAATATTATGACCATTAAGATTTAGAATCAGGTCTCTGCTCTCCTTTACAACTCCTCTAGGTCCTTTACCTGAAGCATTTCTGATGCAGATAGGTATAGTCTTGGCCTCATTTATCTTAACCGCCCAATATTTGTAGAAATTATTAATTTTTCCTAGATGATTCTCTACCATTCGCAATGCCAAGGTAGGGAATTTGTTATGAGCATGAATTAAAAAATCATTTGCATACAGAATACTTAATGAATTATTGTGACTATGTGGAAAATCAAACATAAAAATATTGTAAAGCAAGGGAGCTAGAATAGAGCCTTGTGGAGCTCCACAATTGCAAACTCCAAGATTCGAGGGACAATCATTAATAAGCACAAAAAATTTCCTATCTGACAAAAAACTTGAAATAATCTTAATCACCAAATCGGTTTCGCACGTTTAATTTTCATGCACTTCAAAGTAAAATGCTGCACGTTTAGAGTTCAGAGGGGCTGGAAAAGATCGAGATGAAAGTGAGTTTCAACCACACTCTTCCTGATTGTTAAAATTCATGTAATTGATTCCACTAAAATTCAATTTGAGGAAACCGAAAGAAGCTTAAGAATAAAAATAGTTAAAAAGGGAAACCTCAAAAACTAATAAGTACACATGCATAAAAACAATAGCCGACACTCTATTGTATTTAAATCGAATAGATGAAACTTAGTTGTTTACCTGCTAGGATGTAAAGCAGTATTAAAAAAAGAACTACAAATATATGAATGTGAATGCTTTCCAGTTACATCTCAAGTGTCTGCTGTCTGTTGCAATCAGTAGCAAAGACTGTTAAACGCATTGCAAAATTTCGAAAAATTCTTAAATCAGCAAAGGCATATAATGAACTGAGTTGGTACGAAAAAATATTGACAACTAATAATTTTTTCTTAATACGAAAATGTTAGAATGAGGCAGTAAAGCCAGAAACGAAACAACAAACATTTCGTTATGCAGCGAACTGAGAAAACTATACGAAGAATGGGAGTTTTTTGGCGTGTATAAATCGAAAAAAGAGCGATATTTATTTAGTTATAAAAATTATATGATTAAGATGACATCGGGGGCCAGCGCTGCTTTACGTAACTTTTTATTTCTTTTAACCCCTTTTAAAATTTAAATTTAAATTTTAGAGCATTAAAATTTTAGCTCCCTTTCCCACATAAAAATTATAGCTCTTTTTGGAAAAAGATTAATTCTATAACTATGTAAAATAACTGTCTAGGGAATATTAAGATATTTGTTTCAAATTTGGTGAAGTCTTGGGTTTGAACATCTCTATCTTGACTTTGACTGGTCAGCAGCTATTTGCACTAAACAGACAGAAAAACAGACTGAAGTGATTAAGTCGAATTAGCTCATAACGTTGACCATTTATATATTTATATATGTTAATGGGTCTCCGGCGATCCCTCTGGATGTTATAAACTTCGTGGGAAGCTTAATAAGATACATTCAAAAACCATGAGTTTTTTGGCCGGTTGTTTGGAATCCGGAGTGTACCACACTCGAAGAAATCTGTCACAATATTACTCGTTATTATAAAACCTCATTTCCCTTTATCCTTTAATATGTTTATTTGCTACCTGCAAACGCAAGGTCATTTCGCCGGTAAACCACCATGGAACTCGTTGTATTATCTTATTTTATAAAAAATGAATTGCAAAATGTGTTGGTAAGCGCATAACTCAAAAACGCCTGGACCAATTTTGCCAATTTTTTTTTAAAGTTCGGTGAGGCTCAAGGATGGTTTTTACGGCCAGAAAAATTCGAAAAATTGCCGGAAACCACCTAAAAACAGCCTTTTTCTTTTTTCCATACAAACGAATAAAATTTATTTATTAGTAATGCTAAGGGAACGACTGAACCAATCTTGATGAAATTTTCAGAGAATGTTCTGTGTGGATCGGGGAAGATTTGGAAATAAAAAAAACCGTATGCTTTTCGTTAAGATAAGTCGGAAAATTGGACAATTCCAAAAAGTTAATTTTTTCCATACAAGTTTTTTTTTAATTTTTTTGTTTTGTTTTTCAATTATTTGAATCGTTCAAATTTGTCATTTGGTTCAAAAATTTTTGAAAATTATTCAGTGAAAACGTTATGTGTGTTGCACACAAAGTGATCAATTACAGATTGAAATTTGTTACGATGCCACGAAGTGGTCGCGCTAATATCGATCGGCGTCACACCAAGGCACATGAGCAGAACTCTCAGGATGCGATGACATACATGTGGAATTATGGATCGCGGTCAATCAGCAACCGATCGTCACAATGTCACAGCACGACCTTTCAAACAAAACTTGCGATGCTTGATGGACTTTATCTTGAAGCAACGTATATGTGGTGCGGTTAGATGCTAGATGTACTACGTGCTTTTCTTTCGCAAACGCAAACTGGAAATGATTGATATCCACTCTATTGGCGTCGCTCACCACTATTGTGCGTCTCGCAGTAAATTTGGAGAAGGACGAAAGGGTTTGTTTCAACCCAGAGAATACAGTAAGCGAGAGAAAACACCGCCAGCAACAAAATTAACATTGGCGAGGTTTTCTCAACTTTCGTCAGTTATCCGTTTGCTAGAACATCTATTCAGAAATACCTTGATATTACACATGGAATGCATTGTCGAAGAAATAGTTACGCAGAAAGCTAGGCCAACCAGTGGATTGACATCCAGGTGTCTTATCAGCTAATGCATTAGAATAAATTTACACAATCCACCCGAAAAACGACGATTGTTTCTACCTTCGGTTGCTATTGATTAATGTACGCGGTTCAACTTCATTTGAGTCATTGCTTACTGTGAATGGTACGGTTTGAGCAACTTTTTGAGTAGCAAGCCTGCAATTACAATTGCTGGAACATGATAATCACTGGAATCAAACGATGGACGATGCGATAGCTACTTCGAATTAAATGAAGATCGCACACTTTTCGCGATAATCATTTCGACATACAGTAGAACTCCAATTATCCGAATTAATGTGGACCGGGACCCATTCGAATAATCAAATATTTGGATAATCGGATTTTTTTTTTTTTTGATTGCCATTGGAGAGAATAAAAGCTACATTTTGATATTGCACTATTTTTTTATTGAATTAAATGAAAGAAACATGAAATTTTCACATGTTTTAAATATAAATAAAATATACTTATGTACAAGTTTAGAAATAAAAATCATTGTTTTTTTTAAAAATCTCCGTCAATGTAAGCTGTTTTGCGGTCTTCAACCGTTTTCGGGCAGCCAGCACAACGGCAAGTTAAAACAAGTCAAGTCAAGACTTGACGCGCAAACACTGGCTTCGCGGGGGGGAAGAATAATAGCCACTTAGACTTTTTTTGGACAATTTTTTTTTGATTCGGATAATCGGCGATTCGGATGGTCGAAGTTCGGATAATTGGAGTTCTACCGTATCAGCCTCCAATCCGCGTCAATTATGGGATATGAACAAAAATTACATTGCCGAAGATATTTTACATCGTATTGTCAAGAATAAGTCAATTCCGGTTGATACTTCCGGTGATTTGATATCAAATCTATCCTCTGTTTATTAATTCACGAAAGATGAATTTATCACGAATGTTCGTAAATTTGCCAAATTATCGTAACTATAATTCCTTATGTGCACGCGCATTGTTAAATGCCAAAAATACCAATGTTGTTGACTTATACTGGAAGATACAAAGTCAAATTCCGAGAGACTTGCGCTCATACAAATCGACCGATCGTCTTGACAAGGGAAAACGTCGCCGTGAATTATCCAGTGCAATTTCTAAATTCTTTGGAGATGCTTGGTATGCCAAACCGCATCATTTGCGTCTTAAATGATTGCGACGCAGCTATGGAATACAAGGGCCGAATACTGGATTCTACGAATTCCTTTGAGTTCCAACGGTTTGCCATTTCAGTTCATAAAGATAGTCGCTAGAAATCTGTGACATAAACTTGGAAATGCTATGTTTTTTACACGGCCAGGTATACGTGGGGTGCCCAAGAGTTGGAAAACCATCCACCAGAAACCAAAAAATGTTGTTTATCAAGCTATGTTACACTGAAAAAAAAATTAAATGATAAATTCAAATTTCTTTTCATCTCAAAACACATAATTTCACGCAGAACAACGGCTGCGGGGCCAGCTAGTATATACATAAATATTAATAAATCATATTAAAAATTACATATTATGGTTGCTTTTATATGGTGGTTCAAAGCTATCTAAAAGTATCAACAGTAACTTTGATTTTTGACTTGCTCTGAGTAATAATATGTTTCATGACATCGTGGTGGTCGGAAAGCATTGTTTCACAGACTTTAAGGCGACGTTGTTTTTCCAAAAACTTCACTGATTTTGGTTTCACTTTTCTTAGGCTCAAATGATCTTTCAAAACGGTTGTCACTGAACCCTCCGATATTACTATATATTTCGACGAATGGATTTTCGCGCGAAATTTGAATTAATAAAGTCTTACTAGTTTCCACCGATGAACAGGTGTTACAAATCAATGTTGACTAGAAATGCGTATTTCAGACTATGATAGTATTAAATGTTGTTCCTCGTGCAAATTGCGTATACGTACCTTTTTTTTATGAACTAATTTCTTTTTTGTAATACTGGAACAAATTCACATGAAGGTCTTAACTTTAGCTTTTGTGGTTTACACTGACACAAGCACTGAACCCTGAGTTAGATTTCGAAAGGTGCTCCAATGCGAATACGTAACCTTTTTCAGAAAATAATTTCCTGTTAAAATATTATCGTGCATGTTCTACAAAAATTATTAATTTAACCATGCATTTTTCTGGATAATTTTTAATAGAAGACAAACACTTTCGGTTTGGTAAGAGGTATACTAACTATACTAAAAAGTTTCACGGTTGAATTCATTATAATGGTACTAATTTTTAAAGTATCAGTAAAAGTAAGTAGAGTCGTAGATTAGTGCAAACTTGTTTATACTTTTTATATTTTTAATTTTTAACTCAGCAATAATTAAATCAATTATGGAAGGTGATATTGGAAAATTTTGACATGTTGGTTAATATATTTCAAGTTTAGCTGTTTGATACTGATACCTACCTGCTCACAATGTGGTTCATTTCCATCTGTGATTTATACCCTCCTCTTCTTATTTTCCATTTGCATATTGTTTGTTACATCAGAAAAGCTAGAAGTTGTAATTGCTCATTGTAATTTTTATTGTTAGTCTGTGCGAGCTTCCATATCCTTTGTTTTTGATATCCTTTTATATTTCCTTTCTATGTATCCTGGTGTGTGTGCGTATTCATATTACAGAACTCACATTTTTTTGAATTCTTGATTTTGTATTTTTATTTCTTCACCCAACTTGTATCGTAATAAAATCATATTTTGTTTCCGACTGTGCAAATGACAACTTTCTTCTTGGTAGTATGTATTTTAAATTGGCGAATATCCTTGGGGAGGTTATAATAAATGGCCGTATAGTTGGTCTTTGATAATAATTGTATTGTATGTCTGCCATGTAATTGGCCAGGGGACATTGTCATGAGAGGTTTAATTAATTGTGCATTCAAACAAAAGGAAAAAAATTAGAAAAAGGAAGCGTAGGCAATAAAATTAAACAAAGCTTGAGAGGACAAAAGGAGACGAATACATTTTTATTTCGTTGCCGTCAAAACAAAGCTAATGAAAGTGAAGTATCAGCATATTCTTCAATATTAGTGCACTTAGAGTAGTTCGTAGATATATTTATATTTCGTTTCCGGTTTGGTGCTAGATAAGAGTGGTTAAGTGTTGACTTTTTTTCTTAGCGCTCCTCAAAGCTGAGTGTTTCACCGCACCGGCCTGAACTATGTTGACTCTAAGGGCATCGGTTAGTTAGAGTTGTTTGGTACAGACTGTGGATTTCAGATAAAAAGTACAAGAAAATAGAGCTTCATAGCAAAAAGTACTAGTGGTAAATACCGCAATATCCTCTGATTGGAATATGCATGTTATAGGTGTCAAAATATTTACTTTGCGTTGACTCTGCTTTAGATGAAGTATGTTAGCTGATATGTGAAAAGAGCAGATTATGAAAATTGGTTTTGTTCATTGCGCTTATGCTTTTTTTGTGACACAGATGGCGGGAGCTTACGAGCGAACTGCGCAACGATGGTTGTACCATACGTTTTAGAAGAGGTAGGGAGGCAAAAAATTTAACATCTTTGGAATGGTATGAATGAACAAACATTTTTGCAGATTATTAAAAATGAATATTTTCTGCGTTGTTTAACATACTTTTCAATTTTTTATAGCGTGAAGAGCACATGAAAATTTTCAATTGTTTAACAAAAAACTATGTAAATTATTATTATTAAAAAATATACCATTAAAAAAATGTACAATACAGCACGAACATTTTTCTTTGACTTCGCAAAATTTCATCGACTTATCTCTCGTAGTTTATGAGAAAATAATTTTACAATTTTACCATCAAAAACTTTAACAAAAAAAAAAATTATAATAATTTTGACGAAATGCCATGGGGTATGCATTTGATCCCCTCCTAGTGAACTGCTAATTTTCAAAATCGGTGATTTTTCGAAATTTTCATGGACCACTTGACGTGGTTTGACCATAGAGCGGCCCTACCATTTCATCTTATATAGATCAATTTACATAAAGGGCGTTAAATATTCTCACTGACTGAGAAGAAGAAGAATTACTCGCGTCTGCATCTAATTAATTATTTAATTATTATTACCATTCACCAAGATTCATATCTAGAAATGACCAAATCGAGTTAACAGTAAGATTCTTAGTTCTATTGTAATTTTTGTTTTCAAACAAGAAAGCATCTGGGTTTTGGGAACATTCCATTTTCCCCTTTTTGGGAACATTTTCTCATTTAAGTCTGAACTCACTCAAAGAGAGCTAGTTGCGTGAATGATTTTACGTAATTTCTATTGCCCAGAAAGAGCGTCATACTAAGATAAACCTTCCAAGACTAAATTTAATAAAAATCAGCTAAGCGTATACGTACAAATCTGACAGATGGACATAATTCGGAAATCGCTTCTACCTTCACACTGGTCAAAACACAATTCTAGATCTCACTTTATTTATTTTCTAAGACTTTTATGTCAATTTCTTCATTGCTTATTGCTTCATTCTCTGGAGATAAATATCACTGTTATAGGAATCAGTTTGCTTGTTTTTGTGTGTGGTTCAGTTGCACCAAACTGTCCTGCTAAAAGCGCTTCAAGTAAAGTCTATCAAGTAAGAGCGTGGTCGTGTTTATTTATAAAAAAAAAATTATTTTATGAAACTTCATATTTTTAAATGTATATAAATTATACATATTACATGCCTTTATGCAATTTGGTCAATAATATGTCCAGTGAACCATCGTTTGGCAGATGGCAGTAAGGCCTTTTTGTAGATTTTTTACATTTTCTCGGCATTTAGGTTGTCAATAAAGAGGAACAAAATGCCGAATTCCTACTTTGAGAAGCAGCCCCACAGAAGCACCTTTATTCCATGTTCTACGGTCTGCTGAGCAAGCCTATTGGTGGAAGTTGACAAGGCTCGCGTGAGGACAGAGCGTGCCCATTAGAGTGGGTCAATTTTTTTCTTGACAAAGCGGTTATCAAAATCGTAAACTAAGATGAATTCTAAGAAAATTTGCCCAAGAAACCATTGGTCTAAAATGAAAATCGAGCCTCCGGTTTTTAGCGAGAAATTTTCGTATATTGTATTTTGTAAAAAAAAAATCCAATTCCTATTCCACTGTCGATTGTTTGCTTGTTTTTAGCTATCGAAGCTAATTTGCTCAAATTTGGTATGTGATGTTGTATTTAAGCAGAAAATTCGACAGTACAGAAATTTTTTATAGGGGGCGTGGCACTGCTTACTTATGAGTTCATATGCATATCTCTGGAACCACCCCACCGATTTCGTTCAAATTCGGTATACATATTACACAATGCCTACTTAAGAGATATCTGGAAAATGATCGAAATCGGATAATAACCACGCCCACCTACCATATAACGGTAATTTTTGAAAACACTAAAGATCGGAAATTTTAATAACTTTTGAAGGGAAACATCTTAAGTTTGGTATTCGGTGTTGTATTGCAGCCAGAAATTCGACAATAAAAAATTTTGGCATGTCACCGCCCACTTTTGAGTGCATTTGTAAATCACTGCTTTATGTTTTCGACTCTAGTAGTTTTTACTGTTTTCCTTTTCATTTATTAAAAAAAAATCAAATCATTCCAATTTTTGTTACACTGTCGATTGTTTCTTTGATTTGCACTTGTTTTTTTTTTTAATTTTATTTGTTTGCTATGATTTTATCAACTTCTCAGAGAAAGCAAAGCAACGCTGATGAATTACTAATAAAACAATTGTTTCCGAAACCATCGTTTTAAATTCTTTTGACACAATATTACAATTAGAAGTTTTTACTCAAGAAATAAGTGTGTGCCTCTGATTTTCGCGATTCTAACATTTTAAAGCAAAACTTAAGCGTCTTTTAATTATGAAGTCATCTCCTATATCAATTAGTTCTTGTGCTAAAGTTATTACATTATCAAATCTCTCGGAATCATATTTGAAGCATATGTCAGATCCAAATTTTAGTGCTTTTGGTTTGCCACTACTGTTAGAAAGATTCAATAACATTTTTGAATGTTTTAAATTTTTGTAGAGCACTTTCTCAAAATTGCAAGTATATAGAGATCTTAAGATCAACTTGATATGCATCAAAAAAAGAACGCTGCTGAGAAGGTGTAGCACCACCTGTACGGTCACAGCTTGATGTTTTCGGCTCCAGTAGTTGTTACTATTTTCCATTTCATTTATTGAAAAAAAAAAAAAACAAAATGAAAAGTTTCTCGTTAAAAACCGGAGGCTCCGTTTTGATTTTAGAGCCATGGTTTCTTGGGCAAATTTTCTTAGAATTCATCGTAGTTTACGATTTTGATAACCGCTTGGTGCATTTTTTTTGCTCCATACAAATTGACCCACTCTAGTGCCCATATAGAACATTCATCAGTAAAAATGACATTTTAAAAATCTCTATCAATATTCGGATGCGCCCAAGCGAGTCGCTTTGTCACAAGTTTTTCTTAATTGTGTTCAGATCATGAGAATGAAGAATAGTTTCGTAGGATATATCTAAACCTTTTGCCATTAATTTTGCTTGTCCTTGCCGCAGTGTTAAAGCGATATTCCGCAAAAACAGATTCACTATTTGTTAAGTAAAAGTTATTGCAACGCTTATTCTTTACCTTGGGTGGGGGGTAATAAGTGATAGTCACTGCTTTTTGTACTTGAAATATTTCTTTTTATGTTTTCTTTCACCCCTTACCACTGGTGGGGGAAGTAAAATATATAAATAAAAAGAATCTTTTCAGCTGAAATTGTATTACAAATCTGTTGAGTAGCTCCTTTTATACAAAATTCTTAGCCTATGTTTTTAAATTAATTATCAGACCAACGCATAACACATAATAAACGCGTGGGTCTTATCTAGAAGTACACTTATATTTTATCAGCAAATGCATTTGTATACATTTGCTAGTGTGCATCTATTGCATTTTTATATGTTTGTTTATATTATTTAAGTATGTATTTGTGTATGTGTGACTAAGGTACTTAAAGATTTATGATGAAGAATACAATGACTACTATAAGGGTTATTTCCTGTATTGTATTCTTATCACATATTTTTCTTTTATTTGCTTCAGTTCATTTATTGTATGCAGTCAACTGATAGTTCACTTTTCCTATCGAAGCACGTTCTGGTAAATCATCGACATTTTAGCCACTTTATATCGCTGTATCCACTTCTGTACAAATGCTTTCAACTTTCTCATAAGGAACACAGCTTGGTAGCGCGACGCGTACTTAGCACT
Organism: Bactrocera correcta; assembly: GCA_027475135.1. Taxonomy (NCBI): domain Eukaryota; kingdom Metazoa; phylum Arthropoda; class Insecta; order Diptera; family Tephritidae; genus Bactrocera; species Bactrocera correcta. The sequence continues at coordinate 7,601,036 of CM050322.1, forward strand.
CATCGCGTTTAACGTGATTATTTTTCAAAGATCAACGACAACTGAACCTTTGTTGACAATGCATCAAGGAAAAAGCTGTTTTCTATCGGCTCGCGAAGGAATTAGAGCGAAATCTTTCATTAACTGTAGGTAAAGTCGACCACGCTCTTACTTGGCAGACTGTAAATAAATATGGAGTAAAACATTGGTGATATGGAGATACAAGCGATTTACTTATTCAAGGTTTTCGCATATACATCAATTTAATGAGATTAATGTCACTTACAAGGTGTATTTGGCGTCAATTTCGAACTTAGCCTTTTATATCACTTATAAAAATGCTACTACCACTCGTTGCGGCACCATCTATCGAATCGCGAATTTTGTCAACCTTTACTAGCCTTCATGGATGAAATATTTTTTATCGATTAATTATATCGTTAATTACACAATGTTTATATTTTTTCTGTGAGTATAGCCCACAGCATTTGCCCTTTCTTCTTTCGTATTTAGTAAGGCAATGTTCCAAGGAAAACCAATACAAACGATATGTTTAATGGTGCTTTGTGCAGCTGGTGTTCACGGTGGCAAGTGAGCATCAGGTGATTAATTAATTTATATTAGTATCCTGCAATAAAATAGCAATGATAAAGACATTTTTGAATAGGATTGAACGGTCACTTCCTTTGAGGGTTGCATTGGGGGCCGCCTTCTAAGTGAGATTTGACACTCAATTGTTCAACCTTATTGGTGCTCAACATATAATATGACTAAGCGGTTGTAAGGATATGATCGAAATATATTTTTAAAAAGTAAGGGCAAAGTCTAATTCCATTCGCTAGCTTAGCAATTCTTTTTGATGGATGGTGTTTTTATGGTACATTATTAATCTTTAGAAAAAAAAGCCGCGCTTTTGGATAAATCAATAATTACTTGCATAAACAGGCGCGAAATGTACAGCAAGAAGTGTTGACTCTGACTCAGATAAAAGTCTAGCTTCGAGGCTCAGTTTAAGATGTCATGTCGTATTCAATACTAACCCACATCCTATTTTATAAAATTAAATTAGACATACAAGGTTAATATGTAAAAATTTCTTAAGAATTTCACAATATTTTCTTTTGTAGATGAGTTATTGTCCTACAATTGAATAGCAATTTTAAAAAAAAAAAAGAACAGTATTATCGAAAGTCCTTTCTATTAAGAACTAATAAAATATTATAAAAGAACGTTACCACTTGTCCTCCCAGACCTGATAGGTTATGCCTCTTTACACATGTGTCAGTGTTCGATGAATTGGTCCGACAGGGGGTTTTTAAATTTTGATTAGGTTGATGCTCATTTATTTAAATGCAAATTTTTTAAAGGCCTTAGAATTTATTACTAAAAAATTTTGCTATCTGCTGCCAAGTTTTTTTAAGCACAGATTTTAACCTACATATCAAATTATCATACCGAGGTGAGGTTTTCCATTCGAATTGTTTACTTCAAGTGGCGATTCGTAAATTCTTGACACAAACACCCGGTATAGATAAGAAACTCTTCTGGTTGGCATTGGCCCCCTTTTGGTTTTTTTTTTTATTTACAATCTCAGGGAACTTCGAAACCACCCATATGCCCGTATGATTTTTAACTAAACCTTATTTTGTTTCCATATAGTAAATCAATCAATGAAAGACGGGGCAAATATGATCAGTATGTAAATTAGTGGACAATCTAGACTTAAAGATTGGAACTATTAATAACAGAATTTAGTGTTTTTTAAATAGGTTAGACAAACTAATAAATCCATTTACTCTAGCCCATACACTCTACATACTACTCCAAAAAGTTTCTAATTGAACACCCTTCTAAACTTAAGTTTAATAATCGGGTTATGTTTGTAAAAATTAGTATTGTCCCTTAAGTATTTTTCTCTTACCTTTTTTCATGCAAGTCTTTTTTTTTTATTTTTCTTATCGTAGCTTTCTTTAGCTTTAACTACTTCTTTTTTTTTAAAAAAAAAAATTTGCCTTTGGGAAAGCGGTCAGGCAGTTTTTTGGTGAAATCACATACCTTGACACCTGCTTGACCGTTTCCCAAACCCAAAATTTCTTTCCCAGGGCCTTTTTTCTGATATTCATACTTTAATTTAAAAAAAAAACCGGGAAAAGTTTACTTTTCATATAACACAATTTTGTTTCCCCATGCGACTCATATTCAATCAAACGGTAAAAAGAAACGTTAGGTGTTTTAATTCGAATTTTTTTAAATGGCTAACTTTTAAAAGCCCTTAAAATTTAAAACAGATCCATTTTTTTTGTTAAAATTTTTGGGGCTAGTTTGGACTTTTTACCCCAAAACCGGGTCCCAAATTTTTAAAGGTCGAAATTTTTTTCGACCCCTATTACCCCAATTTAAAAATTAAATTTTTTTAAATTTTTTGGTTAAAAATTTCAAAATTGAAGGGTCATTCCTTTTTTAAAATAAAAAGGGAAAATTTAAATTAAAAATCTTTAAAAAAATATTTTATTTTTTTCTGTTTTAAATTTATACGCTATTCAAAATGTCATAACACATTTACTGACCGATATATTCGACATATGGTTTGTTAGAGTAACGACAATCATTATATGTGGTTTATGGGAGTTGGAGTAGCACCGACTTTATTTTATCTATTAACTGTTATCACTGAAATAATAGAGAAAATCGCCAATCATATGGACTAAGGTCGGCTGGAAGTTCGCAGACCCTGATATTAGTTTTATGTGGACTACATACTTCAAGAAACCCATGCCTGATACCCAGATGCAATATTATAAGGAAAATATTCTTCGTGAATTTCAATTGTATATCACATACATTGACCAATATTTTCGCACAAAAGTCAACTCTAGGCATGGTGTCTAGGATCAAACAATTTTTATCATACAGTGGAATATTCATTCAAAGTTTTATCTCGCGGCGCCACTCCCATTGTCCAATTTTTACCCCGGTCCCCTGAAAGCGCTTCCGTAGCCTCTCGTAGGTAAAACTCAAAGCCTATAGCGTATTTAGTTATTGATTTATTGCTTTTAGTAGTTTTTAACAGTAATTATTATAAGGGGAGAGAGTGGGGTTATCATCCGATTTCATCAATTTTCACACAGTCGGTCAGTGCTCTTATAATATTTGCGCGTAACGTATTTGGTTGGTGTAGTTTTAGTAGCTTTAGGGATATGAACCTTAAACTTATTAGAGGGCGGTGCCACGAACACTTTTTAAAAATTGTTGCCACAAGTGGCCCTTGCTACTGCGATCCCCTGAACCTAAATAAAATTCTATATCTTGATTTGGTGCTTAGTTATAAGGCCATAACTAAAGGTTTTCAGTTAATGACCGATTACGCTGACCAACGAACTCGTAATTCCTTTTTAATAGGGGAACCCGGAAATTATACCCTGTAGCAACAGGTGGCAAGGGTATAAAAAGTAACAAGAAATACAAGTAACAATAAATAGAGTTAATGAGCGTTTTGTTACAAAGAAAAGAAAAGAAGGCAATGAAAATCATTTAAACTCCAAGTACGTTTAATAGTAGATAAGGACCAAGTTCAGAAAAACAATGCTCGTTATGAAACGCTGAAGTAATAAGAATTCATGTTAATAAACATCGAAATTGAAATTAAAAATGAATATGAAGAAATCGTTTAGAACATAGAACTATGAAAACATTGCTAACAAAAACTTAATTCAAATGTCAAGACATAAAAATACCGGTAGGCTCTGCAAATGCAACTGGTGGACGCAGGTATATTATTTGCAGAAGCCAAAATAATATGATTGAAGTTAAAATTGTAAGAAGGGCGATATATGCACATATGTATATGTATTTACAATATATTATATATGTATATTTCCATATTCGAGTACATTTGCAGGTAGGTGGATTTTTTTTTAAATTCATATATAGTAGTCTGTATAATATGTTTATAAAAAATAATGAAAGGAGTGGTCAAGTTTCAAGTAATTGCAGTTCATGCTTAAGCAAGTAATCGAAAAATGTTTTATTCAGCGTATTGTGATTTCTAACCTCCACTGGACGTATATTTTAGATGTGTTCTGGACTTGGAAATTTTACTACTCCCGCTAAATTCATCTGAACTGGAGTCTTAGTAGGTTCGTACATTCCTAGATGTTTTACAAAAGTTTACTTTTTGATTTTTATCATAGCTTTATTGCCTTCACTCAATACGCTAACCAAAGAAAAATTTTAATAAATTCAATGTGTATTTTGCCATTCGATGGGTCCTAGTCCTAACTTACAATTTCCGACTTGAAAATTGTAATTGGATAGAACCTTGGTTACAATTAAACGACTGAATCTTTTCAAGTTAAAGAAAGTTGAGGTTTTCTTTAAAATTGAAGATGGTCTCAATAATTTTATGAGCTCTCTTCAATGGGCGATATCAATATACCTTCAACAAATGGATATGCAGCTTACCTAAAAGTCAGTGAAGGCACCAAAATAAGTTAAAAAAACAGGAAGCACTGCTACTTCTTTCTTTTATATTAATATCTTTGCCATCATTTAAGCACACACTAGACAATTAGTTACTTACCTTCATCAACGATTAATTTGTCACCAAAAATGAAGCAGTAAAAAATCGCTTACCAAACAAAACGAAAAAAATTGTTTCGCCAAGTTCATGTCATCCTCAGCAACGTCAATAAAACCAGAAATAATGAACGACGGTTGCAGTCAAGCAACACAATTTTGAAAGGCTCTATTATGTACGAGTATGTAAATTGTTGTATACAAGGTACTTTCCAAAGTAAACAGGACTTAAAAAAACACAGAACAAATGGTTTTTTTTGGCAAATTCAATTTACTTTATTCAAAGTAGTCTCTTTCTGCTTCAATACAGCTTTCTGCAGGGTCTAAAAGCATGTCAAACGAGTGTTTTAGCTCGATGGCCGGTATGGCCGCCAGTATGCCGGTGGAAGCCTTTTGAATGGCCTCTACGTCTACATAACACTCTCCTTTCATGGTCAAATGCATTTTTTCGAAAAGCAAGAAGACGCACAGTGCTATATCAGGTGAATACGGGGAGTGGTTATTGATTAAAATGTGATTTTGGTCATATAATCGTCCTTCGAATCTTGGATTCTGAGCAATTTTTGGTCGTCAGTCAATTTGTGCGGAACAAACCGTGCACACACCTTTCGTAAGCCCAATGGTCAAAATGCGATAAATTGAAGTTTTGGAGATGTTTGATTCCATTTCCATGAATTTTAATGATAATTTCGGCTGATTTTTGATGAATTTACGCGCAGCTTCGATGGAATTTCCGATGATCGGGGATTTTTATTGACCCATTCCTTACGACCATTTTGAAAACGTCGAAACCACTCGTACACTCTGTTGCGGGATGGACAATCACCGCTATAAACTTGTTTCATTAATTGAAACGTTTCGATAAAAGTTTTACAAATTTTACAACAAAATGTAACACAAACATACTGTCACTAAAAACGTATTAACTTCACTTCCAATTAATGAAATATCATCAAATTCTCACTGGACAAGCGATAAAGATAGCAGTTTCTAAAGCATCAGTTGACATATAGATGGCGCCACCAGGGAGAACTAGTTTTAAAAAGATTAATGTTTACATTGGAGCGCACCATCTTTCGTTTATTTTTTAACTGTTTAGTCGGCCGATGACGCGATAGTTGCTATCGAAGATTTGTTATATCACGTATGTTTAACTGTGGAGTTTCTTGTGACTTGTTTCTAATTAGTTAATTTTCTAACACCAAATCCTCCAGGCTTTCTTTAATATTTTGCTCTTCATTTTTTTAGAAACTAAGTATTTGATTTCGCGTGCAGCGAATTATCGAACCAAAAAAATTTTATGTTGTTATGAGTGTTGTCTTCTTCTTCTTTACTGGCGTAGACACCGCTTACGTGATTATAGCCGAGTTAACAACAGCGCGCCAGTCGTTTCTTCCGAAGCTAGGTCCTTCTCCACTTGGTTGTTCCAACGGAATGGAGGTCTTCCTCTTCCTCTGTTTCCCCCGGCGGGTACTTTCAGCGCTGGAGGGTTTTCGTCCATTTGGACAACGTGACCTAGCCAGCGTAGACGCTGTCTTTTGATTCGCTGAACTATGTCAATGTCGTCATATATCTTATACAGCTCATCGCTCCTTACGCTATTAATGGTTATTTATTATTTAGTTATTGTCAAAAGTCAGCTAATCATGTTGGTGTCCATATATTCAATATATAGGGACTTTATACCGGGCGGCCGGAAACGCCAGGATGATGGTGGATGAAAGTCACGCAAGTAAGGAATTCACTTGAGAGTGGCCAAAAAAGAGTCTTTTACATATGGCTCAAGCAGCTCACACTTCCGCTCTTAGACCAATTATCCTCTGGGTAGTCAAAGTACATTAGTTTGAAACCGAGCCAAAGTGAGAAGGCGAAACAACCCCTCCACAGGACTGTGCCGTGCATTTGAGACCCGCCATTCAAAAATCAGTACAAATGAGAAAACATAAACAGACGCGGATGAGAGACCTTTTGATGACGACCATGGCAAACACACTAAGGATAACGACTAAAGGCTGGTTGGTGTCTTACTTGGAGTGACGAGATGAAGGGCAGAGACGAGTAGTGGCTACATAAAGGAGTGCGAATTCGGTGTGAGATTCGTGGTGGGGGAGAGACTGCGTAGCCGAATACTGCCATTCACCAGAGGTGGATGAATGTCCAGCCATAATCCACCTCAAAGCGAGTCCACGTAGTATTTTAATCCTATTTTTTACTAATATCGAAGGAGTTCACGATTACTCAATTACCCATTTACCTTACAAGTAATTATTACGTTCTGATATAAACAAATAATAGTTTGAAATCTGAGGTTCTCATTGTTTTGAGAAATGGAAGTCGCTAGGCTTTTTATACCCCGGACCAGGGTATATTAAGTTTGTCAAGATGTTTGTAACACCCAGAAGGAAGCGCCGAAGACCCTTTAAAGTATATATAAATGATCACTTTGTTGAGCTCAGTCGATTTAGCCATGTCCGTCTGTCCGTCCGTCCGTCCGTTCGTCTGTCTGTATATATACGAACTAGTCCCTCAGTTTTTAATATATCCTTTTGAAATTTTGAAAACGTCATTTTCTCTTCAAGAAGCTGCTCATTTGTCTGAACGGCCGATATCGGACCCCTATAATATATAGCTGCCATATAAACTGAACGGTTGGAATCAAGTTCTTGTATGGAAAACTTTCACATTTGACAATGCATCTTCACCAGATTTGGTATAGATTATTTTCTAGGGCAACAATTTAATCTCCGAAGATATTGTTCTGATCGGCTCACTATTGCATATGGCTGCCATACAAACCAAACGATCGGAATCAAGGGCTTGTATGGAAAACTTTCGGATTCGACATGGTATCTTCACGAATTTTGTCATAGATTACTACTTAAAATAATAACATAATCTCCGAAAAAATTGTTCAGATCGGATTACTATAGCATATAGCTTTCATACAAACTGAACACATAGTTACTTAAAGAAATGCCCCTGTGAAGGGTACATTACCTTCGGTGCAGCCGAAGTTAACGTTTTTTCTTGTTTTCATTGAGTCATAAAATTTATAAGAAATAAAAAGTTTTCCCAAAAACAATCAAACTTTAACTGTTAATATCTTTTAAACTTTTGGGTTTACAAAAAAATCGTCGATACCTTTTTTGTAGAGCACTTAATTTCCTACAAAACCTAAGGAACAAGATATTTGTTCATGTAGTTGGAAGCGATATATAAATTTTTCTATCTGATAATTAGAAAAAATTTAAAACTGTATGTAGGAGGACCTTCCCGTTACAATTAAGAACTCATGCTTAGAGAGGCTTTCTTAGAGGTGTAAAGGGAACCTATTTTGCCGAGCATCAAACGAAAAAAATTTTTTTTTTGAATCACCCTAATATATATGTTTACATAAATGATCAGGATGAAGTAAGGCGTTGAAATTCAGATGACTGTCTGCCTGTCCGTTCGTCCATGCAAGATATAACTTGAATAAAAATGGAGACATTTTAATGCAACGTGGTACACTTGGTTTTCAGCATCGTAAGATATTTGCCATTGGAGATGGGCGTATTCAAACCATTTATAAAACTCTAATTTGGCACTGGGACCAAAGTAGTAAGGTCCACTTGTGTAAATAATTTTTAAAAAGCGGGTGTTTAAATAACCTAAGTTTCCCCTCTACGACAGTATTTATTCAACAAAAATGGCGCATCCTAGCACAACTCGCCTTATCTGAGTATAACACCATACTCAACAGCTCACAACAACTTGGGCGAAGCCAGCATACATCCGGACACTAACAATTAAAAAAATTACTGAATCATCGCGCTCAACATTACTCTCGATATTTACTTTGATCGACAACAATCCGGCGTGCCATGGCCAACCTGCACGTCATCTAATGTCATCTGGATATTGTCTCTTTTGTTCGATCGCATCGTCGCATGTAGCAAATTAGTGTTGTTTTTATGAAGAAAATATTCAAAATATTAAACCTAATATTAAGGAAAGAGTTCAAGCTGCTGTCCATCGACTCCAATATTATCTTTTAAAATAAGAATTATTGGATGTTTCACTTTAGCTCTCTAGTTTCTTTTTAAATTTAGTAAGTGTGGATTAAAAGTGTTTTGATTCCAATACTCAACTAATCAAAGAAATTATATATTCTGTCGAGGTCGACTCCAAGTAGAAATAGAGTTAAAGCCAACGAAAACGTGAAATGCTTGTAAGAGCTCTCTATCGAGACCATGTATTTTGTTCTTGCTAATTCTCTAATTCAAAATAAATTTGTATTTGTAAAACATTTTTATGTACAAAATATATATAGTGTATAGTATGTGTGTCTTTTACTCATGTGCTTGTGTGTGTTTCCAGCGAATTGCAAATTCTAGTTGAACGAAAACACACAACATTCAATTAAAGTGTGTAAATATTTTCACAAAACGTTACGATTGCGATTGCCGGTTTTTTCTACGTCAACAGATCCGCTTCAAAACGGTATTTGTGTGTGTATATGGCAATATATGTAGTATATGTATGTAATTCTTTAGGCGATTGCAATCATCACCATTTGACTCCGCTCGCAACCTCCCATAACTGTTTAATTGAATGCATCTGCTTTGACTTTGATCTGTGTCGTTTTCGAACGGGTGTTTTTTTTTATTTTACTCTTACCCACTTCCACTCACACAAATTTCTTCAAGTGTTTTCTACTTACTATCTCAACTATTTGGCTGCGCTTAGTTTGCCATTGCTGGGCGCCTTTATACTTCTCTCCATCACTGTCGTCATTTGGCCTTCAAGTGCAAATCAAATCATTTGCTTCGGTTCTCCCTATCATACAAGTATTTAAATAGTGCGAATTGCATTTGAGTTACCAACGTTGTAAGTATAATGGCGCAATATTTATTGCCTATTGTTTTTGGTACGCCCCCATACTTACAGTTGCTATTAAATTGGTAACGGTAAAATGCTAACTAATTTGAAGTGGAGTATTTGCTTGAATGCCGTTTACCCTGAATTTGTAGTCGATGCTAAGAAAAAAGGCTGCTACAACTTCTTCATGTTCGAAGGGTAATGCACTCTTATGGTAACATTTCAGTCTGCAAAATCAACAATCTAATCTGGAGGAATTGTTTTAGATTTCATGAAAGAGTTCGATATCTTCTGACATCAGTTAAGCAATTCTGAAGAAAAGAAGAATACAAATTATAATCGTGAAATCACAAAAAATTCGATATCCCCAATACCAAAACAACTAAAATATTTTAATTCTCCAATTAAAAATCCTCTTTTATCTTTGTATTATCATTTTCAAAACCTAAATCTTGGAACAAAATTAATCGATCCCTCTCATCCAAATCCGAAAATTCAATTGGTCATTCAACAACTATTATAAAATTAGAAAGCTGACTTTTAGGATAATAGTTGTCAATATACACCTTGTATCATGAGTATCTAGAGTCTTCTTCAGCAACAGCTTGCATGGCAAATGTTTTGTTTATAACTGTTTTTGTATATAACTGGCACCATCTCGGGGTATTCACTTAATACCAATTCTCTCCATCTACTCTGAGAGCAGTCAGTAGGAAAGAAAAAAATTTAAAAATATTTGGCAAATATCGAAAACTAATAGGCAACATAAGTCTTACCTTAGCGGTTAACAAGCTGTAGCGATGGAGTCAAAACCTCTTCATCTTCACACAAAGACTACATTAGCTAAATCTAATTACTATCATTAGTTTGACAAAGCTGAAACGTATTAAAATAAGTGTGCTTTTAAATAAAGCTAAAGCTAAAGAAAGGCGACAAATCACGTTAAAAATAATTTGCTTTCAATATATATAATATATTATGTGCTCAGATCCAAAGAAATGGTCTTTTGTAGGATTCGAGAAAAATAGTCATGATGACAAGCCGAATATTGCTTTACTGCAGATATAAGTTGCTATACAAAGTTCCTCATCTAGATTCCTCGAAAGACAGTAGAGCCGTGATAAAGCAATCTAAAGTATTTTCAATTAGTGCTCGTCCTACTTCCACACGATTCTAAATTTGTTTTTATTTAACTCAATTGGCTAAATCGACACTCAATAATTATCTAAACTCCCTTTGATCCCATTTTTCATAGTTTCATAAAAATAATAGTAAGATATTATTTACATCTATTCAATGAAGAAACTCTACCATATGTCAACGACAAAATAGTAAACCACATAAGGAGTCATATATATTTGTTACAGTGTGAAATATCAAGCAACACTTAAAGACTAATTTATTTATTTTTCGCCAAACGCACCAGAAATACTGAAGGCTATCCGAAACTCGCAAATACCAACTTTTTGCAGAGAACCTCAAATGACAATTTAACCAAAAGGAATGTGCAGTTTTGTAAAGAATTTTCTATTTACTAAGCTAGTGCAAAGTGACAACGGTAGTTGTAAAAGAAGATTTGGATAGCTGCCACTAGGGGTTACTGCTAGTTTTGCATGTTACACTGGCCTGGCCTAGCTCAGCACATAACACGCAATAAAATTTGTTGAAAATCCATGTGAATACAGTATAAATAGAGCAAATCAACAATATTTGTAGCGAGCTATGTCTAACCCCAATTTAATACAAAGTTTGATGGTAATTTTTTACCTATATGTGTACATATATGGTACATGTGAAAAGTAAATGTGTGAGAATCAGCATTGATTAAATATTGGTTTTGGAAAAGCTGTGTATTATTGGCATAGGGCACAGCTCAGTTCTGTTAAAATTGTTGTCGTTATACATAGCTACGCTGATAAAATCCATGAAACGATAAGATCAATGAAACGATAAGCTCAATGACCCTGTATGTACTGGATATGGTTTCGGCTTTAGACTCTCTTTGTGGTATAATCGCTTCTCTTAGTAAAGTTTTAACGAAGATGTGAGCAAGACCGACTAAACCGGTCATTCCGGAAGAATTTTCAAATTCCCGTTCGAGTTTTATTACCATAAAAACCGAACACAGATGTATAAATATATTTATGCACTGAATTCCACGAAGTTTGTGGCATCCCAACGGAAGCATTGTTAAAAAAACAACAGTTTGTATGAAACCTATATGATATACAATACAAGCGGTTCCGACGAAAGGGCAGCTTCTTGTAGAAACAACACGTATGCTCAATGCCAGATAGGTATCTTAAACACTGAAGAACTAAATCGGGTATATACAGACAGTTGGGCAGACGGATGGACGGTCAAACCGACAGACGGACATAAACAAACAGACTCAGCTCGTAATCCTAATAATTTTATAGGGCCTTCAGCGTTTCCTTCTGGTTGCTGGAAACATCAAACTTCACAATAAAGGAAGGGTTAAGTTCGTGTGTAACCGAACATTTCCTACTGTTGCAACTTGCCAGGACCGAAAACAGAGAAGTGTGTTAGTTGTAAAACATCAACCAGAGGTTCGAAATCCAAGCAATTGAATATTCATGGTAATTTAGGTAATATGTTGACCAACTCCACATATTTTTGGCTTCAAATTTTAGTGCATTCATCCAATATTGTATATTCAGTTAATTTTAAAGGAAGTGCGAAAAATATGTTCTACAATTTTCATTGTAATAACTCACCTACTAGCCGATATATGCTGTACAAAGTTACCCCGAAGTTCGAAAATTTTTATATTTTAAGTATATGGGGGCTACGGGAAGTAATGGTCGGATTCATCTCATTTTTGACATACAGACAGACTTGGACACATTGGTCGACATTTTCAACGAAAAGTCAACTATAGGTCCTGGAGTTTAAATATTCGGTACCTAGGAGCTTGAACATTTTGTATTGGATTTAAACATTTTTTGGTCATAAGGTGGAACACATAAAAAACATTATCCGTGCAAAGTTTTATTCCGTTGCATTTATTGCTTCATGATATGTGTACTGGAAGCTAAACGAATCAAAACTAATTTAAAATTATGCTAATTAGGAAGTAGGCTTGGTTGTTGTCCGGTTTCGGCCATTTTCACTCTGTGACATAATAATCTAAGAAGATGCCACGTGCTAAATATTGTTGAAATCGGTTGGACCGGTCCCAAAATATGAGATTTCACCAAAAAGTTAGCGGCGTCACGTCCATCTTCCAATATTCAAAATGGCTTTCATAAAGCCCTCTCGTACCATCTGGGTGGTAAAATTTTATTTATTAATTTATTTCGCTGTGAGCAGTTTTGAGCAGTACCGTTAAATGCAGAGTGGTTATCTTTCGATTTCATCCCACACACTGTCAGCAGGAGTTCTTGTGATATTCGAGCTTATCAAATTTGTAGCTTTAGTGGCTTAGGAGGACTTATTAAGATGGTGCCAAGCCCATTTTATCAAAATTTTTTATCCACCGGTGCCATTTGCTAGTGCAATCCCCTATGCCAAATTATAGTTTTATATCTTAATGTAGTGCTTAATTTTAGCTCTTCAGAAGTGGTCCGATTACGTCCATTTGCGAACTTACATTTTTATACCCTGTATATTAAGTTTGCCACGAAGTTTGTAACACCCAGAAGGAAGCGTCGGAGACCCAATAAAATATATATATAAATTGACAGTATATTGAGTTGAGTCGATTTAGCCATGTCTGACTGTCCGTCCGTCCATCTGTCTTTTTATATACGAACTACAGCGTGTAAAATAATAACTGTTGCACCTCGTTTTTTTAATAACAGGATTAATAGTTCTATTCAAATTAAATAGTAATTCTTTTATAAATACAAATATTATATATGTTTATTTTATGAATCAATTTCAATTCTTTCCCCTTTGATTTTTTGTACTTCCTTTAAAACGTTAAGAAAATCTTTCGCAGGCGGCACGAACGATTTCATTTGGTATTCGGTTCCATATTTTCGTCAAATGGTTTTTGAATTTATCGAAAGTCATGTGACTTAAATTCCCCAGTTTGCCAAGCATATAGCCCCATGTGCAATAGTCCAGTCGGTTTAAGCCCGGAGAAGACGGAGGCCATTCTTCTGCTGATGTGAAACTGAGAAAATTCGCACGACACCAGCTTTGCACAGTTTTCGCTTTGTGTGCAGGAGCAGAATCTTGCTGAGAACAGAATGGCCTATTCTCAAACATCTCCATTGCGTGAGGCTTCAAACGCTCTATTAGGACGTTATTAAAATAATATTCTGCATTTATTTTGACGCCTTTATCAATAAAAAGCAGTGGAAGTTTGCCAATTTTGCAACTCGCGCCCCATACCATCACCGAAGAAACATTTTGGAAACGCTCTACACTTTTTTTAGTTCTAGAAATATTGGACATCTTAGCTGCATACACTTGATCGTTTTAAGAGTTATGGGGTTGCTGTAATAAAAACAGCTTTTCGTCAGAAAAGATAATTTCTGACTCTGCGTACCTCCTTTGCAGCACTTTGCATCTCACCCTTCGCTTTTTCTTCTGCGTATCCGTAAGCCCATGAATCCTTTTTTTCTTATAAGCTTTAAGCTTAAGGTCTTCTTTAATTATCAAATGAGCGGACTGGTGACTCGGAGATCTTAAGCTATATCACTTCTTACATATTCAAGAATGTGATTGCTCTTTTTTCATACCTTGAACAGGGTATATTAAGTTTGTCACGAAGTTTGTAACACCCAGAAGGAAGCTGATGTCTGACCGTCTGTCCGTCCGTCCGTCTGTCTGTATATATACGAACTAGTCCCTCATTTTTAAGATGTCTTTTTGAAATTTCGCAAACGTCATTTTCTCTTCAAGAAGCTGCTTATTTGTCGGAACTGCCGATATCGGACCACTATAACATATAGCTTCAAAACAAACTGAACAATCGGAATCAAAATCTTGTATGGAAAACTTTCACATTTGACGTGGCATCTTAACGAAATTTGACATAGATTACTGCTTAAGGTAATAACATTATCTCCGAAATCATTGTTGAAATCGGATTACTATAGCATATAGCTTCCATAAACTGGACACATAGTTACTAAATAAGTACACCTGTGAAGGGTGAATTAGCCTCCGTGCAGCCGAAGTTAACATTTTTTCCTGTTTTGTGATAGGATTTTAACTTTTCTCATCATCCTGATCATTTCTTTATACCTTATATATGTATATCTGGAAAAATGTTAAGTGATACGTACAACCCTTGGTTGAACAAAATTATAATACTCTCTATAAACCAGTTGGAAGAGTACAAAAGTGCTGCCTGTGTGGTACATGTTCTAACAACATATACATACATAAAATACGCGACCTTCATAAGCGTATTCAGCATTGATTCATATTTTATAAAGTTCTGTGAACAAGGCAGCATTCCTAAAAATTATCACTATTAATTAAATTGAGACCGAAGACGAGGAATGATATACGAATGCCTCAAAAAAAGTTTACAAAAAATTGCGACTTCTAGGTGAAAAACTCAAAACCAATTAGACCTTAGTACCGTATAAGGAGCACTTTACTTGTTGAACTGAATATACTTGTAATATAGCAGTTGAATAGAAATAGAAATATATATTTCACCACTTCTCTTCTTAAAACGCTTATGGGGATAAACGAATATTCAAACCTCAGTTCCGTGTTATTGTATTGGATGGATGCGCTGGTGTAAAAGCTTCGTGTTCGCCAGATTCAAAGAAATATAGACCAGAAATTCAAAGACTGTACCTGCGAAGTTTTAATGAAAGTGTAATTCCGCAGTTAAAAATTTCATTCAAAAAAGGAGGGAACCAAAGAAAAAGTGAATAATTTATATGTAAGAAGAGATGCCTATAAAGAATACGATCAAAGGAAGTTTGAAATTTTACAACATTAATTTCATAGAATCAGTTTTCCTTCTTCCACGTCGAAACGATTTCTTTTATTACTAACTACTGAAGATCGATTCCGAAAAATCGACTATTTTACGAGAAAATTCGATTCTCGGGTAGAATCGGAATGGAGTTTACCATCCCTATTGGCAGCCATCGCGTACACAGATAATAACCTCCGAACAATAACCACCAAAAAAAAATATATTTTTTTCATGTTATTTATATGGAATACAGAAAATTTGAAAGAGGCACCTCTGAATATTAATACTAAGAGCTCAAATTTTGACTGATTTTTTTCACATTTTCGAAAGTTTTTAGCCTGTTTTTCAGCTGAAAAAAGGTTGCCTCGGAATTTCACATCCTAATCTACATACTTAATATGTATAACAAAACCATCTGCATTCATAGTTTCACCGCATGTTACGTATACGCCATGGCGGCTAAACGTCATAGTAGTGCAATTAAACTTGCCTATACATTATTTATGCTGTACATCTCTCAGCGGTTTTATTAATACTTTTGTTTTGTTTTCGCCGTTATGGATTGTAGTTTTTCTGCTCTTTAATTTTGTAAAAAGGCCAGAATTAAAATGGATGGGGCTACCAGCCATCTAAGTTTAATTGTTCTACTCTACACAATGCACATATCCTCGCTCCAACTGGCGCTTACACTGTGGATGGCGTTTTTTTTTTTTTTTTTGTATTGTCGCATACGAATTCCTCCATATGAACACTGAAAAGTCTGTGAAGATAACAGCAGCGGTAGTTGGAGATAAGGAAAAATTTAATAGCTGATACACTTATTTTGATGACAGATGCGACTGTGACCGTGGCGACTGTAATCTTTTTACTTTCGTGACTTCATGCTTTTACAAATCTTCCGAGCAGTTGGAAGTGAAGAAGTACTTTTATACAAAGACGTAAAGAAATTAATAATATATTGGTTTAAAGAGGCTTTTACTTACCGGATGATGTAGAAATCAGAAATTCCAAACAGTGTGATTGATATAGAAACATTACTATCTCGATTTTTTTGAAAAGCCAATTTTTTGATGGATGTGAAATCAAACTTCTAATATAGGATTGTGCGTATCTGCGCTCATCTATTAAAAATATTCGACAGTGACAAGAACAAAAGGACTTACCCGTCGGCGAAGGACAAAACGAATTAAAACTTTCCCATATCAACTCTTAAAAAAGTGGTAAGTTGGGCAATTAGATGAATAACAATATTAAATGTTAGTTTTTGTTCCCTATAAATTCCACTGCCTGTTTGTATTAAACAAACAAATAGAAAATTAATTCATTCAAAGATTCCCGGTTTTAACATGGAATAATACTGTAAAAATTTCAGACAGAAAGTCAAAATATTTTGGGAGTTATAACGAGTTTCCTAGAGCGCCTCTCAGTCCAACTTTCAAGGTCGGCCGAACTTTAAACGCGTTTTTCTCAAAACGTTATTTTTCTGGTCGGCCCGGGGTTTTAACCTTTTTTTCTGCTGAACCGATTGCTTTCAAAGTTAAATCTGACATGTCATCCTGAACATGTCCATTGATTAAGAATAATCAAAAATATTTTTTTTCAGATAACATCAATAGCCAAAATCAGCCGGGCCCCCCACATACATTTTTTTTTGTGAGGTTCCAATTCCGAGTAACAATAAAAATAGTAATAAAGTATTTAAAATTTTTTTAAATAATTTTTTTTTAATTTTGAATATGTAAGTTAAAATACTCTAAATATTCAAGTTAATTCATTTTTATTTTCCTATAAAAGAACACCCCCCAAAGAAGTCATGAAAATAGGCATAAGTTACCAGACTACTACCTTAAACGACCTACTGCATAACTTATGTATATATATCAAGAGGTGTCTTAAAATTGTAGGTTCGTAGATAGTTTTTGAAAATCTATATTTCAATCTTTATCGCGGTTTCGTAGCTAACATAGAACATGTCAATCAAATAACTAAACTCTTGAAATTACAAGAAGTTACTTTAGATAAAAATTAGTCCCTGCGAGTAACTAAAGAAGTCGTTGAAATCGAAAATACACTCAATGCTTCTGGGGGTTGTCATCATTAAGTGAAATTTTCATAGCACGAAAAAGAATGTTCCTGAATTGGAGCACAGTATAGCAGGTAAGTAACTATAGCTATCTGGTCACACATCAAAA
>CM050322.1:7619555-7654677 GCA_027475135.1 Bactrocera correcta
TATTATACTCGTACTATGCATAATTCAATTGATTTTCGATACAAAAGATTTATCTCCAGTTCCTTAATTGTGTGTGCAGTTCAGTAAAAGAGAAATTTTGTATCCAGATTGTGCAAGAAGCAAAGAAGAACGAAGTGAATAATTCCATGTGTCCTTTGAGAAAAGAATTTTTTATTTCTACCGAAAACACTACCCATATCTACTTAAACAAAATGGTCTTGAGACTTGATCGCAGCTAGTTTGCTCCCGGTTTGCCAAATCAGTACTAGTCGCAGATGTTTAATATGCTAATTTTCTATTAGTAGAAACTTGTGCTTGTGCTTAAAAAAACTCGTATGAATTCTAGAGATATTGATCAATTTATGATAAGATAAAATTTATCTCTATCGGCGAATTTTAAACATGGGGTTGGTGTTGTCTTCATGGTTCGATCTGGTGAAAACAAACTTTTGATACGAACTTTATATACTACTCCTTAGCATATCGGCCATTTGTTGTTTTTTATTGTTTAAGGACTAGCTTACTTAGTTCTTAGTGTCAAAAGGTCACTTACTTTTCAAACTTCAATAAATATTTCAAGGAATCGGTATTTTTTCTTTAATGATCGAATCAATTGGAATTTGCGAAATGAAACAGAGTTAATCTTCCAAAAAATCCTTTAATTTTAAGCGAATGTGTCGTCTATCATAGCAGCAGGACATTGCCTTTCAGTCCTCAAATTATTTTCATCGATAAACGCCACCCCATAACCGTTTAAAATATTTTGGATTCCATGTATTCTTTCGAGCTCAACAGGCAACTCTTCTTGCAAAGGTCATTAAAGGCTCTAATAGGAGAATAAAATCACTTCTTGAAGCTGCAACGTCTCTTAAAACATTAAAAGTAATAAATAAAAGAATACAGAAAGACTGGTACGGCCAGTCGTAGCTGTAAGGATATAAAATAATTGCAAATCAGATGCTCGATTCAACGATTCTTATCTCGATTCACTGTTCCCGCGATAGTCGTTTTTTCGCACCAGGAATAGACGCAGGTTTATATCCGTGCAACTGATGCATTACTTGGCAGTTTTACTAAACTTGTTTGAAGAATATTTTGTGCAACAACAAAAAACAATTTCCACCGATTTTGTAATGAATACTTAAGGCAAAACTCCCAGAAATGCATTGTTTTCTATCAATAAAATTAGTGGTTGTTAAAAACTCAAATTCCATATGTGTCAGTAGCTGCCAAAATGGAATTGACATCTGAGATTAAGAATTAGGGGACCTTGCTTACGGAAGCGATTTTTTAGAACGAAGTTTCAAACAAGTAAAATATGTAACCGAGACACTAACATAGTTCAAGCTACACAATTAACTACATTTTCGAAATATGAGACAATGTTGGTTTGTGAAGCGTTTTCTCTCCGTTCCCGCCATCGTTCTCTATTCTCCAAACTATGTTAGCACACGATTCTAAACTTACACGCTGGCTTGTGCAATACCAGCTTTCCACAACTTTTGTCACAATATACGAGTATGGGATACGAAAGTTCATTGACGTTGGTTGGGGCTCTAGCGGTGACAGTAATAATTTAATTGTTTTTGTAGTGAATGCAAACCAAGAGCGACGTCCGTTTCCTTCAATTTAAGGGTTTCTATTGGGTCAGCTCGATCATTCTCGTTGCTGTCCACAACACTTACACAATCAATCTTATTCAAATCTGCAAAAAACTTCCGAAACATAGCTCGGTTGCATGTGAAATTCTGGATGCAAATAATTTTGTTGCTCATCTGGGTGGTATGCAAATGTTGTTGGTGGCTAAAACACTTCACGCACATAGCAGAGCATATCAACTTTTTGTTGCATGACTGCAACTGTTATTCGTTTTCTTTTTCATTGCTTCAGTTCCTGTAATAAATTAGCCAATGGCAAACGCAAGTGGTGTACAAAATAAAAACAAAGCTTCTGGTGCTTCCAACCAGAAGTAAAGCAAAAATTGTAATGCACATATGTATCTCCCAAACCACTTAAAGTACCATATCTATGTACTCTTCATCTTTATAAAACCAACAGAAAGCTATTGAAATTGGGAAGCGACAAAATGATATTTTAACTCTTTTCGATATATTAGTTAACCGCTGAAAGGTTTTGTCACAACTACAAGATCAATGTGGTGTATAATCAAAACAACAACGCTTACAGATCTACAGATAAAATATTTATATATATTATGTACAAATGTGTAAAAGAAACAACTAAAAAAGGCTAAGTTCGGGTGCAACCGAACATATTATATTCTCGCAACTTGCAAGAATCAAAGCCAGGGAAATTCTACTGTGATAAAATTGAAAGGTTTTATCAAAATACCTTAATATTTTTAGTTTTGTTTGTACACTCTTCACATGAACGTATGTGAAGTTTGATTTCAATCTGTCAATTCATTCTTTATTTACATGCCATTTAGTGTCGCCGTGTCAAAGTCACAAACTTTTAATATCGTGCAGTGATATAATTGCTTTTTGGAAGGTTGCTGCACCAAAAGAAATTCATAAACGAATGTTAAAAATGTATATTGATTGTTCACCTATTAGAACAATATAAAAATGGGTTGCTGAATTTAAACGTGTTCGTAGAAGCCTTGAAGACGATCGATGTGAAGGACGTCCAAATTCGCATCAGAAAACATAGCCAAAATATATTGGTTTGGAAGATCATCGATTGACTGAGAGACATTTAGCAGATGGAGGATTGGATTCTACACAACACATAAGGCAGTATGAGCCATATTTTAAATGAAATTTTGGGTTTTAGAACGCTGTGTGAACAAGGGGTGCCGCATTCGCTAACAATGGAACAAAACCACATTCGAATACGAATCTTTTAGCAACATTAGGGGCGTTTTAAAAAGGATAAAGAGGGTTTTCTGCGTCAATTCATCACTGTGGATGAGACTTGGGTCTATCACCATGATCGTGAATCAAAGCAAGAAGCTAAAGGATTGTGTGAACCTGGTTCTTCGGCTTCGAAACGAGTTCGTATCCGGAAATCGGCCAAGGAGGTCATGGCATCAGTTCTTTGGGATGCGAGGGAAATTCTGTTTGTGGATTACTTAAAAACTGGTAAACCAATTAATTCTGAATATTACTGCAACCTTTTGGACCAACTGGAGGAAAATATTCGTGAAAAAAGACCCGGTTCGCAAAAGAAAATAATCCTTTTTCATCACTTCAATATACCGTGTCACAAGAGCTTTTTGACAATGGCTATAATCTATAAATTAAAGTTCGAATTGTTGTGAGACTTCTATTTATTTCCCGAACTTAAAAAGTGTATGCATGGCAAGCGTTTTTCATCAAATGAAGAGGTCATAACGGCTGTTGAAGCATATTTTGCAGACTTTCCGGACTCATCACTTCAAGGATGGGATCCACGAATTGGAGAATCGTTGGAGGAAGTGTATTAACGTTCAGGGAGATTATACTGAATAATAAAGTTTATTTTGAATCATAAAATTGTGTTATTTATGAACCGACAAAACTTATTGGAAGGTCTGGTATTTATAACTTAAGAACGATAGATTTTTATACAAGTCGCCTTATTATAGCGGTCCCAAAAATTATGTTTTCTATCACTTTGTACTTTTTAACATCAGTGTCTTGATGTTATCTGATCGGTATGAAGCTCAAATTCTATTCGAGTAAATGTCAAAGGAAATATCACATATAAATAAGCAAAATAGAATGACTGTTAGTGTTTGCCATAAAATTTAAATTTTTAGTAATCCTATATTAGATGTCTGATTTCACATCCATCAAAAAATGGCCTTTTAAAAGAATCGATATGGTAATGTTTCTATGTCAATCAAACTATTTGGAATTTCTGTCGTAATTTCTACATCATCCGGTAAGTAAAAACCTTTTCAAATCAATATATTATTAATTCTTTTACGTCTTTGTATAAAAGTCCCCTCCAACTGCTTAGAAGGTTTGTAGAAGCATTTATTCACTAAAGTCTTAAGATCGCAGTCGTCACAGCCACAGTCGCATCTGTCATCAAAACAAGGGTATCAGCTATGAAATTTTTCCTTATCTCCAACTACCACTGCCGTTATCTTCACAGACTTTTTACTGTGCATGTAGAGGAATTCGTATGCCGACAACACAACAAAAACAATTCGCTGTCCATAGTGTAAGCGCCAGCTCAAGCGAGGATATGTGCATTGTGAAGAGTAGAACAATTAGACTCAGCCGGCTGGTAGCCCCATCCATTTCTATTCTGGCCTTTTTCACAAAATTAAAGAGCAGAAAAACTAAAGAACAGAACGGCGAAAACAAAACAAAAGTATTAATAAAACCGCTGAGAGATGGAATAAAGCACAAGAATGTACAGACATGTTCTATTCCACTGCTGTGACGTTTAGCGACTATGGCGTATACGTAACATGCGGTGTAACTATGAATGCAGATGGTTTTGTTATACATATTAAGTATGTACGTGCGTAATTATAGTTGTATGTATGCGTGTGCATATACGCCGTGTATCTCTTGGGTCTAAGTAAATTAGATGCGGTCGAGTGCATTGACATGTCATAAAGTAACATGACAAAACGATGTGGGACTCAGTGACATAACCACTCAGAAGGAAAAGGGGTTGAATTACATATATTGAGTATATTCTACATTTACTGCATTTTAATTTTTACCGCGAGAAAACTAATTAAAAAGCCTTTTCTATGAAATTAATATTGTATAATTTCAAACTTCCTTCAATCGTATTCTTTGTAAAATCTCTTCTTACATATAAATTGCACACTTTTTCTTTGGTTTCCTCCTTTTTTGAATGAAATTTTTTAATGGGGATTTACTCTTTCATTAAAACTTCGCAGGTACAGTCTTTGAATTTCTGGTCTATATTTCTTAGACCAAAATCTGTACTTTTCTTTTATCTCCTAAACTACTAAAGTTACAAAGCTCGAATATCACAAAAACTCCTACCGACAGTGTGAAAATTAATAAAATCGAAAAATAACCATGATCTCTCCCCATTTAACGGTACTGCTCAAAACTACTAAAAGCGCAATAAATTAATAAATTAAGTTTTACCACCCCGATGGTACGAGAGGGCCATTGAAAGCCATTGTGAAAATTGGACAATGGGCGTGACACCACC
Organism: Bactrocera correcta; assembly: GCA_027475135.1. Classification (NCBI taxonomy): domain Eukaryota; kingdom Metazoa; phylum Arthropoda; class Insecta; order Diptera; family Tephritidae; genus Bactrocera; species Bactrocera correcta. The sequence continues at coordinate 7,624,710 of CM050322.1, forward strand.
CACTTTTTGATGAAATTCTATATTTCGGGACCGGACCAACCGATTTCCACAAAATTTCGCACGTGGCATCTTCTTAGATTATTATGTCACAGAGTGAAAATGGACAACAACCACGCCTACTTCCCAATTATCACAATTTAAAATTCCTTTTGATTCGTTTAGTTTCCAGTACACAATCAAGAAGCAATTAATATACCGTAATAAAGTGTTGCACGAATAATGCCTTTGATGTGTTTCACCTTATGACCAAAAAATGTTAAAATCGAATAAAAACTGTTCAACCCCCTACGTACCGAATGTTTAGACCCCGGTTATAGTTGACTTTTGATCGAAAATGTCAGTCAATGTGTGATATATACAAGTATAACCGAAATTAATGAATAATCCTTCTCCTATAATGGTTTGTCTGTATGCCAAAAATGAGTTGAATCGGACCAATACTTCCCTTAGTCCCCATATACCAAATATAAAAATTTTCAAACTTCGGGGTAACCTTGTACCGCATATTTACAGAACCTGTTTTTTTCGTAACATTGTATTTCGCTCTTTCTTTAAAATTAACTGAATGTACAATATTAGATGCATTTACTAAAGTGTGATGCCAAAAATATGTGGAAATGGTCAACAAATTACCCTAATTACCATGAATATACAATCGTTTGGATTCCGAAACTCTGGTTGATGTTATACAACTTAACGAACTTCCCTGTTCGGTTACACCCGAACCTAACCCTTTCTTTTTTGTGAAGTTTGATATTTCCAGCAACCAGGAGGAAACTTTGAAGGCCCTATAAAATTAATAGAATGACCAGCTGACTCAATTTATTTATGTCCGTCTCTCGGTTTGTTCGTTCATCTGTCTGTCCAACTGTCTGTATATACCCGAACTATCTGATATAGAGCACACTTGTTGTTTCTGCAAGTAGCTGCCCTTTCGTCGGAACTGCTTGCATTATATATCATATAGGTTTCATACAAACTGATGTTTGTTTACCGATGTTTCCGTTTGGAAAGCACAAACTTCGTGGAACGCTAAATATACCGGATTCAGTGTATAAATATATTTATACAACCGTGTTCGGACTTTATAGTAAAACAATTCGAACGGGAATTTTGAAAATTCTTATGGAATGACCGGTTTAATCTGTCTTGCTCACATCTTTATTAAAGCTTTACTAAGAAAATCGATTAGATCGAAAAAAGAATCAAAAGCCGAAACCATAACCAGTACATACAGGATCATTGAGCTTGTCGTTTCATTGATCTTATTAGCGTCAGTTAGTTAGTTTTATTCGTCGCATCGGGTCATGCTATACCTTTTTGGAAAGCTCATTTCACGCGCTAACACGAGTTTCTTTTAATTCGTTCGTGAGTTATAGCGTCGCAAACCTGAAGCAAAATAAAGAGAAAATTCGGCATATTTTACAGTACTACTACGATAAAGGCAAAATTGCATCTCAAGCCGCCAATAAAATTTGTGCAGTTTATGGACCCGATACAGTTTCCACTTCCACCACACAACGATGGTTTCAACGTTTTCGTTCTGGTGTAGAGGTGGTCGAAGATGCGCCACGCTCCGGAAGGCCTGTCGTCGAAAATTGCGATAAAATCGCTGAATTGGTCGAAAGAGACCGGCATAGTAGCAGCCGTAGCATCGGTCAAGAGCTGGGCATGAATCATCAAACCGTTATAAATGATTTCAATAAATTCAATAAATCATTCAATGAAAATACCGCAAGACTTTTTTGACAACCCAATACACTGCTTTTCAAAAATCAATATTTAACCAATGCTGATTCCCACACATTTACTTTTTACATATAGGTACAATACCATACCATACCATAGGTAAAAAATTACAATTGAACTTTGTATTAAATTGGGGTCAGCCATAGCTCGCAACAAATATTGTCGATTTACTCTATTTACACTCTATTGATATGGATTTTCATGTTATTTGCTGAGCTGAGCCAGGCCATTGTAACATGCAAGCTAGCAGTAACCTCTTGTGGCAGCTATCCAAACCTTCTTTTACAACTACCGTTGTCACTTTACACTAGCTCAGTAAATAGGAAATTCTTTACAAAACCGCACATTCATTTTGGTTAAAGTGTCATTTGAGGTTTTCTGCAAAAATTTGGTATTTGCGAGTTTCGGTCAGCATTTCCGGCGCGTTTGACGAAAAGTAAATAAATTAGTCGTCAAGTGTTGCTTGACATTTCACACTGTAACAAAGATATATGACTTCTTAAGTGGTTTACTAAGTTGTCGTTGACACATGGAAGGGTTTCTTCATTGAATAAATGTAAATAACTATCTAACATCAAAATTTTTACGAAAATTTTTTTTTATGAAGTTCAGATAATTATTGAGTGTCGATTTATCCAATTGAGTTAAATAAAAACAAATTTAGACTCTTGTGGAAGTAGAACGAGCACTAATTGAATAGACTTTAGATTGCCTTATCACGGCTTTACTGTCTTTCGAGGAATCTAGATGAGGAACTTTGTATAGCAACTTATATTTGTAGTAAAGCAATATTCGGCTTGTCATAAAGACTATTTTTCTCGAATCTTACAAAAAGACAATTTCTTTGGAACTGAGCACGTAATATATTATATATACAGCTTTGAAAGCAAATTATTTTTAATGTGATTTGTCGCCTTTCTTTAGCTTTATTTAAAAGCACACTTAGTTTAATACGTTTCAGCTTTGTCAAACTAATCATAGTAGTTAGATTTAGCTAATGTAGTCTTTGTGTGAAGATGAAGAGGTTTTGACTTCATCGCCACAGTTTGTTAACCGCTAAGGTAAGATTTATGTTGCCTATTAGTTTTCGATATTTGCCAGATATGAAAAAGGGCTCGTATTTTTGTGTTAAATTTCTTTTCTTTCCTACTGACTGCTCTCAGAGTAGATGGACAGAATTGGTATTAAGTGAATTCCCCGAGATGGTGTCCAGTTATATACAAAAACAGTTAAAAACAAAACATTTGCCATGCAAGCTGTTGCTGAAGAAGACTCTAGATATTCATGAAACAAGGTGTATATTGGCAACTATTATCCTAAAAGTCAGCTTTCTAATTTTATAATAGTTGTTGAATGACCAATTGAATTTCGGATTTGAATGAGAGGGATCGATTGTATTTCGCTCCAAGATTTAGGTTTTAAAAATGTTAATACAAATATAAAAGAGGATTTTTAATTGGAGAATTCAAATATTTTAGTTGTCTTTGGTATTCGAGATATCGAATTTTTTGTGATTTTACGATTATAATTTGTATTCTTCTTTTCTTCAACATTGTTTAACTGATGTAAGAAGAAATTCCTATAACACGCATTTATCTAAAAGAGTCCCTCCAGATTCAATGGTTGAGTTGGCAGACTGAAACCTTGTCATAAAAGTTTTTTAGCCCTTCTATCATGAAGAAGCTATAGCAGCCTTATTGCTTAGCATCAATTAAAAATTCAACGTAAACGGCATTCAAGCATATGCGGATAACATAACTTAAAAAAAGGCTGAACTGTTCACTTCAATTTATTATTATAAATTATTAAATTTACCAATTTTATAGTAACTGTAAGTATGCGAGCGTACCAAAAACAACAAGCAATAAATGTTGCGCCATTTTACCTACAACTGTGGCAAATCAAATGCAATTCACACTAACCAAATACTTGTGTGATACGGAGAACCAAAGCAAATCATTTGGTTTGCACTTGAAAGCGAAATAGCGACAGTGATAGAGAGAAGTATAAAAGCACCCAGCAATGGCAAACTGAGAGCCGCAAAATAGTTGAGATAGTAAGTAGAAAATACTTGAAGAAATTTGTGTGAGTAGAAGTGGGTAAGAGTGATATAAAAAATATGTTGGTGATGATTCGCAAGGCAAACCACCGTTCGGAGATGCCACAGATCAAAGCCAAAGCAGATGCTTTCAATCAAAAAGTTAGAGGAGGTTGCGTGCGGAGTCAAATGGTTATGATTGCAATCGCCTAAAGAATCAACTGCATACATATATTTACATATATATGTATTCATATACACGTGCAAATGCCGTTTTGAGGCGAATCTGTTGGCATAGAAAAAGCCGGCAATCGAAATCGTAACGTTTTGTGAAAATATTTACACACTTTAATTGAATGTTGTGTGTTTTCGTTCAACTAGAATTTGGGATTCGCTGGAAACACACACAAGCACACGAGTAAAAGACACACATACTATACACTATATATATTTTGTACATAAAAATGTTTTACAAATACAAATTTATTTTGAAGTAGAGAATTAACAAGAACAAAATACATGGTCTCGATAGAGAGCTCTTACTAGCATTTCACGTTTTCGTTGGCTTTAACTATATTTCTACTTGGTGTCGATACCTCGCCACAATATATAATTTTTTGATTAGTTGAGTATCGGAATCAAAACACTTTTAATCCACACTTACTAAACTTAAAAAGAAACTAGAGAGCTAAAGTGAAACATCCAATAATTCTTAGTTTAGAGATAATATTGGAGCCGATGGACAGTAGCTTGAACTCCTTTCTTAACATTAGGTTCAATATTTTGCATATTTTGTTGATAAAAACAACACTTATTCGCTACATGCGACGATGCGATCGAGCAAAAGAGATGACATTAGATGACGTGTAGGTTGGATATAAATAGCACGCATGATTGTTGTCGATCGAAGTAAATAACGAGAGTGATGTTGAGCGCGATTATTTAGTAATTTTCTTAATTGTTGGTGTCCGCATTTTTGCTGTCTTCGCCCATGTTGTCGTGAGCTGTTGAGTATGGTGTTATGCTCAGATAAGGCGAGTTGTGCTAAGATGCGCTATTTTTGTTGAATAGAATACTGTGGTAGAGGGAAGCTTAGGTCATTTAAACACCCGCTTTTTAAAAATTATTCTTACAAATGTCCCTTGCTACTTCGGTCCCGGTGCCAAATTAGAGTTTTATAAATGGTTTGAATACGCCCATCTCCAATGGCAAATATCTTACGATGCTGAAAACCAAGTGTACCACGTTGCATTAAAATGTCTCCATTTTTATTCAAGTTATATCTTGCACGGACGAACGGACAGACAGACAGTTACCTGAACCTCCTTACTTCATCCTGATCGTCTATGTATACATATATATTAGGGTGATTCAAAAAAAAAAATTTTTTCGTTTGGTACTCGGAAAAATAGGTTCCTAGACACCTCTAAGCAAGCCTCTCCAAGCATGAGCTCTTAATTGTAAGGGGAAGGTCCTCCTACATACAGTTTTAAATTTTTTCTTATTATCAGATAGAAAATTTTATATCTCGCTTCCAACTACTTGAAAAAATATCTTGTTCCTTAAGTTTTTAGGAAATTAAATGCTCTACAAAAAAGGTTCCCAATGATTTTTTCGTAAACCCAACCGTTTAAAAGATATAGATAAGTTAGATAAGTTAAAGTTTGATTATTTTGGGGAAATTTTTTTATTTCAGATTAATTCTATAACTCAATGAAAACAAGAAAAAACGTTAACTTTGGCTGCACAGAGGGTATATTAGCTTCTGTGCATCAGGTGCATTTCTTTAAGTAACTGTGTGTTCAGTTTGTATGGAAGCTATATGCTATATTAATCCAATCTGAACCATTTTTTCGGAGATTATGTTATTATTTTAAGCAGTAATCTCTGTCAAATTTCGTGAAGATACCACGTCGAATACGAAAGTTTTCCATACAAGCTCTTGATTCCGATCGTTCGGTTTGTATGGCAGCCATATGCTATAGTGAACCGATCTGAACAAATTCTTCGGAGATTACATTGTTGCTCTAGAAAATAATCTATACCAAATTTCGCGAATATATCTTGTCAAATGTGAAAGTTTTCCATACAAGAACTTGATTCCGATCGCTCAGTTTGTACGGTAGCTATATGCTAAGTTAACCGATCTGAACAATTTTTTCGGATATTACATTTTTGGCCTAGAAAATAATCTATGCCAAATTTGGTGAAGATACTTTGTCAAATGTGATGTGTCCATACAAGAACTTGATTCCAATCGTTCAGTTTATATGGCAGCTATATAATATAGGGGTTCGATATCGGCCGTTCCGACAAATGAGCAGCTTCTTGAAGAGAAAATGACGTTTGCAAAATTTCAAAAGGATATCTTAAAAACTGAGGGACTAGTTCATATATATACAGACAGACGGACGGACGAACGGACGGAGGGACAGACAGACGGACGTGGCTAAATCGACTCAGCTCAACATACTGATCATTTATATATACTTTTTACGGTCTCCGGCGCTTCCTTCTGGGTGTTACAAACATCTTGACAAACTTAGTATACCCTGTTCAGGGTATAAAAAGCCTAGCGAATTCCATTTCTCAAAACAATGAGAACCTCACATTTCAAAATATTATTTTTTTTTATATCGGTATGGGTAATTGAGTAATCTTGAGCCCCTTCGGTATTAGTAAAAAATAGGATTAAAATACTACGTGGACTCGCTTTGAGGTGGATTATGGCTAGACGTTCATCCACCTCTGGGGAATGGCAGTATTCGGCTATGGAGTCTCTCCCCCACCACGAATCTCACACCGAATTCGCACTCCTTTATGTAGCCATTACTCGTCTCTGCCCTTTATCTCGAGTCTGTTTATGTTTTCTAATTGGTACTGATTTTTGCGTGGCGGGTCTCAAATGCAGGGCACAGTCCTGTGGAGGGGATGTTTCGCCTTCTCACTTTGGCTCGGTTTCAAACTAATGTACTTTGGCTACCTAGAGGATACTTGGTCTAAGACCGGAAGTGTGAGCTGCTTGCGCAAAATGTAAAAGACTCTTTTTTGGCCACTCTCAAGTGAATTCCTTACTTGCGAGAACTTTCATCCACCATCATCCTGGTGTTTCCGGCCGCCCGGTATAAAGCCCCTATATATTGAATATATAGACACCAACATCATTAGTTGACTTTTGACAAAAAATAAATAATAAATAATCATTATTAGCGTGAGGAACGATAAGCTTTATGAGATATATGACGACATTGACATAGTTCAGCGAATCAAAAGCGTCTACGCTGAAGCTAAAGAAAGCTAAGATAAAATAAAGTAAAAAAGAGACTTGCATGAAAGAAGGTAAGAGAAAAATACTTAGGTACATTACTATTTATACAAAGAAAATCCGATTATGAAACTTAAGTTTAGAAGGGTGTTGAATTAGAAACTAGTATGTAGGGTATATGGGCTAGAGTAAATGAATTTATTAGTTTGTCTAACCTGTTTCAAAATCCCTAAATTCTGTTATTAATAGTTCCAATCTTTAAGTATAGATTGTACAGCTAATTTACATACTGATCATATTTGTCCAATCTTTCAATGATTGATTTATTATATGTTAACATAATAAGGTTTAGTAAAACTCATACAAGCATATGAGCGGCTTCGAAGTTCCATGAGGTCGTAACATAAAACACCAAATGGAGCCAATTCCAGCCAGAAAAGTTTCTTATCTATACCGGAATTTACAAGTCGCCACTTGAAGTAAACAACTCGAATGGAAAACCTCACCTCGGTATGATAAATTCATATGTAGATATATCTGTGCTAAAAAATCTTGGCAGCGAAGATAGCGAAATTTTCTAGTAATGAATGTCTAAGGCCTTTAAGGATCATCTGCATTTGAATAAATGAGCATCAACCTTATCGAAGTTGTAAAAAACACTGTCGGACCAATTCTTCGAATACTGAAACATGTGTAAAAAGGCATAACCTATCAGGTCTTGGGAGGACAAGTAGTAAGGCTCTTTTATAATATTTCATTAGTTCTTAATAGAAAGGACTTGCGCTAATCCTGTTCTTTCTTACAGAGCTCTAAACCAAATATATAAGGTATATTCTTAAAAATTATAAAATTGCCACTCAATCTGTAAGATAGCTCATCTAAAGGAGAAAATACTGTGCGAGCTTCTTTTGAAATTTTTACATATTAACCTAATATGTCTAAATTTAATTCCATTATGAAATAGATTGTGGGCTAGTATTGAATACGACATAACATCTTTGTCTGAGCCTCGAACCTAGACTTTTAACCGAGCCGGAGTCGACACTTCTTGCTATAAATTTTGTACAAGTAATTACTGATTTATCCAAAAGCGGGACCCTTTTTTTTTTTCTTCTGGTATGTTTTTACTATAAATGACTAATAATGTACCATTGTTACTCAAAAAGGAATACTATGCTGGCGAATGGTAACAGACTTTGCTTACTTAAAAAGATACTTTGATAATATCTTTCAACCGCTTAGTCATACGTTGAGTACCAATACGATTGAACAACTGAGTACCAAATCTCACTTAGAATTCGACTTTGGGGGGCTACCTTCAAAGGAAGTGGCCTTCAAATTATCGCTATTGTATTGCAGGATACTAATATAAATTAATTGATTACCTGATGCCCACTTTCGACCAACAATATCAGCAGCACAAAGCACCATTAAACATATCGTTTGTATGTATTTTCCTTGCAACATTGCCTTACTAAATACAAAACATTTGTTAGTCCCAAGAGGGAAGTGTAATAGCAAGCAAGAAAGAAGGTCAAATGTTGTAGATTATAAAAGAAATAAAAATATTGTGTGTACAGAATAAAACTAGCAAAGGTCGCTTACAACTAGGAATAAAAAATATTTGATTCATGAAGACTAGTAAAGTTGTACAAAATTCGCGAATCGACAGATGGTGCAAGATGTTGTTGTCAATCAGAATCCGCATCTAGTGGTGGTAGCGTTTTTATGAGTGAAATAAAAGGCTGGTGAGTGCTGAAACATTGATATATTCCATATTCATTTACATGAAGCGCTTTTAGCAGGTCAGTTTGGTGCAACTAAACCACGCGCAAAAACAACCGAACTGATTCCTATAACATTGATATTTGTCTCCATAGAATGGAGCAATAAACAATGAAGAAACTGACATTAAAGTCTTTAAAGTCTTAGAAAAAAATTTAAAAGAGATCTACAACTGTTTAATTGCCACTGTGAATGAAGAAGGGATTTCCGAATTATGTTATTCTGTCTGATTTTTAGGCATAAGCTAAGCTGATTTTTATTAAATTTAGTCTTCGAAAGTTTTTCTTAGTATGACGGATTTTCTGGGCAATAGAATTTGCGTGAAATCATTCACGCAACAAACTCTATCTGAGTGAGTTCAGACTAAAAAGAGAAAATGTTCCCAAAAAGGGGTAAATGAGATTATATCCGCACATTCACCAACTTCTTACAATACTAACATTACATTGTAAAAGCCTAGATGCTTTCTTGTTCGGAAACAAAAATCACCATAGAACTAAGAATCTTACTGTAAACTCGATCATTTCTAGATATGAAATTTGGTGAATGGTAATAATAATAAAATAATTAATTAGATGAAGGCGCGAGTAATTACAGTGAGAATATTTGACACTCATTATGTAAATTGATCTATATAAGATGAAATGTGGTCCATAAAAATTTCGAAAAATCACCGATTTTGAAAATGAGCAGTTCATTAGGAGGGGATCAGATGCATACCTTGTGGTATTTCGTCAAAATTATAATTATTATTTTCTTTTGTTAAAGTTATTGATGGTAAAATGATTTTCTCATAAACACATAAATCAATGAAAATTTGCGAAGTCAAAGAAAAATGTTCGTGCTATATTATACATTTTTTCATGGTCTTTTTTTTAATAATAATATTATGTACAGTATTTTTTGTCAAACATCTGAAAATTTTAATGTGTTCTTCACTCTATAAAGAATTTAAAAGTATGTGAAACAACGCAGAAAATATTCACCTTAAATAATCTTCAAAAATTTTTGTTCAATCATACCATTTCAAAGGTATTGAATTTTTTGCCCCCTACCTCTTCTAAAACGTATGGTACAATCGTCGTTGCGCAGTTCGCCCGTAAGCTCCCGCCATCTGTGTCACAAGAAAAGCATAAGCGCATTGAACAAAACCAATTCTCAAAATCTGCTTAACCGATAACATGCATATTCCAATCAGCGGAAATTGCGCTATTTACCACTAGAACTTTTTGCTATGGAGCTCTATTTTCTTGCACCTTTTTTCTGAAATCCACAGTCTGTGCCAAACAACTCTAATTAAACGATGCTCTTAGAGTCAACATAGTTCAGGCCGGTGCGGTGAAATACTCAGATTTGAAGAGTACGAAGAAAAAAGTAAACTCTTAACCACTCTTATCTAGGACCAACTCGGAAACGAAATATAAATATTTCTACGAACTACTCTAAATGCACTAATATGGAAGAACATGCTGATACTTCACTTTCATTAGCTTTGTTTTGACGGCAACCAAATAAAAATGTTTTCGTCTCCTTTGCTTGTCTTCTCAAGCTTTGTTTAATTTTATTGCCCACTTTTCCTTTTTCTAATTTTTTTCTTTTTGTTTGAATGCACAATTACATGGCCAATTACATGGCAGACATACAATACAATTATTATCAAAGACCAACTACACGGCCATTTATTATAACCTCCCCAAGGATATCCGCCCATTTAAAATACATACTACCAAGAAGAAAGTTGTCATTTGCACAGTCGGCAACAAAATATGATATTATAACGGGACAAGTTAGGTGAAGAAATAAAAATACAAAAACAAAAATTCAAAGAACTGTGAGTTCTGTAATATGCATACGCGCACACACCAGGATACAGAGAAAGGTATTATAAGAGAATATCTGAAACAAAGGATATGGAAGCTCGCAAAAAATAACCATAAAAATCACAATGAGCAATTACAACTTCTGACTTTTCTGAAGTAACAAACAATATCCAAATAGGCATAAATAACAGAAGGAAATGTACCAATTTATTTGTATATGATTAGAAAAATGGAAAATTGCGAAAAATGAGATATATCAACCAACATGTGCAAGATTTTCCAATATTCCATAATTGGTTTAATAATTGCTTAGTTAAAAGTTAAAAATATAAAAATTATAAACAAGTTTGCACTAATCTACGACTCTACTTGCTTTTACTGATACTTTAAAAATTAGTACCATTATATCGACTTCAACCGTGAAACTTCTTTAGTATAGTTAGTATACCTCTTACCAAACCGAAATTAAAAAAAAAAAAATGTTTGTCACCTATTAAAAATTATCCAGAAAATTCATGGTTAAATTAATAAATTTTCGTCGAATATGCACGATAATATTTTAACAGAAACTTATTTTATGAAAAAAGTTACGTATTCGCATTGGAGTCCTTTTTGAAATCTAACTCAGTGTTCAGTGCTTCTGTCATTGTAAACCATAAAATCTGAGGTTAAGCCCTTCATGTGAAGATGTTCGAGTATTAACAAAAGATTTGGGTGTGTAATCAAAAAAGATCAGTCTTAGATTTATGCTTACGACATGGAAAAAGTTGCTAAAACCGAATATCCGTTCGAATATCGCGTAAAAGGTGACCGGAAGCCTAAAAAGCCGCCTAAGGGCAGTGTTAAAATCAAGGTTAATGTTGAGCTACCAACCTTTTTAGATAACTTTAAACCCTGATATAAAAAACATATTTTTTTATATTTTAAAATATGATTTGTTAATATTTATGTATATATGTATAATACAAAGAGTTACGTGGTTGGTGGCTTGCCGGCGAAATGCCCTTGCGTCTGCAGGTAGCACATAAACATATTAAAGGATAAAGGGAAATGAGGAAATATAATAAAGAGTAATGTTGTGACAGGTTTCTTCGCGTATGGAGGCGAGGTATACTTCGAATTCCATTAAACCGGCCAAGCAACTCTTGGTTCCCACGAAGCTTATAACATCCAGAAGGAAATGTCGGAGACCCATTAATATGTATATGTAAAAGGTCAACGTTATGAGTTAAGACGACCTAATCACTTTTGTCTGTATGTATATATGTTCAGATCGGCAGACTAGTGCGAATAGCTTTTATTCAAATTGACCAATCGATATCAATATAAAGATGTTCAACCGCAAACCTTCACCAAATATGAAGCAAATATTTCAATATTGCCTCGACAGTTATTTTACGTAGTTATAAAAGTAATCCTTTTTTCCAAAAGAACTAGAACTGTTATGTAGAAGGTAGCTAAAATTTGAATGCTCTGAATTAATTGTTAAAATGGATAAACGAAATAAAATGTTACGTATACGCAGCGCAGTCTTCGATGTTATTTTAATCATATAATTTTTTTAACTAACTAACTATCCGCTCTTCTTTCGTTTTATACACGCCAAAGAACTACCATTTTTCATATAGTTTTTTTTTTTCAGTACGCTGCATAACGAAATGTTTGTTGTTTCCTTTCTGACTTTACTGCCTCATTCTAACATTCTCGTATTAAAAAAAGGGTATTTGTCGTCAATATTTTTTCGTACCAATTCAGTTCTTTACATGCCTTTGCTGATTTTAAGAATTTTTCGAGCCTTGAAATGCGTTTAACAGTCTTTCTTACTGATTACAATAGACACACTTGAGATGTAAATGGCTGCATTCACATTCATATATTTGTAGTTCTTACCTCATACAAATAATTATATGTGCATTTTCGATTTTGTTTATATTTTTTGTTCACTGGTATTTTTTAAATTTTGGTGAATGTAGAATTAACGGCTGATATGTTGCCCTTAATATGCAACGAAAATTGTTTCATTCTGCTCTCTTTCGTTTTACCGTTATATTAAAAATGTGCTTGTGCATTGGGTATTGCGTAGTAAATATTTATATGTGCAAAATCAGTCTAGCTGATCTTTCTTACTGATATTGTCGCGGGTAAATCTTTTTGCGTGAAAATTTGTTTGCAAAACTATTGTAAGTGTATTAACTTGATGAATTATTTGAAATTTTAATACATTTATTTAACTTAAGCCTAAAATGCCTCGTGGTACTGGTTTTTCAGCCAAGGAAAAAGGAATAATTATAGGAATACATGAAAGCGGTTCCAAAATATACGAGATTGCATCCAGACTAAAGCGGCATCGAAACTGTATATCAAGATTTGTTAAAAACCCCACCAATTATGGTATAGTGCGACGCAGCGGACGGAAAACCAACATTGATGATCGGTGCAAACGGATGTTTCGACGGCTAGCAGTAGCGGATTCGATGAATAGCGGTCAAATAAGGGCCAAGTTAAGACTGCAAATAACAAGGAATAGAATTGTTAAAATTATTCATGAAAATAAGTTTATCAAACACACCTCCATGGTACCTAAACCAAAGCTCTTGCAAAGGCATATTATAGCACGTTTGAAGTTTGCAAATAAATACCAATTCTGGGCAGAAGAGTGGCAGAATATAGTGTTTAGTGATGAAAAAAATTCAATTTGGACGGCTCAGATCGTTGCAAGAAATATTGGAGAGATTCGCGTCAGGAACGACGTTCCTGCTACAGGCGAGGCTTTGGAGGCGGTACCTTGATGGTATGGGCTGCAATCTGCTTCAATGGAAATACACCTATATCCTATATATCCACTCAAATGAATGCTAGTATGTATGTAAATCTTTTGGACAGTGAGTTGATAGAATTTGCTGGAAATATTTATGGCGATAACTGGACATATCAGCAGGATAACGCTTCAATCCACACGGCACAGGTTATGAAGCGCTTCTTTAATGACAGGCAAATTCCCGTATTACGATGGCCAGCATTAAGTCCGGACCTAAATCCGATCGTAGATCTCTGGGGGATTCTCTCTGCACGTGTTTTCCAAAACGGAAGGCAGTTTGAGACAGTACGTCACCTTAAATTAGCCATAGAGAAAGAATGGGCCAATATTGACATAACTATTCTACAGTCATTAGTTAATTCTATGCCAAAGCGGCTTAATTTAGTTTTAAAAAATAAGGGCAAAACTATTGACTATTAAAGTAGAGATGTCTTTTAGTTGAACTCAAATGAATAAGATTTACAGGGAAAAATTGAAAAATTCACATATAAATATTTAATATGAGCATAAACTTAAATTTTGTTTTTTAGTTTAAAAAAATATTTGAAATTTGTTATTTTTTGCTTTTTTTTTTTATATGTTATGTAATAATAAAAATAAACCTGCATACCCAGAAATATTTTGCAATTTTGTAATCTTTTCTTTTTTTTGCAAAAAGTTGATGCACATATAATTATTTGTGTGAGGTACTTAAACGGCTTTACATCCTAGTAGGTAAACAACAACGTTTTATCTATTCGATTTAGTACAACATATTAACGGTTATTGTTTTTATGCATGCGTATTTATTATTTTTTGAGGTATCCCTTCTTAACTATTTTCTATTCTTACGCTTCTTTCTATTTCCACAAATTTAATTTTAGTGAAGAATGGAATTACATATATGAATTTTAACAAACATATTTTTAGCACTGCACACCAAATATAATAAATTGTTTCTTTTATGCCTACGACGGGGAGCGTTTGGAAATGGGATTGACGACTGATACCGAAAAGTAAATATGTTTATTATTACTCGCGTTTATGTTGCTGTAGCCTAATAATTGTTCCCTACACAAACTCGAATAATATATAGACTAGATTTAAAATTAACATTTGTAGCATATAACTTGTACTTAGAAATATGGAAGTCGAAAACTACAGTAGACTTTTAAATCAAGTATCTGTCATATCCAATGAATACATGATTGAATGAAGATTTGGAAATGTATATAATTTCTAAAAATATTACTCAAATCAATTGTAGGGAATAATTGTACCAAAATGATGTCAGCTACTTTAATATTGAAGCACCCGGTATTGATGTTTGTACTTTCCACTGCTCAGGCATAAGCTATTGTATTTCGTTAAGATGGGTTCTTTGTGGCTTTCGAGGCAACTTTTATACCATAATATGCAACATTGCATATCATTGCCTGGTCACCTAATAATACGTTTTGATGTAGCGCACAAACACAAAAATTAACTTCATTTTTTATTGATAAAACTGATCTTTGCACTTCTGTTAATGATCCAAAAGTGCGAATTCAAAATAGAATAAAGTTTATGAAGGCACTTATGCGTACCTGTGACCCGCTGGTAAAGTCAAAGTGAAACCAAACAAATATGTATTAATATACTAACCTAGCTATGTATAAAGAAGAAAATTTTAATTGTTCCTATGACAGTGGGGTATGCTGAACTGAAAATGAACCGAATTTTAAATTGCCGAAAGATGGTTAACTATGCCGAATTCTCTAAACATGTTTTTCGAAGAAAAACAATATCTTAAGTTAGACATTTTCTGTACTCGATGATACACGAGTAAGAAATATACTTGTATTAACAAATTTCCAATAAATTTTCTGAAGTTTGTTTTTGGTAGTTAAGGACGAAATAAAAACTTGCCAGAACCTATCTCAGAACTTTTTAAACGTAGCGAGGTCATTTAAGGCGGACACAAAACTAATATGACTGTAGTTAGTCTGGTGAACCTGAGTTACACCCAACCAACAATTTTTTGCATAGCAACTTTAAAAACCGAATGAGTAGTCAATTGTACGAAGTCTGAACTCTAACCGTGAAAATTAAATGTGTAAAACCGATTTGGTGAAAAACTGAAGGAAATGTGTGAGACAGAGTATTCTAAATGAACTTGAAGGTTTTACGCTACATTTTTAACAATATAAAGAGTTTTTTATGTATATCTATTATTACTATCAATATAAGCAAGATTTGGATGATTTTGATCGAAAACTTATACTGCTTTACAATGACGGAGAAACTGCCTTATTTATATCCTTTGAATTGACAAAGCGCATTGATTCGATTATATATACATAGGTTTAGGCGTTTTAATAAATATGTCTATATTAATATATGAATTATAACGCAATTTTAAATCCAAATCAAGCACAAATAATGATATCGAGATTATACTTTCTGTATAATGTTGTCGCAGTGCGACAATAATATTAATTAGATATCTTAATAAAAACCTTCAATGTCTCAATAAAATGCAGGGAACATATTTTCTTCTAATATACTAACTATGTATATGAGGTGGTATCAAAAATTAAAAAAAAAAAATTATAGAGATAATATTAATATACATTTTTGTTCTAATTTTCCAATGAGTAATGCATAAGCCGAAGCAATTATTTCTTCTAATTTTGTAAATAATAAAAATTTATATCTATAATATATCCATAGTGTTGCAGATAATCAATTGTCGTCGATACTACCTATGGTTGAAAAGAGCTTTATAGGATTTTTACTTTATAAAAAGTTTACACCGAAATTGAAAGGACGACGATGTTTCCTTGTGCGTCATCTTTTTCGCGCCAAATTATTCTTATTGTGTTGCTTTACGTACTTTTAACTTCGGCCAACGACAAATATTTTATTTGCATAAAAGCGCGCTTTCGGTGTGACGAAGAAAGGGAAACATGGAAATCGTTGATATGGGTTGCTCCGATAATCCCCTTTACAAAAACAAACGGTTCCTTACAAGAACTTTATTGCTATCATTGAGTTTTTTTCACTTTGTATATTTATTTGAATTTTTGCAATTTTCACATTTAATTTCCATAACAACAACTTTGAAAAAACATGAAAATGTAACAAAAATATTTTCAACGAAATTAATTTTGTGGAAAATTGTTAGCGTCATCCACTTAAGACATTCTGGTTTTATTTATACTTTTTTTACTCGTACGCTTCTTCGTGGCTGAACGGCCTTATCTTTCCTATTTCCATATATACATCCAGTTCTTATTGCCTCAAAACTAATTTTCGTCAAGTAACATTACGTACCTTAACTACAAACCCTCTCATTGCTATTTTATCCAACGCTGCACATTTCGCAGTAGGAAACTTAATTATCGCGCAACATTAATTTATGTTAGCCTCTCAGGCAACGTTTGTGGGCGTACTCACAATGTCGACGACACTGCTCTTAACTTAGAATACGCCTGAATACTTTCATTTCCTAGCGAATTTCATAGCTCGTTGTTGATATTACGGATATTGTTATAACGGTTGGTGCTTTGCTGCTGCGGGTCAAATAAACATCATGTCTCGTATGTACATATAGAGTGACAAAGCGTTCCCACGAAAGGGTTTCGAGCATGCTTATAATTTAATGATATTATTACAGACTAATTGCTATGAAATTGTCTGTCGTTTTGACGACAAATGGGTGCACAATGATGCATATACATATATTTCTTTTAATACAAATTAGACGAAAATCTTTTTACACCCATTTAGAGTAGACTACAGTTTACCACGAATTTAGCAATCTACATCACAAGTACATGCTTTCTTATTAGGTTAGTTAATAAATTGAAAATTGACTGACAGTATTTTCAAGAAGCCATAATAAATTCCAAACCTTTATCAATGATAAACTTGAATGTTTAATTTTTTCTGGAAACACTTGTCTGACAGGATAGAAATTTCATATTGCTTTAACGAAAATCATGTTTTTTTTTTTTTTAAATTGTTCAAGTTTCAGATATGCTAAATTTCTTCCTAGCGACAACTCTCTTAAAGGAGGCTGAGAACATGATGAAGTTAGATGCGGTTATACAGTGTATCTGTATATGCGGACCCAAGTCGAAAGTTTCATTCACGTCTCAAAAGAACGAATATTTTTTTCCTATGGAAGCTTTTATAAAGCCGAAAACAAAATAGTCTGCCGACAGGTTTTACCGTCTTTTCTTAGACTCATATTTCGAACATAATAAACAAGTTATGAACTGTGTACAGCATTGGAAAAGAAGGTAGGCCAAATGCTTCTTGTTTCTTGTAGTAAGACAAGTGTAATATTATTCTAATGCTTGTTCTTTTTTACATTAGTAAAACGACAGAGACTTCTTTAGTTTTAAAATTATTTACCGCTGCAATCGAAACTGATCGAATCTTATAAATATGATTGAAGTGTTTGTAAAAATGCGTTAAACACTTAATCGACTCGTAATCAAATACCGATTTGCAGTTTATCACATTATTTCGCCTTCCAAAAGTTTGCCCTTCAAATTCAACTGATAAGGAAAAATCACTGATTTCCATGCGGCTGTTGTGCGGCAATGATGCAGTGCTATTTTCAACACTTTTTCAGCTATCACATTTTGGCGATTCTTGCATGTAGATGGTATGTGCTCGAAAACGCAAGTATTCATTAAATGATTTTATCTTACTAATGCATAGGTGACTGGTGCAACCAAAAGGAGCAGGCGTTGAAGTGGTGTGTCACTCTCCGCAAAGTGCGTATTCATAACCATCAACTGAAAGCATTCTAGTTCCTTACAAATTAACATTCACCAGACAAAATGCTGCAAAAGTTGACTTTGTGCAGAAAATGCAAAATCGCTCAACTTGTACGTCACCGCCACCGCAGTCATTGCTTTTGGTGCCAACCCTTTAGCTGGATGGAGTTTAGATGCAAACTATTTTATAGGTTTTTTTTTTACTGCAGATCGTAAATGATATTTTTGCATTTTCGAGTTCTATTTGTTTTATGCGTTCTCACTTCATTTGCTTTATCGTTCACTTTTTAAATAATTTGAAGCAATTTTTTGTATTCTCTTAACATTGTGGTACCTTGCCTACCTCCTCAACTTATTAGATGCAGTGTGTGGTATGTAAAATGATTTTTTACATAGTGACATGGTGATAGTTGCTTTTCAACATTACCACCTTTGACCATTATCAAACCCCCATGTGTACTCATTTACAGCTCAGTGGTTGAGACGGTCGTACACACATATATATTTCGAAAATAAAAGCTGTTAGTACTTCAGACTAGCTTCTGTATGGTGGATGGTTGTCACATAAATTTTTGCGAAATGTATTATTATTCTATGTAATCATGGGGAAACGAATTTTCTTGACTTACCAATTTGAACACGTAGTATTAGTGTTATAGCTTAAAAACCTAAAAAATAGCAGATTTTTGGGAATTAAACAAAAAAGAACAAAAGGAAAGTTGTGTACCGATAGCCTTGCAAATTTTAAAGTATACTTATACTGTATGTAGCAAATACACATATGTTTCAAGAATGCACAATAAAAATTTTCAAAAAATAAAATAAAATTTGTTTAAATCATACAAGATCTGGGACGACGTTAAACAGAGATTGTCCACTGTTTGAGTGATTCGCCGTATATGAAACCTTAAAATGAAAAGTTGAAAAATTGGCGGTTAAAAAAAAATGAAATTTTATCCTAAATAGCATTGGTCGCTTTGGTCTGCCAATATTCGATTTTTGATCAGATCAAAAAACCGAAAGGTCAATTAGAATAAGAATTATATGCAGAACAGGCAGAAATTGGCAGATCGAATCATTTGTGTACGAGATACAACTCTAGCAAACTTGAAAAATGTTGCTTCGCAAAAACCACGTTTAAAAATAAACTAATGGAGTTTTCAAGACTTTCAAGGGTACATTTAAATGGCTGCAACTCAAAATCCACTTTAGATATCGATTTTAGTTTTTATTATTTAAAGGTATAAAGGCATACAGCTTTTGAAATTATAAAACATAAAAATTTTAAATTCACAATTTTCAAACTTTATAGCTCACAGTGCGTAGATGAAATAAATTTGCAACTCGATGCTTGATGTGAGGTGACTTACCGCGATGACGCTAAAACATTGACTTTGTTGCTATAACTTCAACATGAGTGATGTTTGTTGATTATGTGACTTTGAAACTTTTTGTTACGGCGTTTTCCGGTGTTTAAGTGGCTGTTGAATTGAAAGTCTTGAATTGCAGCTTATCTTGATGACGCTTACAACAAATGTGAATGGGCGTAACGCAGCGGCAGATAGGGTTCGAGAGCATGCGGATGCTTCGTGACGGTGCAGTTTGAGAGTTACAACAATAATGCAATCACAGGCAAACAAGAAGAGCCACGGAGTGATAAAAAGAAGTACAAAAGCTGTACGAATTATATTGCTATTACGTTTACTCGAATGCAAAACAAAAAAAGAAAAACACACACACCCATTCGCTTACGCATAGGTACTTGCACGTCTTACTTTATTTATTTTTGGTTTATTGCTTGCATATGTGAGATAATACCGTTGCATCTTAAGCTGGAAGAATAAACAATCAGATGTGCAAGCGTATATTGATGAAGTCTCTAAATTAAGAACGTGCACTGTGCACAAGGTTAATCAACCCCAGCGCTCGATGGACCATGCAATTTTGTCATCAGTCAAATCGCAGTCTTTCGTTTTTATTGATTTTCTTTGCCTCCGCCTTTCCTTTGCCTTCCATCAGCCGCTCAGCTGCTTTACTGCCCCGCATTTTGCCCGCAATATGATGCAAAAATTGTCACTCCTTTATGAGACACCTTTCATCGAATCTCTTAATCGTTGCATTGTCCCTATTTCTTACATTTTTCGCTGGGGTTCCTTCCTTTGCTTGCATTTCTTTGCATTTGCTTATCGCTGAACCCTAAAAATTACGACGTCTAAAATCACCTAGGTGTCGTCATTATTGCATTCAATGTCGTTTAGATACATTTTTTGCAAGCCGTTTTATACGCCTTCTGCACTCCACCCGCCCCTATTGTTGGCTTCGTGCTGAGCTTTCTTGCTACAAAAATCTTTCCAGTTCCGTTACGACTTTTTAACCCTTTCTCGATTCCTGTTGCTAGTTTTTACATTTTAGTTTTTGAAATTTATACTTTTCCTCCTTGGTATCTGTGACGAACATCGTTCGTTATTTTACCTAGCTCCTGGCTTGTGCGCAACTTTATATGTATTTTTGTGTCGTCTCAGAATGACACCCAACCGTCTGAGTCTGTAAGCTCAAGAAAAAATTTTTCAACGCTTAAGGCGATACCACTGCAAAGATTTATCTAATACCACTTTCCACAGTCTTCACAGCAATTTTTCCCCTTTTCTTTGCTTCTTGCTGTTTCCGTTCCGTTCTTAATTACAAATAATACTTGAAAATGAGTAGAAATCGTTCGTTATCGATTTGAAAGATAAGAAAAATAATAACCAAGCGGTTCAACTGAATTAAAGATGAAAGAATGGCTGTTTTTTTTTTTTGGAGTCTGTGAGAATTAGCTCAACTACTCCCAATATTTCCTGATATAACCGAATTTCATAATTACATGGAAAATTTCACTGGTAAGAAAATAGTTTTATTTGAGCAGCTTTTAAGAAGCCCAAGTAAACTTCATAGAACTCGAAGCCTTAAGAATAATAAAAGAAGCACTATTTGAAGTGATTGAGTTTGTCCACGCAAAACAAAGGACTCTGAAAACAAGTAAAAAGCTTAGCTGCAGGCTTCTAGAACATATGAGAAAGCATAAGGTCATTTTCTCAGCTTTTATTGCAGTACTGACATCGAATTTAAACGACGGCAGTGTTTGTTGTACGTTGCCTTTCGCTTGCCATTTTATAGCCCTGATTGAGTTGCTTTCATTGTAATTTATTTTGGACAAGCATCCTATTTATATAAAAGCGCGTTTTCGGTGTAAAAGGGAAAGGAGAAAAATTAAAATGATTTGAATAAGAAACGATGAAAGAGATATGCGATTGTCCAAAAATTGGCAAAGCGGTTAAGTAGGACATCTTGGCGATATAAGCTCCTTGCAGTCTTGAGGCTTTTCGCGCTTTGGCGCTTTTAATTCGATTTTAATATTCTTTTGAATGTTTGCAATTGTCATATTTAATGCTTACAACAGCAACTACATATAAAGTGTTAGAAAAACACTTTCAAGAAAATTAATTTGGCAGAAAATTGTCTGTTGAGCTTGCTTACGTCGCAGGCTTAAGGGGTTCGTGTTACAATTTTTAATGACTTTTTCCACAACGGACGCATCTTTTCAATTTGTGGGTACACGACCGGTTCTTAATATTAAAACTAATTTGCGAAAAGTAACGTTATGCTTTGTTATGTAGCATTCGCGTCAATAACCTTAGTTACACAAATCCTCTCTCTGCTGTTTTATCAGGTTCAACTCATTTCTCAGAAGGAAATTTAATTTTCGTGCACCATTAATTTGGGTTCATCTGTTAGGCAGTCTTTTTCGCCGTACAACGGTACTTACCACGCTGATGCCACTGCTCTTAACATAGCATACGCCTCAACACTTTCATTTCCAGGGAAATTTCACAGCTCGTTTCTTGTTACGCTGCGCCTCGGGGCGATTGTAATTGCGATTGGAATATTGCTATTACGGATGTTGTTACAGCGTTTGTAGCTTTAAGTAGGTAGGTATGGCCACGGGCAAAATAAATGTCATGCATCGTATGTCTATCCTCTACTTTGGTGCAGGACGCGGTGTTGGTACGAAAGGGGTTTGAGCGCTTAGCTTATGTACGAGTATATTTAATAATTTTTTTATTAATATGAGTGATTGCCACGAAAATATGTGGCGTTTTTTGAGCAAATAGGTACCCAATAGCACAAATGTGTCTTTCGTATAGATCTAATTTTAACATAATAAATATCTACTGTGTTTTAGTTAGTTAAATCTACTATTAAGGCTTATATTTATTGACAATCTCTCGAGCAATAAAAAACTTCAGGACCCTACTCAATGACATGGTTGAGTAAGACCGAACACATCAGGAATTATACCGAATTTGGCTGAAGAGTCCTAGAGTTTTAACCGCACTGACAGGACTTTTTAATGCATATGGAATTATTTTGTATATACTGTTTGCGAACCCCGCCCATTTAGTAACATGGGATTAATTTTATTCCAAGATCATTTGTTAAATTAGTAAAGGGATAAAGAAATCTTCTATTTGCTTCTTAGTCACCTTCTTAATAATAAGCCTTTGAGAATTCAGTAAACACTTAATCGTTGCGTAATAAACTACTGATTTGCTGATTATCTCAATCTCTGGCCTTCCCCACCTCAAGAGTGCTCTTCAAATTTACAGATAAGAACAAAATGATTATTCGCAGTAGCTATGACACACGCGTCTTCTTGCAAAAGTGAGAAAGTTGTAGGGTTTGTGACGCAAACCCTCTCGACAATATGGTGCTTGCGCTAATTTTGTTGTTATTTTGCTGTTGTTGATATGGCGATGAGCACAAACTGCCACGGCGTTGACGTTGCACGTCGCAGTCAAATCTTTAGGTTATAGAAATGCAAACACATGGTATACTAATTTACTTACCCGCCAGCCCAGCTAGCGCTCTTTTTGTTTTACGCTGTTGATCTTTCTCATTTCATTAGTTTTATCGCCTCCTTTTTACACAATTTAACAAAATTTTCTGTAGTCTCTCCACGTGGCGCTGCCTTTCACACTCACTCCACCCACGTGCCAATGTATGTGGTATGTAAAATTGTTCTGTAGTGAGATGATGACAGTTGCCTCTCACCAACGCCAACCATAACCGCTACCAGCATCCACTATGCTTTACCGCAAGTACCATATATGCAGATGCTCTTACTTAAAATATAAGCAGTAAACAGCGGAATTTCAGTAACCGAAATATTCCACAGTGGGCGGTTTTTGCAAAAAATTATGCGAAAATAATAAGCTATTTAGTAAATACATTCAATAAATACATAGTAAGGTGGGCCAAAAATAGTTTTTGTTTTAGTCACCATGAAAATCTCATCCGACATGACAAAAAAAAAGTTCTGGTAAGACCTGAGCTTTTCATATTACTATTAAGAGGTGCCTCATCGATATTTTCGATTTCCCATTTAAATAACACAGGAAAAATTTTTATTTTTTTTGTTTTTTTTTTGGATTTTTAATGTTCAAAAACCAATAATTGGTAAGCGAGAATCAACACTTATTCCTATAGGAAATTCACCGATCTCCAAAAAAGATTTAGAACAATTTGTGGCTGAGTCAACTCATTCAAAGTTATTCGTAATTAAAGTTCAACAGAAAATTATAAAAAATGATTTCCACAATTTTTCATCTTTCACATATTAGAAATTGATGGCTAGTAAACATAACAAATTATATTTTTCGTAAAATTAATCGAAAGTTTAGCGATGTAACCATAGAATTTTCACAAAATATCGATTTTCGTTTAATAAAATCAATTATTTAAGTACTGAATTTCAACAAAAACTTTGAAATCTACTCTGTGTGAGTGATGACTTAGAAACAATAATCGTTGCCTGAGAAAATAATGTGTCCTATTTGCTCCTGACTCTCGGGAAATGTTAATTAATAAGATCCATTTTTCAATAATTTTTTGATTGCAATACAACTTTTTATTTCACACCTCTTACAAATTAATTATTTCAAAATTAAACTAAAGTCTTTTTGTTACAATCGGGAAATTTTTGTCGGTGATTTTTAACAACTTACAATAAATATTGCAATTGCTCTTCATATTTAGTAAAACATTTGTTGTACTCCCCTTTTTTTGCTACATCATTGACCACGCTGAGACGCTTAAAAAATGTAATATTTTCTTGGTAGCTTTCATCCTGTGACCAAGATTCCCCATTTTTGTCAATGAAGTCAGTAGGTAAATCAAACGTTTGAAATGTAGTCATTGACTTTTTCGGAATAAAGTCTAAAATACTTACTTATTTCTTCAGCAACCATCTCTTCCACTTGAGTATTTGGTTGCAAACCTAAATTTAAGATTCCCTTTCGATTCGAAGTTTTTTGTCCCGCTAGAAAAATTTTTTTATCATGATCTAGAGATTCAACGCTTTTCGAATCCTTAATATCAAAGAGTTCAGTTAGCTTCTTTGAAACCGAGACTGGTTATTTATTTGAGCTGCTGAATCGTATCTGTTTTGATTTTTCTGTACACTTTTCCACTTAAAATGTAATCTTTGCAACTTTTTTACACAAATTGGTAGTCCCGCAGAATGCCATTGCTTTTCAACTTTTATTACGGTATTCATCAAACTTTTGTTGATTGTTTCCATCAATACAACATGATGGTACAAAAACACAAACATAACCTCTTTAACGGTAGGCAACTTACGGCCAAAGATGTTCGGGTTGGGAGCACCAATAAAGTAAATCAGTTTGCAGCTCATTTTTAGATAACATGCGATATTAAAACATTTCGCTTTCTTCTTCTTTACTGGCGTAGACACCGCTTACGCGATTATAGCCGAGTCAACAACAGCGCGCCAGTCGTTTCTTCTCTTCGCTACGTGGCGCCAATTGGATATTCCAAGCGAGGCCAGGTCCTTCTCTACTTGGTCCTTCCAACGGAGTGGAGGTCTTCCTCTTCCTCTGCTTCCCGCGGCGGGTACTGCGTCGAATACTTTCAGAGCTGGAGTGTTTTCATCCATCCGGACAACATGACCTAGCCAGCGTAGCCGCTGTCTTTTAATTCGCTGAACTATGTCAATGTCGTCGTATATCTCGTACAGCTCATCGTTCCATCGAATGCGATATTCGCCGTGGCCAACGCGCAAAGGACCATAAATCTTTCGCAGAACCTTTCTCTCGAAAACTCGCAACGTCAACTCATCGGTTGTTGTCATCGTCCAAGCCTCTGCACCATATAGGAGGACGGGAATTATGAGAGACTTATAGAGTTTGGTTTTTGTTTGTCGAGAGAGGACTTTGCTTCTCAATTGCCTACTTAGTCCGAAGTAGCACCTGTTGGCAAGAGTTATCCTGCGTTGGATTTCTAGGCTGACATTGTTGGTGGTGTTTACGCTGGTTCCAAGATAGACGAAATTATCTACAACTTCAAAGTTATGACTGTCAACAGTGACGTGGGAGCCAAGTCGCGAGTGCGACGACTGTTTGTTTGATGACAGGAGATATTTCGTCTTGCCCTCGTTCACTGCCAGACCCATTTGAGTTGCTTCCTTGTTCAGTCTGGAGAAAGCAGAACTAACGGCGCGGGTGTTGAGGCCGATGATATCAATATCATCGGCATACGCCAGCAGTTGTACACTCTTATAAAAGATAGTACCCTCTCTGTTAAGTTCTGCAGCTCGAACTATTTTCTCCAGAAGCAGGTTGAAAAAGTCGCACGATAGGGAATCGCCTTGTCTGAAACCTCGTTTGGTATCGAACGGCTCGGAGAGGTCCTTCCCGATTCTGACGGAGCTTTTTGTGTTGCTCAACGTCAGTTTACATAGCCGTATTAGTTTTGCGGGGATACCAAATTCAGACATCGCGGCATAAAGGCAGCTCCTTTTCGTGCTGTCGAAAGCAGCTTTGAAATCGACGAAGAGGTGGTGTGTGTCAATTCTCCTTTCATGGGTCTTTTCCAAGATTTGGCGCATCGTGAATATCTGGTCGGTTGTTGATTTACCAGGTCTAAAGCCACACTGATAAGGTCCAATCAGTTTGTTGACGGTGGGCTTTAATCTTTCACACAGTACGCTCGACAGAACCTTATATGCGATATTGAGGAGGCTAATCCCACGGTAGTTGGCGCAGATTGTGGGGTCTCCTTTTTTGTGGATTGGGCATAGCACACTTAAATTCCAATCGTTGGGCATACTTTCGTCCGACCATATTTTGCAAAGAAGCTGATGCATGCACCTTATCAGCTCTTCGCCGCCGTGTTTGAATAGCTCGGCCGGCAATCCATCGGCCCCTGCCGCTTTGTTGTTTTTCAGGCGGGCAATTGCTATTCGAACTTCTTCATGGTCGGGCAATGGAACGTCTGCTCCATCGTCATCGATTGGGGTATCGGGTTCGCTTTCTCTTGGTGTTGTGCGTTCACTGCCATTCAGCAGGCTGGAGAAGTGTTCCCTCCATAATTTAAGTATGCTCTGGGCATCGGTAACTAGATCACCTTTGGGGGTTCTACAAGAGTATGCTCCGGTCTTGAAACCTTCTGTAAGCCGCCGCATCTTTTCGTAGAATTTTCGAGCATTACCCCTGTCGGCCAGCTTATCAAGCTCTTCGTACTCACGCATTTCGGCCTCTTTCTTTTTCTGTCTACAAATGCGTCTCGCTTCCCTCTTCAACTCTCGGTATCTATCCCATCCCGCACGTGTTGTGGTCGATCGTAACGTTGCGAGGTAGGCAGCCTGTTTTCTCTCCGCTGCGACACGGCACTCCTCGTCGTACCAGCTGTTCTTCTGCACTTTCCGAAAACCAATGGTTTCGGTTGCAGCTGTACGTAAGGAGTTTGAAATGCCGTCCCACAGTTCCCTTATACCGAGTTGTTGACGAGTGCTCTCAGATAGCAGGAGTGCAAGCCGAGTAGAAAAACGTTCGGCTGTCTGTTGTGATTGCAGCTTCTCGACGTCGAACCATCCTTGTGTTTGTTGGCGTGCGTTTTTTGCTGCACAGAGGCGGGTGCGTATTTTGGCTGCAACAATATAGTGGTCCGAGTCGATGTTAGGACCTCGGAGCGCACGCACATCTAAAACACTGGAGACGTGTCTTCCGTCTATCACAACATGATCGATCTGGTTGGTGGTTTTTCGATCTGGAGACAGCCAGGTAGCTTGATGTATCTTCTTATGCTGGAATCTAGTGCTACAGATAACCATATTTCGGGCCCCGGCGAAGTCGATCAGCCTCAGCCCATTTGGGGATGTTTCCGCGTGGAGGCTGAATTTACCGACCGTAGTGCCAAAGATACCTTCTTTGCCCACCCTGGCATTGAAGTCGCCAAGCACGATTTTGACATCGTGGCGGGGGCATCTCTCATAAGTGCGCTCCAAGCACTCATAAAAGGCATCTTTGGTCACATCGTCCTTCTCTTCCGTCGGGGCGTGGGCGCAAATCAGCGATATGTTGAAGAACCTCGCTTTGATGCGGATTGTGGCTAGACGTTCATTCTCCGGAGTGAATGATAGTACTCGGCGACGGAGTCTCTCTCCCACCACGAATCCAACACCAAACTTGCGCTCCTTTATATGGCCACTGTAGTAAATGTCACAAGGACCTACTCGTCTCTGTCCTTGTCCCGTCCATCGCATTTCTTGGACGGCGGTGATGTCAGCCTTTATCTTTACGAGGACATCTACCAGCTGGGCAGCGGCACCTTCCCAATTAAGGGACCGGACATTCCAGGTGCATGCCCTCAAATCATAGTCCTTATTTCGTTTGCCATGGTCGTCATCAAATGGGGGGTCACTCATCCGAGGCTTGTTGTTGTCTTTCATTGGGGGTGTTTTTTTACGTGGCGGGTCCCAAACCCAGCGCACAACCCTATGCAGGGGTGTTTCGCCTTCTCACTTTAGCTCGCCTTCAAACAGATGTTCTTAGGCTACCCAGAGGATACTTGGTCAAAGACCGGAAGTCGTGAGCTGCTTGAGTCATATGTAAAAGAATCGTTTCTGGCCACTCCCAAGTGAATGGCGATCAGAGAACTTTCCTCACTTGCGTGAACTTCTACACATGACCCCATCCTCCTTTCGCTTTACTGTTACTAAATACAACAAGAAAAACCGTTCACTTCGGCTGAACCGAAACTAATATACCCTTCACACGTGTATTTTTTTTATTAACTACGTGTTCAGTTTGTATTGAAGCTATTTGCCTATTTTTGTGGAGATTATGTTACTACCTAAAGCAGTAATCCATGTCAAATTTCGTGAAGATACCACGTCAAATGCGAAAGTTTTCCATACAAGCCTTTGATTCCGATCGTTCTGTTTGTATGACAGCTATATGCTATAGTTAATCGATTTGAAAAATTTCTTCGGAGATTAGATTGTTACCTTCAAAAATAATCTGTACCAAATTTCGTGAATATGTCTTGTCAAATGTGAAAGTTTTCCATACAAGAACTTGATTCCGACCGTTCAGTTTGTATGGCAACTATATGCTATAGTTAACCGACCTGAACAATTTCTTCGGAGATTACATTGTTTCTTTAAAAATAATCTGAACCAAATTTCGTGAATATATCTTGACAAATGTGAAAGTTTTCCGTACAAGAACTTGATTCCGATCGTTCAGTTTGTTGTGTCAGTTTGTATATCGGCAGTGCCGACAAATAAGCAGCTTCTTGAAGAGCAAATGACGTTCGTAAAATTTCAAAACGACATCTTAAAAACGGAGGGACTAGATCGTATATATACAGACAGACAGACCGACATGGCTAAATCGACTCAGCTCAACATACTGATCATTTGTACTATATATGTACACATATACATATGTACATATATACTTCAGGGTGTTACAAACTTCGTGACAAACTTAATAAACCCTGTTCAGGGTATAATAATCAGATACGAATCAAAACGGCGCAAGATATCAGACAGTATTAGCGCAAACACCGTGGCCCGCGTCAGCTGATACGACCTATCTTATGGATTTCCACGGCATTTGGATTTTTGCCTTAGAAACGTGTCAGCAGATTGCTCTCTCACAACGTAGGATTGCCAATCTCGATATACTGTAGTAATTATAAAAGTTGTCTACAATATGTTTGAAATTTTCTTAAAATAACTCAAAATCAGAATCGAATGTTATTAATTACACCGGTCAACACGATTTTTGGGTCTGGCATCTACATGTTATTTTTTGGGCACAGTAGTATATGCAGTATAAAGTCACCCGGAAGTTCTAAAATCTTTATATTAAGTTCATACATGTATATGAGGCTCAATGTGTTTTATAAACAGAGTTACTATTGTCAGGAAAGGACTCTCTTAGAATTTCAATTGTAAATATGTTTATATATAGCTTTATATATATCTCTAAAAAACCATTAAAGTTTAATGCAAGGACATGAATAAGTTTTTATTAAAAATTTATTAAGTGATAAAATTACGTTCGCAAGTGTACCATATATTGGGTTGTCAAAGAAGTCCTGCGGTATTTTTACTGAATCCATTCGTGTGGCACCCATACATAGAGCTTCTTAGTAACTCCAAGCTTCTTCAAATGGTTTATAACGGCTTGATGACTACTATGCCGGTCTCTTTCGACCAATTCAGCGATTTTATCGCAATTTTCGACGACAGGCCTTCCGGAGAGTGGTGCATCTTCGACTGAGATCGATAGTTATAATGACTTAAGCGGTAAAATACAAATATAGTAATGAAAATTAACAACTAAGTTCAGAATGACAAGATTGCATAAATTTTTGATGAATTAATTAAATAAA
>CM050322.1:7655677-7729785 GCA_027475135.1 Bactrocera correcta
GTGGGTGGAGTGAGTGTGAAAGGTAGCGCCACGTGGAGAGACTACAGAAAATTTTGTTAAATTGTGTAAAAAAGAGGCGATAAAACTAATGAAATGAGAAAGATCAACAGCGTAAAACAAAAAGAGCGCTAGCTGGGCTGGCGGGTAAGTAAATTAGTATACCATGTGTTTGCATTTCTATAACCTAAAGGGTTGACTGTGACGTGCAACGTGACGTGCAAAATAACAACAAAATTAGCGCAAGGTACCATATTGTCGAGAGGGTTTGCGCGTCACAAACCCTACAACTTTCTCACTTTTGCAAGAAGACGCGTGTGTCATAGCTGCTGTGAATCATCATTTTGTTCTTATCTGTAAATTTAAAGAGCACACTTAAGGTGGGGAAGGCCAGAGATTGAGATAATCAGCAAATCAGTAGTTTATTACGCAACGATAAAGTATTTACTGAATTCTCAAAGGCTTGTTATTAAGAAGGTGACTAAGAAGCAAATAGAAGATTTCTTTATCCCTTTACTAATTTAACAAATGATATTGGAATAAAATTAATCCCATGTTACTAAATGGGCGGGGTTCGCAAACAGTATATACAAAATAATTCCATGTGCATTAAAAAGTAATGTCAGTGCGGTTAAAACTCTAGAACTCTTCAGCTAAATTCGGTATAATTCCGGATGTGTTCGGTCTTACTCAACCATGTCATTGAGTAGGGTCCTGAAGTTTTTTATTGCTCGAGAGATTGTCAATAAATATAAGCCTTAATAGTTGATTTAGCTAACTAAAACACAGTAGATCTATACTAAAGACACATTTGTGCTATTGGGTATCCATTTGCTCAAAAAACGCCTCATCTTTTCGTGGCAATCATTCATATTTACAAAAAAAATCGTTAAATATACTCGTACATAAGCTAAGCGCTCAAACCCCTTTCGTACCAACACCGCGTCCTGCACCGAAGTAGAGGATAGACATACGATGCATGACATTTATTTTGCCCGTGGCCATACCTACCTACTTAAAACTACAAACGCTGCAACAACATCCGTAATGACAATATTCCAATCGCAATAATGACCCTGAGGCGCAGCGTAACAAGAAACGAGCTGTGAAATTTCCCAGAAAATGAAAGTGTTGAGGCGTATGCTATGCTAAGAGCAGTGGCGTCAACGTGGTAAGTACCGTTGTACGGCGAAAAAGACTGCCTAACAGACGAACCCAAATTAATGTTGCACGAAAATTAAATTTCCTTCTGAGAAATGAGTTGAACCTGATAAAACTGCAGAAAGAGGATTTGTGTAACTAAGGATATGGTCGCGGATGCTACATAACATAGCATAACGTTACTTTTCGAAAATTTGTTTTAATAATAAGAACCACAAATTGAAAAGATGCGTCCGTTGTGGGAAAAGTCGTTAAAAATTACAACATGAACCCCTTAAGCCTGCGACGTAAGCAACGGACAATTTTCTGCTAAATTAATTTTGTTGAAAGTGTTACTCTAACACTTTATATGTAGTTGCTATTGTAAGCATTGAATATGACAATTGCAAACATTTAAAAGAATATTAAAATCGAGTTAAAAGCGGCAAAGCGCGAAAAGCCTCAAGACTGCAAGGAACTTATATCGCCAAGATGTCCAACTTAACCGCTTTGCCAATTTTTGGACAAGCGCACATCTCTTTCATCGTTTCTTATTCAAATCATTTTAATTTTTCTCCTTTCCCTTTTACACCGAAAACACGCTTTTATATACGAGGTATGTTCAAAGAGTATCGTGAATCGTAACTGACAGTTTTCTTCGATTGCAGGGGCGGCGTGGTGCATCATGAGTTCTTGCCACAGGGAAGAACGGTCCATAAGAAATATTACCTGCAAGCTAATCGCAATTTGCGAGAAGCAATCCGCTAGAAACGCCCGGATTTGTGGAAGAACAAAAATTGTCTTTTGCACTACGATAACGCCCCTGCTCACACACATCGTTGCTTGTGCGCGACTTTTTGGCCAAAAACAACACACTAATGATGCCGCAGCTACCGTGTTCTCCAGATCTGAGCCCCTGTGACTTTTTCTTGTTCCCTAAACTGAAGAGGCCCATGAAAGGACGACGTTACGCTTCTCTTGACGAGATAAAGACGGCATCGAAGGAGGAGCTGAAGAAGATAAAAAAAAAATATTTTTTGAAGTGCTTCGAAGATTGGAAAAACCGTTGGCACAAGTGTATAATGTCTCATGGGGATTTCTTTGAAGGGGACAAAATAGATATTCATGAATAAATAAATAATTTTTGAAAAAGCTAAAAATTTTTGAACACACCTCTTAAATAGAATGTTTGTCCAAAATAAAAAAAAATAAGTAAAGCAACACAATCAGGGTTTCAGTACTTCAGTACTGCAATAAAAGCTGAGCAAACCATGTGCCAGCATGGTGGAACACATATAATATTCTATGAGTTTGTCAATCATCAGTTGATACTAAAAATTAAAATCATTTAATATAAAATAAATATAATCACCGACAGTGTGAAACCACTAAAAGCGCAATAAATCAATATATAAATATGCCAGTCGGACCTGACATTTGTGAAATCATATATCTTTGGTCCTTGAAAGGTTATAGTAAGTTGGTTCCAAGAAAAGAAGATATCTGAAAATTTCCGTAAGTATTTGTTTTAAAAACCACTAGCTAAAAATATGAATATCTTAGAACGGACTGTTGGACAAGATCCTGCACTACTTTTTGAGGTTACATCGTAAGCACTTCAGTTTCATTATACCTTAATAATTTTCATTTTGTTAACCTCTGAGATAACTCTAAAACCAATTGTTGCCATACAAAGGAATATACCAGTGAATATCTATACGCGCGGTATAAAAGCAACAAGGTTTTATAAAAAGTAGGAAAACTAAAGACAAAAAGTACATTGAACTCCTGTTGCGCCTTTGGTTGGTTGGTTGTTCTCTTGCTTAGATTAGACCTCAAAGCACTAAACAACAAGGGCATAAAGTAACTAAATATCATGAACAAATGACAAATGTATATTTGTATATACGTACAGTTAGTACGCCTTGTGTGTATTCGTAAGTATCACAGTTGATGACGATAATTAAGCGACAAGACTAAGTCATGACGTGCTATGCTGTTAGAAGCATTCTGCATTAAAAAATTAAATAAAGTAGTTAATATAGCAAATGCAATGACATATAAAGGAGCAAGCATACGCTTCAATATATAAGAACAAAAATTACTTTAAAGCTATAAATTAAAAGCAAAACATTTATTGGCAAGAATATATACATATACATACATATTTTCATATAAAATTTTTAACCACCTCTTATCTCTTTCTTCTGAGTGAATCAGCTTAGACAATATATTTATTTAAGTGTGTTGTATAACTTAAGATCACCGGTAATTACTGACTCAATTCTTCGTTAACTTGGCATAGAATTAACCACAAGCTGTGGGTTAATTGAATTAATTTAACTAAGTAAATACTCTATTTGTTGACAGTATATGAGTGGCTTTAATACCAATGCCATCACTCATATGATTTAAGTACAACTAAGCTACTAATATGTGCGGATTTGTAAGGATTTGAGATATACATAGGAGTATATTATATTTTAAGTGATTGGTATGCTACAACTAATTGAAATGATAACGGTAAATAAAATTTATTTTGGAAAATTAACATCCAATCAATAAAAACATTCATAAATAATAATAATCTATATCTATATACATATATGTATAAAACAAAGACGGGTTTGTTCGATCACTTATAACTCGAGATCTGCTGCATCAATTTTCATGGTTATTGATTCTTTGGATTCATCTCCGCCCCAAATAGCAGAATACATATTAAAAACAATGAAAACTCGAACAAATTGGATAATTCCAAAAAGTAACTTTTTTCCATACAATTTTTTTTTTTAATTTTTGTTTGTTTTGTTTTTCAATATTTTGATTTTTAAATTAT
This sequence comes from Bactrocera correcta, assembly GCA_027475135.1. Lineage (NCBI taxonomy): Eukaryota > Metazoa > Arthropoda > Insecta > Diptera > Tephritidae > Bactrocera > Bactrocera correcta. The sequence continues at coordinate 7,659,654 of CM050322.1, forward strand.
TTGAATAGTTCAATTTCGGTCGCTTGCTTTTTTATTCCAGCTATTCAAAAGAAAAATTATTCAAAATTATTCAGAGAAAACTTTACGTGTGTTTCACACAAAGATGTCAATTGCAGATTGAAATTTGTTACGAAGTCACCAAGAGGTCGCCCTAATATCGGTCGTTGTTCTTTTTGCCATCAAAGTATGGCAGCCCAAGGCAAGGCAAGAAGTACTCCCAGGATGCGGTGTTATACGTGCGGAATTCGCGGTCACGACTTTTCAAACAACAGTTGCGATGTTTGAATGACTATATCTTGAAGCAACGTATATATGGTGCTGTTGGATGCTAGATGTACTCTGTTGAGTGGCAAAATAGAGGTTTTCCGCACGCACACATTCTTCTTTGGATGGTGGATGGTGGTTACACCAGATAAAATTGATGAAATCATTTCTCCGGAAATTCATGATGTAGAGAAAGATTCAGTATTAAATGAGGTGGTGGAAACCAATATGGTTCATGGACCTTCCGGACACTACAATCCCTTTTCGGTTTGTATGTCTGACAATAAATGCACGAAACACTATCCACGTGCTTTTCTTTCGGAAACACAAACTGGAAATGATGGATATCAACTCTATCGGCGTCGCTCACCCGATAACAAAACATTCAGCATTCAACTTAGAAGAGTGATTATCGAAGTTGACAACATATGGATCGTACTATATTCTCCACTATTGTCTAATTCATATTCAAAACTAATATCAGTGTTTAGTATTGCAGTTTGGTGAAATCGATAAAATACGTTTGTAAGTACGTCACCAAAAGAAGCAACATGGCGATTATTGGTCTTGAACGATACGGCCGATACGTGAACTGCAATAAAGCGCTTTGTAGGATATTTACTTTTGCAATTCATGAACGTTTTCCGACTGTTGTGCGTCTCGCAGTTAATTTGGAGAATGGGCAAAGAGTGTTTTTCAACCCAGAGAATACAGTATAGCCAGTGGAAACATCGCCAGCAACAAAATTAACATTGTCGAGTTTTTTCTCAACTTTCGTCAGTGATCCGTTTGTGAGAACATTGCTCTATTCGGAAATACCTTGATATTATACATGGAATACCTCGTCGAAGAAATTGTTACGCAGAAAGCAAGGCCAGTAGATTGACATCCAGGTGAGTTCTAAACTAATTCCTTAGGACGAATTTACATAATCCACCCGAAAAACGACGATTACTTATACCTTCGGTTGCTATTGATAAATGTACAGGGTTCAATTTCATTTGAGTTATTGCTTACTGTGAATAGTTCGATGTGTGCAATTTTTTGGACAAGTAAGTCAGAAATTTCAATTGCTGGAACACGTTAATCACTGGATGAAAATGATGTCCGCATACTTTTCGATATAAAAAAGGGAAATGGTACAATTTCGGTTTGTACTTCCGGTGGTTCGATATAAATTGTGGGAGACTTGCGCTCATACAAAAAACAAAAAAATAAAAATAAATGATTAATCTAACTTTCTTTTTATTTCAAAATACAGAATTTTACGCAGGACAACGACTGTGGGGTCAGCTAGTTATAAATATTCATAATACTCAATGACAATTTTACTTATTTTCAGAGTCCTTTGTTTTGCGTGGATAAACTTAATCATTTCAAATAGTGCTCCTTTTATTATTCTAAGGGCTTCGAGTTCTATCAAGTTTACTTGGGCTCCCCAAAAACTGCTCAAATAAAACTATTTTCTTACTAGTGAATTTTTCCATGTAATTATGAAATTCGGTTATATCAGGAAATATTGGGAGTAGTTGAGCTAATTCTCGCAGACTCCAAAAAACAGCTTAATTCAGTTGAACCGCTTGGTTATTATTTTTCTTGTCTTTGAAATCGTTAACGAACGATTTCTGCTCATTTTCAAGGATTATTTGCAATTAATAACGGAACAGAAACAGCAAGAAACAGAGAAAAGGGGAAAAATTGCTGTGGAGACTGTGGAAAGTGGTATTAGATATGAATATTTGCAATGGTATCGCTTTAAGCGTTGAAACATTTTTTCTTGAGCTTACAGAGTCAGACGGTTGGGTGTCATTCTGTGGCGACACAAAAATACATATACAGTTACGCACAAGCCAGGAGCTCGGTAAAATGACGAATGATGTTTGTCACAGATACCAAGGAGGAAAAGTATAAATTTCATAAACTAAAATGTAAAAACTAGCAGCAGGGATCGAGAAAGGGTTAAAAAGTCGTAACGGAACTGGAAAGATTTTGTAGCAAGAAAGCTCAGCGAAGCCAACAATAGGGGAGGGAGGAGTGCAAAAGGGGTATAAAGCGGCTTGCAAAAAATTTATCTAAACGACATTGAATGCAATAATGACGACAGCTAGGTGATTTTAGACGTCGCAATTTTTAGGGTTCAGCGATAAGCAAACACAAAGAAATGCAAGCAAAGGAAGGAACCCCAGGGAAAAATTTAAGAAGTAGGGACAATGCAACGATTAAGAGATTCGATGAAAGGTGTCCCACGAAGTTCTGATAATTTTTAATTCGCAGACTGTACCGAAATATGCTTGCGCTTTAGTTGATTGCTAATTGCTCCAGCTTAAAGTTCAACAGTGGCATACCAAACCAAAAAAATGTAAATGTAAATAAAGTAAGACGTGCACGTACCTATGCAAAAGTGAGTGGGTGTACAGCTTTTGTGCTTGTACTAATTACTCCGTCGCTTCTCTTGTTTGTGATTACGTCCTCAAACTACACCGTCACAAAGCATCCGCATGCTCTCGAACCCTATCTGGCGCTCCGTTGCACCCATTCACATTTGTTGAAAGCGTCATCAAGATAAACTGCAATTCAATTCTTCCAATCCAACAGCCATTTAAGCGTCGGGAACCGTGGTAACAAAAAGTCTTCAGAATCACATAATCAACAAACATCACTCATGTTGAAGTTATGGCAAAAAAGTCAATGTTTTAGCGTCATCGCGGTAAGTCACTTCATATCAAGCAATCGAGTTGCAAGTTCATTTCAGCTACGCACTGTCTGCTGCAATGTACGAAAATTGTGAATTTAAGATTTTTATGTTTTATAATTTTAAAAGCTGTATGCTTTTATACCTTTAAATAAAACATAAACTAAAATCGATATCTAAAGTGAATTTTAGGTTGCAGCCAACAAGCTTTATTTTTAAAAGTGTTTTTTGCGAAACAGCATTTTTCAGGTTTGCTACAGTGGTATCTCGTACACAAATGATTTGATCTGCCAATATCTGCCTGTTCTGTATTTAATTCTTATTCCAATTGACCTTTCGTTTTTTTTGATCTGATCAAAAGTCGAATATTGGCAGAGCAAAACGACCAATACTTACGATAAAATTTCGCTTTTTTTTAAACAACCGCCAATTCTTCAGCTTTTCATTTTAAGGTCTCATACACGGCGAATCTCTCAAACAGTGGAGAATCTCTGTTTAACGCCATCGCAGATCTCGTATGATTTAAGCAATTAATTTTTTTTTTTCAAAATTTTCATTGTGCCTTCTTGAAACATATGTATATTTGCTACATACAGTATAAGTATACTCCCAAATTTGCAAAGCTGTCGGTACACAATTTTTCTTTCCTTCTTTTTTTTGTTTAATTCCCAAAAATCGACTATTTTTCAGGTTTTTTAGGCTGTAACACTAGTACTACGTGTTCAAATTGGTAAGTCAAGAAAATTCGTTTCCCCGTGGTTACAGAGAACTTAAGTAAGTAAGTAAGTAAGAAAGTCTGAAGTACTTACGGAATATATTTTCTTAATATGTATGCGAGTACGACCATCTCAACCACTGAGCAGTAAATGAGTGTACATGGTAGTTAGATATATGTATATTTAGAGGTGATGATGTTGAAATTAAGAAGAAGGTGATTTTGAAAAGCAACTGTCAACATGTCACTATGTAAAATATCGTTTTACGTACCACACACTGCATCTGGTAAATTGAGCTGGCAAAGAGACTACAGAAAATTGCTTCAAATTATATAAAGAGTGAACGGTAAAGCAAATGATGTGAGAACGCTTATAACAAATAATGCTCGAAAGTGCAAAAATAGCAATTGCGATCTGCAGTAAAAGAAAAAGACATATAAAAAAATAGGCGGGAAGGTAAGCAAATTGGTATATCATGCGTTCGTATCTAAACTCCATCCAGCTAAAGGGTTGGCAACAAAAGCAATGACTGCGGCGACGGCGAAGTGCAAGTTGAATGATGTTGTATTTTCTGCACAAGATAAACATCGTGCTGCGATATTAAATGCAATTGCGCGCTTTGCAACAAATTATCTAGTTCGCAACAAATTGATGGTTATGCATACGCACTGTGCGAAGGGTGCCACATCTCTTCAATGCCTGTTCTTTTGGCAAAAGAAGGTTTCGTTTCCAAAGAATAGCGGCAATCACCTATGCATTAGTGAAATATAATCATTTAATTAATACTTGCATTTTCGAGCACATACCATCTACGTGCAAGAATCGCCAAATCATGAAAACTGAAAAAGTGATGAAAATAACACTGCATCAGTGCTGCACAGCAGCCGCATGGAAATCGGTGATTTATCCTTATCAGTAGAATTTTAAGGGCGCATTTTTACAAACTCTTCAAGCACATTTATAAGACTCGATCATCTTCGTTTGCAATGGTAAATAATTTTAAAACTGAAGAATTTCTGAATCAAGCATCAGAATAATATTGGACTACCTTTCATTTCAATGTGCTGTACCACAGTTCATAACTTGTTTACCATGTTCGAAATGTGAATTTAAGATAAGACGGTAAAACTTGTCTGCAGACTATTCTGTTTTCGGCTTTATAACAGCTTTCATTGGGAAAACAATTTTCGTTCTTTTGAGACGTGAATGAAAATTTCGACTTGGGTCCGGATATATTGTCATAAGCTTTCTTCAAGAGAGTGGTCGCTAGACAAAAATTTAGCATGTTTGCAACATGAAAAATTTTTACATAAAAAAGGTGGTCTTCCTTAAAGCAATATGAAATTTCCATCTTGTTTTACATATATTTCCAGAAAAAAATAAAACATTCAAGTTTATCATTGATAAGGGTTTGTAATTTTTTGTGGCTTCTTAAAAATACTGTCACATGCATGACATATGACATACGAAACATGATATTTATTTGACCCGGAGCAGCGAATCACCAGTAACAAACGTTGTAACAACATCTGTTATATCAACATCGAATCACAATGAAGACCTTGAGGCGCAGCACAGCAAGAAATGAGCTGTGAAATTTGCTAGGAAATGAAAGTGTTGAGGCATATACTAAGTTAACGGCAGTGACGTTGCAGTCGTAAGAACGCCCAAAAAAATTGCCTAAGAGGCGCGACAATTAAGTTTCCTACTGCAAAATGTGCAGCGTCGGATAAAATGAGACCGTTTGTAGTTAAGGTACATAATGATATTTGATGAAAATTAGTTTTGAGGCAATAAGAATCGGATACATTTAGATAAATTGGAAAGATAAGGCCATTGAGCCACAAAGAAGCGTAAAAAAAGTACTTATAAAACCAATATGCCTTAGGTGGATAACGCTAACAATTTTCCACAAAACTAATTTTGTTGAAAATGTTTTTGTTACATTTTCATGTTTTTCGTAGTTGTTGTTATGGACATTAAATACGAAAATATTAAAAATTTAAATAAATATAAAAAGTGAAAAACTCAACGATAAGAATAAAGTTCCTGTAAGGAAACGTTTGCTTTTATAAAGGGGATTATCGGTGCAAGCGATGTCAACGTTTTTTCATGTTTCCCTTTCTGCGTCACACCGAAGACGCTTATTTGTTGTTGACCGAAATTAAAAGTACGTAAAGAAATACAATGAGAATAATTTGGCTAAGAAAAAGGTGACGCATGAAGAAACATCGTCGTCCTTTGAATTTCGGTGTAAATTTTATATAGTACCTGTTAATAAGAAAAAAATTCTATAAACCTCTTTTCAACCATAGCTAGATTAGCACCGACGACAATTGATTATCTGTAACACTAGGGATATAATAAAGATACGAATTATTATTATTAACAAAATTAAAGAAAAGAATAGCTTCGGCTTCACCTATGAATTACTCATTAGAAAATTCACTTCTAGTTCTACTATTTTTTTAATTTTTGGCACCACGACATATACTATATTTACTGGAAAAGATGTTCCCTGACTTTTATAGAGACATTGAAGATTTTTATTTATATATCTAATTAATATTATTGACTTTTGAACTGCGACAACATTATACATAAAGTGTAATCTCGATATCTTCATTTGTGCTTGATTTCTATTTATAATTGTGTTATATTTTATATATTAGATTTTAAAAAAAGTCTTGCGGTATTTTCGCTAGTTGGCGCTGAAAGCGCGTAGTTCTAGTTTTATTCCTCGCATCGGCTCATGCTATACCTTTTTGGAAAGCTCATTTTACGCGCTAACACGTGTTTGATTGATTTTCGTTTCTTGTAAGTCGTTCGTGAGTTATAGCGTCGCAAACATGGAGCAAAATAAAGAGAAAACATGGCATATTTTACAGTACTACTGCGATAAAGGCAAAAATGCATCTCAAGCCGCCAATAAAATTTGTGCAGTTTATGGACCTAACACAGTTTCCATTTCACCTCACAACGATAGTTTCAACATTTTCATTCTGGTGTATAGGTGGTCGAAGATGCGCCACGCTCCGGGCCTGTCGTCGAAAATTGCGATGAATTGGTCGAAAGAGACCCGCATAGTAGCAGCCATAGCATCGGTCAACAGCTGGGCATGAGTCATCAAAAATTCATTTCAATTTCAATAAAACAAAAAAATTCAATAAAAATACCGCAAGTCTTTTTTGACAACCCAATATTAAGATATACATGTTTATTAAAAGGCCTAAACATATTTGTAATCGAATCAATGCGATTTGTCAATTCATAGGATATAAATAAGGCAGTTTCTCTGGCATTATAAAATTTATCTTAAGCCGTATACGTTTTTTTTTTTTCATATTCATCCAAATTTTACTTACATTGATAGTAATAATAGATCCACATAATAAACTGCGAATATTATTGAAAAGCTAACGTTAAACCTTCATGTTCATTTTCCATACTCTGTCTCACAGATTTCCTTCAGTTTTTCACCAAATCGGTTTCAAACGTTTAATTTTAATGCACTACAAAGGAAATTGCTGTACGTTTAGAGTTCAGAGGGGCTGGAAGAGATCGGGATGAAAGTGAGTTTCAACAACTCTCTTCCTGATTAGAAAATATGTTTGTTAAAATTCATTGCATTCTTCACTAAAATTCAATTGGAGGAAACCGAAAGAAACATAATAATATAAAACAGTTAAAAAGGGAAACCTCTGAAAACAATAGCCGATATTAAATTGTAGTAAATCCAATAGATGAAATTATTCGTTTACCTACTAGGATGTAAAACAGTATTAAGTAAAGAACTACAAATATAAGAATGTAAATGCTTCCAGTTACATCTCAAGTGTGTGCTGTCTATTGTAATCAATAGCAAAGACTGTTAAAAGCATTTCAACATTTCGAAAAATTCTTAAAATCAGCAAAGGCATGTAATGAACTGAGTTGGCACAAAAAATATTGACGACAAATACTCCTTTCTTAATACAAGAATGTTAGAATGAGACAGTGAAGCCAAAAACGAAAAAAACAGCCATCGTACTGAGAAAACTATACGGAGAATGGGATTTTTTTGGCGCATATAAAACGAAAGAATAGCGGATACTTATACTGAATAAAAGCGTTTAAGAACCAAGATTTCTTTGGTACGTTGGGTGCAATTCGGAGTGTACCACGCCTCCATACTCGAAGAAACCTGTCACAACATTACTCGTTATACGTATTACAATTTCTCATTTCCCTTTGTCCTTTAATATGTTTATATGCTATCTGCAGACGCAAGGTCATTTCGCCGGTAAACCACCAGCCATGTAACTCGTTGCATTATAACGGGTGATTTTTTTGAGGTTAGGATTTTCATGCATTAGTATTTGACAGATCACGTGGGATTTCAGACATGGTGTCAAAGAGAAAGATGCTCAGTATGCTGTGACATTTCATCATGAATAGACTTGCTAACGAGCAACGCTTGCAAATCATTGAATTTTATTACCAAAATCAGTGTTCGGTTCGAAATGTGTTTCGCGCTTTACGTCCGATGAGCGATGAGGCTCATTTCTGGTTGAATGGCTACGTAAATAAGCAAAATTGCCGCATTTGGGGTGAAGAGCAACCAGAAGCCGTTCAAGAACTGCCCATGCATCCCGAAAAATGCACTGTTTGGTGTGGTTTGTACGCTGGTGGAATCATTGGACCGTATTTTTTCAAAGATGCTGTTGGACGCAACGTTACGGTGAATGGCGATCGCTATCGTTCGATGCTAACAAACTTTTTGTTGCCAAAAATGGAAGAACTGAACTTGGTTGACATGTGGTTTCAACAAGATGGCGCTACATGCCACACAGCTCGCGATTCTATGGCCATTTTGAGGGAAAACTTCGGACAACAATTCATCTCAAGAAATGGACCCGTAAGTTGGCCACCAAGATCATGCGATTTAACGCCTTTAGACTATTTTTTGTGGGGCTACGTCAAGTCTAAAGTCTACAGAAATAAGCCAGCAACTATTCCAGCTTTGGAAGACAACATTTCCGAAGAAATTCGGGCTATTCCGGCCGAAATGCTCGAAAAAGTTGCCCAAAATTGGACTTTCCGAATGGACCACCTAAGACGCAGCCGCGGTCAACATTTAAATGAAATTATCTTCAAAAAGTAAATGTCATGAACCAATCTAACGTTTCAAATAAAGAACCGATGAGATTTTGCAAATTTTATGCGTTTTTTTTAAAAAAAAAGTTATCAAGCTCTTAAAAAATCACCCTTTATATACATAAATATTAATAAATCATAATAAAAAACATATATAATTTTTGTTTTTATATCGTGGTTCAAAGCTATCTAAAAAGGTTAGTAGCTCAACATTAGCTTACCGGCTTCGGCTCACCTTTCCACGATATTTGGTCGTTTGATCATATTTTTCCTTGTCGAAAGCATAAACCCAAGATACATCGGCAGTAATAATACATTTCATGACATTCTGGGGGTCGAAAAGCATTGTTTCACACTCTCACTTTTCTTAGGCTCAAATGATCTTTCAAAATGGTTCTCACTGATCCCTCCGGTATTACTACATATTTCGACGAATGGGTTTTTGCGTGAAATTTAAATTAAGAAAGTCGTACAAGTTTCAGCGATTTCAATGTCTATTTAAAGACCCACCGATGAAGAAGTGTTACAAATCAGTATTAACTAGAAATGCGTATTTCAGACTATAATGGTATTAAGTGTTGTTCCTCGTGCAAATTGCGTATAGGTAACTTTTCTGTTTATGAACCAATTTATATTTTGTAATACTGGAACATATGTACATGAAGGCTTTAACCTCAGGTTTTGTGGTTTACAATCACACAAGCACTGAACACTGAGTTAGATTTCAAAAGGGGCTCCAATGCGAATACGTAACTTTTTTTATAAAATAAGTTCCTGTTTTAATATTATGGTGCATGTTCTACAAAAATTTATTAATTTAACCATGAGTTTTTCTAGATAATTTTTAATAGGTGACAAACATTTTTTTTTTTTTTAATTCCGGTTTGGTAAGAGGTATACTAACTATACTAAAGAAGTTTCACGGTTGAAGTCGATATAATGGTACTAATTTTTAAAGTATCAATAAAAGTAAGTAGACTTGTTCATACTTTTTATATTTTTAACTTTTAACTCAGAAATAATTAAATCAATTATGGAAGGTGATATTGGAAAATCTTGCACATGTTGGTTGATATTTTTCAAGTTAAGCTGTTTGATACTGATACCTACCAGCTCACAATTTTCTATTTATTTAACCACATACACGCAAATTGGTATATTTCCGTATCTGATTTATACCCTCCTCCCTTTATTTTCTATTTGCATATTGTTTGTTACATCAGAAAAGCCAGAAGTTGTAATTGCTCATTGCGATTTTTATTGTTATTCTTTGCGAGCTTTGTTTTATATATTCTTTTATATTTCCTTTCTCTGTATCCTGGTGTGTGCGCGTATTCATATTACAGAACTCACATTTTTTTGAATTCTTGTTTTTGTATTTTTATTTCATCAACCAACTTGTCCCGTTATAACATCATATTTTGTTGCCGACTGTGCAAATGACAACTTTCTTCTTGGTAGTATGTATTTTAAATGGGCGAATATCCTTGGGAAGGTTGTAATAAATGGCCGTGTAGTTGGTCTTTGATAATAATTGTAATGTATGTCTGCCATGTAATTGGCCAGGGGACATTGTCAAGAGAGGTTTAATTAATTGTGCATTCAAACAAAAAGAAAAAAATTAGAAAAAGGAAAAGTAGGCAATTAAATTAAACAAAGCTTGAGAAGACAAGGAAAGGAGACGAATATATTTTTATTTGTTGCCGTCAAAACAAAGCTAATGAAAGTGAAGTATCAGCATGTTCTTCCATATTAGTGTATTTAGAGTAGTTCGTAGAAATATTTATATTTCGTTTCCGGGTTGGTCCTAGATAAGAGTGGTTAAGAGTTGACTTTTTTCTTAGCGCTCTTCAAATCTGAGTATTTCAACGCACCGGCCTGAACAAGAGAACTTAAAACAATGTTTTATATAATACAATATAAGCATGCATACATATGTGACTCAGAGAATGCTTTTTACATTCATATCATTTCTCTTTACTCATTCTCGCACGAATTCAGTTGTTTTACATATGTTTCTGCCTTTGAAAGTGCTCATTTCTGCTAAATAGTAGCGGAATGGTGAAATTCCGTGTCACAATCTTATAAGTTCTGTTAGCCGTCCAATCGAACATCATACAGATTTCGATTTGCGCCTTCTCTATGTTTTAAGTTCTCTGCCTGAACTAGGTTAGAGTCGTTTGTTACAGACTGAGGATTTCAGAAAAAAGGTGCAAGAAAATAGAACTCCGTAGCAAAAAGTACTCGTACTAGTAGTAAATACCGCAATATTCTCTGATTGGAATATGCATGTTATCGGTGTCAAAATATTTACTTTTCGTTGACTCTGCTTTAGATGAACTACTTTATGTTAGCTGATTGTGACACAGATGGCGGGAGCTTACAAGCGAACTGCGCAACGATGGTTGTACCATACGTTTTAGAAGAGGTACGGGGGCAAAAAATTCAATATCATTGGAATGGTATGAATGAACAAAAATTTTTGCAGATTATTAAAGGTGAATATTTTTTGCGTTGTTTCACATACTTTTAAATTTTTTATAGCGTAAAGAACACATTGTTTAACAGAAAATTATGTTAAATAATATTATTAAAAAAAAGACCTTGAAAATAAATATAATATAGCACGAACATTTTTCTTTGACTTCACAAAATTTCATCAATTTATCTCTCGTAGTTTATGAGAAAATAATTTTACAATTTTACCATCAAAAACTTTAACAAAAAAAAAAGTATAACAATTTTGACGAAAACCCATAGGGTATGCATCTGATCCCCTCCTAATGAACTGCTAAATCGGTGATTTTTCGAAATTTTCATTGACCTCTTGACGTGGTTTGACCCGGCCCTGCCATTTCATCGTAGATAGATCAATTTACATAAAGGGCGTTAAATACTCTCACTGACTGAGAAGAAGAAGAAAAAGAATTACTCTGGACTGCATCTAATTAATTATTTTATTATTATTACTATTCACCAAGATTCATATCTAGAAATCATCAAATCGATTTAACAGTAAGATTCTTAGTTCTGTGGTGATTTTTGTTTTGAAACAAGAAAGCATCTGGGCTTTTACAATGTAATGTTAGTATTGTAAGAAGTTGGTGAAAGTACAGATATAATCTCATTTTCCCCTTTTTTGAAACATTTTCTCATTTTAGTCTGAATTCACGGAGAGAGAGCTTGTTGTGTGAATGATTTCACGTTATTTCTATTGGCCAAAAAAAGCATCATACTAAGATATACTTTCGAAGACTAAATTTAATAAAAATCTAAATTTAATATAAACATAATTCGGGAATCGCTTCTACATTCACAGGGGCAATTAAACAGTTGTAGATCACACTTTCATTTTTTTCTAAGACATTCATGCCAATTTCTTCATGGTTTATTGCTTCGTTCTCTGGAGATAAATATCATTGTTATAGAGATCAGTTTAGTTGTTTTTGCGTGTAGTTCTGCTGCACCAAACTGACCTACTGAAGGCGCTACATGTAAATAAATAAAGAGTAAAGCTGCTTTGTGCTGCTGGTATTGTTTCAGCACTCACCACTCGCGTATACAATATATAGAAATACAAGCGGTTTCTTCAAGGTTTTCGCATTTACATCAATTTAATGAGATTAATGTCACTAACAACGTGTATTTGGCGTCAATTTCGAACTTAGCCTTTTATATCACCCGTAGAAATGCTACCACCACTCCATGCGGCATCTAATTGACAACTATTTTATATCACTAGTTGTGAGCGACCTTTCCTAGTTTTATTCGGTACACACATTTACACAATATTTTTATTTCTTTCATGAGTACAGTACACATCATTTGACCTTCTTTCTTGCTTGCTATTACACTTCCCTCTTGGGACTAGCAAAAGTTTCGTATTAAGTAAGTCAATGTTCCAAAGAAAATCAATACAAACGATATGTTTAATGGTGCTTTGTGCTGCTGGTATTGACGGTGGCAAGTGGGCATCAGGTGATCAATTAATTTATATTAGTATCCTGCAATAAAATAGCAATAATAAAGACATTTTTGAATAGGATTTGACGGTCACTTCCTGTGATGGATGGTGTTATTATGGAACATTATTAGTCATTTGTAGTAACAACATACCAGAGCAAAAAAAGTGTCCCGCTTTTGGATAAGTAAGTAATTACTTACTTAAATTGGTACGAAATCTATAGCAAGAAGTGTCGACTCTGGCTCGGATAAAAGTCTAGGTGTGAGGCTCATTCTAAGATGTCATGTCGTATTCAATACTAGCTCACAATCTATTTCATAAAGGAATAAAATTTAGCCATTCAAGGTTAATATGTAAAAATTTCTAAAGAAGCTCTCACAGTATTTTCTCCTTTAGATGAGCTTAAAGATGAGTGGCCATTTTATAATTGTTAAGAATATACCTTATATATTTGGTTTATAGCTCTATAAAAAAGAACAGTATTATCGAAAATCGTTTATATTAGGAATTAATAAAATATTATAAAACAATCTTACCACTTGTCCTCCCAAGACCTCATAGGTTATACCTCTTTACATGTTTCAGTGTTCGAAGAATTGGTCCGACAGTCTTTTTTACAATTTCGAATAGGTTGGTGCTCATTTATTTAAATGCAAATGATCTTTAAAGGTTTTAGATAATTATTATTAGAAAATTCCGGTGTCTTTGCTGCCAAACTTTTTACACTCTCTCACTTACCTTGGATAGGCGCAAAAGGATAAAGTTTGCATAAAGCTCGATATGACGGACCATCCTCTACTCTTGTTTTTCTCTATCGGTAATTCATTTTTTTGTTATTGAAACCATGAGGAACAAACTGTGGAAAACAAATCACGATATAATATATGTAAGTATTGTGATGATGAAAGCATTGCAACAGCACAAATATACCTAGACATGAATTTATCTTACCGAGGTGAGGTTTTCCATTCGAGTTATTTACTTCAAGTGGCGACACGTAAATTCGTGATACATAACGAGATTAGACAATAAACTCTTCTGGTTGGAATTTCCTCCATTTGGTCAGCAAATGCCTTAAGTTACGACCTCAGAGATCTTCGAAACCACCCATATGCCCGTTTAGTTTTAAATTAAATAATTATTATTTTTCCATCTAGTAAATCAATCCATGAAAGTTTGGACAACCATGATCACTATGTAAATTAGCTGGACAATCTAAATTTTAAGGTTGGAACTATTAATAATAGAATTTAATGATTTTGAAATAGGTTGGATAAACTAATAAATCCACTTACTCTAGCCCGCAAACTCTACATACTACTTCACTACTGTATGGTTTCTTAATCAACACCCTTCTTAACTTAAGTTTACTTCATATTTGCTTTTAAGACAGAAATAAATTGTCTATTAGGAAGCAGTCAGGCAGTTTTTTGGTGACATCACATACCTTGACCCTTCTTGACCGATTCCAACCAAATTCTTTGCATGACATTTTTCCGATATTCATACTTTACATTTCAAAAGTAGAAGACGTTTACCTTTCATATAACACAATTTTGATGCCCATGCGACACATATTCAATCAAACGGTGAAAAGAAACGTTAGGTGAATTCCCAATATCATGACTTTTTGTTACAATGGCGTATACGTAACACGCTGTGAAACTTATAAATACAGATGCACAAATTTTTATATAGTTACATATTTAGGAAGCTACGTTGTGGTTACATTTGTATACACTGCGTGATTCTCTTGGGTCCACATTACATTTGATACGGTCGAACCTTTTTATGCAGGCCTGGCGATATATACCATCTTTTTTATTCTATTAAATAAAGATTTATTGTAATTTTTATGGTTTTTATAGTATTAATCGAAACAAAACGCGCAAGGAGGGATAGCTGATTAAAAGAAGCTTTTTTCAAAATAAACATGTGGTTAAATTTCGAACCCCATTTCATACTATCCCGTGAGTGTGTCTCCAATTCAATATAAACGACCAATACTTTAACCGCCTCACTTGAAACAGCATCCATCTTTTCCATTTTTCTTCCACGTTTATATTATGTTTACCGCTGTTTGCACTCTACTTACCACGAATCCGGATCAAAATAAATGTATTGTTCCGACATATGTTCAACACTTCAACATTAACTGGAGTCAGTTTGATCAGGTGATCAATCAATTATCGCACCAATCATTCCATTCATTAGAATACCGCGAAAAATAAAGTTAAAAATCATTTAATGTCAAAATACGACTTAAACCAGTTGCTGGCAAAAAATATTTGTATTTTAATTCTGTTTACTTCAAGATTTCGTATAAGGGGGTTCAGAGAAATATTGACCCGATACAACCCATGTCTGACACACAGATGCAATATTATCAGGAAAATATTCTCAGTGAATTTCAATTGTATATCACATACATTGACCAATATTTTCGGACAAAAGTCAACTCTAGACATGTTACCTAGGATCGAACAATTTTTGTCATACAGTGGAATATTCGTTCAAACTTTTATCTCCTATTGTTCAATATTTACCCCAGGTCCCTGAAAACACTCCCATACCATCTCGTAGCTAAAATTTAACGTCTTTAGCTTATTTAGTTATTGATATATTGCTTTTAGTAGTTTTTATCAGCAATTATTATAAGGAGGGAAAGTGGGGTTATCATCCGATTTCATCTATTTTCACACAGTCGGTCAATGTTCTTATAATATTATATCTGCGCGTAACGTACTTGGTTGGTGCAGTTTTAGTAGCTTTGGAGATATGAACCTTAAACTTATTAGAGGGCGGTGCCACGAACACTTTTTAAAAATTGTTGCCACAGGTGGCCTTTACTACTGCGATCCGTTGAACCAAAATAAAATTCCATATCTTAATTTGGTGCTTAGTTATAAGGCCATAACTATAGGTTTTCAGTTAATGACCGATTACGCTGACCTACTAACTCGTAATTCTTTTTAATTAAGGAACCCGGAAACCAAGTTTTGTCAAGATACCTCAATTTTAACTCTAGTTACAGCTTGCACGGACGGACGGACAGTCAGTCGTCCGGGTTTCAACTTTTCTCGTCATCTTGATCATTTATGTATATACATATAACCATCTATCTATCTCACTTAGTTTTAGGTGATACATACAACCGTTAGGTGAAAAAAAGAGTGGCAAGAGTATAAAAATTATTATCATCATCGATTAGAGTACCAATTCAGTCACAGTCATAATGATATACTTGGTGGTAAATGTAGCATGCTATAGCAACAAGAAACACAAGTAACAATAAATAGAGTAAAATGAGCGTTTTGTTACAAAGAAAAGAAAACAAGGCAATGAAAATCATTTAAACTCCAAGTACATTTAATAGTAGATTATGACCAAGTTCGGAAAAACAATGCTTGTTACGAAACTACTACGCTAAAGTAATAAGAATTCATGTTAATAAACATCGAAATCGTTTAGAACATAGAACTATGAAAACATAGTTAACAAAAAATGAATTCCAATGTCAAGACATAGAAATACCGGTAGACTCTGCAAATGCAGATGTTTTATTCAGCGTATTGTGATTTCTAACCTCCAATGGACGTATATCTTAGATGTGGTTTCCACTTGGAAATTTTACTACTCCCGCTTAATTCATATGAACAGGAGTCTCAGTCTTCTCGTACATTCCTAGATATTTCACAAAAGTTTACTTTTTGATTTTAAACATGGTTTCACTGCTACCCTAAGAAAAATTTTAATAAACTCAATGTACTATATATTTTGCCATTCGATGGGTCCTAGTCCTAACTTACATTGTCCGACTTGAAAATTGTAATTGGATAGAACCTTAGTTACAATTAAACGACTGAATTTTTTCAAATTAAAGAAAGTTGAGGTTTTCTTTAAAATTGAAGATGGTCTCAATACTTTTATGAGCTCTCTTTAATGGGTGATATCAGTATGCCCCCCACAAATGGATATGCAGCTTACCTAAAAGTCAGTGAAGGCACCAAAGTAAGTTAAAAGCACAGGAAGCACTGCTACTTCTTTCTTTTACATTAATAGCTTTGCCATCATTTAAGCACACACTAGACAATTAGTTACTTAAGCAGCCAGCTTAAGTAGAAGTTGCAAACTGCTTACCTTCATCAATGATTAATTTGTCACCAAAAATGAAGCAGTAAAAAATTGCTTAACAAACAAAATGGAAAAAATTGTTTCGCCAAGTTCATGTCATCCTCAACAACATCAATAAAACCAGAAATAATGAACGACGGTTGCAGTCAAGCAACAAAATGTTGAAACGCTCTGTTATGTACGAGTATGTAAACTGTTGTATACAAGGTGCTTTCCAAAGTAAACAGGACTTAAAAAAACACATAACAAATGGCAAATTCAATTTACTTTATTCAAAGTAGTCTCCTTCTGCTTCAATACAGCTTTTTGCAGGGTCCAAAAGCACGTCGAACGAGTGTTAACACTTTCCTTTCATGGGCAAATGCATTTTTTCGAAAAGTAAGAAGATGCACAGTGCCATATCAGGGGAATGCGGAGAGTAGTTAATGACTAAAATGTGATTTTTGGTCAAATAATCGTCCTTCGATTGTTGGATTCTGAGCAATTTTTGGTCGTCAGTCAATTTGTGCGGAACAAACTGTGCACATACCTCTCGTAAGCCCAATGTTCGTTCAAAATGCGATAAATTGATGTTTTGGAGATGTTTAATTCCAATTCCATGAATTTTAAAGATGATTGCGGCTGATTTTTGATGAATTTACGCACAGCTTCGATGGAATTTCCGGTGATCACGGATTTTTATTGACCCATTCCTCACGACCATTTTGAAAACGTTGAAACCACTCGTGCACTCTGCTACGGGATGGACAATCATCCCCATAAATTGTTTCATTAATTGAAACGTTTCGATAAAAGTTTTAGCAATTTTAAAACAAAATGTAATGTTTGCTCTTTGTTCGAAGCTCATTTTCGCGCCGATAACACAAACATACTAACACTTAAAACGTATTAACTTCACTTCCAATCATTGAACACTGGACAAGCTATAAAGATAGCAGATTCTAACGCATCAGTCGACATATAGATGGCGCCACAAGGGAGCGTTTTAAAAAGATTCTTGTTTACATTGGAACGCACCATCTTTCGTTTATTTGTTAACTGTTTAGTCGGCCGATGACGAGATAGTTGCTATCGAAGATTTCTTATATCACGTATGTTTAATTGTGGAGTTTCTTGTGATTCGTTTCTAACTAGTTCATTTTCTGACACCAAAAGGCTTTCTTTAATATTTTGCTCTTAATTTTTTAGAAACTAAATATTTGATTTCGCATGTAACGAATTATCGAACCAAGGAAATTTTATGTTGTTATGAGTATTGTAACGCTATTCTTCTTCTTCTTCTTCACTGGCGTAGACACTGCATACGTGATTATAGGCGAGTTGACAACAGCGCGCCAGTCGTTTCTTCCGAAGCCAGGTCCTTCTCCACTTGGTTGTTCCAACGGAATGGAGGTCTTCCTCTTCCTCTGTTTCCCCCAAAGGATACTGCGTCGAATGCTTTCAGAGCTGGAGTGTTTTCGTCCATTCGGACAACGTGACCTAGCCAGCTTAGCCGCTGTCTTTTGATTCGCTGAACTATGTCAATGTCGTCATATATCTAATACAACTCATCGTTCCCCACGCTATTAATGGTTATTTATTATTATTATTTTTTTTTTCAAAAGTCAACTAATGATGCTGGTGTCCATATATTCAATATATAGGGGCTTTATACCGACCGGAAATACCAGGATGATGGTGGATGAAAGTTCTCGCAAGTAAGGGATTCACTTGAGAGTGGCCAAAAAAGGTCTTTTACATATGGCTCAAGCAGCACACACTTCCGGTCTAAGACCAAGTATCCTCTGGTTCTAATATAAAAAATAATCTGTTCTGATATAAAAAATAATATTTTGAAATCTGAGTTTCTCATTGTTTTCAGAAATGGAAGTCGCTAGGCTTTTTATACCCTGAATGGGGTATACTAAGATTGTCAAGATGTTTGTAATTTTGTTGAGCTGAGTCGATTTAGCCATGAGCTGAGTCGATTTAGCCATGTCCGTCTGTCTGTCCGTTCGTCCGTCCGTCCGTCCGTCCGTCTGTCTGTATATATACGAACTAGTCCCTCAGTTTTTAAGATATCCTTTCGAAATTTTGCAAACGTCATTTTCTCTTCACGAAGCTGCACATTTGTCGGAACGGCTGATATCGGACCCTATATTATATAGCTGCCATATAAACTGAACGATTGGAATCAAGTTCTTGTATGGAAAACTTTCACATTTGACAATGTATCTTCCCCAGATTTAGTATAGATTCTTTTCTAGAGCAACAATGTAATCTCCGAAGAATTTGTTCAGATCGGCTCACTATTGCATATGGCTGCCATACAAACCGAACGATAGGAATCAAGGGCTTGTATGGAAAACTGTCGGATTCGACGTGGTATCTTCACGAAATTTGACAGAGATTACTGCTTAAAATAATAACATAATATCTGTAAAAATTGTTCAGATCGGATTACTTTAGCATATAGCTTCCATACAAACTGAACACATAGTTATTTAAAGAAATGCACCTGCTGCACAGAAGCTAATATACCCTAGCTTCTGTGCTGCCGAAATTAACGTTTTTTCTTGTTTTCATTGAGTTATAAAATTCATCAGAAATAAAAAAACTTTCCCAAAAATAATCAAACTTTAACTGTTATCTTTCAAACGGTTAGGTTTACGAAAAAATCGTGGAGACCTTTTTTGTAGAGCATTTAATTTCCTAAAACCTTAAGGAACAAGATATTTTTTCAAGTAGTTGGAAGCGAGATATAAATTTTTCTATCTGATAATAAGAACAAATTTAAAACTGTATGTAGGATGACCTTCCCCTTACAATTAAGAGCTCATGCTTGGAGAGGCTTTCTTAGAGTTATCTAGGGACCTATTTTTCCGGGCACCAAACGAAAAAAAAAATTTTTTCTGAGTCACCCAATATATATGTATGTATGTATATGGGCCATTCCATCAATTGGCGACATGGTTTTGTACCCGTGGTTCTCCGATTTTGACGAAACTTTAGAATATCATAATATAGACTAAAATAAGAATATCTGTAAACTTTTTAGTGGCCAAAGTTGCTCCATTGTTTTTTGGCGCGCACTTCAAATTGAGATCAAACAAAAAAATGACTTTTTCTTTTATTTTTTAACGACTTCAAAATTGAGTGAAAAAAATTTTGAAGTTATCCATTTTTATGTAAAAAAATCTCAGCTTTCTGATAAAAATATTTTCAAAATCCAAAAAAAATTTCAAAATCCAAAAAAAACTATGTTTTTTTCCAAAAATCCCGCGTTTTGTGCTCTTCCCCCACTTTTTTCAAAATTGACATTTTTATTCGATTCCTCGTTAAATTTTACATTAGAATCAGTTTTCAAAAATATGGGACTCTGATCCCATGAACAGCAAAAAAAATTCAAAGTTGTCGCTCAAAATCCAAAAAAAAACATTATTTCCTAAAAAATCCGGTTTTTTGTGCTTTTCCACCAACTTTTTTCAAAATTGACTTTTCCATTCGATTCCTAGTTAAATTTTACATAAGAATCAGTGTTCATAAATAAGGGACTCTGAACCCATGAACAGCAAAAAAACTTCAAAGTTGTCGCTATACTGCGCAGTGTGTCCGCTTAGAAGGTTGTGTGAAAGAGGTAAATGCGTAAATTGTATTCTTAGACTTGAATTAAGAAGAAATCACTGTCTTCATTCATAAAAATATGCGCCGTATAGCGACAACTTTGCATTTTTTTTGCTGTTCATGGGATCAGAGTCCCTTATTCATGAACATTGATTCTTATGTTAAATTTAACGGGGAATCGAATGGAAGAGTCAATTTTGAAAAAAAGTTGGTGGAAAAGCACAAAAAACCGGATTTTTTGGAAAATAATGTTTTTTTTTGGATTTTGAGCGTCAACTTTGAATTTTTTTTTGCAATTCATGGGATCAGAGTCCCATATTTCTGAAAACTGATTCTAATGTAAAATTTAACGAGGAATCGAATAAAAATGTCAATTTTGAAAAAAAAAAGTGGGGGAAGAGCACAAAAAGCGGGATTTTTGAAAAAAACATAGTTTTTTTGGATTTTGAAATTTTTTTTGGATTTTGAAAATATTTTTATCAGAAAGCTGAGATTTTTTTACATAAAAATAGATAACTTCAAAATTTTTTTCACTCAATTTTGAAGTCGTTAAAAAATAAAAGAAAAAGTCATTTTTTTGTTTGATCTCAATTTGAAGTGCGCGCCAAAAAACAATGGAGCAACTTTGGCCACTAAAAAGTTTACAGATATTCTTATTTTAGTCTATATTATGATATTCTAAAGTTTCGTCAAAATCGGAGAACCACGGGTACAAAACCATGTCGCCAATTGATGGAATGGCCCATATATAAACATCAGGATGAAGTAAGGAGTTGAAATTCAGGTGACTGTCTGCCTGTCCGTTCGTCCGTGGAAGATATAACTTGAATAAAAATGGAGACATTTTAATGCAACGTGGTACACTTGGTTTTCAGCATCGTAAGATATTTGCCATTGGAGATGGGCGTATTCAAACCATTTATAAAACTCTAATTTGGCACCGGGACCGAAGTAGCAAGGGACATTTGTAAGAATAATTTTTAAAAAGCGGGTGTTTAAATGACCTAAGCTTCCCTCTACCACAGTATTCTATTCAACAAAAATAGCGCATCTTAGCACAACTCGCCTTATTTGAGTATAACACCATACTCAACAGCTCACGACAACATGGGCGAAGACAGCAAAAATGCGGACACCAACAATTAAAAAAATTACTAAATAATCGCGCTCAACATCACCCTCGTTATTTACTTCGATCGACAACAATCATGCGTGCTATTTATATCCAACCTACACGTCATCTAATGTCATCTCTTTTGCTCGATCGCATCGTCGCATGTAGCGAATTAGTGTTGTTTTTATCAATAAAATATGCAAAATATTGAACCTAATGTTAAGAAAGGAGTTCAAGCTACTGTCCATCGGCTATCTTTAAACTAAGAATTATTGGATGTTTCACTTTAGTTTTCCAGTTTCTTTTTAAGTTTAGTAAGTGTGGATTAAAAGTGCTTTGATTCCAATACTCAACTAATCAAAGAAATTATATATTCTGTCGAGGTATCGTCACACATTCTACGTCTTTACTAGAATCAGAGCATGAATCAATACACCAAGTAGAAATTGAGTAAAGCCGACGAAAACGTGAAATGCTTGTAAGAGCTCTCTATCGAGACCATGTATTTTGTTCTTGTTAATTCTCTAAATCATAATAAATTTGTATTTGTAAAACATTTTTATGTACAAAATATATATAGTGTATAGTATGTGTGTCTTTTACTCGTGTGCTTGTGTGTGTTTCCAGCGAATTGCAAATTCTAGTTGAACGAAAACACACAACATTCAATTAAAGTGTGTAAATATTTTCACAAAACGTTACGATTGCGATTGCCGATTTTTTCTAAGCCAACAGATCCGCTTTAAAACGGCATTTGTACGTGTATATGAATACATATATATGTGTATGTATGTATGTAGTTTATTCTTTAGGCGATTGCAATCATCACCATTTGACTCCGCTCGCAACCTCCTCTAACTGTTTAATTGAAGGCATCTGCTTTGACTTTGATCTGTGGCATTTCCGAATGGGTGTTTGCCTTGCGAATCATCACCAACATTTTTTTTATATCACTATTACCCACTTCCACTCACACAAATTTCTTCAAGTATTTTCTACTACTAGCTCAACTTTTTTGCGGCTCTCAGTTTGCCATTTCTGGGTGCCTTTATACTTCTCTCCATGACTGTCGTCATATGGCTTTCAAGTGCAAATCAAATGATTTGCTTTGGTTCTCCCTATCATACAAGTATTTAGATAGTGCGAATTACATTTGCCACAGTTGAAGGTAAAATCGCGCAACATTTATTGCTTGTTGTTTTTGGTACGTTCGCTTACTTATAGTTGCTATTAAATTGGTGAAATGCAAATTAATTTGAAGTGGACAGTTTAGTTTTTTTTTTTTAACTTATGTTATCCGCATTTGCTTGAACGCCGTTTACGTTGAATTTGTAATTGATTCTAAGCAATAAGGCTGCTACAGTTTCGTCATGCTCGAAGGGTTAAAAAACTCTTATGATAAGGTTTCAGTCTGTAAACTCAACCATTGAATCTGGAGGGATTCTTTTAGATAAATGCGTGTTATAGGAATTTCTTCTTACATCAGTTAAACAATGCTTAAGAATACAAATTATAATCGTAAAATCACAAAAAATTCGATATCTCGAATACCAAAGACAACTAAAGTATTTGAATTCTCCAATTTAAAATCCTCTTTTATCTTGGTATTACCATTTTCAAAACCTAAATCTGGGAGCGAAATATAATCGATCCCTTTCATCCAAATCACCCGAAATTCAGTTGGTCATTCAACAAGTGTTATAAAATTAGAAAGCTGGCTTTTAGGATAATAGTTGTCAATATACACCTTGTATCATGAGGATCTAGCGTCATCTTCAGCAATAGCTTGCATGGCAAATGTTTTGTTTATAACTGTATAAATATGGACACCATCTCGGGGTATTCACTTAATACCAATTCTCTCCATCTACTCTGTGAGCAGCCAGTAGAAAAAAAAGAATTTTAACACGAAAATACGAGCTGTTTTTAATATTTGGCAGTAATCGAAAACTGATAGGCAACATAAGTCTTACTTTAGCAGTTACCAAGCTGTAGCGATGGAGTCAAAACCTCTTCATCTTCACACAAAGACTATATTAACTAAATCTAATTACTATGATTAGTTTGACAGAGCTGAAACGTATTAAAATAAGTGTGCTTTTAAATAAAGATAAAGAAAGGCGACAAATCACATTAAAAATAATTTGCTTTCAAAGCTTTATATATAATATGTTAAGTGCTCAGATCCACAGAAGTGGTCTTTTTGTAGGATTCGAGAAAAAAAGTCTTTATGACAAGTTGAATATTGCTTTACTGCAAATATAAGTTGCTGTACAAAGTTCCTCATCTAGATTCCTCGAAAGACAGTAGAGCCGTGATAAGGCAATCTAAAGTCTGTTCAATTAGTGCTCGTCCTACTTCCACACGATTCTAAATTTGTTTTTATTTAACTCAATTGGATAAATCGACACTCAATAATTATCTGAACTTCGTAAAAAAAGTTTTCATAAAAATTTAAATGTTAGATAGTTATTTACATCTATTCAATGAAGAAACCCTACCATATGTCAACGACAAAATAGTAAACCACATAAGGAGTCATATATCTTTGTTACAGTGTGAAATGTCAAGCAACACTTGACGACTAATTTATTTATTTTTCGCCAAACGCGTCGGAAAAGCTGAAGGCTAACAGAAACTCGCAAATACAAAATTTTTGCAGAAAACCTCAAAAGACATTTTAACCAAAATGAAAGTGCGGTTTTGTAAAGAATTTCCTATTTACTAAGCTAGTGCAAAGTGACAACGATATTTTTAAAAGAAAGCTTGGATAGCTGCCACAAGGGGTTACTGCTAGTTTTGCATGTTACAATGGCCTGGCACAACTCAGCAAATAACGTGCAATAAAATTTGTTGAAAATCCTTGTGAATACAGTATAAATAGAGTAAATCAACAATATTTGTAGCGAACTATGGCTAACCCCAATTTAATATAAAGCTTAACTGTTATTTTTTAGCTATGTGTGTATATGGTACATGTGAAAAGTAAATGGGTAAGAATCAGCATTGATTAAATATTGATTTTGGAAAAGCTGTATATTATTGGCATAAGGCACAGCTCAGTCCTGTTAAAATTGTTGTCGTTATACATAGCTACGCTGCACTGTGTTGCGGCTAGTGGAAAAGTAACTTTCTCCGATTATTTTTTTCAGTGTTTTTAATGATGTAATTTTGTCACAGACATTCTAGGTAAACAAAAAACACAAAAAGCTTATTTTTATGTTGGCCCGTTGATTTTTAATTGATTTTAGAAGTCAAATATACAAAATTTTCACGAAAAGAGGGGATTTCAGGGCTGTATTCAAAATGATCTCATTTGATTTTGGTGACAGATATTTTGATTCGGAAAAAAAATCTGCCTTCGGACAATTATCTTATGTAAAACAAAGGGATGTTGTTTGAGACATTTTCAGATGCACCTTTTTTAGAGCGAAAACCCGACTAAAGGTCCATTTTTCCTTTAAATTCGGGTTAGGTAAGCAATATCTGGAAAGTCCCAGAGAGCTCCAGTTCCAAACCACCACAGGAATGTTACATAATTTGTTTTCAACGAGCTGTGAAAAAATCAGCTGCCCATACCTGCCCTCCTGGGAGTTATAGCGATTTTAGTATAGTATTTATTCCATAGAAATAGAACGGAAATTCTTGGAATCACTTATTGAATAAATTAATCATATTGGTTTTCGGGTGACTTTCCGTCATCCCACGCAAGGCAGGGGAAACAAAGAGAACTAAGCTCAGTGAAGATGGGAAGATTATTAGAGATCAAAGAAAAAAGAAAGTTCAACAAAATCTGAAAGATCAGCTCCAAATAACTGTCGATGTTGTGAAACAAGGAAGTGGAACAACTAATGACGGTAACACAGCAAGGAAATTCTTTATTGATCCTGAGGAAGCCGCTCTGGCCACAGGAATAGATACCGAACTTATAAGAAGGTTTTCTAGTATTCTTCAAGCTATAACTTCTGGACATAAGATACACTGCGATAAGTTCTCTAAGTACGAAAAAGAAACTGCTGGTCTCTATGTAAAGAAATATTCGTGGCATTATATGGCACCAACTGTCCCCAAGGTTCTTATTCATGGAGCTGAAATAATTCGTTCATTTTTGGTCCCCATTGGGCAACTATCAGAAGAAGCATTGGAAGCAGGAAACAAGGACTTCAGAAACACAAGGCTTTACCATGCGAGGAAAACATCAAGAAAAGGCAATTGTGAAGACATATTACATTATCTGCTCGCCAATTCTGATTCCGCAATCACAAGTAGGAGAATACTGAAGGAGAAGAAACACCTGAAATTATCAGAGGAAGCAATGAACTTATTGGCAGATGGCTGATAATTTGTAATTTTTCTGTAGAATGCAATAAAATATGCCTGTGTTATAAAATAGTATCTTCAATTTTTTTTTTATTCTACATCTATTCTAGCACTCCACAAGAATGAGCACAACTCTCTTAAAGCTGAGGCTATTGACTTCAAACCGGTATCAAAATAAAGCTTTTATTGCCACCTTTCAAATAAGAAATGAAATAGATTTTAGTTTTATACAAAATTTCAGAGCTTTACAACAAATATCGAAAAGTCATGAAAATTTGACGTTTATAATTCTTGTTCGGACCACCCTATACTTTATTTAAAAAACTAATAATAGGGTATTTATCAGAAATAAAAGAAGAATTTAAATAAATTTTTTTTGTAAATTTTTCGAACAACTTTTTTTTTTTTGACTTTTGTTAAAAATTTAACCTAACAATTTTTTTCGGTGTAATTTATTTTTCACTCATTCTGTTTGGGATTTCATTCTGACCAATCTGTAGAAGTTTTTCATCGACACAATTAAAATTACAGTTTAGGCAATATGATTTCTAAAAAAATCCGGTTTCGCAACACTGTGCGCTGATAAGATCAATTAAATGATTAATTCAATGACCCTGTGTGTACTGGTTATGGTTTCGGCTTTTGATTCTCTTTCCGGTCTAATCGCTTCACTAAGTAAAGCTTTAACGAAGATGTGAGCAAGACCGACTAAACCGGTTACTCCGGAAGAATTTTCAAAATTCCCGTTCGAATTGTTTTACTGTAAAATCCGAACACGGATGTATAAATAAATGTTTAAAGTTCCACGAAGTTTGTGGCATCCAAACGGAAATATCGGTAAACAAACATCAGTTTGTATGAAACCTATGTGATATACAACGCGAGCGGTTCCGTCGAAAGGGCAGCTTCTTGCAGAAACAACACGTGTGCTCAATTCCAGATAGGTATATACAGACGATTGAACTGACAGATGAACGAACAAATCGACAGACGGACATAAATAAATTTAGTCAGCTCGTCATCCTAATAATTTTATAAGGCCTTCAAAGTTTCCTCCTGGTTGCTGGAAATATCAAACTTCACAATAAAGAAAGGTAAAGGTTAAGTTCGGGTGTAACCGAAGTTTTTATACTTTAGCAAATTGCCAGGACCAAAACCAGGGAAGTGCATTAAGTTGTAAAACATCAATAAGCTCAATGACCCATCTTCCAAGCTCCAAATGACAATTCTTCCGAATTATTATCTTGAATTATGTCAATTGGCCTTTGCCCTTCGCTATAACTAAACGGTTACATTCCATGTTTTCTATAGGATTATTGTCTAAAAGTCTCTTGACCACCTGGGTTCAGTTCTGCAGGTACGGGTGCTATGGGAATGTCTGAGTAATTATTATGGGAAGTCTGTTCCTCATAAAGAGATTTAACCAATCTATCATCTTCAGCAGATGCAAAAAAGACAACTCCTTCTTGGCTATTAAAGCCTGAAATCCAATTCTCATTTATTTGTATATTATCCTCAAGCAGAGGTTCGGAATCCAAGCGATTGTATATTTATGGTAATTAGGTAATTTGTTGACCATTTCCACATATTTTTGTCATCAAACTTTAGTACATGCATCCAATATTGTATATTCAGTTAATTTTAAAGAAAGTGCGAAATACACTGTTACGAAAAAACTACGTTCTGTAATTCTCATTGCGGTAACTCACATACTGGCCGATATATGCGGTACAAAATTACCCTGAAGTTCGAAAATTTTTATATTAGGTGTATGGGGACTAAGGGAAGTATTGGTCTGAATCAACTAATTTTTGACATACAGACAAACCATTATAAAAGAAGGATTATTATTTTAGTTATATTTGTATATATCACACACTGACCGACATTTTCGATCAAAAATCAGGATTTGGTACCCAGAGGCTTGAACAGTTTTTATTCGATTTGAACATTTTTTGGTCATAAGGTGAAACACATCAAAGGCATTATTCATGCAAAGCTTTATTACGTTATATAAATTGCTTCTTGATTGTGTACTGAAAACTAAACGAATCAAAAGGAATTTAAAATTGTGATAATTGGGAAGTAGGCGTGGTTGTTGTCCATTTTCACTATGTGACATAATAATCTATGAAGATGCCACGTGCTAAATTTTGTGGAAATCGGTTGGTCCGGTCACGAAATATTGGATTTCAGCAAAAATGGGCGTGACACCATTGTCCAATTTCACAATGGCTTTCATAAAGCCCTCTGGTAATCATGGTAATTTTTTGATTTCATTAATTTTCACACTGTCAGTAGGAGTTCTAGTGATATTCGAGCTTTGTAACTTTAGTAGTTTAGGAGATAAGTTACATTATACTTATTAGAGGGCGGTGCCAAGCCCAAAGTTAATGAAAAGTACAGATTTTGGTCTAAGAAATATAGACCAGAAATTCAAAGACTGTACCTGCGAAGTTTTAATGAAAGAGTCCCCCTTAAAAAATTTCATTCAAAATAGGAGGAAACCAAAGAAAAAGTGTGCAATTTATATGTAAGAAGAGATGCCTACAAAGAATACGATTGAAGAAAGTTTAAAATTATACAACATTAATTTCATAGAAAAGGCTCTTTAATTAGTTTTCTCCTTGCACGTTAAATTTTTTCGCGGTAAAAATTAAAATGCAGTAAATGTAGAATATACTCCATATATGTAATTCAACCCCTTTTCCTTCTGAGTGGTTATGTCACTGAGTCCCACATCGTTTTGTCATGTTACTTTATGACATGTCAATGCACTCGACCGTATCTAATTGACTTAGACCCAAGAGATACACGGCGTATATGCACACGCATACATACAACTATAATTACGCACATACATACTTAATATGTATAACAAAACCATCTGCATTCATAGTTTCATCGCATGTTACGTATACGCCATGGTCGCTAAACGTCACAGTAGTGGAATAGAACATGTCTGTACATTCTTGTGCTTTATTCCATCTCTCAGCGGTTTTATTAATACTTTTGTTTTGTTTTCGCCGTTCTGTTCTTTAGTTCTTCTGCTCTTTAATTTTGTGAAAAAGGCCAGAATAGAAATGGATGGGGCTACCAGACAGCTGAGTTTAATTGTTCTACCAACTGGCGCTCACACTGTGGATGGCGAATTTTTTTTGTTGTGTTGTCGGCATACGAATTCCCCCACATGCACACTGAAAAGTCTGCGAAGATAACAGCAGTAGTAGTTTGAGATAAGGAAAAATTTCATAGCTGATACGCTTGTGTTGATGACAGATGCGACTGTGACTGTGACGACTGTGATCATATGACTTTAGTGACATAATGCTTCCACAAACCTTTTAAGCAGTTGGAGGGGAACTTTTATACAACGACGTAAAAGAATTAATAATATATTGGCTTAAAACTGCTTTTACTTACCGGATTATGTAGAAATCACAACAGAATTCCAAATCGTGTGATTGATATAAAAACATTACTATGTCGATTTTTTTGAAAAGCCATTTTTTTGATGGATGTGAAATCAGACTTCTAATATAGGATTGCTGCACATTTTTTTGGAATGATTTTATGGAAAATGTACACTAAGAGTCAATCTTTTTTGCTTATTTATATGTATTATTTCTTTTGAAATTAGCTCGAATAGAAATTGAGCTTCATACCGATAACATCAAGACATTGATGTTAAAGTACAAAGTAATAGAAAATTAAGTTTTTGGGTCAGCTAGTATAATAAGGCGATCTGTTTAAAAATCAATCGTTCTTAAGTTATAAATACCAGGCTATTCAAAAAGTTTTGTCGGTACATAAAAAAACATATTTTTATGATTCAAAATGCACTCTATTATTCAATATAATCTCCCTAAATATTAAGGCACTTCCTTCAACGATCCTCTAATTTGTGGATCCCATCCCTGAAGTAAGAATCTGGAAGGTCTGTAAAATACGCTTCAACAGCCGTTATGACCTCTTCATTTGATGATAACGCTTGCCACGCATACATTTTTGAGTTCTGGAAATAAATAGAAGTCGCCTCAACATTTCGAACTTTAATTCATGGAATTTAGCCATCGTCAAAAAGCTCTTGTGTTACGGTATATTGAGCTGTTGAAAAAGAATTTTTTTTTTTTTTTGCAAACCGGGTCTTTTTTCACGAATTTTGCAAAAATATTCAGAATTAATTGTTCTACCAGTTTACAAGAAATCCACAAACAAAATTTGTCTCGCATCCCAAAAAACTGATGCCGTAACCTTCTTGGCCGTTTTACGGACACGAACTCGTTTCGAAGCCCAACAACCAGGTTCCCACAACTCTTTAGCCTCGACGATCTTCCGAAACCAAATTCTGCATTTCTGGTGTTGAGGCGCTTTTTGGACGTCCTTCACGTGGATCGTCTTCAAGGCTTATACGACCACGTTTTAATTCAGCAACCCATCTTTCCACTGTTCTAATATGTGAACAATCAATATACGAGGTGTGTTCAAAAAGTATAGCGAATTTTGTGTTTTTTCAAAAATTATTTGTCTATTCATGAATATCTATTTTGTCCCCTTCAAAGTAGTCCCCATGAGATATTATACACTTGTGCCAACGGTTTTTTCAATCTTCGAAGCACTTCAAAAAATCATTTTTTTTATCTTCTTCAGCTCCTCTTTCGATGACGTCTTTATCTCGTCAAGAGAAGCGTAACGTCCTCCTTTCATGGGCCTCTTCAGTTTAGGGAACAAGAAAAAGTCACAGGGGGCCAGATCTGGGGAAAACGGTGGCTGCGGCATCATTAGTGTGTTGTTTTTGGCCAAAAAGTCGCAGGGGCGTTATCGTGGTGCAAAAGCCAGTCTTTGGTCTTCCACAAGTCCGGGCGTTTCTGGCGGATTGCTTCGCGCAAATTGCGCATAATTTGCAGGTATTATTCCTTATTGACCGTTCTTCCCTGTGGCAAGAACTCATGATGCACCACGCCCCTGCAATCGAAGAAAACTGTCAGTTACGATTCGCGATACTTTTTGAACACACCTCGTACAGAGAACTTAAAAGTATAGAGAAGGTGCAGGTTCGACAGCGAACATTCGTTAGATTTATAGTAGGGAATTCACCTCACAAGCGTAGAATTCGCGCAGTAAAATGTTAGCATTTTTAACAGTTCTCCACATACTCGACAGAGAATGTGATGAAGAGAAATAAATATATGTATGTATTTACGGCATATGATGGCATGCATATGTATATGCCAAAGCGAGAATATGAGCAGAGATAAATATATGTAAGCATGCCCACGAAGAATTTCGTTTTGCTTGTTTATATTTTATTTCATTTTTAACAGCGAAAAATGTGTACAAAACAAACCTCTCCCACTAGAGAACATAAAGACATTTTTTATGTTCTCTGTCTCACATACCCAAGAATGTGAAGAGACATAAATATATGTATGCATGCTCCTTATGAAACTCCCAACAACGCATTGTGATATTTTCATGCTTCATGTTAGCTTTCAATCAGAGGATCGCTTGTATGTGATACATACATATGCATATATGTTTGTATGATTTTGTGTTTTGCACTCAACAATTCCATATTGACATGTAAAAATAATTGTGATATGAGATGGTATTTTGTATGAATGCATGCACAATCATATTTACAGTCAATTTGCATATTTAATAATTTAATTTGATTTTTACTTAATATACTATACTATAAATATTTTTGTATTATATTTCCTATTAATAGAAATTAAATTTATCACAACAATATATGTACATATATGTATGTACATACATACATCATATTATCTTATGTCTCTGCACATGCTCATATCATAATCTTATTATCTGCTCATATGATTGCATGCATGCGCATGTGCGCGTTCAGAAATTTAAATCATGATTTTATCACTTATCAATGTATTTCATGTGCGCGTATTGATCTGCATGTTCATACATTCATATATACTTATATGTACATATATTTGTATACATTGCCGAACAAATAATGCACAACCGTACAAATACACATATGCGTACACATGTGAGTATGTCACCATCAAAAAATTGAAGCATTGTTCAACAAAAACAACAGTTGCCTAAATAACGGGTGATTTTTTTGAGGTTAGGATTTTCATGCATTAGTATTTGACAGATTACGTGGGATTTCAGACATGGTGTCAAAGAGAAAGATGCTCAGTATGCTTTGACATTTCATCATGAATAGACTTACTAACGAGCAACGCTTGCAAATCATTGAATTTTATTACCAAAATCAGTGTTCGGTTCGAAATGTGTTTCGCGTCCGTGTCCGATGAGCGATGAGGCTCATTTCTGGTTGAATGGCTACGTAAATAAGCAAAATTGCCGCATTTGGGGTGAAGAGCAACCAGAAGCCGTTCAAGAACTGCCCATGCATCCCGAAAAATGCACTGTTTGGTGTGGTTTGTACGCTGGTGGAATCATTGGACCGTATTTTTTCAAAGATGCTGTTGGACGCAACGTTACGGTGAATGGCGATCGCTATCGTTCGATGCTAACAAACTTTTTGTTGCCAAAAATGGAAGAACTGAACTTGGTTGACATGTGGTTTCAACAAGATGGCGCTACATGCCACACAGCTCGCGATTCTATTGCCATTTTGAGGGAAAACTTCGGACAACAATTCATCTCAAGAAATGGACCCGTAAGTTGGCCACCAAGATCATGCGATTTAACGCCTTTAGACTATTTTTTGTGGGGCTACGTCAAGTCTAAAGTCTACAGAAATAAGCCAGCAACTATTCCAGCTTTGGAAGACAACATTTCCGAAGAAATTCGGGCTATTCCGGCCGAAATGCTCGAAAAAGTTGCCCAAAATTGGACTTTCCGAATGGACCACCTAAGACGCAGCCGCGGTCAACATTTAAATGAAATTATCTTCAAAAAGTAAATGTCATGAACCAATCTAACGTTTCAAATAAAGAACCGATGAGATTTTGCAAATTTTATGCGTTTTTTTTTTTAAAAAAGTTATCAAGCTCTTAAAAAATCACCCTATAGCAGAAGCATCACAAGTCAGTATGGCAGCCGAATTGGCGAAGCCCAAATGTAGTGAATTTTACAACAAAAACGATTTCATTCATAAACGCAGGCGCATATGCCACAAGCGACCTCGCTTCATTCATATACACAGACGCCGTAACATCTCCCCGAGCATGCCTTTGCCTACAAGCGTCTTTTCGCGACGATGGCCAAAGCTAAAAATCATAAATTTAACAACTTTGTGATGCATCTTCACAGAAAGAAGTGAGAAAAGTGGCAATATATTGGCGATTTACAATATTTGTCAATTCTAAAATAAGTATTTTTCCGTGGCTCGCAAAAATTTGCGTCAATATGTATGCAAGCTCATACATATGCATACATATTTACGCTAGTTTGTAGGCGATGCTGTTCCAGCAGCAAGGAAAGCGGTCAAGAACAGACTGCTTTATTTAATAAAATTGACTTAAAATGAAGCTTATTCTAATTACAAATTGCTTATTAATAATATTAACTTACTTTTAACATGTTATTGCTGAACAAGCATACTTTTATTAATTTTGATAATTCTTAGGAATTTCACTTGTTAAATTATATTTTGCTTACTTTATTTGTTTAAGCAAATTGCAAAAGCCGGAAATGGTGTTATGTTGCAATTTGCTTTAACAGTTCATCGTATTTGTCAAATGCATTGTCAGGTGTTTTTACATACGTACTCGTACATGTAACTACTCCCCCTTTATAGTAGAATTCTCCTGAATTCTTTTATTTAATATAATTTTTATATATTTGTGTTTTTTTATAATGACAGTAGCTACTAATATAATTATAATTATGCTTAATATGTTGCAAATATGAGATATTTTCGTATGAATTTTTAATTTAAAAATGTTTTCTATATTCGATTTATGCTCTTCTACTATTTCGTCAAATGTAATTTTTTTCGTGAAATTCTGACTGTCTTTATATTTTAATGTTACAATATTTTCTTTTATATTTTCTACAAAATTTGAAAAATAATAGTCATTAATTCTAATTGAACAATTATTAAATCTTATTATATAGTTTCCACTTATTAATGGAAAATCTTGATTACATGTATTATTGATTTTTAAAGTGTTTGCATTTTTAATAAGAACTGTTTTGACATTTAATTGTATTATTTCGAGTTCTTTGCATTTTACCAGATTACAATTATTTCTTAAAATACAATGTTTGCTTATTTTCATTTGATCTAATGATTTATTTTCTTCAAATATTAATGTTTTGTTTTTGTAAGTAAATATTTCTTCTATTTTTACATCTATTTCATTACTTTGTCTGTTAGGTATTGGGATAATTTTTCGTAGTTTTACATTTTCAAAATTTTTTGGTATTTTTATTCCAAATACTAGAAACGTATTATTAACAATTACTGTTCCTAGTTGTATATATTTTAGTTTATTATAATCAATGTTATATTTCATAATTTCTTCATTCGTTAAAATATTCGGGTGTATTATCCCATATTTAGCTGATACCACATTTTCTTGTATGTGTTCTACTTTACTTTTTAATAACTGAATTTTGGTGTACTGATCTAAATATAACGTTTGTTTGTATTCCTCATATAAAAGTTTATTTATTGAATTAAGCTCTCTTTCAATTTTTACCCTGTCACTTTTAACAATCTCTTTTAAGTGATCGATAGCTGATGAAAAATAATAATTAATTTTAATCTGTTCGTTAATTGAGTCGTTCGTTTTTAAAAAATATGTCTGTATATTTTGTCTGTCGTCTTCGTCCATTGTACCAAAAAGCCATTTTGACATACTGCCAATTGCATTAATCAGTCCTCTTTTATTTCTATTTCTAACTGTCATAAGTGTCAGTAGTTTGTTTCTTGTATCTAACAATTCTCTTTGCAATATTTCTTTATTTTCCAATTTCATCAAAATTACATTATCTGTCATAGCATTAATAATATTTTCTAATTGTTGAATGTCAATAATATGTAGTATTATATCGCTATCTTTCGGTACTGTTTGATCTCTAATCTGTAAATCTATAAATCCGTTTTGTTCCTTAATTTCTGTTAAATCTATTGTCCCGTTACAATCTTGTGTCATTAGAGCTATTATTGTCCACATTATCCAAATCTGTAAATTTTAAAGGTCTCTTTATATTACTAGTATGGATTTTTTCTAAGTTTTGTTTTCTATATTTAGGCTGTTCCTTGTGCCTAACTGCTTTATAATTTTTTATAAATCCTTCCGTTCTTTGTTCTGTATAGTCTTCCCTGTTCCTATTTCGTTTGTTGATTGTCCTTTCTTTTTGCTGTTCTAAATTTTTTCTTACTATCTCTTTATCTATTTTATTGTTATGTACCTCGTTGGGTGTGAATTTTATTGTAGAATGAAATCTATCATTATAATTCCTAATAGCTTTTTGAATTAGCTGCTTAACTGATACATTTTTATTTAATTTATATAACATTCTAAATTTTTCCGAAATTGTATTATGGAATCTTTCAATGTCTGCATTACCCGTATGACTGTTGGGTTTGGTTAAATGGAGTTCTATATTTTCATTATTTAAAAATTCCTTAATTCTTGTAGCATTAAATTCATTGTCAGCTACTATTTTCTTCGGTTTTCCTATTTTGGTAAAATAATCTTCTAATTGTTCGATGAATGTAACATGATTTCTATCAGTTAAAGGATATGCTACTCCATATTTGGAAAATTTATCTATAATTGTTAAAAGATGGAATCTTTTTATTACGTAGGTGTCTATGTGGATTATTTCATTATTCTTCGTCGGCGTTTCTGTAT
The DNA here is from genome assembly GCA_027475135.1 of Bactrocera correcta. Taxonomy (NCBI): domain Eukaryota; kingdom Metazoa; phylum Arthropoda; class Insecta; order Diptera; family Tephritidae; genus Bactrocera; species Bactrocera correcta. Next base: position 7,695,418 of record CM050322.1, read on the forward strand.
GAAAAAATTTTTGTTTAATAGGTCTCCTATCATATTTTACTTCTTGACATGTTTCGCATTGGTTAATTACTATTTGTATTAACTCTCCTAATTTAGGATAATATATTTTATTTCTGAGTTGATTATACGTTTCTTGTATGCCCGAATGCATAATAATGATAATATGATACAACGAAATTTGTTTAACAGCTTCCACTTCTGTTTCTATATCCTGTGCTCTCATTGTGCTTTTTATAAATTCTAATTGTTTATCATTTGAGAACATTTCTATTAGTTTCTCTTGTACTATATTATACTGCCGCTCGGATAATTCCGAATAAATTCCTACCTTTCCTTTTGTTATATATTTTTTAAATATTTCACTTAATCTATCGAAATCGTATTCTGAAATAAAAATAATTCTTTTTCCATGTATCTGTTTTAGTTCTTCTGTCTTATTGTTCGTCAAAATAATTTGGGTTTTATATTTATTAACTATCTCCTCCTTTATATAAAAATGATCTTGTAAATTTTCTTCTGCTGAATGTATTGTTTGCATTGATGTATCGTCATCTAAATTGTTGACTATATTTAGGTCATGCTCTGAAATTTCATCGGTATTTTCATCCTCATTTTCTTTTACCTCATCTTCATTATCCTGTATTCTGCTAAGAAAATCTGCTACTCTGTTTTCCTTTCCTTTAATATATTCGATGTCAAATTGATATTCACCTAATTTTAACAACCATCGTTGATGTTTTGGTGACATGTCCTTCCCTCTATATTTTGAATGTAAATATTTAATTGGTTGATGATCTGTTACGATCTTAAATTTTCTACCGTATAAATATGGTCTAAAGTAGTTTACGCTCCAAATAATTGCTAAAAACTCTTTATCAGTTGCTGAATAATTTCGTTCATGATTATTTAACGTTCTTGATGCATAACATATTGGGTGTCCTTCTTGAGATATAAATGCTCCTATTGCATAATTTGATGCATCTGTAGTTAATGTGAATAATTTTTCAAAATTTGGATACCGTAAAATTGGATGCGAGCTTATTAATCGTTTGAGTTTTTCGAATGCTTCTATATATGAAGGATCTTTTATATTAATTCGGACTCCTTGTTTTAGATATTTTGTAATTGGTTGTGCTACCTTTGCATAATCCTTAACAAATTTCCTATAATAACCTGTTATACCTAAAAAGCTCTTAATCTGTTTTTCCGTTTTTGGTAATTCTAATTCTTCTATTACTTTGATTTTATTTGGATTCGGTTTGATACCATCTTTTGTTAGAATATGTCCTAAAAATTCTGTTTCTTTTTTCAGAAAATTACATTTATCCATTTGTATTTTTAAATTTTTTGATTCTAAAACCTTGAAAATATCTCTAATTGATTGTATATGTTCCTGTAACGTTGTACTAAAGATTAGTATATCATCTAAGTATACCACGCATGTTTTGTTTATAAATTCTCGTAAAATTTCGTTCATGAGTCGTTGAAAGGTTGCTGGTGCATTCTTTAACCCGAATGGCATTCTTGTAAATTCATACAAGCCATGAGGTGTTACGAACGCTGTTTTACACCTATCTTCCTCTTTGATTGTAATTTGATGATAACCTTTTGCTAAGTCTAGTGTTGTAAAATATTGGGCTCGTCCCAATTTATCTAAAATTGAATCAATGTTAGGAAGAGGATATTTATCATCTATTGTTACCTCATTTAACTTTCTATAATCGATTACTATCCTGTACTTTCTATTCCCTGAGTTATCCATTTTCTTGGAATTACTATTAAAGGGCTGGAATATCGAGAATTACTTTTCCTTATAATTCCTTGTTCCTCCATTTCTCTGATTTGTTTTCTAACTTCTTCTTCATGCTGGGGTGGATATCTATATAATTTAGAATTTATTTGCTCTTCTGTAGTAGTTTTTATTTCGTGTTGAATTTCCGTAGTACTTGTTAATTTTTCTCCTTCTTTAAATAAAAGGTTTTCAAATTTTTTCAATAATTTCGTGATTTCTCTAAACTCTTCTGCATTTAGATGATCTAATTTAATTTCTTTTAATTTCTCATTTGTTACTTCTAGGGTACATATTTCACTGAAATTGAATGGTTTATTTAAAAATTCTGATTCTTTTTTATTTAGTGAAATTTTTCCATCTATTAGATTTATCATCGTGTTTAAATTATTTAATAAATCAATTCCTATTATGAAATTATATTTCCTATTTTTAAGGATGTCGATCTCCATCTTATGTACGCGTTTTCAGGTAAATTGAATTCTTTTGGTGCTTCCGTATGTACTTCATGGGTAATTGTTTCCTTGCTTGTTACTGTTCTGATTGTTATATTATTTTTAAGTGGAATTTTTCGAAATTCGTTCAATTCAGAGTCCACTAAACTTATATTCGCTCCCGTATCTATTAGCGCAATGTATTTTTTATTTTTTATTGTTATTACTATTCGTGGTAAGCTCTCCGAGGCTTCCTTGTAAAAAAAAATTGATTCATTAATTTCCCTATAATCTTCAAGTTCTCTATAGCTGTGCCTAGGCGTTTGCAAGCGATTTTGGCTGCTACTACTGCTAGGGTGTCCTGCTATTCGGGATCTTTCTTGGTTTGAATAATTGTCTTCTCTATAATTTTCGAGTTCTCTATAGCTTTGCCTAGGCGTTTGCAAGCGATTTTAGCTGCTCCTGCTGCTAGGGTGTCCTGCCATTTGAGATCTCTCTTGATCAAATTCTATATTATCTACTTCCATAGGTTCTCCTCTATCTAGCCTTAATTGGTTGGAGTTTATATTTCTCCTCTCTCTGCCTGAATTATTATCTTTATACATATGTTGGGAATCTTTGCCCATATTGTTGAGAATTATTATCTCGAGTGCCTCTCTGTTGAAAATTCTGCCTAAATTGATTAGAATTGTTTTCAACAATTCCTTTATTTTGTGGAGAGTTTTGGACATTTTGCCGAACTTGACCTGGTCTGTCATCTTTGCCTATATGTTTGTCATAGTATTTTTTGTTGTATTGTCCGTGCTGTCCATATACTAGTTTTGTTTTTTTAAATTCCGGCCTAATACATGTATCCTCATATCTTCTTTTTGTCATTATCTCTATAATATTATAAAGGTCATGTTCCTCGTAAATTTTATCTAACAATGTCCCCTGTGTCATTTCTTTAATTGTGTTCACTAAAAGACTGTCCACGTTGCTCATGTCTATCCCTACATCGTCCTTATAATAAATTCTAAGTTCATCAGCTTTATATGTATTTAATATTTTGTACAAGTATTGCTAGCTCACTCACCGTATTTGCCTTTACACTGCATATTTTTCTGTAGACTTCGTGGGGTTCCAGATCTGGTTTGTATCGTAATTTCAACGCCTTCTTGATGTCCGTCCAGTTGTCCGGGTGTGGAAGATTTATTATTACGTCCTTTGCGTCCCCTTGTATCGTTCTATAATATATTGCCCTGGTGGCTTCCTTTTTGACTTCCTCATCTCTTATATTTGACAGCAGGTATTCAATGCTGCTCATAAAAGAATTTATTGTCACTTCTCCTTTTCCTGTGAATGTGGGTATATGTTGAATGTTTTTCATAATTCGTTGTAGTTCATTTTCGTTGGTTGTTTGACGATGTTGGAGTTCGACATACGCTTGTCGAAGTTGTTCCAACTGTTGCTCTCTTCTACTCAGTTGCTCGATGAGCTCTACGTTGGGTATTTGAATCTGCTCCTGTTCCATTATTCTGTTGTTATCGAATATTTTTTTGCCGCCTCGATGATGATGACTCCACGCTTTGTTGTTTTTTTTTTTTCTTGTTCACTGCAAAACTTGTTGTTTTTTTTTTCAGTTATTCTCGGTGGGTTAACGCCTATATGTATATGGTCGTTTCCACTGCGAAAATCAAAAGGTTTTCTTTTTTTTTTTTTTGCTTATTTTCGGTGGGTTAACGCCTTTAATTAAGGTCGTTTTCACTGCGAAACACAAAAGGTTTTCTTTTTGTTTTGGTTATTTTCGGTGGGTTAACGCCTTTTATTTAAGGTCGTTATTTTTTTGTTATATCCTGGAGGGTCTGGTCAACTTCCTAAGTTGGCTACAGATTCGCTGGATTTGTTTGGGTGTTATAGTTACGTTTATCACTATCCTTGTAATTTTTTTTTTCAAGGATTACCGACTGCGCCAATTATGTGTTGAGTCGCGGTGAACGGGTTTTTAAAAAAAAGTCAAAAAAATCAAATTGTATTGCAACGAGGTGACATTGATGGCGATCAAGAACAGACTGCTTTATTTAATAAAATTGACTTAAAATGAAGCTTATTCTAATTACAAATTGCTTATTAATAATATTAACTTACTTTTAACATGTTATTGCTGAACAAGCATACTTTTATTAATTTTGATAATTCTTAGGAATTTCACTTGTTAAATTATATTTTGCTTACTTTATTTGTTTAAGCAAATTGCAAAAGCCGGAAATGGTGTTATGTTGCAATTTGCTTTAACAGTTCATCGTATTTGTCAAATGCATTGTCAGGTGTTTTTACATACGTACTCGTACATGTAACTCGTGCGACACTTGTTATTATGAATGTACGTATGTACATATGCATGTGGCTCACATTTGCTTTCGTAAACGTACAAATGCGCCAAAGAAATAATATAAGTATGTATGTATATGCCATAGGAATTCTATTGGTACAAATATGGAAATGATAACGAAATAATGCGAATATGCATATTTCATGAAGGTCATTAATTTTTTTGAAGAAATGAAGTTCATTTTACACATCTTCACTTTGTAATAGTGGAAATAAATATTAATTTATTTAAAAATTAAAAATAAAGAGAAATAAAATTAAAATAATTTTTCCTAATTTTTCCAGATTTTGTAAAAAAAATTTAAATTTTTATCATTTTTTGGAAAAAAATGGTGTATTTGATACAAAATAATCACGCATATGTGACAATGGTTCATATAATACAATATAAACATGCATATGTCACTCAGAGAATTTTTTTTTTACATTCTTTGTGTGACTTTGTATACTTTTCTACAAAGCAATTCTCTTTATTTATTCGCAGTCATTTTACATATACATATTTCTGCCACTGCACGTGCTCAATTCTGCTAAATAGCAGCGAATATGGTGAATTCTCTACTATGATTCTATCAGCTCTGTTAGCCGCGCAATCGAACCGGATTTCGATTTGCACCTTCTCTATACTTTTAAGTTCTCTGCCTCGTACACTTTCAACATTCGTTCGTGAATTTCTTTTGATGTATCAACACTTCAAAAATATCAGTTTTATCACTGCACGATATTAAAAGTTTTTAATTGTGACACGGCGACACTATATGGCTTGTAAGTAAAGAATGAATTGACAGAGTAAAATGAAAATTCACATATGTACCTGTGAAGAGTGTACCAACAAAACACAAAATATTAAGGCATTTTGATGAAATCTTTCAATTTTATCACTGTAGTATTTCCCTGGCTTTGATTCTTGCAAGTTGCGAGAGTATAATATGTTCGGTTGCACCCGAACTTAGCTCGTTTAGTTATTTCTTTTTGTGTTTAAATGAGTTAACCCCCGCCCCTCACTCAACCTGGGAAAAACTGGCGCACCCTAATCAAACACTATTAAATTATTGTGTTTTCCTTTACCGCATTACTGGGTGCTTATGAATCTAAAAATAAAGTGGTGGATGCTTCCCACTGAATTGAGCAACCAAATTGTCAATTTGTACACATAAATGGTTCAACTGTAGATCTGTAAGCGGGTATGTAATTTCTACTAATCCAGTTGAGTGATGTAGAAAACAAGTTTTTGTTTTGCTTATATTGATTGATGACATTGACCTTGTAGCTGGAATTAAAGAAACTAAAACGGAAAGATTTTCAGGCAACAGATTTAAATTGATTCTAAACTCTTAACACGCATCTGTTTGCTTCAAATTTTCATATCATTTCGGGGTATGTAAGAAAACCTTTCAGAGGTTAACTAGTAACTCAAAAAGAGTTAAAATATCATTTTGTCGCTTCCCAATTTCAATAGCTTTATGTTTTTTTTACAAAGAAGAAGAGTGTTAAGTGAGTTGCCCTGATCGAACTTGGATGTGATACCTTAAGTGGTTTGGGAGATACATATGTGCATTAAAATTTTTGCTTTACTTCTGGTTGAAAGCACCGGAAGCTTCGTTTTTATTTTGTACACCACTTGCCTTTGCCATTGGCTAATTTATTACAGGAACTGAAGCAATGAGAAAGAAAACGAATAACAGTTGCAGTCATGCAGCAAAAAGTTGATATGCTTTGCTAAGTGCGTGAAGTGCCGTAGCCACCAACAACATTTGCATACCACCCAGATGAGCAACAAAATTAGAATTTCACATGCAACCGAGCTATGTTTCGGAAGTTTTTGCAGAGTTGAAGAAGATTGATAGTGTGAATGTTGTGGATAGCAACGAGAATGATCGAGTTGACCTCTATAGAAACTCTTAAATTGAAGGAAACGGACGTCGCTGTTGGTTTGCATTCACTAAGAAAACAATTGAATTATTACTATCACCACTAGAGCCCAAACAAACGTCATTAAACTTTCGTATTCCATACTCGTATATTGTGACAAAAGTTGGGCAAAGCTGGTGTTGCATAAGCCAGCTTGTAAGTTTAGAATCGTGTGCTAACATAGTTTGGTAGAGAACGATGACGGGAACGGAGAGAAGATGCTTCACAAACCAACATTGTCTCATATTTCGAAAATGTAGTTAATTGTGTAGCTTGAACTATGTTAGTGTCTAGGTTACACATTTTACTTGTTTGGAATTTCGTTCTAAAAAATCGCTTCCATAAGCAGGGTCCCCTAGTTCTTAATCTCAGATGTGAATTCAATTTTGGCAGCTATTGAAACATATGGAATTTGAGTTTTCAACAACCACTAATTTCATTGATAGCCAACAATGCATTTCAGGGAGTTTTACCACAAGTATTCATTACAAAATCGGTGGAAATTATGGTTTGTTGTTGCACGAAAAATTCCTCAAATAAGTTAAGTGAAACTGCTTCGTTATCTTCAGTTGCACGGATATAAACCTGCGTCTATTCCTAGTGCGAAGAAACGACTATCATGGGAACAGTGAATCGAGACAAGACTCGTTGAATCGAGCGTTTGATTTGTAAATATTTTATTTCCTTACAGCTACGACTTGCCGTACCAGTCTTTCTTTATTTCTTTTATTTATTACTTTTAATGTTTTAAGAGACGTTGCAGTTTCAAGAAGTGATTTTATTCTACTATTAGAGCCTTTAATGACCTTTGCAAGAAGAGTTGCCTATTGAGTTCGAAAGAACACATGGACACCAAAATGTTTGAAACGGCTTATCGATGCAAATAATTTGAGGACTGAAAGGCAATGTCCTGCTGCCATTATAGACGACACATTCGCTTAAAATTAAAGGATATTTTTGATGATAAACTCTGTTTCATTTCGCAACATCCAGTTGAATCGATCATTAAGGAAAAAATACCGATTCCCTGAAATATTTATTAAAGTTTGAAAAGTAAGTGACCTTTTGACACTAAGAACTAAGTAAGCTGGGCTCAAAACAATAAAAAACAACAAATGGCCGATATGCTGAGGAGAAGAATATAAAGTTCGTATCAAAAGTTTGCTTTCACCAGATCCAACCATGAAACCACCACCCCATGTTTAAAATTCGCCGATAGATATAAATTTTATCTTATCATAGATTGGTCAATGTCTCTAAAATTCATACGTGTTTTTTTAAGCACAAGCACAAGTTTCTGCTAATAGAAAATTAGCACGAGTACATTAAACATCTGCGACTAGTACTGATTTGGCAAACCGGGAACAAACTAGCTGCGATCAAGTCTCAAGACCATTTTGTTTAAGTAGATATATTATATCTCGATTCCATCCTGGTTACATGGTTCCAATGGGTAGTGTTTTTGGTAGAAATAAAAAACTCTTTTCTCAAAGGAGACGTGGAATTATTCACTTCGTGCTTCTTGCACAATCTGGATACGAAATTTCTATTTTACAGAACTGCACACACAATTAAGTTTCTGGTTTAACAAAAATCGATATTTGACATTTGACCGTTCCAGATCCAGCAGGACGATAAAAATGGCTGTTTGCTGTGCTTGTTTGTTCAACTGATAGAACGATACGTTGGTCGGCGTACGTGAGTGCAACCCTGGGTGTCGATATTGTTGTTGTCTTTTCAGCCATCAGCTGGGCAGTTCTGACAAACGAAAATACTTCCGCCCTGAACTCACTTTTAATTTCGGACAAATGTCCTTTGTGCTGTTAAGCGATAAATTTGGAATTGGGATATAATGGTTTATGCTTTGGCATCCTTGGTTCCATTCTTATTTACGCGCTTCCTTAAAACTCATACTGTAATCCAAAAAAGTTATTTTTAAGATTTTAATGAAAAGTTGGAGGTCTTAGTTTCTGTTAAACAAAGGGTCATACTTCCAAAATTTTAAATCGTAAGATTTTTATGTGAAGAAAGATTATTATCTTTGTTATAATAAAGTAAATTAAACTCTTAATCAATTTGGTATTTTATAGTGTAAAAAAAATGAAGTATATATTCCTTATGACTTACAAACCTGTCATTTTAAAGCCACTGCAACCACCGAAAAAAGAATTAAGCCATACCAACTCCAAATGAAAATTCGATCAGTGTGTTCTATTGAATTTTCATTCTTTTGCTTCCCTATTTTTGATAGTGATAGGGCAACGAAGGTGTTTGTATGCCAAAATTTTACGAACGTCACTCACTTCATATGGCTTCGCATCGTTCAAAAATTTTACATGACAACGTCATTGTTCACCATCCAATGTTATTTTTTCAATCACACAGCTTATATTTACAACTAATTCGACTGTTATTTTACTATCTCGCTGCTTCAATTACAGCTGCCTATTGGAGGCATACATCAACCACCAGAGGCTTTCATGATATATCAAACCCGAAGAGTAGTAAGCAAACAAAAGCGCTATGGAAACAAAAAAATGGTAGAAATTGATAAAATAGAAAACCTCCAAAACCAAGTCAAACAAAAAAATTAGTTGTTGCTCACAAACTCACCAAATTTCTGTGCTGGTCATGGTATTGTTAGTCCTTTACCGAGGGAAGGTAAAAATAAATCTTTGTGCGAGCGCATTAATACGAGTACACCTAGCAGGGATATCTTAAGGTGGATGTTGGAAATGTTCTTAGAACTAACAGCGTCTTTAGGCAACAAACCAACAGTTTGGTCTACGATACTCTTTTACATAATATGTTAAAAATGTATAACAAAATTGGAATCAAATTGAAGAAATTTGTTTTCCCTAATTAAAAAACGCAATTACACCAATTAATTTACATTACGTAAGAAAGTGGATATATAGAAAAGGTTAACTGTTTGAAGCGTTTTTGTGAACGCTTCCCCCCTGTTTTAAAGAAGTCAAATGAATAAATAAATGAAATGAAAATTAGTTAATAGTTTTATCAAGTCTTTGACTTTCAAGCCCACAGAATCATTAATTTCTATAAAGCAGAAACATGCGAAATAAATCATAGATATACGAAAATACACATCAACATCATATACAGGGTAGGCCATTTAAAGTTGACCCATCTGGCAACGCTGTAACTTTTAACAGCGCTGACAAATCGGCTAATGTCATACCGCGTTAGAAGCGTCATTCGAAGACAATTTATACCATGGAACAGTACACTCCAAAAGAACGCGCTGAAATTGTTCAGCTTTATATTCAAAATAACTTTTCAATTGTGTTAACTCAACGTGCGTTTCGCAAAAAAAAATAAAGTGAAAAGTGCTCCAGTTAAGAACACAATTAAGTCTTTATACGCAAAATTTGTGAACACCGGTAATCTCAGTAATGCCAGTCATGCATCCAGACAACGCACAAGACGTTCTGATAAAAATACCGAAGCTGTACGAGCCAGTATTGAGGAGACTCCATCGACATCGAGTTACCGCCGCTCTCAGGAATTAGACATCTCTCGCACCACTCTCCGACGCATAATTCATAAAGATTTGAAGATGTTTCCATATAAAATTCAAATGGCACAAAAACTAAACCCAGCTGATTATCCGCGACGCCTTAATTTTGGCAAACAAACAAATGGGTCAACTTTAAATGGCCTACCCTGATCTTCTAAATGTATTCTTATTTTACTTTTAGCTCCCTAGAGGCCATTTTATTTGTATGGATGCGTGCGTCAGGAGGCAATTGAATGCACAGGTGACTGAAAAAGCTTCAAAAAAGTAAAGAAAACGGCAAAAAAGATACTTTATGTGCAATACGAGTTTTAGCTGTAGCTTTTGTTGAAGTTTAATTTACTTTTTACTTTTCAACACATTTCATCCAGCTTGTTGTTGCTACTATTCGGCCGGCTTGGTGATCGGTGTACCCGCGGGAAGTAAATGTACAATGAGATTGCATTTCCAGTGTTGTCGGATCCCTTTTTGTCAGATTTTTATACGCTTCTGCATATTTCTGCGTTGAAAATTGATGTTTTCGACACAGACCTTTTGCTGTTGTGTTTTTCGTATTCCTAGCGCGCTCATTTGAATGTATGTACAAACGTGTTTCATTCATTCGTTCATACATATCAGCTTGCGCTTTCATTTTGTGAATGCAGAAGCTCGAACACATAGGAATATGTATTATTTATGTATTGCACACACATTTGGACTTATAAATGCGTGCGGTGGTTGCAAAAGGTTTTTAGAGCGTTGAAATCCGCATCTCTCCGTTTGATGGAATTTCCGCAAAAAAATAAAAAAACCAAAATTATTATACGTACGTCATATATTTACGAAGAATTAAAAACTCATTTCTAAAATACCATAAATTTTGGAAATCAAAAATACCCCACAAAGCAATGAAAATGCATAAGGTTTGCTATACTATAGAATATTATTGGCGTGACTACTGTTTTCTAGATCCAAAAGACCATCTATGGTGTGAGTCTCCACCTTTTCCCTATAGCTTCTATGCAGCAAAGTTTTCCTTCAAGGATAAACTTTTCAACAGGTTGAATACGGAAGCCCCTGAAAAATGGAGAGGCATGTTGGGTCCCTACTCAGAGCTCCGGTATACCGCCTTTAGTCACGTGAAATGCTGTCAAGGTTATTACGTGGTGAAGGCCATGCTAAATGTCAGAGTATTAACCCATCAGCCATTTCTGCAAGGCGTCACCCCTGCATACTCAGGTGACAGTGACCACCACACGGGGGTTTAAACCCATCCATCTAATAGTTCGAGCTATGTCCGTTTCAAGCAAAGGGTTAGAGATCCATAGAAGTCTAAAAATGCCGTGAATGTCGCAGGCTATTTAGTGTTACTAAGGATGCATCCCGTTGAGGGGGAACCGCTTTGCATTCTCTGAATTCCATCTAACGTATTTATTTTCCTACACACGGATCAACCAGGAATGAATATATCGGTATTCAATTTTGCACAAACAGCGTTTGAGTATATCATTTAATAGGCATTCCAGCTAGAACTTGTTGAATGCAAACTTTATTTTTTAATATTATTTCAAAAGAAATCCACAAAATGGAATGCTTAATCGGAACAAATATGGTGAGACAATATCAATGAGAAATTATGTATATTATAAATAGTTTTCCACAACAACATTTTGAAATCAAACAAAATGTTACAACTAAGCGAAAAAACATCAAGATAAGGAAAAAATTTAAAAGGTCATAAAAAAACTGACACATACGAACGCCAAACCCTTTGAGGGTTTTACTATACTGACCTAGTACCATCACCCTGACTTGGAATTTCTCACGCCCCCGACAATAATCCCAAAACTGTTCCACAGTGTAATCATCAAGATTAAAATTTTTACTTATTAGTAATGTCGATAAAATAGGGTTGGACAATTATAGACTTACCCATAATCAGTATACCAGAAACTATACCCTAGTGTGTACTGATTTATGAATACGTTTTTTCTCATACTGTCTAAAACATAACCATAACATATATTTTTTATATGATAGAAACAAAGTTTACGGAAAAAAAATTTTCATTTTTAAAAATTTGACAATTTTTTTTTTAAATAAATAGAAAATATTAAAAAAAAAAAAAAATCAGCCCACTCCGGGATAAGAAGGGATAGTTGTCAAAAGAATTGAATTTTCTTTTGTGAAAATCAAATGGCGAACTTCCAAAAAATGACGATTTTACTAAAAAAAAAAGAACCGATTATTTTATATAATTGATCGTGTTAAATTTTTTTCGTGTAAAAAGTTCGTGTGTAAAAGTTCATTCAAAAACAAAAGCTTAAAAAAAAGGTCTCCAAAAGTCAATTTCTACAAAAGTTATAGCTATTTGAAAATAATAAGCAATTTTTTTGAAAAATTCGTAACCGTAATTCCATCACTTTGTATTTACCAACATCAGTGTCTTGATGTTATCTGATCTGAATGAAGGTCAATTTCTATTCGAATAAATTTCAAAATAAATAATACATTTAAAAAAGCAAAGTATCATGACTGTAAGTGTAGGTATATCTAAAATAGTTCTCAAAAAATTTGTGAAAATCCTATATCAGAAGTCTGATATGTGATATACCTCAAAGAAGTGACTTCTTAAAAAAATCGACATGGTAATGTTTCTATATCAATTACACTATTTGGAATTTCCCTTGTGATTTCTACATCTTTCGGTCAGGAAGAGGCCAATTAAGTCAATTTATTATTACATCTTTTATGTGTGCGTATTAAATTATCTTTCCCCATCCAACTGGTTAGAAGGTTTGAGAAGCATGAAGTCACTAAAGTCGTAAGATCACAGCCGTCACAGTCACAGTCGTATCTGCCATCAACACAAGAGTATCAGCTATGAAGTTTTCCTCATCTCCAACTATCTTCACAGACTTTTCACTGGCAGATGGAGGAATTTGCATGCCGACAACACAACAAAAACAATTCGCTATCCTCAGAGGAAGCGCCGGTTGGACGGAGGATGAGTGCATTGTGAAGAGTAGAACAATTAAACTCACATGGCTAGCAGCCCCATCCATTTTAATTCTGGCCTTTTTCACAAAATTGAAGAGCACAAAAACTAAAAACCAGAACAGCGAAAACAAAACAAAGGTATTAATAAAACCGCTGAGAGATGGAGAAAAAGTAAAGCGTAAAAATGTAAAAGCAAGTTTAACCGTGCGATTCTGTACCGTGTAACAGTCTCAAGTCTTTAAATTTGAGTTTTTAAGTTAGAGACAACTTATGAGACTTGAGACGATTTTGCTATTCTGTAATTTACAATCTCAAAATCTATTACATTTCATTATTCAGAGATGTTTTTACACTTGAATGAAAATAAATATGTCGGTAACAAATATTAAAATTTCTATAACATAGTCAAAAGCCATAATTATATATAAAAATAAAAATATTGATTTATTTTGAACCTTTCCGTGTTTGAGTTGCTTACAAAATATAAAAAATGACAATCGATTAATATCTATTATGATCTCAATTCAGTATATTCAAAATGGCAGCAAGAGTTCTTTTTAGTTTGTGACCTGCTAACTACCAGGTCTCAAATTTGAGTCAATATTTCGAGACGAACGCTAGAGATAGGTTAGTGAATGTTCACATGAGCTATGAGCGTTCCGCAGCATCCCACATCACATCATCACATCACCACATATCATCACACATCACATCATATCACGTCACAACACCTCATCACACAACAGCTCACAGCATACCCCAATACACACACACGCATCAAACACCGATCATTACTACAACACTGCAACACAACAACCATACGATCATCAACGAGACGACTCGTAATGTCAGCTAATTTCACCACCCAAACCATCAAAAGGGATTGATTCGACCGGGATTAGCTTCTTACCGTTTCATCCGTGAAGAAAAACAGTCGTCCGGTAAATTCCGCTTTTACCAATTTTCGGATTAACCGCAACCATCACCGCAATTTCTTTTTTTTTCATCCAAATCGTGAAGCACCGAGCTCGCCATCAGTGTCCAACATTGGAATATACATATATATTAATATATATTAAATACACCGTATTACATACGATTTTATTGTGAAAATAAATAAAGTGAATTAAATATTATAACGTGCGAAAACCAGTGCTTTTTCCCACTCATAGGTGTACGCTAAAAAGTAAGTATACCAGTGCCACACGTTACTAAATGGTCCTTCGAGCCTTTCAGAAAGGCATCTAAGCAAAATATAAAACAAAAAATTTAAAAAACTTCCTGGTGAAAGTGCGCAAGTGCAGTGAAGCTCAAAATTCAGAAAATAAAATATAACAAAACATTTAAGTGAACATAATATCACAAAGTTAAAGTGAACAAACACATATGTTACAGTGAAGAAAAAAAAAAAAAAGAAAAGGAAACATCTCAGAATCACGGAAAACAGAAAGTAACGTGAAAATATAAGTACATAAAAGAAATTTAAATATAGAAAGTGACGTGCAAATATACATAAAAGAAATTGAAACATAAAGTGAAAAAAAAAAAAAAAACAACCTACTAACATCAAAACGGGCGCGGCAATAATACAACAAAGTTTGTCAAACATAAAACCTAAAATCGGAAACGGGCGCGAAATAAACCAAAAACCAAAACAACAAAACTAACCCATACTAACATTAAAACCGGGCGCGGTAAAATTACAAAGTGCAACAAACATACAAACATTACCCTAAAATAGCAAACATATGTTAATACACAAATCACAATTACCATAAATTCACGGGAGACTACACCAACAAACAACAAAGTTAAAGAGAGCAAATCATCAGGGACAGCGCTGGACGTACATAAGAGGAGAAGAAAAGAAAAACAAAATAGAGAACAGTAAGAAACAAAGTAAAGGTTCAATGACCCAAAACCCTTGGCGGAAATAAAAGTGAGTCCGTTCCATATTTACTTTGTTATATATAAAAATATCTAAATTCAATTTTTATGCACATATATATGTATGTATGTTAAGGTACAGTTTTGACGGTATTTCGGGACACCGTTAACTGTTCATAACAGTTCGATATATGTATATCTACAAAAAATAATAACTGCAAAAAAGTACAGTACCCGCTTTTTGCTTAGCTTGTGTCGTTAGGCACCCGATTATAAGTTCAAAAAAAAAAAAAAAATTTTCTTAAGTCAAGTATATCTTGCAATAATTCTTGCGATACCCCTTGGGCTATAAATAAAAGCAACAAGCAGGATCGCTCAAACCCTAAGCAAAGGCGGAAGATACTAAAAGAAAACGAAATACATATATACATACATATATAAAAAGGAAAACATACATATATATGAGCATATTCCCCTAAAATTGCAAGTATTCCGTTTAATATACAGATGTACATATTTACATACATATATGCATACACAATCATATGGTAAATACATACATAACATAATTTAGCATAAAGCAAGAACACATAATAATACCAAACTACCTGCTTGGATGTAAAAATCGCTTAGAGCATTCAAGCAAAGGTAGGTAATAAAAAAAAAAAAAAAAAAAAGGATAAAGAAATAATAGAAAAAAAAAAGGCATTACATTTATGTACATATGTACCTATGCGCCGGTAAACATATGCAACTCCCGTGCGACATACATCAACTTATATACATAATTATAAATATATAAACATACATATATTATTTATTTCAATTTTCTTTTTCTATTTTCTAATAATAGTTCACATTTGAACTACTATTCAACACATATACATACATAGATCATTACATAAATATATGTATAAACATATACATATTATATATTTCTATTTTTTCCGCGCGTTTATACATTTATGTGCGATTAGCGAAGTGTTATATGTTACACTTTTATAGCATATATACATACATATTTAGCGAATTGATAACTACAAGGGATACGAGAAAAGCTAAACAAAAGCAAACGTATAAAGCATATGCATATGCAAACATATGGTAATAAAACATAGATACATGCAAACAATTTACGTATTTTATTTTTCTTTCGCGTTCTTGATTCGTGCAGATACAATTATACAAAATAAGCGCGAGTGAACTGAAGATACTTTGATACACTTTAAAAAAATTTTCAGTCACATTAAAAAAAAAAAAAAAAAAAAAAAAAACGAACTTTTTCAAAAAAAAAAAGAATAAAATCTTGCGGTAGCGAAACGAAAATTTGATAACATAATATATTTTTTCAAAAATAAATCTTCTAGTAACAAAATTTTTAATTCATAATTTTTCTATTTGACTACATTGCTGTATCAATATTAATTTTGAAACAATTATTTATTTGACAAAGCTTTAAGCTAAAAGCTTCAAACTATATTCAAATTAATGCAATCTGACAAATCAAGAGAGGTTAAGCCAAAAACACCTCTATCATTAGAAATTCCTAAAATGGCTGATGAAGATAAGCCACAAGGCACACCTGCAGAAGCTACACGCTCAAAGCAGAGTATAAAACAAAAAAGATCAAAAGATCAGACAATATCTAGATTCATCACTGAAAGTGACAGTTTTATAAGATATTGTACAAGATTCCAAGCTTCCCCTATTACTGACATCACAGAATCAGTTTTAAATATAAAACTAGAAAGTGTGAACAATCTCTGGGCTCGCCTTCTGGCAGCGTACGATACAGTACTAGATACTGACGACGCAGAACTCCCAGAAAACGCAAAAGCTTCGGCGACAGCCAAATGTGATAACTGCCGCGATCAGTATGAGTTAACAAAGGGAATGATAAATGAACAAATAAGTTTAGTAAGGCCAAGTAGAGCCACTACTCCCCCTCCCAGAGTAGTTACAACACCAAAAGAAGACCTAGATAAAGGCATGTATCTAAAGGTACCAGCTTGTGATACTGAAGTTTTCAATGGATGTTATGACCAGTGGCCGTCCTTCCGGGACATGTTCACTGCCGTTTATATAAACCATCCTAAACTCTCACAAGCACAAAAGTTATACCATCTAAGGTACAAAACAAAAGGGGAAGCAGGCAGTATCGTCAAGCGATTCGCTTTAAATGACGAAAATTTTAAGCTGGCTTGGGAAGCACTAGTCGAAAGATACGAAAATGGAAGGGTTATGATAGAAAACCCAATAAAAACATTATTACATCTACCAAAAATTCAAAAGAAACCAGCCAGGAATTTCAAAATTTATACTCGACAGTGACTAATTGCATATCAGTGTTAAAAACACAAAATATCTCTACAGAATCCTGGGACCCCATCATAGTAACTATTTGTGCAGAAACTCTCCCTGATTTTGCGTTACTACGATGGGAACAATCACTTGTGGAAAGAAAAAAAATGCCCACATGGGAGCAAATGAAAGCATTCCTCACTGCTCAATACGAGATAGCTGAGCGAATTGACAACAAAAATATAAATCTAAAAAGTCATCAAAATGACTCAAGTAAAAACTTGTTTAAACCTCAAGCCAGCAATAATATGCCATACAATAGACACGTTAATAAAAGTCACACTTTCGTGTCAAACCAAACTAATAAATGGCAACCAGTATGTGAAATTTGTAAAGGAGGTCATAACATAAGATCTTGCGAGAGATTTAAAAAATTATCCGTTTCTGACAGAAACAATCTTGTCAGACAACATAAACTTTGCATCAACTGTCTGTCGAATGCTCATACGACAAAAGACTGTGAAAGCAAATTTAGTTGTGTGTACTGTCAACGAAGACATCACTCATTGCTTCATATTACAAATTTTCAAAATATGAAGCAAAATCAATTTCATAAAACCACCGGGTTAGTCACTACAACCAAAAGTGATAATCCCGAAATCTCAAATCCCGAAAAAAGGGAAGAACAACCATGTTGCTCTAAAGCAGCAAAAATTCAAGCTCTTCATTCAGAAAATGAAAGCAAAATTCTTTTACCCACTGCGGTCATCACCATAGCACATAAGGGTGATTTATTCAAACTAAGAGCACTAATAGATCAAGGATCTCAAAGATCCTTTATATCATCAAAAGCTCAAAACCGGCTCAAATTGCCAATAAAACATTCAAATTTCCAAATCTCGGGAATGGGCGGAAGAATTATCCAAAATTCGAACAAAATATGCCCAATTACCATAGTATCTCCAAATGCGGATATTAGAATAGATGCGCAAGCCATCGTTCTACCGCAACTCACAAATTTGCTTCCAAGCTATGAAGTAAATAAAGTACACTGGGAAAAATGCTCACATCTTAAATTAGCAGATCCCAATTGTCATACCCCATCACAAATCGACATGTTATTAGGCAGTGACTTAATACCTCAAATAATTCTTGAAGGTATTGAGAAAATCTCCAATAAATTGTTAGCCCAAAATACAATCTTTGGGTGGATTATTAGTGGCCAAGTCCCTGAAAAAATCAATTCTTTCACCACACAAGTGGAAAATATCTCAAACGAGTTCTTAAGTAATCAACTCAAAAAATTCTGGGAAATAGAAGAATTACCCCAAATCACACAGCTTTCAGAAGACGACCAGGCATGCGAAGCCTATTACAAATCCACAACAACAAGAAACGAACATGGTCGTTATGTTGTGCGATTACCTTTCAAACCAACTTTCCCTGAAACCATAGCTCTAGGCCACTCTAGAATATCAGCAGTCCAGCAATTTCTAAGCCTGGAAAAAAGCCTGATAAAGAAAAGGGAGCTTAAATCGGCATACGATAATGTGATGGACGAATATCTGGACCTCAATCATATGGAAGAAGCTGTACCATATG
This sequence comes from Bactrocera correcta, assembly GCA_027475135.1. Classification (NCBI taxonomy): domain Eukaryota; kingdom Metazoa; phylum Arthropoda; class Insecta; order Diptera; family Tephritidae; genus Bactrocera; species Bactrocera correcta. Next base: position 7,714,226 of record CM050322.1, read on the forward strand.
AAAAGTTATCTAAAGGTAGATATTTATCTTTTTATCTGCCACATCATGGGTAATAAGACCTGATAAAATTACAACAAAAGTACGAGTGGTTTTCAATGCCTCAAAGTGTACGAGCTCAGGCAAATCCCTCAATGATGTACTATACACAGGGCCAACATTACAACCTGATCTCATGTTGCTAATTCTAAATTGGCGCATGTTTAAATACGTTTTCAATGGGGATGTAGAAAAAATGTACAGACAAATTCTAGTACATGAAGATGATCAAGATTTCCAACGTATAGTCTTCCGGAAATCAAGTAATAGTCCAATCAGCGACTACAAACTTAAAACCGTCACCTTTGGCATCAATTGCGCACCCTATTTGGCGATCAGGACACTACATGAAGTGGCAAAAACAAATGCAACAAATTTGCCTTTAGCATCTTCTGTGTTGCAAACACAAACATACGTGGACGACATACTATCAGGTAGCCACAGTATCGCATTAGCACGCGAGTCACTATCGCAAGTGATCGAAGCATTAAAATCAGCAGGTTTCCCCCTAAAGAAAATTACTTCAAATCACCCTGATATAATAAAAGACATTAAAAAAGAAGACTTATTAGATACAGACTTCCTTAAATTTGAAAAGGCTAGTACTACTAAAACTCTAGGAATTCAATGGAATGCGATAACAGATCAATTCTCATATACAATTGAGTCAATATCTGCAATGTCCGCCATTACAAAACGCCAAATACTTTCCTCGGTGGCAAAACTTTTCGACCCCGCAGGATGGCTTTCGCCAATAATGATTCAAGCAAAAATCCTCATTCAAGAATTGTGGCAAGATGGCACTGAATGGGATGAACAGGTAAAACCTTTACGTTTAGCGAAATGGGTTCAATTTGCTAACAATTTACATACTATATCTGAAATTCGAATCCCTCGATGGGTAAATTTCACACCTCACATTAACACAGAATTACACGGTTTCTATGATGCCTCCGAAAAGGCATATTGCGTTTACGTACGCACACAGTACGATAACAAAATATCTGCACACCTCTTGGTAGCCAAAGCCAAAGTTGCACCTTTGAAGACACTCAGTCTGCCACGGCTTGAACTGAATGGTGCTCTTCTGTTAGCAAAATTAATTTCCATTGTCCAAACCCATCTCAAATTAAACGATCATAAAATGTATCTTTGGTCAGACTCAGAGATAGTTTTAGCATGGTTAGAAAAACCACCCTATTGCTGGAAGTCCTATGTGTCTAACCGAATATCCCAAATTTTAGACCTGGTTGGCCCAGCAAAATGGCAACATGTTGCAAGTGCAGATAACCCAGCGGATCTTGGGACAAGAGGTTGCAAGCCATTGCACCTCACCAGCACTACACTCTGGTGGAATGGTCCTACATGGCTAACAGAATCACAAGAATTCTGGCCAAGGTCTCCCGCTCGTAATATAATACCGCCGGAAAGTCGGAAAATTGAAAATTTTCATATCATTCCAGAAGAGGATGATATTCTCCACAGATTTTCGTCATTTGCTAGAGCACTAAGAGTAGTCGCTTACATGCACAAATTCATTCAAAGACTTAAACTAAAAATGAAAGGAGCACCAAATGATCCATGCGTACAACTAACGCATTCCGACTTGCAACATGCCAAGGTCAGTCTAATATTATATACACAAACTCGCTATTTCAGCAAAGAGAAATCAAAGTTGCTCGAAAAGCGACCTCTCGAAAAGGGAAGCTCACTTCTCGTATTAAATCCATTCTTGGATTCTAAGGGATTAATAAGGGCAAATGGAAGATTGGCGAACTCCAGCCTTAGTTATAACGAACGACATCCCATCATTATTCCAGAGAAATCCCGTTTTACTTACCTATTTCTAGCATATCTGCACCATCTTACACTGCATGGTGAGCATCGATTAATGCAACAAATGGTCCGTCAAGAATTTTATATACCTCGATTAAAGCCACAAATAAAAAGGACGATTTTCATGTGTAAACCATGTACCATGTACAAACACAAAATGCGTACGCAGATCATGGCAGCTTTACCACCTGAGCGCTGCAACTATGCTCTACCCTTTACCATCACTGGGGTTGATTTTGCTGGACCTTTCCAGATAAAGGCCTCCATGTTAAGGTCTTCTTCATTTAGAAAAGGGTATGTGGCTGTCTTTGTATGTTTTACGACAAAGGCAGTACACCTCGAGCTTTGTTCAGATCTGACCACTGCGGCTTTTCTTGCAGCATTTGCACGCTTTGTCGGACGACGCGGATTTCCTTCAAAAATAATGAGCGATAATGGAAAAAACTTTGTCGGAGCCCAAAGAGCAACCGAGAAGGAGTTTATAAACTTCATGAAAGAAGTCTCCCCTGAAATAGTTAATAAATATGCACCCCAAGGGATCGATTGGCAATTTATACCTCCATGTTCTCCACACATGGGCGGACTTTGGGAATCAGCAGTAAAAAGCTTTAAGTCCCATTTAAAGAAAACGGCTGGTAATCATAAATTCAATTATGAGGAGTTTACTACACTCCTCACTCGTATTGAAGCCGTATTAAATTCAAGACCCATATCACCCCTCTCGCAAGATCCCTCCGATTTCACAGCTCTTACACCAGGTCATTTCCTCAGAGGAGCTCCTCTTCTCGCCATACCTGAGACAGAAGGAGACTCACTCAGTTTAATAAATCGATGGGAAAGAATCAAGATTCTCCATCACGAATTCAGCCACAGATGGAAGGAAGACTATCTCAAAGATCTCCATAAGAGATATCGCTGGAAAACGGCCCAGAAGGAAGCCAAGGCAGGAGAATGCGTAATAATACAGGACGAATGCCTTCCTCCAACAGAATGGCGACTAGGCCGCATTGAAAAGGTTCATCGAGGATCAGATGGTCACATAAGAGTAGTCGACGTGCGAACACAAACCGGCATATTAACTCGACCAGTCACCAAACTGTGTTTTCTTCCAAACAGCGAAGAACACCTTCCACCAAAACCGCAAAATAACACGCAAAAGTAATCGAAAAATAATAAAACAATTCCGCTAATTCGAAAATAACCCGCTTTATGATCCGTACAAAAAATAAATTCAACCAAGCGCGTTGAAAATCAATTTATTATACAAACATATATGTACATGCATATGTATAGATATGTAGCTATAACAACTACATGCTGATTATAAACAAAATCAATTTAATTACAATTTTATATTCCCATAGAAATGGACGTAGAGGAGATCCAAACCGCCTCCAACACCATCAGGTCCGAAATCGCTATACCCAAAGCGTCGGCTGCACCAGTTGCCGCACCAAGGACCAGGGTTATGCGACCACCGCCATCCGCCGAAGCAGTCAGGGAGATGAGAGAGGAGCAGCTATTGGAGCCTCAGGGGCCTCCATGTTGCAGCCTGTGCCATCGCCCACACGCCCTGAAACGATGCTCCATTTTCAAGAGCATGAAGCCTGCTCAACGGCAACAGGTTGCAAGAGCCCATGGGCATTGCATGACCTGCCTGGCAGATGACCACGCCACCATAGAGTGCTGGGCCGACGGCGCCTGTCAATATTGCCAGAGGCCCCATCACACTCTATTTCATCGTTTTCCCCGCCGAGCCAATCCGTCGGAAAGTAGCACCAACACCCGTATCAGACCACGCAGCGATGCTACCCGGCGACGACGAAGCAGCCAAACAACCGCAACACGTAGACGGCCATCTCCGCCACGCCACGCTCATCGTCAGCAACAACGACGCTCAACAGGGTTGAGCGCTGTACTAAACACATTGCAACAGCTGCAACGGCTCCTAGCCGATTAATTCGCCTAGGGGGGCCGGGATGTTCACATGAGCTATGAGCGTTCCGCAGCATCCCACATCACATCATCACATCACCACATATCATCACACATCACATCATATCACGTCACAACACCTCATCACACAACAGCTCACAGCATACCCCAATACACACACACGCATCAAACACCGATCATTACTACAACACTGCAACACAACAACCATACGATCATCAACGAGACGACTCGTAATGTCAGCTAATTTCACCACCCAAACCATCAAAAGGGATTGATTCGACCGGGATTAGCTTCTTACCGTTTCATCCGTGAAGAAAAACAGTCGTCCGGTAAATTCCGCTTTTACCAATTTTCGGATTAACCGCAACCATCACCGCAATTTCTTTTTTTTTCATCCAAATCGTGAAGCACCGAGCTCGCCATCAGTGTCCAACATTGGAATATACATATATATTAATATATATTAAATACACCGTATTACATACGATTTTATTGTGAAAATAAATAAAGTGAATTAAATATTATAACGTGCGAAAACCAGTGCTTTTTCCCACTCATAGGTGTACGCTAAAAAGTAAGTATACCAGTGCCACACGTTACTAGTGAATATTAACCGTCACAAATTGAGACTTTACCTCAAAATGTCTCAAATAGTGAATGGAGACGGGTTACAGAATCCCGCTATAATTCCTAATACTATGACTTTTAGCGACCATGGCGTATACGTTACGTGAAACTATGAATGCAGATGTTTTATACTCTCGCAACATAGTTGCTAAAGAGAGTGTTATAGTTTTGTTCACATAACGGTTGTTTGTAAGTCCTAAAACTAAAAGAGTCAGATATAGGATTATATATACCAAAGTAATCAGGGTGACGAGTAAGGTTGAAATCCGGATGTCTGTCTGTCCGTCCGCCCGTACAAGCATTAACTTGAGTAAAAATTGAGATATCATGATGAAACTTGGTACACGTATTTCCTGGCTCAATAAGAAGGTTAAGTTTGAAGATGGGCAAACTCGGCCCACTGAAATGCCCACAAAATGGCGAAAACCGAAAACCTATAAAGTGTCATAACTAAGCCATAAATAAAGATGTTAAAGTGAAATTTGGCACAAAGGATCGCATTAGGGAAGGGCATATTTAGACGTAATTTTATTTGGAAAAGTGGGCGTGGCCCCGCCCCCTACTAAACTTTTTGTACACATTGCGGAAACTAGGAAAAGGCTGTCAACCAAACTCTGTAGAGTCGTTTCCTTCAGGCATTTCCATATACAGTTCAAAAATGGAAGAAATCGGATAATAACCACGCCCACCTCCCATACAAAGGTTATGTTCAAAATCACTAAAAGTGTGTTAACCAACTAACAAAAAACGTCAGAAACACTAAATTTTACAGAAGAAATGGCAGAAGGAAGCTGCACCCAGGCTTTTTTTAAAAATTGAAAGTGGGCGTGGCGTCGCCCACTTATGGACCAATAACTATATCTCAGAAACTACTAAACTAATTAATTTTACAGCAAAAAATATGTAAATGACGGATAATGAAATCTCGATTATCACTTTATCATGCGAGAGTATAAAATGTTCGGTGACACCCGAACTTAGCCCTTCCTTACTTGTTGTTATACATATTAAGTATGTACGTATGTATGTAGTTATGGTTGCTGGACATACGTAATCGTGGGTCCACAGTAAATTTAATACGACCGAGTGCATTGACATTCAATAAATTAATATTACATAACGTGGTGAGACTCAGTAGCATAACCATACACAAGCCTATGTGCAGAAGAAAACGTTTGAATTATACCAAATAGACCCGCTTTATATACTAATTGGAAGTATATACTAGTTTCACCGTAATTTAATTATGATTGACAAAAAATTAATATAAACTAAACGAGCAAGGAAGAAAATACAGTGTATTTTCTATGAAATTAACGTAGTAGAATTTCGGTACTCCTTCCTTCGTTAATTAAGAAAATAATCTTTCATTAATATATCGCGGATACAGCCCTTGCCATTTCTGGTCTACATTTCTCAGAACCAAATCTGCACGTTTACTTAACTTTGGTTGCAACAAAGGTTTTTTTTCACCATATACTAGCGGCTGAACTACTTCGGCTTAGAGGTAAGTCAGTTCAATCAGGCGATCACGAAATTATCAAACCATCCATTCAAAACAATAACACCGAAGTTAAATTGGAATTCAGCCTTAAAATCGATTTGAATATTTTAACAGTAAATCTGTACTATTGTTAAATTATTGTTTTGCTAATATACTTCATTTGAGCTGAAACAAATAAACTCAAACGGATTAGGAACTCTTCCATTGTAGCTATATGTTTTAAATTTTCTCATATCATATCTGAGTTTCTCAGAAAACCTTTCAGAGTTAAACTAATTGCTCGAAAGGAGTTAACAGAGTACATTTTTACACAGAGACAGAGAATTTTGCACCCGAGATCGTATGAGCCGGCTTAATAGAAACCGCAAAAAATGGACGACGTAAATCGTCCACATAGACCACTTTTAGGTGAAATTACATATCTCGCAAACCGCAAAGTCGATCGGAAAGTGCTCTCATTTCTATGTAACTGTGTATCAAAATGGGGACCTCATAACACAATTTTAAATTCTTGATTCTTTCTTTTCCAGTATACAAATCTAGAAAGAGTTAATATAACGGGATGAAGCTTCCCGAACATGTCACCTTATTTCCAAACATTTTAGAAATTCAACATAAACTGGTCAAGCCTCTAGTTACCGAATATTTGCCTTTCCATACTTATTATATTTTAATTTAGTGCTTAGTTATGGCACTTTATAGACTATAAATAACCACCAAGTTCGGTAAATAACGAGCTACATATGTATATGAAATTAACGCGATAAACCAATAAACATAAACGTGAGTGAACTTTTAAATTGAAAACTAAAATGAAATCTTTAGAACAAAGAGCAAAGAAAATTTTGTCAATAAAATTAAAAGCAAATGTCAATACAGAGAGTCAGATGGTGCATTGGAGACGGAAAGAGTAAGTATATTTATTGAAAGAAGCACAATAAAATTAAAAAGCTGAGGATAGCTGCATAGGGATGAGGGGTATTCTTTGTCATATATTTATATATATATATATATCTTGAAAACTTTCCCTGCGCAAAAATCACCATCTCATCAGTAGCAGCCGTTTTGTCAATGGTAGTTGCTTCTATCACTTATCTCGACAAAATTCGGCAAATCTTTTCTTGTGAATTGAAACAAAAACTTTTAACCAGAATCCATATCCAATAATTTACATCTGACTCGCCGTATCCTGCTCTTGCACTCATATATATTAAAAATATTCTACAGTGACAAGAACAAAAGAATTTACCGGTCGTCGAGGGATAAAACGAATTAAAACTTTCACATATCAACTATCAAAAAATTGGTAAGTTGGGCAATGAGATGAATAACAATATAAATGTTAGTTTTTGTTCCCTATAAATTTCATTGCCTGTTTCTATTAAACAAACAAATAGAAAATTAATTCATTCAAAGATTTCCGGTTTCTAACATGGAATAATACTGTGAAAATTTCAGACAGAAATTTGAAACATTTCGGGAGTTATAACGAGTTTCATAGAGCGCCTCTCAGACCAACTTTTAAGGTCGGCCGAACCTTAAACGCGTTTTTCTCAAAACATTGTTTTTCTGGACGGCCCCTGTCCTAACTTTTTTTCTACTGAACCGATTGCTTTAAAATTTTAACAGGCTGTTCTGCACACCCATAGTTCTCGTCTGTACTGACGAGAATATTTTTCGCCCATAACTTTTTATTTTACAACACTTTCTTTGCTAAAATAAAAGGACTTTATTTCAAAGTCCGCCATTTTGTTATTAATCCTTAAAATTTAACTTCAGTAGTTTCGACTAGAACGACATGTCTCTAGATTGAGAATAATCAAGAATATTTGTTTTTAGATATAATCAAGAGCTAAAATCTCCCGGGGCACCCACGTGCATTTCTTTTTTGTTGAGGTTCCAACTTCGAGCAACAATAATAACAGTAATAAAATATTGAACTTTTTCAAAGATTTTTTTTTTATATTTTCAATATGTAAATAAAAACACTCTAAATATTCAAGATAATACATTTTTATTTTCCTATAAAAAACAACTCTCCAAAGAAGTTATGAGAATATCCACAAGTTATAATTATCAGACTACTACTTTAAACGATCGCCTGCATAACTAATACAAAAAGGTGGCTTGGTAGAATTGTAGGTTTGTAACTACTTTTTGAAAATCTATATTTCAATCCTTATCGCGGTTTCGTAGCTGACATAGAATATGTCAATCAAATAGCTAAACTCTTGAAATTACAGGATGTTACTCTGCGAGTAACTAAAGAAGTCGTTGAAATCGAAAATAAACTCAATGCTTCTGGGAGTTGTCATCATCAAGTGAAATTGTCATAGCACAAAAACGTAATGATCCTAAATTGAAGTAAAGTTTGGCAGCAAAGTAATTATAGCTATCTGTTCACACAACAATAACCTTGTAATCATTAAAATAAAAACAATCACAAATTTCTTACTTTTAATTGAAAGCGCCAGAAGCACAATAGTATTGAGACCAGAAGTTTCTTTTTTACTTTGTATACTACTAGCTTTTGCAATTGGTTATTCATTACAAGAACTAAAGCAATGAGAAAGCGAATAGCAATCCCCAGTAATCAGAAAGTCACTCCGCAACAACGAATAACAGTTGCAGTCATGCCACAATAAGTTGATATGCTCTGCTTTGTGCGTCAAGTGCTGAAGCAATCAACAACATTTTGCATAACACTCAGAAGAGCAGCAAAATCGTTTAGAAATTCGCATTGAATAAGTGCAACAGAGCTATGCTTTGGAAGTTTTTGAAGAGTTGAAGAAGATTGATAGTGTGAGTGCTGTGGACAGCAACGAGAAAGATCGAGTTAACGAATCCTTGAATTGAAGGAAACTCACGTCGGATGCAAAGCGTCACTATTGGTTTGCATACACCAGGAAAACAACTGATTTATTATTATCCACACTAGAGCCCCAACTAACGTCATTAAGCTTTCGTATTCCATACTCGTATGTTGTGACCTAAACAAAAGTTGTGGAAAGCTGGAGTTGCAAACGCTTGTAAGTTGAGAGTCGTGTGCAGTAAAGAACAATGACGGAAACGGATGGACGTTATTGTACAGACCAACATCGTCTCATATTTCGAAAATGTAGTTAATTTTGGAGTTTGAACTATGTTAGTGTCTCGGTTACTTGTTTGGAAAGCTATTGGCACGTATGGAATTTGATTTTTCAACAATCAGTAATTTCAGCGATAGACAGCAATGCGTTTAAGGGATAAGTACCTCAAGTATGGTATTCATCGGTTGAAATTGTGTATTGTTGTTGTACTTTTACGAAAAATTCCTCAAATAAGGTTAGTAAAACTACCATGAAATATTCAATTGCGCGGAAATAAATCTGCGTCTATTCCTGTTGCGAAAACACGACTGTCGTGGGAATAGTGGATTGAGGTAAGACTCGTTGGATCGAGCACCTGATTTGTAATTAGTTTATTTCCGTACATCTTCGACTGGCCTTAACAGTCTTTCTTTATTTATTTGCTTTTAATGTTTTAAGAGACATTGCAGCTTCACAAAGTGATTTTATTCTCCTATTAGAGCCTTTATTGACCCTTGCAAGAAGATTTGCCTGTTGAGTTCGAAATAACTCATTGTTTGAAACGGTTATGGGGTGGCGTCTATTGATGTAAATAATTAGAGGACTGAAAGGTAATGTCCTGCTGCCATGTACTACCAATGGTTACTTAACATAAAAGAATCATCTGGCAGAGAAACTCTGTGCCATTTCGCAACATCCAGTTGACTCGTTCATTAAAGAAAAAACACCGATTCCCCGACAAAAGTAAGCTAGGCTCAAAATAATTAAAAAAAAAAAAAACAACAATTGATGGCTGATAAGTTGAGGAGTAGAATATAAAGTTCGTATGAAAAGTTTGCTTTCACCAGATCCAATCAGGAATACACCACTAACCCCAAACATACCGGGAGGAAAGTAGTTAGGTACGATCCAGTTTCAAAACCATTTTGTTCAAATAAATATATCCCGATTCCAAGCTGGTGACATGGGTAGAGTTTTTGGTAGAAATAATGAATTCTTCTCTAAAAGGAGACGCCGAACTATTCATTTCATGCACCTTTGCTTCTTGCACAAACTGTGTACGAAATTTCTGACTTGGTGAATTGCACACACAATTAAGGATAACTGGAGAAATCGTCAACCCAGAGATAACACTGTTGTATCGAAAATCTATTATGGTATAATAAACTTTGACCCAAGGCGGTCCCAGTGTAAACCTGGAAATGGTGCGTCCGAAGCTCAAATTCGTAACACCATGGAAACCAAGCAGGATTTCTGAAACTATTTATTAAATAGTTTGGCGACCATTTCACTTACTTTAGGGTGAAGTGAGAGTCCAGCCTCATATCTCAACAAGTGTATACAGTTGCATACACACCTTCAGTTTTCTGTCCTTTCTTTGCGTAAAGCTTCTGATATAACAAAAATCGATATTTGACCGTTGTAGATTCATCAGAGCGATAAATTCACATGTTCCACATGCCACGCTACCAACGTCTACTTCTCCAACACACTTAGAGCAACGGCCAGAGGATTATCCGTGATTAACCGACCATATAGTACGTAGCAACAAGGCGGAACATGCTATGCAAATGAAATGCTGCGGGCCTTAATACAAAGTGCACAAGTAAAGGGTTTTTGTTTTCATTTTAGTCTTGTTGACTGAGTGTTTGCATCGCTGCAACTCATTTTTTTCTTTTCTGTTTGTTGGTATTGTCTTTCCAGTCGTTACTTCCCACAGTAACGTGACTTTTAGTGTCGGACAAATACCTTTGCGCTGTTAAGCGTTAAGTTTCGAATTGGGTTGTAATGGTTTATGTCCTGGCATCCTTGGAAAAACCCTTCGCTGGCATTCTTATTTACACTTCAGTGCTATTCTGACACTGTTTTGTTTGTCTCAGCTCTGTAGTTCGGCCTTTTAGTGTAAAATTGGAGATCTTAGGTTCTGATAAAAAAAGAGGTCATATTTCAAATAATCTTCAATCATCTTTATGTGAAAAAAGATTCTATACTTCTATTCGTCATACATATATAGTAAATACAATTGCAATTGATAAACAAGTACCAAAAGTCATCAGGTAAGCGTTATCACAGCACACATTCTTCATGCAACATAAATTGGTTTCCCAGCTTGTTATATCAAAGTAAACCTAACGCTTCAATCAATTTCGTATTTTTCATTATGGCCTATGGAAATAGTAAAATATTTATTGTACAAATCTATGCTATTTTAAAGCCACTGCAACAACTGAAACCATACAAACTCCAATTGAAATTGGATCAGTATATTCTATCTAATATACATTAAGCTCAGTAGGACATTTTTCCCGACATCTGTCGTTTTTTTCTTTTTTATTTTTGATGGTGCCTTGCAACGAAGGTATTTGCATGCCAAAATTTTACGAACCTCACTCTCTTTACACGGCTTCGCATGGTTGAAAAATTTTACATGCCAACGTCATTGTTCACCGTCCAATGTTACATATCTGTTCAATTAAATAGCGTACGTGTATATGGGTACGACAAAGCCATCCGTTATTTTACTTGCTCTCTGCTTCATTTCCAGCTGTCTATTGGAAGCATGCATCACTCACTAAGCTTTCATGATATATCCTAAGAGCAGTGAGTCAACAAGAGCGGTATGGAAACTAGAAAATGGCAAAAATTAATAAAAATCGATCAAAAAAATTAGCTGTCGCTGAAACACTCAACAAGTTTCTGAGCTGGTAATGGTATTGTACGTTCTATTCCGGGAAAAGGTAAACAAAGATCTTTGTGCGACCACATTAATACACCCGGCAAGAATATCGTAAGGTGGACCTTGGAAATGTTCCTAGAACCAAAAGCGTCTTTAGGCAACAAACCAACAGTTTGGTCTTGATACACATATATACAATATGTTAAAAAAGAATAACAAAATTGGTATCAAATTGAAGAAATTTTTTTTCCATAATTATAAAACGTAATTACACTAAATAATTTACATTGCGTACTAAAGTGGAAAAAGGTTCACTGTTTAAATAGTTTTTGTGAGTCTCTCCCAACTGTTTTAAGGAAGTCAAATGGTAATAGTCATTCACTTCCAAACCCTCACACACATTAAATTCCATAAAGCAAAAACGTCCAAAATATTGCACATGTAATTATACGGAAATACATATGTACCTTCTTCTGTTTTACTGGCGTAGACACTATAGAAGACATTATAGAATAGTTAACAACAGCGCGGCAGTCGTTTCTTCTTTTCGCTATGTGGTGCCAATTGGAGATTCCAAGAGAAGCCAGGTCCTTCCAACGGAGTGCAGGTCTTCCTATTCCTCTGCTTCTACTTTCAGAGCAGGAGTGTTTTCGTCCATCCTGAAAACATAGCCTAGCCAGCGTAGCCGCTGTCTTTTAATTCGCTGAACTATGTCAATGTCGGCGTATATCTCGTACAGCTCATCGCTCCATCGAATGCGATATTCGCCGAGGGCGATGCGCAAAGGACGATAAATCTTTCGCAGAACCTTTCTGTCGATCTACTCATTCCTTAAAGGCGTTTCCTGAAGCAGCCGACCACCGGAATGATAGAGCCATCTCAACTTACACCTACCACACCAACTTAATGAGGACGATAAGGGAACATATTCTGAGACCTGCCAAGGTTTTAAAAGGGGGAAGCAGAATTGACATTCTCCATTCAGTTAATTCTGCATGGGTAAATACCCCTGCTTGCTCAGATGACAGAATACCACGACCACCAGCCCACGGTTTAAACCAAAACATCTAATAGTCCGAGCTATGTCCGTGTCAAGTAAACTGAGAAAAATTAGTATGAGTCTAAAAAGGCCATGAAGGTCGCAGGTCATTAAGCGTTATCCAACCGCGTGAGAGCGAACCCACTTCCACCTAACTCTTTCAGTTTCCTGCATACAAATCAATCAGGAATTATTATATTGCTATACATTTTTGCGCAAACAGCTTTTGGGAATACCATTTAATAGGCATTTCAGCTACGACTTGTTGCTATACAGAAGTTTTTATATAAATTACCATAAATAACAGATTTATTTTCATTGGGGGTGTTTTTTTACGTGGCGGGTCCCAAACCCAGCGCACAACCCTAAGCAGAGGATGTTTCGCCTTCTCACTTTAGCTCGCCTTCAAACGGATGTTCTTAGGCTACCCAGAGGATACTTGGTCAAAGACCGGAAGTCGTGAGCTGCTTGAGTCATATGTAAAAGAATCGTTTCTGGCCACTCCCAAGTGAATGGCGATCAGAGAACTTTCCTCACTTGCGTGAACTTCTACACATGACTCCATCCTCCGCGACTGGCGCGCTGTTGTTGACTCGGCTATAATCGCATAAGCGGTGTCTACGCCAGTAAAAAAGAAGAAGAACAGATTTATTAAAAGATATAAACATTCAGTGTTTCCCTAATCTTAAGTCATTTGCGGTTGTAAATATTTATTGTTTTTAGCAATTGTACTTAAAATTAATAAAAAAGTAGAGTGGGCATAATCCTTTTGATTATTTTAGAGTTTAATGATTTGATGAATTCATGGTTCGAGAGTCTAGAGTAAAGTCTGCGCATGAATCTACATATTGACTTCTGTTCTCACAATTTTATTATAAATCGCATCGGAAACTAACTTTCACTTCGAAGCTCCAGTTATAGCAGCTGTTCCGAATATGACGCTTGGTTCATACATATCTCTGTTCTTCATATAGCGAATACCTGTATAGATACTACGGTAAATCCGGTTCTTTTAAAATATCGGTACCACAAATAATAGATGTCGGTGAAGAACCTTCCAAAGTGGTCAAAGGACGAATACTTAGATATTCGCTTAATGTAATACTGTACCTAAAATCGGGAGGTGCAGTTATTTAAACATGTGCTTTATCCTGACTTAAACCTCCTTTATTTCTTCGATATTTACTGTATAATGAAGCCGTTATATGTGAATAAATCAACTAATTGAATTAAAACTATCATATAATTAAAGGCTAAATGTCTAAACTATAAAGTTCGTGCAGCTAAGAGACATACAAATATCCATGTTCATATACATATATGTATGTATGAGAAGGTCTTATAATATTAACGTTTTTCTTCCTAGGGTATTGATCTTATTTCGATTTAGTGTGAACCAGCAACATAAGCGACGACTATTCAAAGCTATACAACACAAAGCGTTCCCACAGAAGCAAATATAATATACATATATAAGTATGTGTGAGGATATGCAACAATTTGCATAAATGCTTATAGCAGGCATGAGCACCTGTTTGTATGCATTATAATAACGCGTTTATATAAAATATTGGCAGTATATGTATGTCATAAGTGAATGGTATTTACTATGTATATAAGTATTCATATAAACGTGTAGTTAATATAATATTTGTATGCCATTACCAAACACGTGCTTCGTAAATGACCTTTATGTATGATGTGCATGTTTGTATTATTGTATGTGTTTGATTATTAACTGTTATTTCAATGTATCGCGTGGATTCGTTTGGCACAAGTATTAGTGCATTCATAATAATAACGATACGCAAACTTTGTTCGTATTGAGTTTTCAAATGAGAGAGCGTCTCTTAATTTTACTTTCTCTTTCTGATGAATGTTTTCAAGGAATTGTTTACAATTGCTTACCATACCAGCATAGCTTTGAATAAAAGTCCTACACATAAACGTTTTCACAGAGAGAGTGTTATTAATTAAATTACTACAAAAGTATGAATGAAATACTGAAATATTTTTCCCTAATAAAAGGACACTTTGCTCACTGAGGCTAAGGTCTAAAGCGGTTCTTTTCTCTTAAAATACAAGTATGTATATGTCTTTGTTAACTTGTGTGATTTTGTTTACAACTCTTATCAATCGTTGTGGACGATGGTTATATAACATGAATACCTATTTACTTATGTAAATATACTTATTCTTATTAGAATTAAACAAAGTACACAAGTTCTAAGTATGATAGCTCAAAGAAATTTATTAAAATATTCGATTATTAAAAGCTATCATGAAATAGCAGTGAAATTTTAGAATTTCAAGTTTAACCTTGTAAACGCCAAACAAAAGTGCTTTTACTATAAGTCGTGTTGAAGAAAAATCTTTGAAATTTTCACTATTCATACATATATAATACTTCTAAACACCATCACTAAAATCGAGTTTAAGACACGGGTAATTCTATTACTACCAAAATATTTGATTAAGTATAAAGAAAAAAAAGAAGACTAAAAACTTTATCAACTTAATTGCATCGGAATTCACGAATTTATATCTTGCTCCCAACAGAGTTATCGAGGTGTCTAGGGCGAAATTGTCAACCTCATCTGATAGAAAGCAAAGACAAAATAGTATTCGACCTATTAATAAATTAGGCTATATCACTATTCCGAAACCGATCAAACATCTTTAGAATACACATAATATTTTTATCATTCAACAAACCTCAGTTTTCAATACCTTTTCCTTTTTTACTTTATACACTAGCTTTAACCCTCCGAATGGTCAAGAAAAACAAGTCGCTACAAAGCTATGTAGGTCAGAAGA